>JAVBJF010000223.1:0-633436 GCA_033439095.1 Pseudococcus viburni
AAAATTTCCCTAAAATCGTCGTTTTCAATCGTTTCTTGTCGTTTCTTCAAGAAACGACACTTTTTGAACCTCCGGAGGTGATTTTTGAAAAAATCCAAAATTGTAATTTTTCAAAATTCCCCTAAAATCGCAGATCTTTGTCGTTTCTTGTCGTTTCTTCAAGAAACGACACTTTTTGGGCCTCCAGATGTGATTTTTAAAAAAATCCAAAAATGACATTTCCAAAAAATTTTCTAAAATTGCAGTTTTTTGCGGTTTTTTGTCGTTTCTTCAAGAAACGACACTTTTTGGGCCTCCTGATGTGATTTTTGAAAAAACCCTGTCATAGGGAGACTTGGCACGTCCGTTCCCCGCCGCCGCGGTACGTGTGCGGTGGTAAGACGGTAGATGTCGCCACCAGCGGTGCGGTTCGCTCGTCGGCACGATGAGCCGAACGCGCCGTCACACAGTGGGATAGAAAAAATTCTAGGCGGCAAAAAATCATTAACTTGATTTCGTGCCCCAAAAAAAATCTGAAACTTGGTAATTAGGGGTTTTTTGACACGCTGAATTCATTTTTGGAGAAATTTTGACCCTAAACCCTTCAGGTGAGGGTGGGGGAGGGGGTTGAAACCCAAAATTTCGGAATTTTTCGAGTGGGGTGTCAAAATATATGTTTTCGGGCCTCCTGAATTCGAATCCGAGGGTACTTTTTCAATTCAACCCCATGGAAGAGTGGGGGAGGGGGTTGAAACCCAAAATTTCGGAATTTTTCGAGTGGGGTGTCAAAATATATGTTTTCGGGCCTCCTGAATTCGAATCCGAGGGTACTTTTTCAATTCAACCCCATGGAAGAGTGGGGGAGGGGGTTGAAACCCAAAATTTCGGAATTTTTCGAGTGGGGTGTCAAAATATATGTTTTCGGACCTCCTGAATTCGAATCTGAGGGTACTTTTTCAATTCAATCCCATGAAAGGGTAAGGGAGTGGGTTGAAACCCAAAATTTCAGAATTTTTTGAGTGGGGTGTTGAAATATATGATTTCAAGTCTACTAAATATAAATTTCAGGTTAATACACAACTTTCATCTCTTACATGCGTTGGTCCTAATGATGATGGCTAGGGGGGCTAGGGGGCTCCAAGGGGTCGAATCAAAAAAAGGACCGAATATTCATAATTAGTGCCTCCAAAAACCCAACAAAGGACACGTCACACATAATTATTGATTTTTTTTAATCGAATTTTTACATTATAAAAAGGGGCTAATATAGGGGTTCAGAAGGGTGGGATGAAAAAATGGAATACGTATTCGAACTCAGAGCCTTCGAATTAGTAGTAATTGATATGCCATACACAACTTTCATCTCTTACATGCGTTGGTCCTAATGAGGTAATGAGGGGGGATAGGGGGCTCCAAGGGGTCGAATCAAAAAAAGGACCGAATATTCGTAATCAGTGCCTCCAAAAACCCAACAAAGGACACGTCACACGTAATTATCGTTTTTTTTTAGTTTTGATATTATTAGGGGGGTGGTAGAGGAGGTGTAGAGGGGGGATGAAAAAATGGAATACATATTCGAACTCAGCACCTTCTAATTAGTAGAAATTAATACGTTTCTTAATTTTTTTAAATTTTTTGAATGCTGGTCAAAATTGTGGACCCCTGTAGGTACCCCTCAAGGGGTGTTAAGATCCCTTCTTGAAAATTTGTTGGTTGAAAAGGGGATGAAAAGTACAATGCATTTTGAGTAAAAACGCAAAACCCCCAGGTCAAAAACCGCGTGATATGACGTGAAATGAGATTACAGCAAATTGCAGTAATTTCAAGCATGATTCGCATCACACAAATACGCGGCTACTACTCAGTATGGGTAGTTATGGGTGAATTTGACAAAAGCTATTGATAATATAGGTTTCAAGCTATCAATTAGCGATAATTGTTTGGCGAACCATCTCGAATCTTTTTTTATACAGAAATTGAAAGTTTAATTACATGTAATTTTAAGGACATAAAAGTATTTACTTTAAACGTCGAATACTTCGCTCAGGCTTCATGAAAACTTAAAACTGAACACACCATTGAATTCAGCATGAAAAATACTATCTGATAGCATATTTAAATCGCGGAATGATGATGAAATCGTTCGACACAGGCGCAGTGTAGAACATATGTCATTCCACATACTGGTTTCTCATTCATACCGCGCGACTTCCCGGCATTGCCATGTTAACAGACGCGCGATTAGGCGGGTAAAAAATACGTTTCTAGATGCTCTAATACTAGTAGAACACCATCCACGTATTTTTTCCTCATTATATTCAAGTCGATTTTTCGACCTACCCTTGATTTTTTGCCGCCTAGAATTTGTTCTATCCCACTGTGCGTCAGTACCTGGCTGCTGGTTGAGAGGAAACGACTCCGTTACTCTCACCTGCCTGCTGGGTCGCGGTGCCAACCGCCACAGTTGTAAGTTCCCTGTATTTATCATTAATAAGTTCTCCGAATATACCATTATTAAGTTCACTGTATTTATCATTCCAACGACTAATGTAGTGCTGGTAGGAGACCGTACAACTCCTACTAGTCTTCCAGGAGGGTGGAGATCACCTTCCGAAGAGATAGCGTCCATCGGCCGGTGGACCAACTTTCTCAACCCAAAAATCAGATTTTCAAAAGTTCTCCAGAAGTCGTCGTTTTTGTCGTTTCTTGTCGTTTCCTCAAAAAACGACACTTTTTGGCCCTCCTGATGTGATTTTTGAAAAAACCCGAAAATCAGATTTTCAAAAATTCCCCTTAAACTATCGTTTATGGTCGATTCTTGTCGTTTCCTCAAAAAACGACACTTTTTGGCCCTCCTGATGTGATTTTTGAAAAAACCCGAAAATCAGATTTTCAAAAATTCCCCTTAAACTATCGTTTATGGTCGATTCCCTTCGTTTCTTCAAGAAACGACACTTTTTGGCCCTCCTGATGTGATTTATGGAAAAACCCAAAAATGCGATTTTCAAAAGTTTTCCTAAAATTTTCGTTTATGGTCGATTCTTGTCGTTTCTTCAAGAAACGACACTTTTTGGGCTTCCTGATGTGATTTTTGAAAAAACCCAAAAATCAGATTTTCATAAGTTTCCCTAAAATTGACGTTTATGGTCGATTCTTGTCGTTTCTTCAAGAAACGACACTTTTTCGGCCTCCAGATGTGATTTTTAAAAAAATCCAAAAATGACATTTCCAAAAAATTTTCTAAAATTGCAGTTTTTTGCGGTTTTTTGTCGTTTCTTCAAGAAACGACACTTTTTAGGCCTCCGGAGGTGATTTTTGAAAAAATCCAAAATTGAGATTTTTCAAAATTTCCGTAAAATCGCAGTTTTTTGTCGTTTCTTCAAGAAACGACACTTTTTGGGCCTCCGGAGGTGATTTTTGAAAAAATCCAAAATTGACATTTCCAAAAATTTCCCTAAAATCGTCGTTTTCATTCGTTTCTTGTCGTTTCTTCAAGAAACGACACTTTTTGGCCCTCCTGATGTGATTTTTGAAAAAACCCAAAAATCAGATTTTCAAAAGTTCTCCAGAAGTCGTCGTTTTTGTCGTTTCTTGTCGTTTCCTCAAGAAACGACACTTTTTGGTAATCCTGATGTGATTTATGGAAAAACCCAAAAATGCGATTTTCAAAAGTTTTCCTAAAATTGTTGTTTATGGTCGATTCTTGTCGTTTCTTCAAGAAACGACACTTTTTGAGCTTAATGATGTGATTTTTGAAAAAACCCAAAAATCAGATTTTCATAAGTTTCCCTAAAATTGACGTTTATGGTTGATTCTTGTCGTTTCTTCAAGAAACGACACTTTTTGGGCCTCCGGATGTGATTTTTGAAAAAACCCAAAAAAAAGATTTTCAAAAATTTCTCTAAAATTGTCGTTTATGGTCGATTCTTGTCGTTTCTTCAAGAAACGACACTTTTTGGCCCTCCTGATGTGATTTTTGAAAAAACCCAAAAATCAGATTTTCAAAAGTTTCCCTTAAACTATCGTTTATGGTCGATTCTTGTCGTTTCTTCAAGAAACGACACTTTTTGGGCCTCCAGATGTGATTTTTAAAAAAATCCAAAAATGACATTTCCAAAAAATTTTCTAAAATTGCAGTTTTTTGCGGTTTTTTGTCGTTTCTTCAAGAAACGACACTTTTTGGCCCTCCGGAGGTGATTTTTGAAAAAATCCAAAATTGAGATTTTTCAAAATTTCCGTAAAATCGTAGTTTTTTGTCGTTTCTTCAAGAAACGACACTTTTTGGGCCTCCGGAGGTGATTTTTGAAAAAATTAAAAATTGACATTTCCAAAAATTTCCCTAAAATCGTCGTTTTCAATCGTTTCTTGTCGTTTCTTCAAGAAACGACACTTTTTGGCCCTCCTGATGTGATTTTTGAAAAAACCCAAAAATCAGATTTTCAAAAGTTCTCCAGAAGTCGTCGTTTTTGTCGTTTCTTGTCGTTTCCTCAAGAAACGACACTTTTTGGTAATCCTGATGTGATTTATGGAAAAACCCAAAAATGCGATTTTCAAACGTTTTCCTAAAATTGTCGTTTATGGTCGATTCTTGTCGTTTCTTCAAGAAACGACACTTTCTGGTAATCCTGATATGATTTTTGAAAAAATCCAAAAATCAGATTTTCATAAGTTTCCCTGAAATTGACGTTTATGGTCGATTCTTGTCGTTTCTTCAAGAAACGACACTTTTTGGGCCTCCGGATGTGATTTTTGAAAAAACCCAAAAAATAGATTTTCAAAAATTTCCCTAAAATTGTCGTTTATGGTCGATTCTTGTCGTTTCATCAAAAAACGACACTTTTTGGGCCTCCTGATGTGATTTTTGGAAAAACCCAAAAATGCGATTTTCAAAAGTTTTCCTAAAATTGTCGTTTATGGTCGATTCTTGTCGTTTCTTCAAGAAACGACACTTTTTGGGCCTCCTGATGTGATTTTTGGAAAAACCCAAAAATGCGATTTTCAAAAGTTTTCCTAAAATTGTCGTTTATGGTCGATTCTTGTCGTTTCTTCAAGAAACGACACTATTTGGCCCTCCTGATGTGATTTTTGTAAAAACCCAAAAATGCGATTTTCAAAAGTTTTCCTAAAATTGTCGTTTATGGTCGATTCTTGTCGTTTCTTCAAGAAACGACACTTTTTGGCCCTCCTGATGTGATTTTTGAAAAAACCCAAAAATCAGATTTTCAAAAGTTTCCCTTAAACTATCGTTTATGGTCGATTCTTGTCGTTTCTTCAAGAAACGACACTTTTTGGGCCTCCAGATGTGATTTTTAAAAAAATCCAAAAATGACATTTCCAAAAAATTTTCTAAAATTGCAGTTTTTTGCGGTTTTTTGTCGTTTCTTCAAGAAACGACACTTTTTGGGCCTCCGGAGGTGATTTTTGAAAAAATCCAAAATTGAGATTTTTCAAAATTTCCGTAAAATCGCAGTTTTTTGTCGTTTCTTCAAGAAACGACACTTTTTGGGCCTCCGGAGGTGATTTTTGAAAAAATCCAAAATTGACATTTCCAAAAATTTCCCTAAAATCGTCGTTTTCAATCGTTTCTTGTCGTTTCTTCAAGAAACGACACTTTTTGAACCTCCGGAGGTGATTTTTGAAAAAATCCAAAATTGTAATTTTTCAAAATTCCCCTAAAATCGCAGATCTTTGTCGTTTCTTGTCGTTTCTTCAAGAAACGACACTTTTTGGGCCTCCAGATGTGATTTTTAAAAAAATCCAAAAATGACATTTCCAAAAAATTTTCTAAAATTGCAGTTTTTTGCGGTTTTTTGTCGTTTCTTCAAGAAACGACACTTTTTGGGCCTCCTGATGTGATTTTTGAAAAAACCCTGTCATAGGGAGACTTGGCCCGTCCGTTCCCCGCCGCCGCGGTACGTGTGCGGTGGTAAGACGGTAGATGTCGCCACCAGCGGTGCGGTTCGCTCGTCGGCACGATGAGCCGAACGCGCCGTCAGTACCTGGCTGCTGGTTGAGAGGAAACGACTCCGTTACTCTCACCTGCCTGCTGGGTCGCGGTGCCAACCGCCACAGTTGTAAGTTCCCTGTATTTATCATTAATAAGTTCTCCGAATATACCATTATTAAGTTCACTGTATTTATCATTCCAACGACTAATGTAGTGCTGGTAGGAGACCGTACAACTCCTACTAGTCTTCCAGGAGGGTGGAGATCACCTTCCGAAGAGATAGCGTCCATCGGCCGGTGGACCAACTTTCTCAACCCAAAAATCAGATTTTCAAAAGTTCTCCAGAAGTCGTCGTTTTTGTCGTTTCTTGTCGTTTCCTCAAAAAACGACACTTTTTGGCCCTCCTGATGTGATTTTTGAAAAAACCCGAAAATCAGATTTTCAAAAATTTCCCTTAAACTATCCTTTATGGTCGATTCTTGTCGTAGAAGAAACGACACTTTTTGGCCCTCCTGATGTGATTTTTGGAAAAAACCAAAAATCAGTTTTCAAAAATTTTCCTTAAACTATCGTTTATGGTCGATTCCCTTCGTTTCTTCAAGAAACGACACTTTTTGGCCCTCCTGATGTGATTTTTGGAAAAACCCAAAAATGCGATTTTCAAAAGTTTTCCTAAAATTGTCGTTTATGGTCGATTCTTGTCGTTTCTTCAAGAAACGACACTTTTTGGGCTTCCTGATGTGATTTTTGAAAAAACCCAAAAATCAGATTTTCATAAGTTTCCCTAAAATTGACGTTTATGGTCGATTCTTGTCGTTTCTTCAAGAAACGACACTTTTTGGGCCTCCGGATGTGATTTTTAAAAAAATCCAAAAATGACATTTCCAAAAAATTTTCTAAAATTGCAGTTTTTTGCGGTTTTTTGTCGTTTCTTCAAGAAACGACACTTTTTAGGCCTCCGGAGGTGATTTTTGAAAAAATCCAAAATTGAGATTTTTCAAAATTTCCGTAAAATCGCAGTTTTTTGTCGTTTCTTCAAGAAACGACACTTTTTGGGCCTCCGGAGGTGATTTTTGAAAAAGTCCAAAATTGACATTTCCAAAAATTTCCCTAAAATCGTCGTTTTCAATCGTTTCTTGTCGTTTCTTCAAGAAACGACACTTTTTGGCCCTCCTGATGTGATTTTTGAAAAAACCCAAAAATCAGATTTTCAAAAGTTCTCCAGAAGTCGTCGTTTTTGTCGTTTCTTGTCGTTTCCTCAAGAAACGACACTTTTTGGTAATCCTGATGTGATTTATGGAAAAACCCAAAAATGCGATTTTCAAAAGTTTTCCTAAAATTGTCGTTTATGGTCGATTCTTGTCGTTTCTTCAAGAAACGACACTTTTTGGGCTTCCTGATGTGATTTTTGAAAAAACCCAAAAATCAGATTTTCATAAGTTTCCCTAAAATTGACGTTTATGGTCGATTCTTGTCGTTTCTTCAAGAAACGACACTTTTTGGGCCTCCGGATGTGATTTTTGAAAAAACCCAAAAAATAGATTTTCAAAAATTTCCCTAAAATTGTCGTTTATGGTCGATTCTTGTCGTTTCTTCAAGAAACGACACTTTTTGGGCCTCCTGATGTGATTTTTGAAAAAACCCAAAAATCAGATTTTCAAAAGTTTCCCTTAAACTATCGTTTATGGTCGATTCTTGTCGTTTCTTCAAGAAACGACACTTTTTGGGCCTCCAGATGTGATTTTTAAAAAATCCAAAAATGACATTTCCAAAAAATTTTCTAAAATTGCAGTTTTTTGCGGTTTTTTGTCGTTTCTTCAAGAAACGACACTTTTTGGACCTCCGGAGGTGATTTTTGAAAAAATCCAAAATTGAGATTTTTCAAAATTTCCGTAAAATCGCAGTTTTTTGTCGTTTCTTCAAGAAACGACACTTTTTGGGCCTCCGGAGGTGATTTTTGAAAAAATCCAAAATTGACATTTCCAAAAATTTCCCTAAAATCGTCGTTTTCATTCGTTTCTTGTCGTTTCTTCAAGAAACGACACTTTTTGGCCCTCCTGATGTGATTTTTGAAAAAACCCAAAAATCAGATTTTCAAAAGTTCTCCAGAAGTCGTCGTTTTTGTCGTTTCTTGTCGTTTCCTCAAGAAACGACACTTTTTGGTAATCCTGATGTGATTTATGGAAAAACCCAAAAATGCGATTTTCAAACGTTTTCCTAAAATTGTCGTTTATGGTCGATTCTTGTCGTTTCTTCAAGAAACGACACTTTCTGGTAATCCTGATGTGATTTTTGAAAAAACCCAAAAATCAGATTTTCATAAGTTTCCCTAAAATTGACGTTTATGGTCGATTCTTGTCGTTTCTTCAAGAAACGACACTTTTTGGGCCTCCGGATGTGATTTTTGAAAAAACCCAAAAAATAGATTTTCAAAAATTTCCCTAAAATTGTCGTTTATGGTCGATTCTTGTCGTTTCTTCAAGAAACGACACTTTTTGGCCCTCCTGATGTGATTTATGGAAAAACCCAAAAATGCGATTTTCAAACGTTTTCCTAAAATTGTCGTTTATGGTCGATTCTTGTCGTTTCTTCAAGAAACGACACTTTTTGGTAACCGTGATGTGATTTTTGAAAAAACCCGAAAATGCGATTTTCAAACGTTTTCCTAAAATTGTCGTTTATGGTCGATTCTTGTCGTTTCTTCAAGAAACGACACTTGTTGGCCCTCCTGATGTGATTTTTGTAAAAACCCAAAAATGCGATTTTCAAAAGTTTTCCTAAAATTGTTGTTTATGGTCGATTCTTGTCGTTTCTTCAAGAAACGACACTTTTTGAGCTTCCTGATGTGATTTTTGAAAAAACCCAAAAATCAGATTTTCATAAGTTTCCCTAAAATTGACGTTTATGGTTGATTCTTGTCGTTTCTTCAAGAAACGACACTTTTTGGGCCTCCGGATGTGATTTTTGAAAAAACCCAAAAATCAGATTTTCAAAAGTTTCCCTTGAACTATCGTTTATGGTCGATTCTTGTCGTTTCTTCAAGAAACGACACTTTTTGGGCCTCCAGATGTGATTTTTAAAAAAATCCAAAAATGACATTTCCAAAAAATTTTCTAAAATTGCAGTTTTTTGCGGTTTTTTGTCGTTTTTTCAAGAAACGACACTTTTTGGACCTCCGCAGGTGATTTTTGAAAAAATCCAAAATTGAGATTTTTCAAAATTTCCGTAAAATCACAGTTTTTTGTCGTTTCTTCAAGAAACGACACTTTTTGGGCCTCCGGAGGTGATTTTTGAAAAAATCCAAAATTGACATTTCCAAAAATTTCCCTAAAATCGTCGTTTTCAATCGTTTCTTGTCGTTTCTTCAAGAAACGACACTTTTTGAACCTCCGGAGGTGATTTTTGAAAAAACCCAAAAATCAGATTTTCAAAAGTTTCCCTTAAACTATCGTTTATGGTCGATTCTTGTCGTTTCTTCAAGAAACGACAATTTTTGGCCCTCCTGATGTGATTTTTGGAAAAACCCAAAAATCAGATTATCAAAAGTTTTCCTAAAATTGTCGGAGAAACGACACTTTTTGGGCCCCCAGAGGTGATTTATGAAAAAACCCAAAAATGAGATTTTCAAATGTTCTCCAGAAGTCGTCGTTTTTGTCGTTTCTTGTCGTTTCCTCAAAAAACGACACTTTTTGGCCCTCCTGATGTGAGTTTTGGAAAAACAAAAACATGCGATTTTCAAAAGTTTCCCTAAAATTGTCATTTATTGTCGATTCTTGTCGTTTCTCAAAGAAACGATAATTTTTGGGCCTCCATAGGTGATTTTTGAAAAAACGCATAAATGAGATTTTCAAAAATTACTCTAAAACTATCGTTTATTTTCGATTCTTGTTGTTTCTCCATAAAAAGACACTTTTTGGGCCTCCTGAGGTGATTTTTGAAAAAACCCAAAAATGAGATTTTCAAAAGTTTTTTTAAAATTGTCATTTATGGTCGATTCTTGTCATTTCTTCAAGAAATGACATTTTTTGGGCCTCCTGAGGTGATTTTTGAAAAAAAAAAAAAACAAAAATTAGATTTCCAAAAGATCTCCAGAAGTCGTCGTTTTTGTCGTTTCTTGTCGACGTGTTACACAGATACCCCACACAAATAATTTTCTTGGACAGCTGTTGGTCGTAACTCACCGTCAGGTACAACGATACGGAGAGCAGCAGTACATTGCTTACCAAGTATTTTACAAAACCGGATTTTCACTAATACATTGGTCGTTATTACAATTTTTCTACATAGCGCATAAAAAGTATTAAAACCCCCATAGCTCTCCCCTATATCAACTTTAGGGGCTGAAATTTTGGCTGTGGAAGTTTTTGGTGGTGTTCTACAAGTCTATGAAAAATTTTTTTTATTCCGCGTGTCCGACCTCTGGTTGCTCCCTTGTAAGTATTTCACAAAACCGGAGAGCTGCGTTACACAGCTACCCCACACAAATAATTTTCTTGGAGAGCTGCAGGGCGTAGCTCACCGTCGGGTTCAACAATCCGGAGAGCTGCGGTACATAGCTTACCAAGTATTTTACAATACCGGGTTCTCAATCACGTGATCAAATTTTCGCCTAAATCTGGAAGTCTGAATTTGAGGTTGTCTTTCTGATGACTATTTTTCTTCATCAAAAGTTTCCTCACAATATTCACTTCCCAACGGTATGTTACAAAAACAAACTATGCAGTTATCTCAATAGTTCATCTTTATCTAAATATGAATCGAAAATTCTGAAAAAATCATAAAATTGTAGGACGCATTATTTAAGCATATAATTTTGTCCGTGGTAGTCAAAATTCAAGCAAATGTAGGTAATATTCAATTACACTTCGATGGAAATGTTTTTTTTTCTACGGCACCTCCTTCAACCACAGAATTAGGCAACTAGTCCCAAGTCCAATCACACACGTTTGCCAATTTTAAGGTTCGAATTTGGTCTTCTTCATTTTTAGATATAACCGGGTACCAGTCCCGTACCACTAAAAAAAGTTAGATGAACTAGTTGCATATCTTAAAAATTGAAGGAGCAAATGCTGTTTTTTAAAAAATCACGTAAACATTTTTTTCAATCATGGTAATGGATAGTACTTTGAAAACTGAATAAATTTTCATTTTATGAATTTTTACATAACTTGAAAATTGAAGGGGCTATAAAAAATTTTGTTCAAAAAATAATAATAAAAAAATAAACCAATCATGAGAATGGGTAGTATGTTGAAAAATGAACAAATTTTGTCCTACAGACTTTTTGCCTAACATGAAAAATGAAGGAGCTACGGGTCATCCAAAATTGAGAAATTTTAAAACATTTTTGAAGCTCATTTATTTTGAATGACCCGTAGTCCCTTCATTTTCGATGTTAGGCAAAAAGTTTGTGGAACAAAATTTGTTCATTTTTTTTACATACTATCCATTCCCTTAATTAGTTTATTTTTTATTTTTTTTTCTGGACAAAATTTTTTGTAGCCCCTTCAATTTTCAAGTTATGTAAAAATTCATAAAATGAAAATTTATTCAGTTTTCAAAGTACTGTCCATTCCCATGATTGAAAAAATGTTTACGTGATTTTTTTAAAATCGCCCCTTCAATTTTTATGATATGCAACTAGTTCATCTAACTTTTTTTAGTGGTACGGGACTGGTACCCGGTTACACCCAAAAATGAAGTATGGCAAACCACTCTCCGGACACCCTGTAATAGGTAATTATTAATGCACACCTAATTAGGTTTCAAAGAAAGCCCATTCGCCTTCCAATCGATAAAAGAAAAAAATTCTAAACTTTCAATCATTTAAAAAAATGCATTTATTACCCCATAGGAAAAAAAATTGTCAATTACCTAACAATGAAATAGGTACAGTAAACGCAACAAATTGAAATCGAATAAAATATAGTACGAAGGTACCTTCGAAAATTAAATTTCTTTATCGACGAATTTCTTCAACAAATCTAATAAAAATAACGGATGTTTTACAGGCACCATATGTCCACAATTACGAATCAAAGCCTCCTTCAAATTCCCAGCAGACTTATAATACCCTGCGAGATGATTATTAACATACCAAATATTCCTTTTCGCTTCACTGTAGTCTTCAGCTCCACTCCAATGCAATTGCTTGATAAAATTCGAGGTCAAATAATGAGCCACAATGATATCCAATTGCCCGCTATAGAACATTATTGGATATACTTCCAATAATTCCTCAATTTGTGGTCTAACGCTTTGTCCCAAGTCATCCTTGAGTTGTTGATAAACTTGCTCAGACCAAACTTTATATTCTACTCGTCCAACATGAATGCCTTTCCTGAAGTCGTCGTTGTTCATATAATCAATGAAAGAGTTATCTCCACTGAATTCTTCCTGAATGTAGTCGTAAAGGTGACTGAAATCGGTGAATTTAAAAACGTTACCCAGAACTTTATCGATTTCTTCAGTTGCATTGCTCCATCGAGAGCTACGAATTAAAATTTTGGCTTCTTCTTCGTCTCGCTGCATAATCAATTTTTGTCTATGGTCGATTATTCCGAGCCTATGAAGGTGTTCGGCGTAATTACCCATGTTCTCAGGATCACTGAACCCATTACCGATAAAAAGACCTTTCAAATTGATAGGAAATCGTTGCGAAGGATTTCTTTTGTATATTTCGTAGGCCAATACAGGTATGTATTTTCCAGCATACGATTCTCCAGAAATGATAAATTTATTCTTACGAAGTTCCGGGAATAGAGTAAAGAATTGAGTCAAAGCTTCAAATAAATGTTGGCCAAGTTCTTTTTCACTGTCAACGTAACTACCAAAACTGAATCCGGCCCCGATTGGATTATCGATATACAACACGTTGTAATAATTGGTCCACGAGTACTTGCTTTTCACCAGTTTACCATTTTTAACCTGGAAGGGTCCATTTTCAGTGAAAAGTCCGAAAATTGAGCTACCTCCGGGACCTCCTTGTAGCCAAAGTACGACCGGACGATTGGACCACTCGGAGCTGGATTGTTTGAAAAACCAAAAAAATAAATTTGATTCCGTTGTTTGATTTACCGTCAGGAATCCGGAATGACTGTGGATGTTTGGAAGAAATGGCTTGACGTATGATTTCTGCTTGGCTGAATCTATCTCTCCTTTTTTCAACAGCGGAGTTAGGATTAATGGATTGCCGCAATTTTCCGATGGTATGTATTCGGAGACGGAATTGGCAACAATGTTGATCAGTACGATTGTCACTAAAAACCACCGAAACATTTCACTGTTTTTAGTTAATTTTCCAACAATCGTCAAATTAAAAATTGAATAAGATTTCACTACTCGGGAAAAAATTCTGTTAAATGCTTCGTTGAGATCTATAAGTACATAATTATGTTTATTTTTTTTAAATATACGTTTTGCCTACACTTATCACTCGTACGAGTACCTACCTGAAGAAGGTGAGAGATAATTAAATCGTAATTTGCGGGTAGATTTACTTTATCAATTTTATGCTCATCGAGCTTTCAATGCCACTTGTAGAATACGAATAAAACCTGTCATTTCACATTATACACTCGACGCATTATTCTCACTAATCCATAAGTAAATAATCAAAGTTTATGAATACCTACATTTGAGTCAGACTACAACAGTTTTTATGATTTTAAAATAAAACAATGGATATAAAACGAAATTGTATAAGTATCGGTAAGTAAATCAAAATTTCATCGACATTAATTTTCAATAAATTTACTACCTAAACCAAACAAAATTAGCTAGGTACCTATAAATGGAAAATACAATGAAGGAATTTTCCCCATAGTGGCCTAATTGCAAATTTACATATGTTTTTCGATATAGTAGGACCTTATTTTAGTAAATATATGTGTACCCCTATATCGAAAGGGCTGGCCCATTCTGTCGGTATGGAGTTAAGACCAGTGGGCAATAGTAGGATGAATTCCGGCCACAATGACGCAAATCCGAGGTCTTTAGGTGAAAATCTCGATTTTTTATGAATTTTTGAAAATTGATAAACTAAAAAGTTGAAAAATCAAAATTTCAAGAAAAACGCATTTCAAAGTTTCAGAAATGTTTTTTTCGGATAAAACCTTTTTTTTGGGGGGTTTAATGAAATTTTTTGACTGATCACTATGTAAAGTGGTCCAGATTTTTATTTTTTTTTTAATGCAGTGAAATAGGTGTACCGACAAAGTGGGCCCTTTCTCATCCGCGACTCATTTTCGCGATATCTCGCGGAAGAACCGCGAAAACGAAAAATTTTCAAAACCAGCTGATGGAGGAGGCCTTCAGGTATACAAAACGCGAAAATTTTTTTTTTGAAATTTTTGACCACTTTTCACAAAAACGGCTGTATCTCCGTTTCCTGAATCGACCAAATGGGCCCTTTCGATATGGAGGTACACATATGAGAGGTACTACACTATTAATCTGTTTTTGAGAGCTAAAGTTCGTAATGGACAATTTTGACGGACTTTTCTTTACTGCTGGAAAATTCTAAAATTTTCTGAAGGCTCCAAAACGTTTAGAAATCGCTTCCAATCGATTCGGAAAGTCAAAAATAGGGTACATACTTACCAAATTTAGCTTTTTTCGTTGATCAACTTCGATCAAAATAGATTGAATTTAGGACATCAAATTTTGGAGACCTTATTTTGAAATTAGGGTATTAAATATTTCAACATTTTGTCAGATAATTATGAAAATACTAAAAATTTTCATAATACCTAATCAAACATTATATTTCTGTAATACGTATTTATTTTTGCATTCGGTCAGACTTCAGAAAATAATAATTTTAAAAATTGTTAATCAAATGCGATAATTTTAAAGCTTTCGCTTCAAGGAAAAACTTACAAATTTTTACTAATTTTTTTTTTTGAAAAATGGTCTTTCATATTTCCTAACTTTTATGGGATGTTGAGGAATTTTCAAAATGCAAATAGTGCTGTAGGATGGATACTGGAATTTTTTATGTTTTCACAGTAGTCGAGCTATACCTATCTGGTAACTAAATATTTGAAAAACACGAGAACATTTTTTCACTCATAAAAATTTTGCTTGCAGCTGACGTGAGAAAATAAACAAATGTTGGATAACCTCAGTATGTGCAGCACAGTTGCTGTAAAAAACCCTACCTACATTTTACCAGAAAAATATCCTGTTTAAGATGAAGCTGCGTCTGTCTCCTTCGGCTCGAGAAATTGGCAGCAGAACTCAAAGTTAATCATAAATGTTTGCCTACCTTCCAAAACGGTATGGGCAGTAGTTCTGCCTCGTCCTCAAACACCATTGAGTAAAAATCTAAAAAGAGGTGGTTTAAATTTTCACAAAAGTACATGGTTGCGAAAAACGTAAAAAAATTCCGGACTTTTACAAATTTTTTTACTAAAAAACTTTCTCGAAAACTTGTCATAACAATCGCTGATCTAACATATCATGAAAATATTTTGAGTGAGGCAATTTTCTCGGCTTCTTATAAAGAATAACCGATAAATATGTGGAGTGGTCTACGAAAAGGGACCGCTGGCCAGAATCAATTTTCCGAGAAAAGCGTGTTTATTTGAAAGTTGAATTTTGAACTTTCGACTGAAATATCTTGAAAGCTTGACAATCTAGAAAAAATTAATTGCACTCTGCAAGACGGAAATTTTACGATCTATAATTTATGTTCTATTCATTTTTTCCGTAGACCTCTTCCTTTGCTTAGAAAATTGACTTCAAGTGTCAAAAGTTATCAATTTTTAGTTGAAATTTTTTTTACATATTTTGTTAATTTTCGTCACTTAAAGTCAGTTTTCTGAGCAAAGGAAGGGTTCTACGGAAAAAATGAATAGAACATAAATTTTAGAGCGTAAAATTTCCTTTTTGTAGAGTGCAGGTAGTTTTTTCTATATTGCCAAGCTTTCGAGATATTTCAGTCGGAAGTTCAAAGTTCAACTATTATTGAAAATGTGTCACAAATTAAGCTTCCTGGCAAAAAACTAATGTTATTTACAGCAAAGATAATAAAATCTGAAGTCTGGGGTTTGCTTCATGTCGGTATTCCACTCCACATATAATATTTCGGAATTAAATTTCGCTATCAACGAATTTATTCAGTAAATCTAATAAAAACAGCGGATGCATCGCAGGCACCATGTGTCCAGCATCACGAATCAGAGCCTCTTTCAAATTCCCAGCAGATTTGTAATATCCCGCCAGATGATTATTAACGTACCAAATATTTCTTCTGGCTTCACTGTATACTTCAGCTCCACTCCAATGCAACTCTTTGATAAAATCAGATGTCAAATAATGCGCCACAATGATATCCAACTGTCCGCTGTAAAACATTATGGGATGTACTTCCAATAATTCTTCAATCAACGGTTTAACACTTTGTTCCAAATCTTCACCAAGATGTCTGTAAACCTTCCCAGAAAAATCATCGTATTCTACTCGCCCAACGTGAATGTTTCTCCTGAAGTCATCGTTGTTCATAAATTCGATGTAAGAATCGCCTCCGTCAAAATCCTCGCGAATGAAGTCGTATAAACGAGTAAAATTTGAAAATTTACGAATTTTACTGAAAACTTTATGGTCTCCTTCAGCTGCTTTTTTCCATTCCGAATTACGAATTAATATTTTGGTTTCTTCTTCATCGCGTTGCATAATCAATTTTTGTCTATGGTCGATTATTCCAAGCCTATGAAGGTGTTCAGCGTAATTACCCATGTTTTCAGGATCACTGAATCCGTTCCCGATAAAAAGACCTTTCAAATTGATAGGAAATCGCTGCGAAGGATTTCTTTTGTATATTTCGTAGCCTAATACCGGTATGTATTTTCCAGCGTACGATTCTCCAGAAATGAAAAATGCGTTTTTACGAAGTTCCGGAAATAGAGTAAAGAATTGAGTCAAAGCTTCAAATAAATGTTGGCCAAGTTCTTTTTCACTGTCAACGTAACTACCAAAACTGAATCCGGCTCCGATTGGATTATCGATATACAACACGTTGTAATAATTGGTCCACGAGTACTTGCTTTTCACCAGTTTACCATTTTTAACCTGGAAGGGTCCATTTTCAGTGAAAAGTCCGAAAATAGAGCTACTTCCTGGACCTCCTTGTAACCAGAGTACGACCGGACGAGAGGACCATTCTGAACTCGATTGTTTGAAAAACCAGAAAAATAAATTTGAATTGTTGACTTCATTTACCGTCAGGAATCCGGAATGACTGTGGATGTTTGGAAGAAAAGGTTGGACATATGATTTCTCCTTGGCCGAATCTATTTCTCCTTTCTTTATCAGTGGCGTTAGAATCAGGGGATCGCCGCATTTTTCCGAAGGTGCGTATTTGGACGCGGAATTGGCTACAATGTTGATCAGTACGAATATCACCAAAAACCACCGAAACATTTTTTCACTATTGATAGGTAGTTGATTTGGCTGCAATCATTAATTCGTAAATTAAAATAAATTGCGCTGTAAGAAAAATTTACAAGCATACTTCAATGTGATATGAATATCTTTATTAAAAAAAAAAAAGAATTGTATGGTACCTACGAGTACTTTTTTGACAAAAGTATAAGATAATTGAATCGTAAATTGCAGGTAGATATGTTTTATCAATTTCTATACTCATTGAGCTCTCAGTGGAGTGACATTCATTGTCTGGTACGAATTGAATTTTCCATTCGATATTAAACATTTAAAGTGTTTTTTTCATCGTATTCGTAATCGAAGTTCAAATATGAAATTTCTTCAGCCATATTACAATTTTTTTTTGCGATTTTTAAAAGAAAATAGTCGCCATAAGACAAAATTACATATTTGAGCAGGTTGTTAAATGGAAATTTCTAAAACTCGTTCATATTTTTAAAGTAAGTAATAAGCATTGATTTTTGATCACATCACTAAAACAAACATAACACCAGTCTACAAAAACATGTTTTGTTCTGTGTTTCAGCTCTATCTGATACCTAAATTCTGATTCCAGGCATAGAAATACACCAACACACTCATTCGTGGCTTTCAAAGTTTGCGTTTAGGGGCGGAAGGGGAGGTCGAAAAATAGGGGGGTTCAAGACCAATGAACACGAGCTTGAGAAAAAAATATTTCAACAATTTTTTTGACATAGTTTTATAGGAAATTTTACAGAAAATCGAATGGAACAAACCACAGACCTCTATCTCATTTAGAAAAAAAGTTTCAGCTTAAACTTTCCTAAATTCTGTGAAAAAAATCTCATTTTTTTGTGCCTTGCCTACCAAAAAGTGGACATTTCTAAGCAAACTAAGCGTCCTACGACAAAAATGATAAGAACTAAAATTGTAGAAAATTAAATTTCCTATCTGGTAAAAGTGACTAGATTTTTCTGGAAGGCATACTTTTGAAGATATTTTTGAGTAAAGTTGAACATTAGTAGAGGAAACTAGGAAAAAAAAATGTAAATACATAAATAAATTTTTGGTTGCCAAAAGTTACCAATGTTCAACTTTACTCGAAAGTATTTTGAAAACTACGCCTCTCAGAAAAATCTAACCACTTCTACCAGATAGGAAATTTCATTTTCTACAATTTTAGTTCTTATCATTTTTGTCGTAGGACGCTTAGTTTGCTTAGAAATGCCCACGTTTTGGTAGGCAAGGCACAAAAAAATGAGACTTTTTCACAGAATTTAGAAAATTTTAAGCTGTAACTTTTTTTCTAAATGAGATAAGAGGTCTGCAGTTTGTTACATTCGATTTGCCATAAAAAATTTTGATTTTTTTTTCTCAAATTCGTGTTTATTGTTCTCGAAAAACCTCATATTTTGACCCCCCCCCCCCCCCCCCATAGAAAACTTTAGTCAAAAAATTATTTTTCCCTTCATTAGTTACATAAATGCAACCAAAATTTGGCAATCGGAACCCAGACACAAAAATCGTGTCGACCTGTGTAATTATAGGTACCTACCTAGTTATCTACCTATAAAAAATTAATAATACCTACCTACGATGACTTTGCATTTTTATCAAGAACCTGTAAGTAAGTAGGTAGCTATGGTACATATTGCACATTTACAAATAAAAATCGATATTTCAATAAATTGTGAATAATTTGTAGTAAACAAGTACATATTTTCTTATAAACTTACCTACAAACCTTTTTTGAATGAAATATTGATTTTTGCTTTTATGAGGTAGGTACTTGAGCCCAATTTTCCTGGCATACAACTTTCGTTCACTTTGAAGGAGATGGATAGAAAAGTGAAAGATTTCTTACCTGTACGTTGTTAAACTACGTTTTGTTGTGCCTGAATGTGAAAAGTAAATCGCAGCAATGCCCATATAAAAAAATTATTAAAAAACAACATACCTATTATATTACTCGATAAAAAAATTGAAAAACAGAGTGATTTTTGAAAGAATTCTTTTAAGTGTGTACAGTCGAGTTATTCTTTGTAAATAAAAACAAAATTGAAAAATTACATTTGAAAAGTAGAAATGACCGTTTTTTCAATATTTTTCAACCCACTTTCGTCTGTTTGAATGCTGAAATTTCCCTCCTTATTTATCCACGTCTGGTTCTATCCTCGTTTTATAGGAAATGAAACGTTTACATTTTTCGAACAGCGTAGGTGTAAAAAGACTGAAACGGTGAGGGAAACTGTCGGCACTTTTTACATTTTTTGATATTCATGAAAAATAGTAAATACCTACCTAATTTTCGCCATTTTTTGTCCATAAAATTCCAAAACTTCAAAAACGAATTTCACCGTTTCAAGAGACTCGTAATTGAAAAATCGATCAGAGACACTTTTTCTGTGTAACGAATTCTTGGAAAATGACCATTTTCAACTGATTTGTGAATTACCAAATCTAAGATCGAGAAATGATGACACCGGTGCAAAAAAACGTTTCCCATCACTGTTTTTAAAAGCTGGCCATAGTGACCAATTGTTCGTAACATTCCTAAACTAATAAACTTTTAAAATGAATTTCTTATTGTTCAGAGATTCCAAATGAACAATCAAGTATTTAGAAATTATTATACTGGCGGAAGGAGACTGAAATGGCGAAGGAACCACTAGGTACCTACTACTTTTCTTCATTTTTTGTTATTTCAAAGAATTTGCCCTCTATTTTTCATAAGTACCTAACTATATGGAATTTCAATAAATTTTCTCAAATTTCGTAATCAAATAGAACAGGAGGGTAATAATTTCTTGCACAAGTAGGTATTTTTGGACTTTCTTTCTCTCATGAACAAATTTTCAACAAATCATTAACTTTTAATTAAAGAAAAAAAATATCAACTCGTAATCACATTCAGTCCGCCAAAAATCAAATAAAATGATAATCAGTCGAAAATGAAACACATCTTCATACCTACAATGAAAAATGAAGAAAAAAATGGGTAGATAATAAACTTCCAAACTTAAATTTCACCATCGACAAATTTATTCAACAAATCTAATGAAAATAGCGGTTGCCTAAGAGGTACCATATGCCCAGAATTACGAACCAATGCTGTTTTCAAATTTCCAAATGACTTGTAATACCCAGCCAAATAATTATTAACGTACCAAATATTCCTTTTTGCTTCACTGTACCCTTCAGCTCCACTCCAATGCAATTGCCTGATAAAATTCGAGGTTAAATAATGTCCAACTGCTATATCCAACTGTCCATTATAGAACATTATTGGATAGATTTCCAATAATTCTTCTATTTGAGGTTTAACCCCTTGTCCCTGGTCATTCCTAAGGACTTTTTGAACTTGCCTAGAACAAACGTTAAATTCTACTTGACCAACGTGAATATTTCTCCTGAAGTCATCGTCGTTCATCAATTCAATGAAGGAATCATTTCTGTCAAAGTCTTCGCGAAGGTAATCGAATAAATATGTGAAATTGGTAAATTTTCGAACATTATCTCGAACTTTATCTTTAGCATCAGATGCCTCACTCCATCGTGCATTACGAATTAATATTTTGGCCTCTTCTTCGTCCTGCTGTAGAATCAACTTTTGCCTGTGGTCGATTAATCCGAGCCTGTTAAGATGTTCTGAATAATCAACCATGTTCTCAAGATCGCACAATCCATTACCAATGAAAAGTCCTTTTAAATTGATGGGAACTTTCTGCGTAGGATTCCTTTTGTATATTTCGTACCCCAAAACCGGTATAAATTTCCCTGCGTACGAATCCCCCGAAATAAAAAATTTGCTCTTACGAAGTTCCGGAAACAGAGTGAAAAATTGAGTCAGTGCATCTAATAAATTTTCGCCGATTTCTTTTTTGCTGTGAACTTCGCGACCGAAGCTGTACCCGGCTCCGATTGGGTTATCGATGTACAGTACGTTGTAATAACTGGTCCATGAGTATTTGCTTTCCACTAATTTACCATTTTTTACCTGGAAGGGACCATTTTCAGTGAAAAGTCCAATAATAGAACTACATCCTGGACCTCCTTGTAACCAGAGTACGACCGGACTAGTGGACCACTCGGAGCTGGATTGTTTAAAAAACCAGAAAAACAAGTTGGAATTGTTGGTTTCGTTTACCGTCAGGAATCCGGAATGACTGAGGATATTTGGAAGGAAGGGCTTCACGTATGATTGCTCCCTGGCCGAATCGATGTCTCCTTTTTTTATCAGAGGTGTTAAGATTAAAGGATCGCCACAATTTTTCGATGGTACATATTTTGATGAGGAATTAGCGACAATGTTGATCAGTACGAATATCACCAAAAAAAAGCACCGAAACATTTTACCCTTGATTGGTAGCTAATTTTGCAGCAATCATCAACTCGTAAATGAATTGAAATTTCACTGTTCAAGAAAAAACTTGGTAGGTAGTAGGTACATGCGTCATTGAAATTTGAGTATTTTTTTATTTTTTTATTTTTTAAGTATCTACTTGACAAAAATAACAGATAATTAAATAATAATTGCAAGTAGATTGTATGATTCATCAATTTTATGCTCATATTAATTCTCCAAGTTGTGAAGTGTAAGCACGTATAATATGAATAATGAAGTTCACTCGACTATTTCTAACCCATTCTATGCTACTTTAGTTTCAAAATAAAAGTGCAATTCGAATAGGTACCTACAAGTAGCGAATTATATCACAGAAAATATTTTTCTCAAAAACCTTATTTTTTATTTTGTAAATTAATTATGCAAATATTCAGAGTTCCAAATGTTCATCTTCGCCATAGTCCAATTCAATTTCATCATCGGGAAGAATGATTTTGGATGAGCATCCGCATCTGTAACAAAATTGCAATAGCTAATGGTAGGTAGGTACGTATTCCATTTTCGGGTAGGTATATTTTCTCCTTAATCATAAGTCTGTATATGAAGGGCTCGTTGAAAAAATTTTCGGTATATTTTTAATTTATTTCACACATATTCAATATACGAATCACCGGGACATCAATTTATAATCTTTTTTTTTATCTATTTTTAAAGAAGAAAAAAATCGATAATTTTTCTGTAAAAAGGCAATTGAACGTGTCACTGTAAAAAGGACATATAGAAAAAAATGTCGTTTTTTGGGAAATCGCGATTGAAGTTTGAGTATACTTTTTTAAATACTAAATTAAGGAATTGAGCTGGGGAAAAATTTTACCTTAAAATTTCATCTTTTTGCTACAAGAAAACAGCTCGCCCATCACTCGATATCTTTTCTATTTTTTTCTATATTGAAAACAAAAAGTTGAGTTATATGTCCTTTTTGTTATGACAAAATTTCATTTCGACCTTTCTACGTTTGATGACATATAATTTTTCCGGAAGTGAAAATTAAAAAAAAATCTTCATACAAAAGTTGAAGAGAATGAAAAAAGGAACATTTTTATGAAAACAATTTCAAACTATCTCTTCAGGGAGCGGATATATCGCACTTTGAAAAATGACAACTTTTTTTTCATTTTCTCGGTTACAAAAAAAATTCTAAAAATACATTTTGGACGAATTTTATTTAAAATTTTAAAATTTTACAATCATCTGCACATTGAAAAAATTAAACATTACGCAAATTCTCGAAAATCAAACATGTAATGTAGGTACCGAAATTGCGAACTTCGCATTTTAAAAACGCCATAACTCTTCGAGGAAAACATATTGGAAGGTGGGAGGGGGCTCATTGGATAGAGAAAATTTTAGAGAATACGAATCGCTTGTCGTATTAAAAAGGACATATGCTGAGTTATGCCCTTTTTGTTATGACACATTCAATTTGTCTTGAGTTGGTAAGTGAATTTTTATTTGTTTTTTTTTTCAACGTTACCTACTCACTCAAAAATTTGAGGAAAGAGTTTATGTTTATTAGACTACGACTTGTTCGTGTGAAATTTAAAAAAAAATCCTTCAAACTCGAGTATAAAAAAATAATTTTTTTTACCGATTTTCATCCACTCCGTAAGACACGCACATATCTCCAACGCATTCGCAACATCCGTCGTGAAACCATCGAATCCTCGAAGCTCCCATTGACTGACACGAGGCTCGACACTGATTCCAAGGTATACATTCAGACATAAAAGCCACCGAGCAGTTTAAGGTCATAGAATCTTTTTCAGGATCAACCTCTTGTGCGTTGGTTTCTGCAAAGTAGATAGATAATCATCATTGAAAACAGCATTCATCTATACTTACCTATCATTATCAAGCATTATGTACCTACATTTCGTGCGCTTATCAAGGTAGGCAATTTTTGACAATATATTTACCAGCAATAGTACCTGGAGCCTTTTTGATCTTCAGGTTCAAAGTATCGGTGTTGTGATCGACAGGAAATACCAATGGTGTCCATCTTTCCAGTGAGTCAGTTTCTGATACCAGAGAACTGAATAAAGAAGGAATAGGATCTTTTAAATCTTCCACGCTAGAAGCATTACTTAAACCAGTCTTTGTAATGTTAGGTTTGGGACACATTCCTGTAAATAAACACGCCTTACGTTATAAACAATTAATTAAGCTGGATTCAAACCGTTCTAACTTGATCACCATTTTTTCAGACAGATAATTTTCCACCTTTTTTTGCAAATTGAACGAGGGAGGAGCCAAAAAGTTGTGTGTACGTCTCAAAAAAGTCTGATATAAATTTCACTCACCCCCTCCCTATTCAACTCTCAACTCTACCGAAATCTTCTTAAAATTCGGGCACATTCAAAACAATTTGAAAATTAAAAAAAAAACAAGTTCTTTTTCCGAGATTAAAGATGCCTAGGATGTTTTTAGGTACCTACCCAAAAATAACATTGAACACTTTTTACGTTTTCCCCATTATTCAGCGGTACTCACGTGAAAATTTACTTTTTTCGTATCCGGTAAATATTTTGTAAAAAAATCTAAAAAAAATATTTTGGAAATTTTTAAGAAAATGGACTAACCCAAAAAAAACCATCAGCGACAATTTTTCTCCATTTCCTTAATTTTGAAAAATGAAAACTTACATACTTTGCTGTACTTTTTTGTTTATTTTTGAAAAAAAAAAGGCAAGATGGTCTTTTCTTTAAAATTGAAGAAACGGCCGAAAGTAACTAAAGTAAGGTTCAATAACATTTCGAGTTACAATAATATCTATATTGATAACACGTTTGGATTTTTTTTTTAATTTTTCAATTTTTTGAGTTTAATAAAGTTAAAGATCAAAGTTTGGTGAGTGCTGACATGATAATATTTTTGGAATTGGAAAAACTTGGGAAATTTTTCACGAATTGATTACGTGATGGCATTTTATAAAATATATATATATATTTTTTAATTTATTGAACCAGGTACGGTAATTATTTTTGTTAGGTGGACCTTTCTGTATTCAGTCATTGTCTACTTTTTGAATAAGAAATAATGAATTAAAATAAGTACTTATACCTAATTTAACTCTTCTGACACACTAGTTTTTGTACGCATATGTCATACTTGATGAAATCTACTAATACTACTTATAAATCAGTGATACTACTTATATGAAATGCTAAAATTTTCCCAACCAAATGAACTTGCTCAATAGGTGACTGACAACACCTAGAAAATATCTTTTCGGTTCGAATTGCGCGTTTTTAAAGTTTTAGCTACTACTTACGACTGAAGAAATACCTACTCAATTTTTAAAAAATGCTCAAACTGAAATTTTGAGTGGTGAACCTCGTAGGAAAAAAAAATTGCAACAAAAAATGTGGTTTTCACTTTTTGCCCATCTTCAAAATTGAAGGAGCTATTCAGCAGCACAATCGTTGAAAAAATTATTAGCCCCTTCAATTATTTGTTGCAATTTTTTTCTACAACTTCCATCATTCATGAAGTCAGTTTGATCAAATTTTTTGTCAAAATTTTTATTCAATGAAATCATTTTTTTTGTAATGTTCACCTAGCATAAAACAACTGTCCGGGAAGTAATGGCCGAAAAACGATCCTTGAATGTTCAAAATTTGAAGCATCCCTGCCTTGAGCCATCCTATCCTGGGGTTTAGATTCACAAAAATAAGGCCATAATTGGTGAATTTCACCAACAAGAAAGGTATCCCAACTCAAAGTAAAATTTTGAGTCCAAATAAAATAAAACGAAAGTACATCATAACAGGACCCCGTACCCAAAATTTCAGATGCCGAAGTTCATTTCTCGAGTTTTGGCGAATTTTTGAAATTTCAAAATTACCTCCGTCCTGCGAAATATGAGACGCAGCCAGGGATACCCGACCATATGTCGGAAAATTTTTTTTCGTTTTTTTGACTCTTTAAGTAGTACAGACTTGTACCTTTCGAATAGCGCAAACCACATTAAAAAAGGTTGAGAAATGAATTTTCTATGATTTTTTAAAGTTTACCAAAAAATGATTTTCAAAAATCAAAGTTTTGAGAAAAACGCAAAACAAAATTTGGAACTGTTTTCAATGAATAAAAAAAAAAATATGTTCTGTAAACGACTTTTCTCATCGGAAATGGTTTATTTACGTCCTCTTACATTACTTTAGGTCATTGACCCCTTCCAGAAGTTGCCAGCATCGAAAATCGAAACCATACCATATGTCGGGAATCATCTTTTTCAAGAAATAAATGACATTTTTGGTACAAAATTTGTTTTCTTAATAATCGTACACCACTGTAGTTCATTAAAACGAACCTGAAATTACGTGCATTGAGAAATGAAATCATAGTGCAAGTCAAACAACTTTACAAACCAAACGGTGAAAATCATGCTTTGAAAATTGGTGTTCAACAAATATCCGGATAATCGAAATGAAGAGTTTCAGTTTCAACGGGAAAAAATTGAATTTTCGATTTCGATAATCGATTCTTCAATTTCGATTTTTGGATTTCGATAATCAATTTTTCAATTTCGATTTTTCGATTTCGATAATCGACTTTTAAATTTTGTGAGGGTTCGTGAAAGAATTCGGGAACTCTCGGAAAAGTTCAACCGTTTTCGGGATGTTTTCGGAGCTGTTCGGCAATTTCCGTGTGATATCCGGATAATCCAAATAGTATTTGGTATTTGGATATTCGGATATTTGTTGAACACTACTACGTTTCAATAATAATGAAAGTTGTAAATTTTAACATATTTTTATAAAATTCCGACATATGGTATGGTTTCAATTTCTCAGAGGCCTTCAGCAAAATTTGTTTTTTAACCAAGAAGATGACACTTTTGGGACCTGAACCTATTCTCATATGAAAGTAGAGGGTTCATCTTCATAGTATACAAATTGATAAAAAAAAATTTCCATATTTTTGGTCATTTTTTCTTAATTTGCGTTTTTCTCGAAATTTACTTTTCCGACATATGGTCGGGTATCCCTGGCTGCGTCTCATATGAAAAATTGATCTAATCAACGAAAAAAGCTGAAATTTGGTATATACCCTATTTTAGACCTCCCGAATCGATTGGAAGCAATTTCGAGACGTTTCTGAGCCACCAGAGAATTTTGGAATTTTCCAGTGCTGGAGAAAAGCCCATAAAAATAGCCCATATGCACTTCAGCACCTATAATCGCGAGTTATCCATATTGGTGGCCTATTTGATCGATTAAAACACAACTTTCCAAAATTCGTAAGTTTGAGTTCAAATTCGCATTTTTGGGCAAGATATTTTCCTGGAAAAAATTTAAAAAATTTCGGATCACTCCAAAACGTCTCGAAACCGCTTCCAATCGATTCGGGAGGTCGAAAATGGGGTATATATGTGCTTACCAAATTTCAGCTTTTTTCGTTGATTAGATCAAATTTTTATATTTCGCAGGGTAGAGGTGATTTTGAAATTTTAAAAATTCGCCAAAAATCGAAAAATAAACTTCAGCATTTGAAATTTTGGGTACCTACGGGGTCCTGTTACGATGTACTTTAGATTTTTGTTGTTTGGAGTCAAAATTTTACTTTGAGTCAGTGGCGTCGACAGAATGGAAAATTGGGGGGCACAAAAGGGGCCATGTGTTGGACAATTTTTCTGCTTTTTTGAAGTGCAAAAGGGGGGCTGACTTTTTTCACCTGCTAAAAATGGGGAGGTGGTAAAAAGGACGCATTCTTCCGCACTTTCGTCTCAATTAAATTAAAAAAGTGTCATTTTGTTAGTGCCCGAGCGAAGCGAGGGCGAAGTTTTGAAAAAATTGGATTTTAAATGCCTTAAAAAGACGTTTTTTCATGTTTTAATGCTTTGAAAATCCCTATTTGATGTAACTGTAACGTAAATTTATAAACACAACATGAATTGGGGGGGCCAAGCGGGGGCCAGAACTTTTTCCGGGGGGCCTGCCCCCCCCTTGACGACGCCTCTGCTTTGAGTTGGGACACTTCCCTTGCAAGTGTAACACAGAAGGGTTAAATACACACATTAAAAATAATTAATTAATTTAAAACTCAGACCTATGTATAAAAATTTAAAAAATTCAAAATTTTGATAACTTTCCCGTCGTGCAAAACGAGTGTCATTTTCGTGTCATGTGGCAAGGTTTTGACTGAGAAAAATGACACGTAAAATGGCACGAAAATGGCAAATTTCAACCAATCAGCGCGGAGCAGGAACGTTGTCAATTTAGTGTCAAAATCATGCCAAAAAACTGGTTTAGCGTTAGTGCGTATGACAGCGTTTTAACTCTGTGGCAGTGAAATGGCATTCTTTTGGCATTGTTATGGCATATAAAAAAACACGTTTTTGGCGCAATGTAACATAGAAAAATACGTTACACATGTGTAGCGGCAGGTTATACGAACTGCCTTGTTATTAAAAACTGAATTTATCCCCATTCAATGAATTAAAAAAGTAGGTTAGCAGCCCTAGATCGCGGATATTTTATGATTTTCATCACTCTCTTTATAATTACAACACAGCTGAATCAAACTATTTCACTAAAATTCCTGATGTGTGTGGGGTGGGGGGATTCGAACCTACGACTGTAAAACCCTAACTACCTAACTACCTAACTACCTAACCTATGCCACACGGCTACTAGACAATGACAATACTTTAGTCAGTTTAAATAGTATCTTAATTTTAATAATGATTTGCTTTCCTGCAAAAAACAATGCACAAATGTTTGCAATCTTTAGTAATTTTTTAAAAAAAATCTCTGCAGAGTCATTTTTTTCTAAATACCTCTTTAAAAATTCGATTAATTGATAATTTTTAAAAATATAGGGTGAATCAATTTTTCTCAAAATATCCCAGGTAGATTAATTTTTTTTAAATACCGGACCCGCTAATTAACAATTCGATCAATCAATAATTTAACGCGATTTTTCAAGTACAGAGATCGAATCAATTTTTTAAAATTTGTAATCAACCAATTTGAACACAGGTGGAATTATCATTTTCTGAATACCCTCTCCCATTAATTCACAGGCCAACACAGAAAATGCTGTTTGAAGTTTAATGGGTAATTTTTGTAGTATTTTTTGAGCTGATCACGAGAAAAATAGTGAAAACATTCCATCACCCGAGGATTTTTCACAATTTGAATTTTTTATTGAGCAGTTTTTCTACTTTTTTTAATAACTTTTGACACTTGAAGTCGATTTTCTGAGAAAAGGTAGAGTTCTACGAAAAAAAAAAAACAAGTAGAACGTAAATTGTACAGCGTAAAATTTCCTATCTAAAGAGTCCAATTTGTTTTTCCTTAGGAGGTTTAGCTTTTGAGATATTTCAGTTCAAAGTTCGAAGTTCAACTTTTTTAAAATTGAAAATATCTTGAAAACTATACCTTCTAAATAAAACTAATTGGACTCCACAGATAGGAAATTTTACGAGCTATATATAATTTATGTTCTATGCATTTTTTCGTAGAACTGTTCCTTTTCTCAGAAAATCGACTTCAAGTGTCAAACTTTATCAAAAAAAAGTAGAAAAAAGGTTCAATAAAAAATTCAAATTGTAAAAAATTCGTCGGTGATGGAATTTTTTTAGCGCTTTTTTCGTGATCAACGTGCAAAATACTACACAAATCATCTAGTAAACTTCAAACAGCATTTCAAAAGTTTGAAAATATCGGCCTATGTTATCAATTTCATCAATTAATAATTTTTAAAATCTTTATTTGAAAAAAACCTCTTGTCGAATCACTTTTTGAAAGTAACCCAGGTAAAATCAATTTTTTTGAACACCTCCTCCATTAATTAAAAATTCGTTCCATTACTTCATAATTTTTTTTTAAAATTTGCAAATACACTGGTCGAATTAATTATATTAAAAAAATACCCCAGGTGGACTCTATAATTTTTCTGAATACCCCCTTCCAAATAAACATATTCTATAATAATTTAAAAAAAAATTAATTACGGAGGTCAAATCAATTTTGCCATCCAAGTGCCATATTATTGCCAAAATTGTGTCATCAAGTTATACCATTGCAATGTCAAAATCACGTCATACTACTGTCATTAGAAGTATGCCAATAATGTGCCACGATTGTGTCAAAATTCGGTTTAAAAAGTGTTGACACAAATTTGGCAACATTTTGACACAATAATGACAATTGCAATTCTACGTTACTCTCGGAACCGAGAAGTAGGCGGAGTCTTCTCTACTCTGATTGGTTGAAAAACAGTGACACCAAAATGACATATCTGTGGCAAAGTTTTGGCAAAATTTTGACACCCTTTGCACGACGGGGAGAAGTAGGCGGAGTCTTCTCTACTCTGATTGGTTGAAAAACAGTGACACCAAAATGACATATCTGTGGCAAAGTTTTGGCAAAATTTTGACACCCTTTGCACGACGGGTTTTTCTTTTATTGAAGATGAGGGCTTATATAATATTTACTAGGTACGTCTTTCTGAAGTTATTCCGAAACAATTTTTCGCTAGGACCCTTTAAAATTATTAATAAATTATAAAAACGTTGCACTCTAATAATAATTTTCCCTCACAGCTCTTCTATTCGTTGCTTTCGCTGAAAAATTCTCCTAAAATTGTTCTCGAATTTGCTATCCTATCAAAATTTCAAACGTCTCAACCATCTAGTTTTTCGTAAATACTCACCAACACAAGAACAGCATTCAGTCCAAAGTCTAACATCGTGTTCCAAGCATAGATAACAAGCTTTACAGCACGTACAATTTTGTAAATCACATTTACACGCTTCGGTAAGGAGGCATCTGCTAACAGCACTCGCGCAAACAGCTTCGTTACAACTGTCCACCGAACTAGGCCAGTAAATGATATAAAACACTACACATAAATGTAAAAAAAACACTATTCGGATGCACATTTCTTTTAAAAAATATCCAATTCACATTAAATTGAAAACTATAAGAAACCACAACGTAAGTACGAAAAATCTCGGTGATAATAATCGTATTCGAATTCGATCATATCAGACGATCATAGCAACCATACACCTCGAACGACTCGCAACTAATGTAAAAATTAACTAGGGAACGAATGCTTCCAAATACCAATACTAGGAAAATAAAATAGATCCACATGACCGTTAATATAGTCGCATGAAACATCGTAGCATTTCCTGTACGAGACCAACTGCAATACAATAGACACAAAGACAAAACAAATACCTGGCTCGAGGGTGGATTTCTTAAGAATACCACTTTTGTTCTACCTACATCGTTGATGAACCACATTCGCGAATCACAGGCCACATAGTAGGTGTAAGGTTTTGGTTTATGTTAGTCTACAGACCAAACCGCAAAAAGTGCTCGGGAAGTTGATTTTACTGGTTTTTTTTGCGGGCAAAAAAAATTACTAGACATAATGTAGGTACTGGTTCAGCATTCCCAAAAACGGCAAAAAAAATTTTCTAACCCTGCACATAACAGGGGGGTGGGTCAAAAGGGGGTATTTTTGAACCTAGGTCCGGGCAAAAAAATTCAAGTGAGGTTCGATAGAGTAGTGTCCCCTGATGCCGAACATGCATTTTTTTCCACTGCACACCTGCACAATACCAATTTGGGGCCCCTTAAATGCAATTTTTGGTCATTTTTGGCCTTTTTTCACCCTATTGTGGCTCTATATCCTCAAACGTGAGAGGGGGCAAATTTCTTTTATCATATTCCGTTAGACTGAATGTTTATACGCCCAAAGCCGCAAAGTTGATCGAATTAAACCTGCAATATTCGAAGTTATTGAATTTTAATGTTGAGTAAGTATGAGTATTACTCAAATTTCAACTTTGCGATTTTTGTTTCAAAAATAATTGTGCGGCATATTAAAATGGGCTAAAATTTCGCGCTGGATCCGAAAATGACGATAATTTTTTTCCATCTCCCCCCCCCCCTACACCCCTAATTAGCTCCCTTAAATTTTTTTCTCATTTTAGTGGTGTGACCTATCAAAATGGGTTAAAATTTCGCGCCGGATTCGAAAACGACAATAATTTTTTTTCATCTCCTCTACCCCCACCCCTAATTAGCTCCCATAAATTTTTTTATCATTTTAGTGGTGCGACCTGGATCCGAAAATGATAATTTTTTTCATACTCTCTACCCCTATCCTTAGTTAGCATCCTAAATTTTTTTCTCATTTATCGGTGTGACCTATTAAAATAGGTCAAAATTTCACACTACATTCAAATTGACGTTTCTACTCGATTTGATAGGTATGTAACGTACCTATAATTCGAATATGATCCTAATAATATGTTTGAAAGTTTTTGTTTAGTGGCCGAATCATTATTTTTTGTTCTACAACTTTTTTCCGTTTTTGCAGTGGTTATGAGATAATTTATTCAGAAAAGTGAAATTCATCATTTTTAATGAAATTTATTACTCATTACTCACTGCAAAAGAAAAAAATTGTAGAACAAAAATTTATGGCTTTTCAATCCTTTACAACTTTTGTATCAAGATTTTTTTTTGTATCGTGATTTTTTCACTAACCCAATTTTTTTGAGGACACCCGAGTGAACAAATTTAGGAAACGTAAAGATACGAGTTTTCGGTTCTTTGTTAATTTTTTAGAATACGTTTAAAGTCATTACTCATTAGATACCTACTCAAATTCTGTTAAAGCATTATATTTTTTTATAACCTAAGTCTAATTTTTTTCTACATATTAATTAAGAATAAAATTAAGTGTGGTCTCGAGACTAAATTCGGCATGAAAGTCTGACGTCACATTTACCACTACAACCGCATAATATCAGTTGCGTACTATTTCAAAAGGGGGATTGCGAAAAAATTAACATTGCTTGTTATGGGAGGTCTATAGTTTTTCCAATTTTTTTCATTTCTGATGTGTGTAATTCTTTTTGTTTTTACAATTTTGACTAATTGTAATTTGATAGCTTAACTCGTCAAAATTATCAAAAAATAAAAAATTCAACACATCAAAACTGAGAAAAATTGAAAAAACGATAGAACTCCCATAAGAATCAATGTTAATTTTTTCGTCGTTCCCCCTTTTGAAAAAGTATACAAATTGGTACATGAACTGATATTTGCATTGTGGTGGGGCGATGACGTCAAGACTTTGATGCCGAATTGAGAAAAAAATTTAAGGGACTAATTAATGGTGAGGGGAGTTGGAAAGAAATTATCATCATTTTCGGATCCAGCTCAAAATTTTAACTCATTTTAGTAGGTCGCACCACTAAAATGATAAAAAAATTTATGGGAGCTAATTAGGGGTGGGGGTAGAGGAGATGAAAAAAAATTATTGTCGTTTTCGAATCCGGCGCGAAATTTTAACCCATTTTGATAGGTCGCACCACTAAAATGAGAAAAAAATTTAAGGGAGCTAATTAGGGGTGCAGGGGGGGGGGAGATGGAAAAAAATTATCGTCATTTTCGGATCCAGCGCGAAATTTTAGCCCATTTTAATATGCCGCACAATTATTTTTGAAACAAAAATCGCAGTTGAAATTTGAGTAATACTCATACTTACTCAACATTAAAATTCAATAACTTCGAATATTGCAGGTTTAATTCGATCAACTTTGCGGCTTTGGGCGTATAAACATTCAGTCTAACGGAATATGATAAAAGAAATTTGCCCCCTCTCACGTTTGAGGATATAGAGCCACAATAGGGTGAAAAAAGGCCAAAAATGACCAAAAATTGCATTTAAGGGGCCCCAAATTGGTATTGTGCAGGTGTGCAGTGGAAAAAAATGCATGTTCGGCATCAGGGGACACTACTCTATCGAACCTCACTTGAATTTTTTTGCCCGGACCTAGGTTCAAAAATACCCCCTTTTGACCCACCCCCCTGTTATGTGCAGGGTTAGAAAATTTTTTTTGCCGTTTTTGGGAATGCTGAACCAGTACCTACATTATGTCTAGTAAATTTTTTTGCCCCAAAAAATGGACAGTGGTTGAACACTTTTTGCGGTTTGGTCTGTAGACTATGTATCCTCCTATCCTTGTATCGACTTCGAAAACGTGTATAATACGACTCGATTGGTATGAATGAACTAATCACGAGTCAAGGGTCAATATTTTCTGAGAATCTGATGAAAATTGTAATTTTTACCCAATGTTTTATATTTTAGAGCGCCTGGAAGTTCTGTATAGGCAACTTAATCAACACGCAATTTTTCAGTCGAAGAGTAGGGATAAACTGTAATTTTTTTGGGAAAAAGGAAGAGGCAAAATATTGAAAATTTTCGACCATTTGGTCCAGACCTGACTAATATGTAGTAAGGTATTGCATGAAAATGTATCAAAATAAAATTAGCATTATTTTTTGTCACTTAAATTTCATAATTTTTCATAAAACACACGAAGAGCTGGTTTTTCAATACGAAGGTCATTTTTAAGATTTTTCATATTTAATTTTCATTAGATATGTATTTTTGCTGATATAAAATACCCGGATACGAAATTCTAAGTACCTAAGTACTTTTCATCAAACGAAAAATTAAAATAAAACATCGATTCAAGTGAGATCATTGTATATTTACATAAACGAATTTTTACACGTCAGAATGGTACTCGATGTCATACACAGCTGGTCGTTAAATTACTGTACAAAAAAATCGTCGATAAATATATTAAATTATTAGTACGAGATATTTATGAATGTAGTTAATACATAACATGATTAAATTCTGGGTAAACTGGTGTCCATACAGTAAGAAATTACCTATCAAAACCGTATCGATTATAATCGCACACAAGTATTGTAGGTAAATATTTAAATCGTTTCACGTGGACAGATATGAGATAGATAAATACATAAATTATATATCGACATTGTAGGTGCCTACGATGTACAATTGTACATATCTGTTTCAAAAATGGTACCTAATTGAACAATCAAATGCTTCAGACTCGTGGATGCGGAGAAAAATACTCTGATAAGCTTTCGAATAGAAAAATATCAGTCATGACAGCAAGAATATCCATTAAGTAAATAGACTCAATAAAAATTAATGAATTCAATTTTTTTGATAAAAAAAATCATTTTAAGATTTTAAATCAAAATTAACCTTACATGTTTTTAGTGAGGTTTCGCAGCAAAAGGGACCACTTCGTTAGAAATCTGATTTCGAGAAAAATGAAAAATAGATGTTCGGGTCAATTGTCCTTTTTCGGGTTTTGGTCGATTTTGAAAGGGAATTTCATGCTCTTTTACCCAATATGTTTGAAAAGTTTCGACCTAGTACGCAAGTAACAGAAAAATTAGATTTTCTGTGACGAGGAGTGATGTGATATTTCACCATTGCAGGAGAACGCATTGGGATTCAAATGAAGTGAAATATCTTTAAAACGAAGCATCCTAGAAAAAAACTAACTGTTCTTAGCAGAAAGCAAATTTTATGCTCTACAATTTTGGTAGTAAGGATTTTTTCGGTAGAGCGCTTCCTTTCCTCCCAAAATCTAGTTTTATGTCAAAAAATGAGAAAATATCACAATTTGATGAATTGCAGTTTTCTAACAATAACATGCTAACTAATCACTTTTTATAAAAATTAATACAATATTCCAAAAGGAAATTTTATGCTCTACAAATTTGGTTCTATTCATTTTTTCTATAGGACGCTTTCTTTTCTCACAATTTCGTTTTTTATGCTGAAAAAACGTAAAAAAAATAACAACAAAACTTTAAACGGATTTTTCTCGAAAATAATTGTGACCTTCCAGGAAGAAACCGACCTTCGGTCCGAAAAAAAATTTAAAATAAAAGTTTCTCAATCAATCCAAAACAATGATTATCATTTGTTTTGGATTGATTGAGAAACTTTTTTTTTTAATTTTTTTTCGGACCGAAGGTCGGTTTCTTCCTGGAAGGTCACAATGTTTTTATTCACTGCTCAGAGATATGAACAATTTTTTCGTTTTGGTCTCGTTTTCTTTAGAATTTTATTGGCAATCACATAGTATGAATAACTCGATTTTCACAAATCCAACGAAGTGATCCCTTTTGCTGCGAAACTTCACATTCGTTCTAAATTTTCAAGTTTGTCTTCAAATAGGTAATTAATGCTCACCTAGTTATGATCCAGAGAAAGCCCACATTTCTATTTAGTCAGGTCTCAATCGTACAAAAAAAGGCTTCCGCGCGAAATTTCTGTTAAAATTGATTTTATGATTGATTCTTGTTCTGGACATTAAAACAAAGAAATTAAGCCCATATGCCCTTTTTCCCCCTCCCCTTTCTCCAGGGTCCACCCTTCAACATTTCAAACGCGTGTATTGCCTTATCATGGGTTGTAATGAAAAAATTTTCCAACAAAAGTTGTTCCTCGGCACCTAATGTACTTTTTTATTTCTTATCAAAATCCAATTTGGAGCAACTTCTACCCCCCAAATTTGAAAATAAAATAATTTTCAGAAAACTTCAAAATCACGTTTTCTTCATTTTAAGTGAAAAGTTTCAGAGATACGGCAAAACTTATAACCACAAAAAATATTCAGAATTGAATTTCCTTTCTAATGAGCTTTATCACGACCATTTCACCAACTTTTCCAGACAGCGTGGATCTCTCCCCCTCCCCCTTATCTCAAAAGTTGGACCTACGAAAAAAAATTGAACGATTTTTGTTCTTCGATATTTAATGTATAATTTCATTCATTATCGGAATTCATTTTGGAGCAAATTTTGCTCGTGGGTCGAACTTTTGTGAAAACAAGGAAGGGGGAGAGGTCCACCTCTGTCGGAAAAAGTAGATGAAAATAGTCGTGATAGAGCTCATTGGAAAGGAAATTCAATTCTGAATACTTTTTGGATTACAAATTTTATCGTATCTCCGAAACTATTTGTTTAAAATGAAGAAAACCTGATTTTGATGTTATCTCAAAAATATGTTTTGTTTCCAAATTTGGGGAGCAGGTGTTGCTCCAAAATGGATTTTGATGAGAAATGAAAATGTACATTAGATGCTGAGGAACAACTTTTGTTTGAAATTTTTTTCATTACGACCCATAGATAAGGCGATACACACGTTTGAAATTTTGGGGGTGGTGATTGGGGAAAGGGGAGGGGATAAAAAGGGCATACGGGATTAATTTCTTTGTTTTGGTGTCCAGAACAAGAGTCAATCATAAAATCAATTTTAACAGGAATAGCGCGCGGATGTACGATTGAGACATGACTAATTAGCCTACAAATCGGTTCCAAGAGAGAAAATTTTTTAAAATTTCGATCAATTAAAATTTTTTTAAAATTAATTCTCAGTATTTGCAGATTGAAGCGTAGGTAAACCTATAATACACAATAGAAAATGCAACAAATTGAAACTAAATAAAACATGATAGGTATATTTATTTCCAAAATTAAATCTCATTATCGACGAATTTCTTTAACAAATCTAATAAAAACAACGGACGATTTACAGGCACATTATGCCCAGAACTACGAACCAGAGCCTCTTTCAAATTCCCAGCAGACTTATAATACCCCGCGAGGTGATTATTCACGTACCAAATATTCCTTTTCGCTTCACTGTATTTTTCAGCTCCACTCCAATGCAATTGCTTGATAAAATTCGAGGTCAAATAATGTGCCACAATGATATCCAATTGGCCACTATAGAACATTATTGGATATACTTCCAATAATTCTTCAATTTGTGGTTTAACACTTTGTTCCAAGTCATCTATGAGATGTTGGAAAGCTTGATCAGAAAAAACGTCATATTCTACTCGTCCCACGTGAATGTTTCTTCTGAAGTCATCGTTGTTCATATAATCAACGAAAGAAAGATCCGCAGTATAGTCTTTCCGACTGTAGTCGTATAACCGACTAAAATTGGTGAATTCTTGAATGTTATCAAGACTCTTTTTGAATCTGTCAGCTGCATTTCTCCATCGAGCATTACGAATTAATATTTTGGCTTCTTCTTCTTTTCGTTGCACAATCAATTTCTGTCTGTAGTCGATTAATCCGAGCCTATGAAGGTGTTCAGCGTAATCAACCATGTTCTCAGGATCACTGTACCCGTTCCCAATAAAAATACCTTTTAAATTGATAGAAAATCGTTGCGAAGGATTTCTATTATGTATTTCGTAACCCAAAACTGGTAAATATTTTCCAGCGTACGATTCTCCAGAAATGAAAAATTCATTCTTACGAAGTTCTGGAAATAAGGTAAAGAATTGGATCAGAGCATCGAACAAATATCGACCGATTTCTTTTTCGCTGTCGACGTAACTACCAAAACTGTACCCGGCGCCGACTGGATTATCGATATACAGCACGTTGTAATAATTGGTCCACGAGTACTTGCTTTTCAATAGTTTACCACTTTTATACTGGAAAGGTCCATTCTCTATGAAAATACTGGAAATTGTGCTAAATCCTGGACCTCCTTGTAACCAGAGTACGACCGGACGACTGGACCACTCGGAGCTGGATTGTTTGAAAAACCAAAAAAATAAATTTGATTTGGTTGTTTCATTTATTGTCAGGATGTCAGGAATCCAGAATGGCTGTGCATGTTTGGAATCAGTGGCTTGACGTATGATTTCTCCTTGGCTAAATCGATCTCTTCTTTTTTTATCAGCGGAGTTAGGATTAGTGGATCGCTACATTTTTCCGATGGTAGGTACTCGGACACGGAATTGGCAACAATGTTTATTAGTACGAATATCACCAAAAACCACCGAAACATTTCACAATTAAGTAGGTACCTAGTTAATTTTTCGGCAATCATCAACACGAAAATTGAATAAAATTCCACTGCTCGAGAAAAACTCAGTTACTGCTTCACTGATTTCTATTTAGGTGAAAAATATTCATTTTGTGAGCATGAGCAGACATTACTCGTACAAGTACCCACTTGACAAAGTTTTATCAATTTCTTGGCCCTTAGAGATTTCAGTATCGTCAACTGTGGAATACAATTGAACCTACCATTCCGCATTAAGTACGCATGAGAAGCATTGTTCTCACTAAATTCATAATTAACAATCAATGTTTATGAGTAGGTACATTTGAGCAAGACTATAGAAGTTTTCATGATTTTTAAATAAATTAATGGATGTAAAACAAAATCGTATGGGTAGGTAAATCAAAATTCAATCAACTTTTTCACGTATTAAAAGTGTTAATTTTTGAATAATGTACCAAATCAAACAAAATTACTCAAGTAATAAGTACATGTGTAAAAGTGCATGAAAAATACAATGGATTGCGTACTTTTATCAAGTACATGAAAAAAAATAATAATAAAAAATGTTTAAAAAATTAGTAATTAAATTTTATTTTAAAAAATAATAGCGCGGCCCCATTCACAAAAAGTTGGCAAAATTTAATCTAAAAATAATAATAGTTACCAAGATATTTAGTAAAATTTATGATTCAATAATAAACTTTGCCAAGTATTTGGTAAAATGTATTAGGTATTGAATGATAAATTTTACTAAATATCTTGGTAACTATTATTATTTTTAGATTAAATTTTGCCAACTTTTTGTGAATGAGGCCGCGTTATTATTTTTTAAAATAAAATTTATTAATTTTTTTTTTTGAGTGTGGGTATATTTTAAACACTTACAAATTAATGGAAAAATAAAATATGCATGTCCGGAGATTTTGCCTGATTGGCTTTGGCCTATAAAAATCAAATTTTCGATTGAAAAATTGGCAAACCTTGATTTATGGACCCTACCCGGCGTGTAAAAAAAACAGAGAAGCATAGACGTGACTGCCGGATGTGTCTTGGCACACCCTACTTCTTCCAGATTTTTCAATTTTTTTCTCTCTGGAGACAATCTTTTTGGTAAAATTCGCTAATGTGAACTGGTGGCGACGATCCTTTTCAATTTTTTTCATCAACAGTCAGAATAAACAAAATTATAAAAAATATTTTATTTTAAAATATTTTCGTAAAATTTTTCAATTTTGAAAAAATCGTCTAAATAAATTATGGGAAACTGGTTCCAATTTCGGACAATCGTACGACGGTAAGAAATTTGTTTAAATTTTAGAAAATTCTCAATTTTTTGAAAAACTGGAAAAAGTTTTGGAAGGATTCTCAGTTTTATGAAAAATTATTACAAGATATTTGGAAAACATCCAAATTTTGAGAAAATTGTAAATTTCTGAGAAATTGAAGGAATGAACAAACGGACGAACAAAATACAAGATGTAGGCCGCTAGGTACGTACCCTATCATATTTATGTTTATAAAATTTTTTAATTATTGGAAAATTAGCCAGTATTTGGAAAATTGTTTAAATTTCTGGAAAACTGTTTGAATTTAAGAGAATCTGGGAAAATCATCCCAGATTTAGACAACTGTAGGGATGAATTCGTAATGAATTTGCATCCTAAATTCATCCCACATTTTTTTCACCTTAGAATCGTTTAACGTTTTGGAAAGCATTTTCAAGCGATAAAGAACCTCTCGATTTTGAAAAATTCTTCAATTTTTGAAAAATCGGTGAATTTTTGTAAAATTGTCTCACTGTTTTACGAAAAATTATTCTTTAATTTGAAAAGTTTTGGCGTACTCTACTCAGAAGGTACAGTCACGTCAATACAGAAATGACCAGACAAATGAACAGAAAAGAGCAGAAATCCTCACTGTCTTCTCCCTTGGACCCCCGTTGCGCGTTGAGCGACCCTTTTTGACCCCCCGTTGCGCGTGCAGCGCGCATCGGAAGGTCAGAAAGGAACAGAAAGGAGCAGAATTTGTCTGCTTTTTTTGTACGCCGGGTACGAATTAAAAACCCGTTCTAGGAACGGTTGTGATAGGGAAAGGGGAGGGGGACTGAAATTATACTTGCCATAAAATAGCTACTTTCAACAGAGCTCTCTACAAGGTGTCTAGCTCTAGAGACACTAACGAGAAATCGGTTCAAAAATAGTTGAAACTGACCTGTGTAAATCTGGTTTTTGATTTCCGATCATCTATTTTCGTTTTTCAACGTTATTTATCAATTTAAAAATTCCTTATCAAACTTTTTTCTATTAAATTATGACATTAATTAATTATGCTTCTTAAAAGAACCATAATGAGAAAAAAATGCCACCTTAATGAACGTGATGAAGTGAATTATTTCCATTCTTCATAAAAATTGACATTTAAGGTTTTCAGAGACACTAAACAATTTTTTTTTACGAAATTCCGAGTAAGTAGGTAGTAGGTAAGTACCAAAGTGCTTTTCATCAAACGAAAAATTAAAATAAAACATCGATTCAAGTGAGATCATTGTATATTTACATAAACGAATTTTTACACGTCAGAATGGCACTCGATAACATACACAACTGGTCGTTAAATTACTGTACAAAAAAATCGTCGCTAAATACGTATCATAAATTATTAGTACGAGATATTTATATAAACGATAACGATAATATGTAATACATAACATGATAAATTCTGGGTAAACTGGTGTACAGTAAGAAATTTTCAAACACCGTATCGATTATAATCGCACACAAATATGTAGGTAAATATTTAATTCGTTTCACGTAGATAGATAGATAAATACATAAATTATATCGACATTGTAGGTACGATGTACCTATCTGTTTCAAAAATGGTAACTGAACAATCAAATACATTTAGACTCGTGGATGTAGACCAACATTGTAGAAAAATACTCTGGATAAGCTTTCGAATAGAAAAATATCAGTCATGACAGCAAGAATATCCATTAAATGGACGACTAGAACAAGCAGGTACTCGAACTTGATTTTAATAAATCATTTTACTCGTAAATCGAAACACCAACTGGGAGTTTTGAGGAGAAATATTAAAATGATATTTAATGATACCTAATGCCCTTCATCGACGTTGCTGCTTCGGAAGAAACGATCGAAAAAATCAAAAAAAAAAAAAAATCGAATTAAGTATTTGTTCTAAACCGGTCAGAATTACTTAAATTATATTGATATTTTTCATAAAATTTAAAATTTTTACGAGTTTCTCTTCATCATTTCAAAATTCAAAACATAAAATAATAGGTAGACATTAACTTTCTCACTTGCCAACTGAAATCGTATCAATTTTTCTAACCAGTCTGGAGTTGTTTTTTTATTTTTATTTCAATGATTTTTACAAACATTGATCATGATTTTCTTCATATCAATCAAACCTTTCTGAAATCATTGAAATTACAGATTAGGTATCTATTCTATCAAATTTCAAGGTAGGTAATTCATATTAAAATTTCAACCACTTGATAAGAATTTTTTTTCAATTTTCAAAAATAGAAAACCAGCAAACTATTTTCCGATTTTAAATTTATACGACTTTAAAACAAGTTTTTTTGTCAGTAAAATAGTATTCAAAAACTGAACGATTGTGGGGGGGGGGGGGGGTAGCATGAAAAATGTTTTCCTAGACTTCAAACGGCATTTTACGCTCTGATTCAACCCCAAAACACTCCCCAATTACCTTTCTCAAGAATCTAAATTTTGAAAATTCAATGAATAAGAATTTAGGAAAAAAAATGTCGACTTTCACTGGAGCCATTCACTATTGTATTTTTCAAAAGTACATGAAAAAAATTACCTTTACCCCTTTCATAAAATGTTCAGTAAAATATCAAAAGAAGTACTTTTGAAGAAATTTTTCTATTGAAACTACCCCTGAATATGTGACTTGGTTTCAAAATAAGCCGATGGGAAGGGGAGGAGGGTAAGTAGTAAAATCAACTTTTTAAGGTAAACACGTTTTTAAATATCCTGAGAAATATTGATCATAATTATTGTAACAGGAAATTTCAATAAAAATTCGGAAAAGTTGGGTAAAGAATTGTTTTATTATCATGTATTTCCTAAAACGCCAAAAATAGCCTTAAACTATAAAAACGAGTAAATTTTGAAAAAAAGAAGTCTAAATATTTCATTTTTTGGGTGATTGGTTTTTTTTAGAGCATTTGGGTACATGATACAAACCAAGTTCTTTAGATTCTGCGATAAATTTCAGATTAAAATCGAAATCGAAAAATAAAATCAGAATTTTCAAATGTTTTAGCTTGACACAATTTCTTAAAAATTGAACAGCATTATAGAAGCATTTGGAGGGAGAGATCAGCCTCCAAATTTCCAAACAGATTGCTTTTGGATTTTAAAGTCCATTTTCTTACCAACCCTCTCCCCTTCCTCTTGAAAAAATTGCGTTGCTTTTTCTTCAATTTAAAAAAATAACCAAGAGAGGATCGGGGATTGAGATAAAAAAGCACCTTGATGACCTTTTTGAAAAAAAAAAATAGCTCCATAACGAATTTTCACAAAAATACCTAGGTAATCAAGTATGAAAAAAGGTGATTTTTCAAAGTACTTCTAAAAAATGAGATAATGGTGAAAAATAAGCCCCACTGATTCACAAGTGTAAAATTTCAACCCTTCTGATCGAAAAATTTGAAAAATCAAAATTCAAAATAAATTCCATAATTTATCAATTTTTTGATTTTTTTCTCTAAAAATTTCATTTCAAAAATCGTCAATTGATCAATGTATTCAGTTTTTTCAAAAAAGTTTCTTTTTTCAGAAATCATTTAAAATGAGAAAAATCACAATACATTTTGATATGGTAATTAATTCAGTCTCCTCTTAATACTTTTTTTTTCAAATTCTACCTATACTTTACCAGCATTATAAAAACGTAAAATTATGAAAACCCAGGGTCCTGGAAACCCCCATTAAAAAACGCACACAACGACGAAATCAATCACCAGTGAAATTGATCGATAGCCACTAAAATCGCGAGTCACATTTAAAGGAAATAATTTCTGTGATGATACATTTCTTTCCGTCATTCTCATAGAAAAAATTCGTTTACCTCGCTACACCGGCAAAAAAAACCTATAAAGAAAAAAAACGCGAAATTCTCCCGCGAAAAAGGGAGGAAAAGGGAGGAAAAGTCACACGAATACACACACAAACACACGAGAGGGAAAATAAACATCACCCTCGACTAAAAAATAACAATATGATACAAAGTAGGTACATAAATACGCGTTAAAATAATTCGAAGATATAGGTACATTACACAGTATAAAAAATAATCTGCGAGTGTTATCAGTAAAGTAAAATGAGTCCGTACTATACATAAATAATAAAAGAGACAATAAATATACAAACAGGGTCGCCGTGTCCCCCAATTTGTACACTATTGCGATCACAGCTTCAAAAAAAGTCAGGTAAATAAAAAAAAACCACGCAACAACAAAACAAGTTAAAAAGGAGCTTCGAATGGTCTTGGTGGTTGTTTCCTAAACCGGCGCTAATGATGCTTTTTCCGAAGTAGTTATTTGTTGAGAATTGGATGTATCGTAGGGACACGTCGGTATATATTTGTATTGATACTGAGGCGGAGGGCAGCCGAAATCTCGTAAACGGATTTGCTGCTTTTTATAACGCCACTGTCGAGTTATGTAGATAACCAGCGCTATACTTATGCAAATCATGATAAGTAAAAGCGCAATGTAGGACATTTCTTGCATAAACGTGAATTCCGTATTATCTGCGAAATCAAAACAAAAAACAAACGTGAAAAAAAATTCAAATCCTAAGTTTATAATAAGAATTCGTAAAAGAAAATAAAATAATTCGTACCGGGACAAAGCGGACAACATCGACCAGGCTTTCGAACGCCGTTCGGGCACGATTGAGAGCAGATTTTCTGAGTACATTCTATACGTCCTTGTACGCATTTACATTTGGTACACGCGTCGATGGCCCATTCTTGGTTCGCTTTGAAAGTCAGATTTTCGAACTGGCAAGTATCGCCGTTTTCGGACTTATCGATTTTATCTGCCGAAGAAAAGTATAAAAGAAAATATTACAGAGGATGTTTTCTGTTTACCTAAATCGGATCAACGACTCCACCAAGGATGCTAGTCGCTGGCAAAATAAACTTACCGATACAAATCGAGCAGCATTTGTTTTTCACCGTTATGGACCGTTTACATTTCGGATTACTATCGCACAGCTCCGTATAACATTGTACTTTGCCGTTGACGCATTTGCAACTGGTGCAGCTCCCTTCTCTCCACGATGAGCTGTTGGACGGCGTGAGGGCGCATTTGATGTCGTCTCCGCTGCGATAAACAAATAAACCAAATTAAATTAGGGCCGAGTTGTGGAATTTCAATGGAAAGGGTGGGAGATTATACGACGTGAATGTGAAAACTTCACTACCAACGAAGCATTCGGTTTCGCATTTTAATTGTTTGTAGTTAGTAGTTCAGTCTTGGCTTTTTATCATCGTATTTGATCGTGCCCCCTCCCCCTCCACATTCAATTTACACATTTAAAGGATTCTAAGAGTTGATTGATTTTTGAAAATTTAATGGCAGAAGTTGAATCGACGAGACACGTGCATAGACGTTCCCAAGAGTTACCAAACCGTCTCTGGGGTCGAAAAAATAGTCAACTCTTCCTAAAAAAAATCTGAATGCGAGAAATAAGAGTTTTTATTCGCGTGATTTTCATTTTAAATAAAATAATGAAATTTTTTTTTTAATGTTTTATTGAACCCTGAACCCTTTATGAAGTTAAAAAACAAGTTACTCTTCTAAAAAATGTGAAGTTCAGCTGTTCACTCATAGGCGGAACTAAGGGCGGGCCTGGGTGGGCCGGGCCCCGTTAAAACTTTTTTTTGGCCCGACCGATTTTCCCCACTAATTTTGAATTTTTTCCTCAAATTCCGAGCAAAAAATAGGTTTGGTTGTGTTAGTGTGGTGCGAATAATTCGCGAAATCCCACAAGTTACAATCACGTAATTGTTCCTTTGAATACGACTTTTCAACTTTTGAAGGTTTTTTTTTTTGCAAAAATTTTCGCCCTCGCTTTGCTCGGGCTTAGTACAAACCTTCAAAAGTTAAAAATTCATTTTAGTTTACCCTCAGTAAAGTTTTTCAAAATGTAAGCCTCTTCCATTATCTTTTTTTTTTCAAACATGGTAAACTAGGACATCATTGTATTTCTTTCCCATCAAAATTTATCCATGTTTTCAAAAAAAAAAAGGTACGAATTCTGTAGATAGAAATGGGGTAAATCAACACCTCCTATAATTCGAGCGTGGCGAGAGAATTTTTTGAAGATTTTTCACCCCCCCCCCCTCCAACACACACAAAAATCAATCTTTTACCAACCTGGCCCACGGTTGGCCCTTTGTGCCTTGGCAAAAAATAATTCTAGTTCCGCCTATGTGTTCACTTGAATCGAGGTTGTAAGTTGCCAGATAAAAATGTCGAAAACTTGTTGAATAAATATGTAGGTAACTCTTTACAACTGAATCAGCCAAATTTTATGAAATTCTACTCTTTTGAATCAGTGAAATAATTTCCATTGAAAATTAATGATTTTTTCATTGGTCGTACGGTCAAAAATCACCAATTTCTCAGTTATTTTCCTATTTTTTCAGAAAACCTCAGTAAAAACCAGTAATTTAGACTAAAAGCGGCGAAAAATCGCGGATTTTCAGTTAAATTTATTCCACTGATTTAAAAAGGTAGAATTTTACTAGATTTTACTGACTCAAAGGGTAAGTATAGCTGGATTTTTGGAGAATTTGGCCCCCGCTCCGATTTTCGATCTAATCCCCTCAGATGGTGTACCCTGATGTAAAAAAAATTTAGAAAAATTTTTGACCGCCCAACCCTCTCTCATTCGGAGTTATGGCCATTTTATTGCATTATTTTCAAGAATTTTTAATTTCAATGGAAGTGAAGGAAATTTTCTGTTCTTTAGCACAAAGTTACATCTCAAAGTGTCAACACTTTTGGTGCACTCCTTCACGTTGTTTCGAGGATTTGAAGTTTTCAATCGTAAAAAACGCCATACAAGCGAAGAGTGACCACTTTTTGAAAATATTCCAAAAACGTGTTTTTTAACGTAGATTCACGTCACACGTCACGTATTCACTTTTGGCGATTTCGATGCACCAAGGGCCGAAAATCACGAAAAATCGTACAAAAATATTGTTTTTTTAGCAGATTTTTCAAATTTTGAGCGTTTTGTATGGAGAGAAATGACTAAACGAAGAAACTAACGTCGCGTCGGATTCGTGGTCAAAATACCCCGATAAACACCCTTTTCGCAATCCTTTTGCTTAAAGTCTCAAAATTCACCTTTTTCACTGATTTTTTATGCCAAAAATATCGAATTTCGAGTATTCAAATAAAACGACCGCGAAAAGGGTGTTTATCAGGGTATTTTGACCCGCTAAACACAAATCCGACGTTAGTTTCTTCGTTTAGTCATTTCTCTCCATACAAAACGCTCAAAATTTGAAAAATCTGCTAAAAAACAATATTTTTGTACGGTTTTTCGCGATTTTCGCCCCTTGGTCCATCGAAATCGCCAAAAGTGAATACGTGACGTAAATCTACGTTAAAAAACACGGTTTTGGAATATTTTCAAAAAGTGGTCACTCTTCGCTTATATGGCGTTTTTTACGATTGAAAACTTCAAATAGCCGAAACAACGTGAAGGAGTGCACCAAAATTGTTGAAAAAATTATCGTAAATGTAACTTTGTGCCAAAGAACAGACAATTTCCTTCACTTCCATTTAAATGAAAAATTCTTGAAAATAATGCAATAAAATGGCCATAACTCCGAATGGGAGGGGGTTGAGGGTCAAAAATTTTTCTAAAGTTTTTTTACATCAAGGTACACCATCTGAGGGGATTAGATCGAAAATCGGAGCGGGGGCCAAATTTACCTAAAACCCGGCTATACCCTTTAGAGTGTACTATCTTTTGATTGTTTGTTCCAGAAATTTCGTAATTTTTCAAATTTTCTTTTCTAGAATCTGTATAATAGGTATGTTATTCACCTACTGAAAATACCCTGAAAAAGTCAACGTCACTGAAAAGACAGATAACTCAATTGTTTCATGAAATTTTGACCACCCCCCCCCCATTTTTTCTTAAATTCTCAGCCCCTCCCTTACATAATTTCTGGGTGCGCTTATGAACACGTGCATAGGGTAAAAAGGTAGATTTGAAAAAAAAATACATTTGTTAGATTTTGTTCAAATCCACTAGAGTGATTTACATTGTGTAGTTTGAAAATTGCAATCTCGAAACTAAAACATGAAAAATTTAGAAAACGAGGTACAAAAAAAGTCAAAAATTCATTTCAAATTTTGTTCAAACGACTTGGAATCAGCCAAAACCAAAGAGATATCATTTCGATGTTCAGACATTTACCCCATCTACCTTATTTCGTTATTTCTGATGATTTTTAGAAGATGCTGAAAAAACTAGATGTTTGCAGTTATTCGCTCATTTGACTCGCATTCTAAGAATAATTGTGAAAACCTCGATTAAAAAAATACTCGTTGAAATATCAAATTGGGCAATTTTGATTACAACGAAGCAGTTAGAGTAGCTGCATTATTGGATTGAAGGCGAAAATCGGTTACCAAGTTCAAGACATAGACAACATGAACATTGAGAAGGATTGAAAAAATCTTGCTGTGCCTTCAATTTTCAAACTATGTAAATAACATTACAATGGCTAACACGGGAATCACACGAGATGTTCGCTTAGAATTGGAATGAAATCTAAATTTCTTTCATTTACAATGTGACTTAAAAATACCGGAACTTAAAATTGCTTCATAAAAAAAATAACAACGCTCAATGAATAATAGTATCCCATTTACTTACGACAATCGACATTCCTTTACCTTTAAAAAATATGAGCTCACCCCTCATTTCGCTAATAAATCATCAAAATTTTTTCGAACTTTTTTCGATTTTAGTGTAGGCAAATTAGACAAAAAACAACATTTCTGGCCAGCAAAGCTTTTATTGCGGAAAACCGTCGAGAGAGGTCCTCTGAGTAACCCTTAAGAGTTACCACTCCCCAGACCCCTTGCTAATTTTTTTATGGGAGTACCACCCCCTAAAAAGCAGTTTTTTTTCGCTTCTATCTCATTTGGATTTGATTTTTCGGTAAAAATAGTTCTGTACTTTTTTGCTCTACAGTCAATTTCAAATATTTTTTGTATCAAAATATTTTTTGTATCAAAATTTTTTTGTACGACCATTGGCAGAAGTGATAGAGAGTCCTGAAGGAAGGGGCTTTTGGAAAATATGCTATCATTTTGAAAACGCGAGGATAGGAATAAAATCGTTCTAAACTGCGTGTTTCGACCATGAAAATAGTAGTATTATGTAAATTTGTGTTAATACTCACTTGACCCCCTCCCCTTCCTATGTGTCCACCTCACCTTACCCATTTGTTTTTATTTAGCAGTGGCAATATGATGAAGGGGTAAGGTGGGGTGGACACGTATGAGGGGTGGAGAGGGTCGAGATACATTTTTGAACCTATTTGCATGGTCGAAAGTCGAAACACATGGTTTAGAACGATTTTATTCCTCTATCCTCACGTTTTCAAAATGATAGCATATTTTCCAAAACCCATTTCCTTCAAGACTCTCCATCTTATCTGCTAATGGTCATACAAAAAATATTTGAAATTGACTGTAGAACAAAAAAGTACTGAACTATTTTTACCGAAAAATAAAATCCAAATGAGACAGAAGCGAAAAACTGTTTTTTAGGGGGTAGAACTCCCATAAAAAAATTAGCAAGGGGTCTGGGGAGTTGTAACTCTTAGGGGTTACTCAGGGGACCTCTTTCACAGGAATCAACATGCAAACGACAGCATTGCCAAGAATTTTTTTTAGAAAATATCCATCAAAAATATTATTTAAGGCGACTAGAAAGATTTTTAGATCGATTTTGTGGTGTTTGAGCGAGCGATTTCAATTTGGTAAAAATCAAAAATTCCTTGGAATCACGATCTACAATTTGGTATCTAATTTGAAGTTCAACGATTCAGAGAATATAAAACCCCAGGTAGCAACTTTTTAAGGATTAACGATATTCCCAGCAGGAAAAACTACTGATAAGTGACAAAAATCTTTTTTTTTTCAAAAATGACCTCACTTTGAGACCTTTATCTCCGATTCTCTTGGGATGAGGCTCAATTTTTTTGGGGGAAATGTCCCCCTCCCATTCAACACGAACTACTTCCCCAATTCTTGTCAAAATATGATTTTTTTTCGCTCTGCCCTAATGTCTATAATTTATGTTTTATGAAGTGGTTCATGATCATTTCTATCCAACAAAATGATTTTTCTTTGATTTTTTGAAATTCAGGTATCAACTTTTCATAGAAATCAAAATGAAACTAAAAATAAATAAATAAAATAATTTATCTAAAGACTCACAAAGGTTCCACTTCGACTTCATTTGAAACCGGGCAAACGGCGCAACATTCTCCTGGCGCAGAAGGTCTGGGATGCGAACACGGCGTAGGAGGGCATTCTTTGCTTCTGCACAACGCTCTACCCTCGTGACAAATGCATTGGATACATTCATCCAACATCCACGTTTCTCCTTCGACCATCGACGAGCCTGTTGGACTCGAGCACACCATGTGATTCATTTCGTGTACCGTCGATATTTGATTATCTACGTCAACAAAAACCAAATCAACTAAGTATCTACGTATCGAAAATGAAAAAAAATCTTCAAAAAAATTACAAAACAACGACAGGAAAAATTCGACAAGAGCATTCCTCACAGAGCGAATTTGCCAAATAACTGAAGGTCGCTGGAAACAATTAAGGCCTTATAGATTTTCAAAAGAGACTTACTCGGACAATAAGGACAACAGCTCGAGGTCAAATTGACGACCGGATTTTCGCACGTCAAATGTGGACAATGAATCAAAGAACACATCTCTTTGTTACCAATACAGGTACACTGGCGACACCCATCGAACCAATTTTCTCCATCATCTCGCCAAACATTACCCTCTGTAACACATAAATTCAAAGATCATCCTGTCACATTTTTCTCATCAATTTGGGTATCCAAATCCTCCGCACTGCTAATTTACCTGTTCTGCAACCGCTGTCTTCAGCTCCATCACTTTCGCGTATTTTCCAAGCTGTAACAAAATCATATTCAAATAATCAGACATTTTTCAAAATAACCATAACTTTTTGTATCCTTCGTCACCACCAAAGATCTCGCCACTTACGTTTGCATTTACAAATCGAGCATCCTTTATCATTCTTATCAAATCCATTCGAACACTGCTTGGGGCAATCATCGAGCACAGGGCATTTCTCGCATTTGCAAACCTCGCAGCCATTTTCATCCTTTTGGAATCCTCTGGTACACGTTTTATCACAGTCTTTCATCGGCGGGCACACGAAAGACGTCGGTGCAGCACATTTACATATCTTGTGACCTACACTATCTTCTAAATAGTTGTCACATTGCAGCTGACAATCTTCTACGTAAAAGCAATCGCATTAAATTAGAGTACTCCATTACCCAGGTACGTAATCTACATCCATAAAATAATTAAAATCCTCCGGCACTCACTTAATTGACAATTACACGTCATACACAAATCGTCGTTCAACGTGTTACCGTGGATACAAGGTTCTGTGCAATTTGGCAACGGCGGACAGTGCACCGGCTGTTGATGAGTATCTGGAAAACCACCAGAAACAAATATCGTCCGGTAAAACCAATCGTAACTGGGTTATATTTGAGGTTACATTGCCCTAATGTAATTTGGCGGCGAACTTTTGTTATATAATTTTCTCACAACGATTATGAAATTTTCATTCGTAAGCATATGGTTGGGTTCGGAGTGGCGTCGTCTCAATTTACCAACCATATTGGTTTACTCGTGGCGGTGTAAAAACAACCTACACAGTTTGGCGAAATGAGATCGTAAATGTAAGGTGAATGGTCGACTTGAATTATATATTCGAAAGGGTGTCTTTTTTGGGGTTATTTGATTGCTGGAAGAGTATCGCTGGAGATTGGAGAATCTCGTTTGGTGCTTATTGTGCGTTTTAAAATGTTTCCTTTACTGGAGTGAAATTAAAGCTATTAACACATTCATGGCTAGTAATTGCTAATCCAAAGCCCTCAACTAAGTAAGTAAACTTTCTTTTTTACAAAATTTCAAATTTCTCTATTTCATTATTTTCATATCTATTGAATTCTCTGTGGAGATTTAAATTTTATTAGGTAAGATTTTGTAGATTTGCCACAAGGGATACCCGATGAAAAAATTTTAGATGTAATCATTCTAATGCTTTAGATACATATAATATGATTAGATCTCAGAAATGTCCCAATCTAATCATATCTGTTTAGATCTAATTAAATTGAATTAGATGTGACTTTTAATTAAATTGGCAAAATTTTTCAATTTTCTTGTTTATTACAATTTTATAAAATTTTTGGACACATTTCGCGAATTTTTCCCCCATACCTTGGGGGACTGGAGCCTAACAATTCAAAATTAAGGAAAAAAAGGCTAGTAAAACATGGAAAAATCAAAATTTAGCAATTTTTCAAGTGATATATCGAAATCTATGTTTTTGAGGGCGCGCGGGGCGTAGAATAAGAATTCGTTCATATTTTTCCATTAGGAATGACGGGTTGGGTGTGGGAGAGATAGGGCGGGGGGTGAGACTTGAAAAATTTCAATTTTTCGAGTGATATATCGAAATCTAGGTTTTTGAGGGCGTAGAATACGAATTTGACAATATTTTTCCGCTGGGAATTCAAGAGTTATGTGTGGGAGGAGTAGGGAGGGGGTGAAACTTTGAAAATCTCAATTTTTCGAGTGATATATCGAAATCTATGTTTTTGGGGACGTAAAATAAGAATTTAACAAAAATTTTCCGTTAGGAATTCATGAATTGGGTAGTGGAGGGGGACGGGAAGGTGATGAGACTTGGAAAATTTCAATTTTTCGAGTGACATATCGAAATCTATGTTTTTGAGGGCGTAGAATACGAATTTGACAATATTTTTCCGCTGGGAATTCAAGGGTGGGGTAGGAGAGATGTAGGTGTGGAGTTGAAACTTGAATTTTTTTTTTTTCAATTTTTCGAGTGATATATCGACATTTATGTTTTCGAGGGTGTAGAACATGAATTTAACTACATTTTTCCATTACGAATTCAAGAATTTGGTGGGGGAGGGGTAAAAAATGGTGATGAGACTTGCAAAATTTCAATTTTTCGAGTGATATGTCGAAATCTATATTTTCGGAGGTGCAGAATACTAATTTGACAATATTTTTCTCATAGGAATGAAGAGTTGGAGTAGAGAGGGGGGTAAGACCTAACAAAATTTGATTTTTGTAATTTTCTCGAGTGATATATCGAAATCAACATTTCCGAATGCCTAGAATACGAATTTATACAGTTTATGTTTCTCAAATAAGCAACCAAGTTTTCACCATTATAATTGCTGTTTCAATTCAAAATTCGAGCACCGAGATATCGGTAAAAAAAAAAGGAATTGCTTTTTTTTTTTCAATGAGCATCAAGAAAGTTTGAGAAGTAAGCAATGTGCATTTTTGATGATTTTTTTCATCATGTTTTATGGTTTTTGTCATTTTTAATGGTTTTTTGTCATTTTTGATATTTTTTTCATCATGTTTTATGGTTTTTGTCATTTTTAATGTTTTTTTTTTGTAATTTTTGATATTTTTTCAACATTTTTTTTGTACCTATACTACATGATTTTGATGTCAAAAAAAGGTAGGTACATTATTATAGGTACCTACTGATTATATGCGTACGTGACATAAAATAAATCCTTGGTAATTCGAATTAGTAAGTATTCTTTCATCACATACCACACAAATTAAGAAAAATAATGAAAATTCGAACCAAATCCGATCCAGCTAATAAATAGCCAGCTTCGCCTCGACACACCACTCGATGCAGGCGCAATGCGACTACAACCTGTACACTATCGTCTCGTTAAAACCATTCGCTCATAGTTTGTACAAGTTATGCAAAATAAATACAGAACGAGAGAAAGAGAGAACCAAAGAGAAAAAAATATATAGGCGCATAGAAAACTTAGCAAAGTTAAAAGCTGCTGTTCGCTTTTTTCACTCGGCTTGCGATTCGTCGGCAAACTTTTTTAATAATGAGGCTAAAAAAGTTTCGGTTTGGCGTTTTTATAATTCGAAATTATGCTTATGGCCGAGTGATTAAATTCTGCTAGTGTATTGAATATAGAGCTATGTGTATGTATACGTAAAGGTACAGATACAGTGAGGTGGTGTACGGACGCGAACTCCGTTCCTCAACGTATAGTGTACCTATAAAAGTAATTGATTTTTAATCTAGAACACGTTTCGCCATTACGGATGCACAAGCATTGTTCTTTGCTCCACTCTGCAGACTCTTTCGTAGCGCGAACGATAATGAAATTTTCATTTTTAAACGCGCCCGCCGTACGGTCTTCCGTGGTCTTTCTCCTCCTCCTCTTGCTACCTTTTTCCCTCTATTCGGAGAGTATCCGATTTTTACAAACTTTACCCTCTTAAGATGAAGAAGAAAGAAGGAGGAGGGTGATGAGAAGAAACATCTGATGTATTTTTCATATCTCAATATACGCTCCCATATGAGTAGGTACGTACGGAAGGGAAAAAAGATACTAACAACGAATCGTAATTCATTCGTTATTATTTCTAATTTCGCCTGGAAAAGTTTTCCAGAAGCAGAAGGTGCATTGGATTTCAGAGATACGCCACTTAGATCAATCACCGTTGAGTAAATATCATTCATACGGCACTGAAATGCCATTGAACTCGGGCATAGAATGGGCTTGGGTGAAAGTGACTACCTCCTAATTATTTTTGCCAAAAATTGGGATTTCGGCGACCGAGTTCGAATTTAATTCAAGTTCAAATTTTATCAGTTTTTTAATCCTATATTTTTTCGAAATTGTATGAAATTTCAAAATTTTTACAACGGTAAATTTTTTTAATTTAAATTTTCTCAAAATTTTTCATACTTGTTTTTATAAATTTTTTTTCAAGTTCGTATTTCCATTACTTTCAAACATTTCTTCTAAATCATTTATCGAGCTTGAATTTTTTTTTAAAACCTGATGTTAATTTTTTTGAGAAATTCAAATTTGGAAAAATTTTAAAGGAATTTTCAGCAGAAATAAATTTCAAAAATAATAAGCTGAAAAAATTTGAAAAAATCAATGTTTTTTAAATTTAAATTTAATCAAAAATTTCCAAACTTCACATTTTGTGCAGTATTTTATCCAAATTTTTTTCGACTTCGTACTTTAAAAAAATCACTTCATGTTTTTCAAAATTTCTTTCAACTCAATAATTGAAAAAAGTTTTAAAAATTCAAAAAATTCAAAAGTTTTGAAAAAACTCTTTAAAAAATTCAATAGTTGAAATTTTTTTAAATCAAACACAATTTTGAAAAAAAATTTAGTGCGGAAAAATTTGAATTTGGAATAAATTTTGACTTACTTAATTGTCGAAATACCTTTTTTGGTAAAACAAATTAGAAGGTGCATGAAGATTTTACTTATTTTACATACTGGAGTGGAAGACAATCCTTCAAGATAGGCCTACGCCTACATGCTTTCCATCGAATGAAAAATGGACCTGTGTGACTAACAGACTACTACCACAGATGAATTTTCATCAGAGATGCAATCAGAAATCGAAAAATATAGTGTTCAACAAGTAGGTAACCGGTTATCCAATTACCAAATACTACAGATATCACGGAAATTGCCGAAGAGTTGTCGAGCACGACCCGAAAATAGTTGAACTTTTCCGACAGCTCCCGAATTCTTTCACGAACCCTTTACAAATTTCGAACTTTTGTCCACGTCCTGCAGAGGGTGTTGCCTAATTTTTATTTTTTTGTAATTTCATTTAGCACTCCTGGCGGAATTTCCACTGAAACTCCTTATTTTTCGATTATCCAGAAAAATATTAAAATAATATCGGATTTTGACCAGGGTTTCAAAAACGTTATGAAAACTAGAACGGAAAACAGAAAAAAAAGTTATTATTTAAACACTTTACAAAAACGAAAAAAACGAAAACAAAATTTTACAAATAACGTTAAATGAAAAAAAAATTTCTTTTCGTTTTTTTCGTTTTAATTTTTTTTTTCAACATTTTGGTAGCGAAAAGGTGATTTAAATTGATTTTCAAATCTATATAGACCTGTGGTGGGATAATAGGGTATAAATTTTTAAAATGAAATATTTAGGGTACAAAAAGCTCAAGATTTCGAGATTCCAACTCTCAAAAATCAAGTGAAAAATAGTTAAAAGTCAATTTACAATGGCGAAATCTTAAAAAATTTGATTTTTCAATCATAAAAAAGCTGAGATTTCGTAGAGAAAGGAGAGACATGAAAATGAAAACTTGACCTGTCTTTATATTTTTCGTTTCATGGGATAATGACTTGATGAAATAATTGCTGTTCATTTTTTATTCCAGTTTATGAAGAATTTTGCCATTTCTTGCTCTTCTGATAAATTTTTCGACTTTTCATCGTTATATTTCATTACCACGTATTCACATTTTTACTTTCAAAAAAAAATTCAAAAACGAAAAAAAAACGTTTTTAAAAAACAAAAACGTTATAATTTTATTAAAAACGAAAAGAGCAAAAATGAAAACCGAAATTGTAAAACCGAAAATTTAACGTTTTTAAACCCCTGATTTTGACAGACATAAGAAGTAAGTAAGCATATTGATTTCTTACCCAGACAAGTAGGACAGCATTCTTTATCGTTAAATACAGGATTCAAACAAGCTTGGCACAGGTACGTTCGACATACAGTTTGGCCATTCTGGCACGTGCAAGTCGTACATGGATCGTTATTGGACCACGTGTGACCATTTTCTACCAATTTTCCATCTTCGGTGCGACATCCGTGTGGTTCACTGTTGGTCATTTCGTCGCCATTTTTCAACACTGTGATTGAGTTATCAAAACAAGATAGGTAATTATTACTATCGTTGATAAGAACAAAAAGCATATTCCAAATCGCGATGACCAATTTGAGCGGCTACTACGGTCATTGATCTTATTGACCTCAACCCCAAATTAACTTTCAATCCGGTAAAAATACGTAAACGTTTACGTTCAAAGGCTGAAGATGGTTTAGTTAAAATTTGAAATCAGAAGACCACTTCCCACACCACAAGTGGTATTTTATACGGGAGAAGAAGTAATTTACATAGTGTAAGTATTTTCTACCTATTTATTTACTGTATGTGTTAGAATTTCACTACATATTTGACTTTTTTTCAGGCCCGACGATTGGGTTTCAAGGTGGATCAGTACCTTTTTGCACCTGATGGTTGCATTACAGCTGAAAATACATCTTGAAAAGCAATTACCAAAGTATCGAAACGTTTATGAGCGAGAGCTTGGTTGGAAGTCTTGCTAATTGTAGACGTAGGGGTGGCTTTTTAATTTATATTTTGTTTGTTATTTCTTTTTTTTCTGCTCTGTGATGAATAATAGTTTTTTGGTATTTCTTATTATTTAATTGAGGGGCTTGGTTCCAAAACTCACTTTTGCCAAAAAGATACTTTTTGATAAAACAACGGAAAACGATTAGACAAAAGTGAGTTTTGACACCAAAGTTACTTTTCTTACATCTATTATAGCAAAGTCGAAGCGTTAACATGAAAATGGAGATTGTAGAGTCGTGAAGCATTAAGAACGGAACCCAAATCCGCAAAGAAAACGTAGTAAATTTTCGTGGCAAAAGTGAGTTTTGGAACCAAGCCCCTCAATTATTATTGTGTATAATATATTTTCTGTTGTTGTTTTTGTTACTTCTTTTGTTATGAAGGGTTTTTATTTTTTGTGATATTTTTTATAGGGGAGAAGGGGGAGGGGAATGGGCGGTGAATTGTATACAAAATAACACATGTTGTCACTTTGTGGCACCCAAGGCCGAGTAGCGATGGAAGAAAGGGGAAGGATGAGGTGGGGAGGGGTATTGTATACCATCAACCACATAGTGGCTGTCACTCTGGGACACCCAGAATGTAGCTCCGCCTACCAAAAAGTGGGAGTCAACAAAGGCCACACCCACTGGTCCCCATTACCTTCCACCCCTTGAGGGGCGTGGCCACGCCCAAAGTGGCCCAGAGTGACGCCCATACTACTGATATCGATATGCAATAATTTCAGGACTCAGGACTTTCAAGTTTTCAGATGACAGCTTGACAACCGCATTTTTAATCATACCTACTTACCTAGTTTTATTTCAATAGGTATGATTTTTTATTATTCAGTTGAAATTACTTTTCTCAACTATCAACTTCGAATTTCTAGCATCTACTCGAGAATACGAGTTAGATCAGCAGCCTCAAGAATCGTGAGCTAGTCTAGAAAGCCTCTTCCAATTTGTTCAAATTCAAACGGACAAAGGTGCTTCACTTAGAAGAAACCAGGCTATGACTCGTCCCTTTCAGCCACAAGATGAAAAATCCAAATCATCTAAAAAGATAACAAATTCTTCTATTCCAAATCCTTCAACTGTTGAGAAGTGTAGGTGAGGGAAGATTTATAGATAAATTAGACACGACTACACGGAGAGTGAACCTTACCTTACCAGTTATTACACCAATCGGCGTAATAAGAATTGAAAAAAATGTTCACATCATGGTTGGCTAAGAATTTTATCGAAGAGGAGAAAGTATGTAAACAAAATTAATAAAATTGTGTTTGATGATGTATCATTTATGAAGTACTTAGTGCTACGGTAGAGTTGGAATATTACAGGAAAGAATCTGAAAATTTCCGACTCGTTTTCAAAAAATTTCTTAATCCTTACTCAATTTTGAAAAACTACCACACGACAATTCAGGAAAGTTTTTTTTATACTTTTTTCTATTTACTATACAGGGTGTCCGGTAAGTGGTCTGCCATACTTCTTATTTTTCAAAACGTTTTTTTAGTGGTACCCGGTTATATCCAAAAATAAGAAGTATGGCAGACCACTTACCGGACACCCTGTATAGTAAATAGAAAAAAGTATAAAAAAAAAACTTTCCTGAATTGTCGTGTGGTAGTTTTTCAAAATTGAGTAGGGATTAAGAAATTTTTTGAAAATGAGTGGAAATTTTCAAGTTCAGCACGTGCGGCCTGTCTAACGCGAGAACTAAGCTCGCGATTCAGGCTTAGGGGGGACTGAAGGTGGAGAAATCTGCCGTCCCCCAGGTCGTTCGGGTCGTAAGCAGTCGCTGCGTATTTAACGGTGTCTCCGGTTCTAGGCTTATGCATGGCTCGGGATGTCCCCCCGGGCACATCGGCGAAGGACGGTGGCCAGCGTGGGAGCGGACTCCGGGCTCTCGCCTTCCTTACGGGGGGGGGGGGGCGGCTCCGGAAGCTTCCGCTTCCTGTCTGGTTGCCGGGGAGTTGCGGATTTGGGAACCCCGCTCTCCCCCTCCCGCCACATGGGGCTTTGCCCCAATGCATCGTTTCTGGTGATTGTACTCGAGTTTCTTCTTGCTGCTTGAAACATTTTAACCAAGGGTCTGCACAATGTTTTTCCATTTTACGCCGCCGTTAAATCATCACTTGAACTGGCTTTGTACGATTTTGTTATATGCTTTTTCGTACTCTGGTTCGAGCGGGGGAGGTTCGGACGTGGAACTCCGCCCCCCCGCCCTGAACAGTCTCTCGGGGCGCGATTTTTTTTCGCCCATGGGAATGGATAGTACTTTGAAAACAGAATAAATTTTCATAATATGACTTTTTGCATAACTTGAAAATTGAAGGGGCTACAAAAAAATTTTGTTCGAAAAAAGTTCTAGAAAAATAAACTAATCAAGGAAATGGATAGTATGTTGAAAAATGAACGAATTTTGTTTTACAGACTTTTTGCCTAACATCAAAAATGAAAGGACTAAGGGGCATTCAAAAAAAGTGGGCTTCAAAAATTTTCAAGTTTTCTCAATTTTGGATGACCCTTGGCCCCTTCATTTTTCATGTTAGGCAAAAAGTCTGTAGAACAAAATTTGTTCATTTTTCAACATACTATCCATTCCCTTGATTAGTTTATTTTTCTAGAACTTTTTTCGAACAAAATTTTTGTAGCCCTTTCAATTCCATTTCAATTCAATTTTCAAGTTATGCAAAAAGTCGTATTACGAAAATTTATTCAGTTTTCAAAGTACTATCCATTCCCATGATTAAAAAAAAGTTTACGTGATTTTTTAAAAAACATCATTGTACCTTTAATTTTCAAGGTATACAACTTGTTCATCTAACGTTTTTTTTAGTGGTACCCGGTTATATCCAGAAATGACTTACCGGACTTACCCGATACCCTGTAGATACTATAGACATAAGTATAGGTATTTCTTTCAATGAACAAATTTTTGAACATTTTAAGAGGAATAAATTTTGAGAATAGTTTTAAAAATTTCCAAAATTTAACTGGAAAGTTTTTATAAATTATTACATTCAATTTTTTTGGAAATTATTCGAAAAATTAATTTTATATTAAACTGAGAAATTTATTAAAACAGTTTTTCTAAAAATCACTTTTAAAGAAATACCGATTTTGGGGAAAAACTTGGAATAGGTAAGTAATGTATTCATTAGACGTTTTTGGAAAAATTGATTTCAATCGATTTTTCAACAATTAATTTGAAAATTTTATTAAGAAATAAATTTAAAAAACTTGTTGCAAAAAGTTAAAAAAGTTTTCAAAAAACTTAACTAAAAATATCAATTTTTGAAAAAAAAATTAAAAGAAAAACGAGTAAGAAAAATTAAAGTTACCTATGTCGGGAGAACGATGTCGTGATGAGCCTATTACCGATCCGCTCAAAAAATTAAAAACAGAAATGTTTTATGCTTGCTTGGATAATATTTGTATTCAGTTGAGAAAAAGATTTGCTGCTAAGCAAAATGGAATATTCCGTGATACATCTTTATTAACCAAAAAAACGAATTGAAGAAGTGATTAAAAACGACTTTGAAATTCCTAAGGATTCATTTGCTATTGCTCTAGCAACATATGGAAATTTTATAAATGAAGAAATCAAAGAAGAATACGTAGAGTTTCTTAACTGTTTCCAAAAACTGGAAAAAAACTTGAAGCTTCCGGAAGAACTTCATACTAATAAAAATGATTACGACCTTGATTTCAAATTACTTGTAAATATCGTTGATGATAGTAACAATAATGAAGAAAAAGACAAGATGAAAATGAGAAAACAGAAGAGCAAAGAGAAAATAAAAAACAAATGAATACGAATTATGGTAGCGGGAAAATGGTATATAATATTTTTTACTAGAATAATCTGAGTTGTGTTTTCCCAAATTTTAGCACATTGCTAAAAATACATAATTACACAGAGCGACAAAAATTTTTTTTTGCTCTGTTTCTGGGTTCTCATGCCGAAATTCTGTTTCTAGACATCAAAATACATCACCTTGCTCAATCCTGGCTTCCAAAGTTTGCTTTGGGGGGTGGGGGAGCCAAAAAACTGATTTTTCGAGGTTAATAAGCCTGAGCATTACAAAAAAATTGGAAAAAATTTATTTTGGACTAATCTTGTAGGAAATTTCACGGCGAATCCAATGCCGCAAACCGCAGACCTCCGTCTCTTTTTTAAAAAAAGTTACAGCTCATTCTTTCCAAAATTTTGTGAAAAAATCGCATTTTTTTGTTTTTTTTTCGCAAAGAAGTGAAATTTGAGAGAAAAGTAAGGGTTTTAAGGCCATAATGACCATGGTGAGAGTTGTAGGAAATTTTACGGCAAATTGAATGCCGCAAACCGCGGACCTCTATCTCTTATTGAAAAAAAGTTACAGCTCATTCTTTACAAAATTCTGTGAAAAAAATCACATTTTTTGTGCCTTTTTCGCGAAAAAGTGAAATTTGAGAGAAAACTAAGGGTTTTAAGGATGAGCTGTAACTTTTTTTCAAAAAGAGATAGAGGCCCGCGGTTTGCAGCATTCGATTTGCCGTGAAATTTCCTACAACTCTCATCATAGTCATTATGGCCTTAAAACCCTTACTTTTCTCTCAAATTTCACTTCTTTGCAAAAAAAAAACAAAAAAATGCGATTTTTTCACAAAATTTTGGAAAGAATGAGCTGTAACTTTTTTTAAAAAAGAGACGGAGGTCTGCGGTTTGCGGCATTGGATTCGCCGTGAAATTTCCTACAAGATTAGTCCAAAATAAATTTTATACAATTTTTTTTGTAATGCTCAGGCTTATTGACCTCGAAAAATCAGTTTTTTGCCTCCCCCACCCCCCAAAGCAAACTTTGGTCAAAAAAAATATTTTTTCCTTTATTAGTTACATAAAAGCAACCCAAATTTAGCAATGAGAACCCAAAAACAAAATTCGTGTCGACCTGTGTTATCGTTAATACTTCCTGATGTGAGTACTGAGTAGCAGCCCAATGTCCGGCTAATAGTCAGGTCTCAATCGTACATCCGCGCGCTATTCTGGTTAAAATTGATTTTATGATTGATTCCTGTTCTGGACACTAAAACAAAGAAATTAAAAGCCCGTATGCCTATTTTCCCTCCTCCCCATTTCCCCAGGGTCCACCCCAACATTTCAAATGCGTGTATCGCCTTATCTATGGGTTATAATGAAAAAAAATTCAAACCAAAGTTGTTCCTCAGCACCTAATCTACATTTTCATTTCTTATCAAAATCAATTTTGAAGCAACTCTTGCCCCTCCCCCAAATTTGAAAATAAAACATATGTTTTGAAAAATCTTCAAAATCGCGTTTTCTTCATTTTAAACAAAAAGTTTCGGAAATACGGAAAAATTTGTAACCACCAAAAGTATTCAGAATTGAATTTCCTTTCCAATGAGCTTTATCACAACCATTTTCAACAATATTTCTCGACAGAGTGGACCTCTCCCCCTTCCCCGATATCATAAAATTTGGACCCATGAACAATATTTGCCCTTCAATGAATTCTGATAGTAGATGAAATTATGCATTAGACATCGAAGAACAAAAATCGTTCAATTTTTTTCGTGAGTCTAACTTTTGTGATAAGGGGAAGGGGGAGATGTACACTCTGTAGGGAAAAGTTGGTGAAAATGGTCGTGATAAAGCTCATTGGAAATGAAATTCAATCCTGAATACTTTTGGTGGTTACAAATTTTGTCGTATCTCCGAAACTTTTCGTTGAAAATGAAGAAAATGTGATTTTGAAGTTTTCTCAAAATATGTTTTATTTTCAAATTTGGGGGCAGGAGTTGCTCCAAAATGGATTTTGATAAGAAATGAAAACGTAGGTTAGGTGCTGAGAAAAAACTTTTGTTTGAAAATTTTTTCATTACGACCCATAGTAGGCGATACACGCTTTTGAAATGTTGGGGGGCTGGACCCTGGGGAAAGAGTGAGAAGAAAAAAGGGGATACGGGCTTAATTTCTTTGTTTCAGTGTTCAGAACAAGAATCAATCCTAAAATCAATTTTAACAAGAATATCGTGCGGAAGCTTTTTTTGTACAGTACGATTGAGACTTGACTATAAGTTGAAGCTCGGTACATGCCATTGTAATGAATCATTATTTTTTCCAATTTTGTGGAAGGAGAGGGGTAAGGCGTTACTGAAGGCATGAAAAGTAACTTGAGATAATCGAACTGAGGATAAGAATTATTGAAACCAAAACAATTTTATGATATTTCACCCTTTTTTTTTTTAGTAGGTAGGTATTATTATTTCACTAAGTAGCAAAAAAAAACTCAAACGCCTCCTGTCTCAATTATTTCAACTTCAATTTTTTCTTTTTTAAAAGAGGTAGAAAAAATAAAGAGACTTTCCTCCAGTCCTACGCCCTACTCAAAACAATAGATTCGAAATAACAAAATTTCCAACGAATTTTTTTCAAGGCTAAAATTTTATACTTTTAAGCTTGATACTCCTAAACAAATCCATGCTTATATTTTAAGATCATAAATTCATCAAGCTCTCTAAATAATAGAGATTAAACTTCATTTCTTTCCATTCGTTTTTCTTTTTTTCCACTTAACCTCAATAGTAGGTAGAACTGCGACATTTTAGATCTTTTTCAACAATTCCTGTAAATCAGTTGATTGAATTCATGGCCAATAATTCTAGCCAAATTGTCTTCATCACCATTTACATTCAGGAGATAACTTACTCGTGGGTAGCATTTGGTTAGTCTATTATGATATCCGAAGGGACAAATTAAAGCATGAGCACTTGAGCAGACCTTAGAAAAGATAAAAGTCCCATTCCCTTTCTTTTTTTTTCTTTTCCCTTCTCCGGTTTGAAAATTTCTTCTCAAGAAACGTAGGGAACAAACCTTTTAAAATCGATGGATCTGATGATTTTTCAATACAATTATTTTGCATACCCACGTGAATGTCTCCCCACAAACTCTCTTTCAATACAACACTACTAGTGTAGGCGAATTAGCGCTATTTTTAAGGGAAAAAACATTTTTAGCTAGCCAAGATTTTATCGCCAAAAACTATCGAGGGTGGTCCCCTGACTAACCTCTGAAAAGTCCGCACCACCTAGACGCCGTGCTAAATTTTTTATGGAGGCTCCACACCCTCAAAAATGGTTTTTCCCGAATAACTTCTCAGGATTTAGTTTTACAGCAAAAATAGTTCAGTACTTTTTTGTTCTACACTCAATTTCCAACATTTTTTGTATGAAGTTTTTTTTCGTACGACCAACAACAGAGGAGATAGAGAGTCCTGAAAGAAGGGGGTTTTGGAAAACATGATATCATTTGAAAACGCGATAATGGGTACAAAATCGTACTAAACTGTATGTTTTGGGTATGAAAATAGTAGTATTATGTAAATTAATGGTGTCAATACTATTTGACCCCCCTCCCCTTTATATGACCCCACCTTGTTTTTTATTTAGCAATAGGAAAATGATTGGGGGATGGGGAGGGGTGGACACATGGGAGGGGGAAGAGGGTAAAAATGCTTCTTGATCATCTTTCCCCTCCTATTTTCCACCTCACCCCACACCCTCAATCATATTATAAAAACAAGTTGGTAAGGTGGAGTAGGCACATAGGGAGGGGAAGGTGGGTAAAGTTGTATTAATACCATCAATTTACATAATACTACTATTTCCATACCCAAAACATACAGTTTTGTACGATTTTATACCTATTATCGCGTTTTCAAATGATATCATATTTTCCAAACCCCCTTCCTTCAGGACTCTCTATCTCCTCTGCTGTTGGTCGTACGGAAAAAATTTTCATACAAAAAATGTTGGAAATTGAGTGTAGAACAAAAAAGTACTGAACTATTTTTGCCGTAAAACCAAATCCTGAAAAGTTATTTGGGAAAACCCATTTTAGAGGGGGTGAAGCCTCCATAAAAAATTTAGCACGGAGTCTAGGGGGTGCGGACTTTTCGGAGGTTAGTCAGGGGACCACCCTCGACAATTTTTGGCGATAAAATCTTGGCTAGCTAAAAATGTTTTTTTATTTCTATTCGCCTACACTAAGTATACGAAATCTCAAATGATAATTCAAAAAAAAAAATCATCTTACCAGGTTTGGCGCATTCATAAACCGGGCAACAACTTCCAGGTTCGTTTGTGCCTTGTTCGATTACAACTAGGGCTAATTCAGGATCACAAGATGGTACATCGCAGCTCGGCAGGCACTGACATCCTTGCGGTATCGAGCAGCAATCACCAGGTGATTTATGAGCTGGTAATTGGTAACTGTCCGAAGGACAACTGGGCATCGGAGGACAAACAACTCCAGTGCAATTTTTTCCTATTTAAGAATAGCAATCGCTAATTTAAAACCAACCGTCCCTTCATAATAACCATCAAAATAATCGCAGATTCTTTGGTTCATTTCCAAGAACCTCCGAGTCTGAATTTACCATTTTCTTCAACGCAAACGTAAACGTCGCAGCAATATCCAGGTTTGGTCGAGCTATTTCGTATGAGCTGTCTTACCAAACCAGGACTACAGGTAGCAGGAGTTGCCGGACATTTGGCTGGATCACATTTACATTCACCGTCCGGACCAACCATCGAATCCGGAGGACATCTATTGCAATCTTGCGAATTACAATTTTCCCCATCGTCGTCTAAAAAAAAATGAAAAAAACTGCCTCGTCAGTATCTCCGCATTGCGAATAATTTTCTCTAAAAAATACTACACATCGTTTGGTTAGTTGCATAAGCAAAGCAAAGAGCAAAGCGGATCAATTTCTTTTTGCACACTTCATATAGCCAATAGAGATAACCCCTGGTTATATTTAAAATCCTCGGAAGAAAAAATCCTCATCCACTTATCCGACCAATCCCGCGATAAATCGTACACCGAAGTGAAACTCGCAACCGTGTGATAATACAATCGGAATATTTTAGCTGGCAATTGAAAACACTCGAACACGATAAAGTTATACGAGAGGAATAACAAACTAAAGAACATACAACGAGCAAAGAACCAAGACCGCTGTATCGCCCAATGGAATGGTTGAAGATCGCGGGTATGAAAAAGTAAAGAAAGTATTGGAAAAGTACACGGTTAACATTCAAGAAACGGACAACGAAAAACGATACCATGTCGAGAATGATAAAATGAAACTTTTGTTTAGTTCGCCGATCGACGCACTACGTATTTCTAGGTGGCGAAAATTTCACGACAAAAAAGAAACGTAATCAAGTACAAATCGGCGACGGAAATAAAACGGAAAAAGGCAAAATGCTTTTTATAATCATTCAATCAGTTTTTTTCTGCCATTCGAGAGAGAAAAAAACGAATTTTTTCATTCAGTTAGCAGCTGAATGGTTTGATTTTTTAATATTGACAGTTGGCTCGTTTTTACCCCTTCGTTTCGTAGGAGCGTCATTTTTTTTGAACGTGTGGAACGAGAGGCGGACGCGACGTTGGCGTAATCTAAACGAACCAGAAGTGTAATTTTTTCGAGAGAAATTCGTTCAAATATTTTTGGCTGGGTAGAATTTTTTTCTTTTATCAGGCTAAAATTCATTTCGGAGTGAAGTCGAGAATAGATAAATGAAACACTCGAATACACAGAGGAGTTGATTGGATTCTAGAGGGCTATTAAATTGAATTAATTCGAGAAATTCGACCATATTCACGTGCTTTACTCGTTTGAATCATTTTAAAGCGTATTTTGGGTAAGTTGAAGCTATACTGGACCAAACAAAACTGAGGTGCTTGTACAAGGCATTCTCCAGTTGAAACTCGAGGGCCCGAGGAGAATGAAAGTGGCTACGACAAAGCTGGCATAGAGATAAAAGAGCCGCAAAAAATTAGCCAAAGATAAAACTCAACGTGGACGGAACATTATCGATTCAAAAAATCAGAAATTTCGACCTTCAGATCAGTGATCAAATCAATAATGGGTGGTTGAACAAATTCGTTCTTATTCAACATAATGCAATTCTTACTGTTGATTGGGAAAGTCAGACTTCCACTGTTTTTTTTTTTTTTTTCAAAACTTGAGATTTTATCAAAATACTAATTTTTTGGTTAAATGTGTCATTTGCCCAGAAAAATATGTAAATTGAATACCTATATTTCATCCTAAAACAAGGTTTTTTCCTCAGTACCAGAACTTCAAAATTTTAATTTATTCTAATTTCTGAGTTCCAAATTTTTCAACTGTAAATTTCTTTAATTGCTTTGATTACGATTTTTTTAAAAAATTGTATCCAATTTTCAATTTTAAAATTTTTTCAATAATTGTAAAATTATTTCAAAGTTAAATTTCCTCACAATTTTTCAATTTTTTTCAATTTAATAATCTTAAAAAAAAATCCTTCTAATTAAGTAAAAAAAATCGAAAACACTTTCAAAATTATTGAAAAAGTTCTCAAATTGAAAAAAATAAAAATAATAAAAAAAATCCGAATTGAAAAATTTTTTTAAAAAATTGAATTCAAACAATTTTATAGTTGGAAAACATTTTTGTATCAAATTTTTTTCAAATCCACATTTTTCAAAATTTCTTTCCAACTCAATGAGTAATTACAGAAGAAATATTAGAAAACAGGTAATAAAAATGCAACAGACGTGAACCTATTCTTATTTAGTGTGTTTTTTTTTAATAAATTCGTGTTGGAAAGATTTTTTAAAAATGTTTAGTTTCTTCAATTTTTTCGACATCCTCAGATTTTCCCTTCCATTCCAATTTTTTTTAAATGTTGAATTACGTTTGTTATGCAGTAGGTACTCTCTCAATTATAAATCAGTGAAAATTACAAAAAATCACTGAGAAACAGTCAGAATTGCAGCACAGGAGAAAATCAGTGAAAATTTTTTCACTGAAAACAAATCGGTGAAAGAAAATCACTCGAAATCAGTGAAAATTCACTGAAAACTCAGTGATTTTTATGAAATTCACTAAAAAATCTGTGAAATTCTTTGAATAATCAGTGAAAAATCACTGAAAATCAGTTGACTTTCACTGATTTTTCCTGTGCTGCAATTCTGACTGTTTATCAGTGATTTTTCACTGATTCGAAATGAGAGAGTATGTTCAATTGTTCACCATTCCCTTGGGATTGAAGGGGAAGAAAGCATTGAAGGTGGCCGTTTTCGAAGGTGTTGTAAAAGCTACGAATTACTAGCAATCTCTTTCGTAAGTGTTGTTGGTTATCTAATTGTAGTATGATATGAAACTAGGTAGGTAGGAGTAAAAATGAAATTCCCCTCGGCTGGGTTTTTTCCCCTCTCTGGTAATTGAAGGTAACGAGCGAGTACCGAGAGCCTGGTCCGAGAACTCGTTGGAAATACTTTGTATGAAAAGGTCGTTAATAATTTTTTCGTGTGGTATAAAAAGCAAGTAATTTTTTGTATGATTTTTTTGCCACGTTTTTGGCGTTTTCATGTAAAATTTTTTTGAGTTAAATTTATACAAAATGTGAAATTGTATAAATAGACTTTGTTTTAATTCCTTTGGAATTCAGACTATCTTGTTATAATTATGACTGGTAAGTGTAATTGTTTAACAGGTATTATTTAATTTTATACATATATCAAGTACATATTAATAATTTTTAAAAGATACTGTGAAAAATGAAGAACTGATTGAAGCTGTGAAAAAGCAGCCAATTTTATGGAACACGAAACAGGCTGATTTTCATAATTAGGAAAAGAGAAAAGAAGCCCTGAAGTATATTGCAAGTTCATTGAATCTCGAAGGAGATGAAGGTAAGAAATAGTGCTCTACTACATAGCTGTGTAACTCTATCGTTTTTTTTTTTATTATTATTATTATAACTGGTACTTTGTTTTCCTTTCATGTTTTAGAAAAATTGTTCCAAAAATGGAGAAACATCCGGGACAATTTCAAGAAAACTTTCAAAAAAAAAGACTTATTATCTTTCTCATCACTTGGAATTTCTAATTCCTTTTTTGGATCCTCAATCGTAAGTTTCACTTACAATACTTCGTAATTTCAAAACATCGATCAAATGAGAGACCTACTTACTTATTTCTGCATGACTGGACTTATACTCAACCAATAATAAACAAATTTTTTAAAAACGAAATAATCACGAAACGAATGAAGAAATAAAAATTTATAGCGGAAAAATAATCGCGTCGTGACGCACCTCGTTACGCCGCGCCGCGCCGCACCGCACCGTGCCGCGTAGGTGGAGCCACTCCCTTAGCTTTGAAAAATCGACCTTGCATGATACATATTTGAAAAATGTGGACTGAACATGACCGATTGAAAAAATCAGAAATTTCAACCGTCAGTTCAGTGAGCAAATCAATAAATGGTAAACGAATAATAGGGACATGGCATATCATGGCGGTGGAGCTGCTACGGTAAGAAAAAAAAAACATCCAAACCGATAAGAAATGTTATCTGATTGGTGATGAACATTGTCATCACCAATCAGATTTCTTACATTTCATTTCTTATCGGTTTGGATGTTTTTTTCTACCGTAAACAGAGCCGCGGCCATGATATGCCATTTCCCTATTAATCTTCCTACTGTTGATAAGAGTTGATAAGAGTAAGCAACTTTTCACTTTTCTGAGTCAAATCTCTCATTTTGAACCAGTGAGAAGTCACTGATAGTCAAAATTGCAGCGCAGGAAAAATCAGCGGAATTCACACTGATTTTTCACAATTTTTGCACTTCTGCTTCCAGTGAAATTTTTTCGCTGATTTATTACTGTGCTGCAATTCTGACTATTTTCCAGTGATATTCGATAATTTTCACTGATTTAAGTACCTATAAATGAGAATAAGAAAAATTATTATAAATGAAAATTTTTCCTTGCTTAAATCTGTTCAATGTACAAGTTTCAATTGTTACAGCTGATAATAGATTTTCAGCCCTAAAAAAAGGGGTCGAGCTTCAAGAAAGCGTACTAGGCACTTATACCAAGAGGGAAAATTTTCTTTCTGGTAAATTTCATTAATAATAATATGATTTTCCTAATACTAATAATATGTACCTATTGCCAGAAGAAATGGCCGATCATTTAAATATTTTAATCAGATAACGTCTGAAAGAAAATCCAGAGGCTCGAGCCACTTCAGAATTCTTCACCCTTTTTCCTCAAAGGTAGGTAACTTCAATTTTTGGCTGAATTTTTGAAAAAAATGACTGCTATTGGGGTGAGTTTTCGTTAAAGTTTCGATTAAAACTTTAGAAAATTGGTGAATTTTAAAAACTTACAAATTCGAAATCTTGAACAATTAAGAAAAATTGAAAACAAATTAGGTACGTTTTGAAAAAAAATCGAAAATCACCAGAATTTTCAATTCAAAAATGTTAATAGAAAGTGTATTCAAGACTCGAACATGTTTTTTGAAGATTCTGAGTAGTTCTTTCAAAAATTTGAATTCTGCAGTTTTTGAAATTCTTTGAAGATTTTGAGAATTTTCTTCTTAAATTTTGTCACTTTTGAAACTTTTCAGTAATTAAAAAAAAATTACAAATCATGATTCCTGAAAATTTGTTCAATTACTGTCAGAAAACATAGGTTGCATCCGTTACTTCTTTAATACCACCAGCCAACAGGTATGCAGAATTGCAGACCATTTAAAAGAAAAACATCACAACAAAGAACAACATCGTGTGCTTCAGTAGAAGTACATTTTCTCGTATTTTTTCCGAACACCTTGTGGGACGATCTTTCCGCATGTTGAAAAATGTACTCGAAAATATCGAGAGGGTAACACGTGACGTCACGTGTACCGATGTAACGCGTGTGTCGGAAATCGTATTAAAATCTAATACAATATGCCGTCAACGTGTCGCGATACATAATCCCGAGTATATTAGAAAATAAAACGAAAAACGTGGAATATATAATATTCGCCGACACCTGATCAAATGTCAACCGAATTGATTGGGATGGTGGTTTTTTTCTCTTGTTATGGCTCGTGCATCGAGTAGGTGAAAAAGACCCGAGGCTGTAAGAGGGTATTGACGAATATGGTAGGTAGGTAATGTACATAAGTATACTTGTAGATTTTCCAGGCATAAATACGATTTGACATTTTCAAATTCCTATCTTTGTAACTAAATGAGACCGGGATATGGGGTTTGCAGCATTCAATTAACCAAGTATTGCACTACATAAAATCGAAATAATATCTTCAAGTTCTTCATTAAAAAAAATTTTTGTCAAAAAAAATTCGAAAAATTTTTCATTAAAAATTTTTTATTTGAAAAATTGAGGTATATCATTCCTATGCTGTGTAGTGTTATACTTGGTTAATTCAATGCTGCGAACCCCACCTCCTTATCTCAATTAGTCTCAAAGATAAAAATTTTTGAAATTTGAAAAATCAAAAAAGTGAGGTTTTTCTTGTATTTTTTACAAAATTAAACGCTCATAACTTTTGATTCGAGCAAGATAAAGGAGTGAGGTTTGCTCCATTGGAAATATCAAAGTTTTTTCTTCTAGAAACATTAATAATCATTCACTCAATAGAGGACAACTTTTTTAAATATTTACAAAAATAGAAAAAATCGTCAACTTTTTTACACGTTTTTTTCGAATATTTGATGCGGTACACCCACCCTAGTTCGCCTGCAAAAATTATCAACCGCATAGAAAAATTCTAGAGAAAGTGGGCTATCCGTTGCCGCAAAGCACAACTTTCTACCTATCTTGGTTGTCGAGTAACGCTCGGTAGAAAGTGCGAAACAAAATTCAAATTTTTTTTTTTTCAAAGAGCATAACTCAGCCCCTGCAGTTTGAAGGTTAGGCAAACATACATACTTCGACTCAGGATGAGTGGCCCACTCACTGGTTGGAAGGAGCGCGGTCAACTTTGAAACACCCTGTATATAAGGAATTAGCTACCATAAAGAAAGTTTACAGTAGGTAGGTAAGATGATGTTTCATTTTTTAAGATCGAAAGAGATTGGTGGTACAGCAGAGGCAAGTGGTTAATTGGTTATACCTATCGTCGAGTTTTGGATTAATGAAATAACCACACTCACGATTTTCAACAACTAGATCGGAAGTTCCAATAGGTGAAGGTCGCAATTGACTATTTTGAATTTGGGAAAAGGCTCCATTTCCTAATAATAGACTATTACTCTAGATTTATCGAGGTAACAACAGTGATTGGATTCTCCACTGAAAACCCAATCTGTAAACGTAAGTTAATTTTCGCAAGGCATGTTATTCCAGAAGAAATTTTTTCGGATTATGATGCACAAATTACAAGTACAGAGTGGAGAAAATTTGATGAAGAATGCGGATTTAAAATAGCTACCAGTTGCCTCCCCTACCCTCAGGGTAATAAGGAGGCAGAGAGCTAAAAAACCGCTGGCCAAAATCAACTTTCCGAGAAAAGTACGTTTTAAAAAAACAAGTCGCGTTTGAAAGTTGAACTTTCGACTGAAATATCTCAAAAGCTTGGATTTTTAGAAAAAAAAACTAATTGCACTCTACCAGAAGGAAATTTTACGCTCTACAATTTACGTTATATTCATTTTTTCCGTAGAGCCCTTCCTCTGCTCATAAAATTGACTTCAAGTGTCAAAAGTTTTAAATTTTTTTAAAAATATATTTTGTTAATTTTGTCAGTTGAAGTCAATTTTCCGAGCAAAGGAAGGGTTCTACAGAAAAAATGAATAGAACACAAATTGTAGAGCGTAAAATTTCTTTACAGCGAAGAGCAATTAGTTTTTTTCTAGAAAGCTATGCTTTCGAGATATTTCAGTCGGAACGTCGAAAGTTCAAAGTTTAACTTTTATTGAAAATGTGTCAAACGCGGTTTGAAACGAAAAATCTATTTCGGTGACTATAGGTACCTTTCCGTAGTCCATTCAACCGATGAATTTAGGGCTTGGGATACAGAAAACCGTGCCGAGCAGGCGTAGGATTACGATCACCAACACAGAGTGGAGGAGTAGGACACTACAGCAAGGTACTCGAGTAGGTATACAGTATGACACAAAAGTCTTGTCAATGGTAAACACTTCTCAATATCTCAGAACTGATAAGAGATACCAAGACGGTTCAAACGGCAATGTATTCTTGGCGAAGAGGGCATTGAAGATCAATAATCAAACTTCTAGCCTTTCCTATAGGGTGTCCACAAATTGAGAAACCAGTTTGAGTGAAAAAATTGGGGTCCGTTTTTTTTTATTGAAATAAAGTTTACACACTGACACGGTAAAAATGTGATATGTTTTTTTGAATCGGTTCAGCAGCTTTGAACCAGTTGTCAATATTATCCAAAAAAGTGGAGATCTGAAAAAAAATTGAAACAAAAGTTGTAGAGAATTAAAAAACAATCATTTTTTGTTCCATAATTTTTTCCCCATCTTGCAATGGAAAGAAGTTGTCGTACAAAGAACTCGAGTATTATTTTATCCTTTTCAACCCATAACTCTTCTCCATTGCTGGATGTAAAAAAAGTTACAGAACGCGAAATATTCAATTTTCAATTCTCTACAACTTTTATTTCAAACTTTTTTTGATATCTCAACTTTTTTAAACCCGGTGCAAGATGAACCCAATTTTTCCAAGTTTCATGGGTATTTTTTTCTTCAATTCGATAACCAGTTGTCAAAAAGTGGAGATATCAAAAAAAAATTGGAATAAAAGTTGTAGAGAATTAAAAACTCAACATTTCACGTTCTGTAATTTTTTTTTCATCCAGCAATAGAGAAGAGTTATGGCTTGAAAGAGAAAAAATTATACTCAAACCTTTTGTACGACTACTTTTGTCCATTGCAAGATGGGGAAAAAATTATGGAACAAAAAATGATTGTTTTTTAATTCTCTACAACTTTTGTTTCAATTTTTTTTTCATATCTCCACTTTTTTGGATATTATTGACAACTGGTTCGAAACTGCCGAACTGGTAACAAAAAAACATATCACATTTTAATCGCGTCAGTGAGTAGACTTTATTTCAATGAAAAAAACGAACCTCCATTTTTTTACCCAAACCGGTTTCTCAATTTGTGGACACCCTATAGGAAAGACTAGAAGTTTGATTATCAATCTTCAATGTCCTCGTCGCCAAGAATACATTGCCGTTTGAACCGTCTTGGTATCTTGTCTCAGTTCTGAGATAATGAGAAGTGTTTACCGTTGATAAGACTTCTGTGTCATACTGTATCTGTATGTGCCTGATTGTCAGGAAGAAGGAGTAATCGAGGGGTCTTAGATCCATATTTTTTATGGAGACTCCACCCCCTCAAAAATGTTTTTTCCCGAATAACTTCTCAGGATTTAGTTTTATGGCAAAAGTAGCTCAGTGCTTTTTTATTCTTCACTCAATTTCCAACATTTTTTGTATGAAATTTTTTTTGTACAACCATTGGCTGAGGTGATAGATAGTCCTGAAGGAAGGGGTTTTTAGAAAATATGCTATCATTTTGAAAACGCGACAATAGGTATGAAATCGTACTAAACTGTATGTTTTGGGCACGAAAGTAGTAGTATTATGTAAATTGGTGGTGTCAAATGTGTCCACCCCTCCCCACCCCTCAATAATATTGCTATTGCTAAATAAAAAACAAATGGGTGAGGCGGGGTGGGTACATACAAAAGAGAGGGGGGTCAAATAGTATTGACACCATCAATTTACATAATACTACTATTTTCATGCCCAAAACATACAATTTTATATCTACTGTCGCGTTTTCGAATGATATCATATTTTTCAAAAACCCCTTCCTTCAGGACTCTCTATCTCCTCTGCTATTGGTCGTACGAAAAAAATTTTCATACAAAAAATGTTGGAAATTGAGTGCAGAATAAAAAAGTACTGAGCTACTTTTGCCGTAAAACCAAATCCTGAGAAGTTATTCGGGAAAACCCATTTTTGAGAGGGTGGAGCCTTCATAAAAAATTTAGCACGGGGTCTAGGGAGTGCGGACTTTTTAGAGGTTAGTCAGGGGACCATCCTCGACAGTTTTTGGCGATCATATCTTGGCTAGCTAAAAATGTTTTTTTATTTCCTTATTCGCCTACACTATTAGGAAAACATATCAAAAACGAGACCGGTATGGTTATTGGCCCTGGAAAAGAGAAATGTGGTGTCGATTATATATATATATTTCCACTAGTATGGAGTCGAGAGTGGGAGCAGTGGCAAGCTACAAACTGTAGGGTGCAAAGTTTCCAAATAGGTACTTATTTCAATCAACTTGAATAACTGAAAAAATAGTAGTTCTTCGCAATGTTTATGGCTACACAAACAAATGTCATCGAATCATGTACCGTGGTCTGGTGGTCTCATTATTCTCTTACTGTGCTTCTATTTTTTATAATAAGTTGTTTCAGCGTGGTATTCAAAGGAAGCTATACATTCGGTTCAACCTTTGACGGCTTTGACATTGGGTTCAACAACGCATAATAGCTCATTTTTCTGGGAAATGATAAGTTCATCTTTTCCAAAATTCTACTGATAAGTCATAAAAAATTACGAATTTACTTCAAACTTCAGACAATTTTGGAACGCATTTTGATCCACTAGTTCAAAACAGTCGACTGAAAAAAAATTGAATTTTGGAAAAAAATACGAGCCAATTTTCTTACAAGATGCGGCCTTATCACTGCACTCGAAGTACATTATTCTCATACAGCTAATTCGACTCCGCAACGAACAAAGAGATTCGCTTAATTAAACCATTAATAAAACCCACACCTCCCTTCCTTTCCCCCTTCTCGTGTAAATGATTTGTCGACGCATAAATCCGAGCCTCGAGTTCGTTACAGTTTGCGTCCTTCATTACGAGTAATTACGTAAAAATTAAACATCCCTCCTTCCCACATTAATTTCGCCTTTCTCGGTTCCTTCGAACTATACGCTAACGATGAAAAATCGCGTAAAATCTATTTCGCAGCCGACTGGACTGCCTGGAGAAACACGGGCAGAGTACGGGACGATAGAATCATCGCGCCAAAGAAATTAATTTCTTCGGCGGTGTTCGAAATCGGTTTTTTATTCCGAGTCATTTTTCTAATACACGCTGCTTTTTCGTTTCAGCGCGATGAAAAGCCGGCAAAAATAAAAGAACGGGGAGAAAGTCGGCGATTCTCCACTCTAAAGTATATAATTAAGGCGGTAATTTAGCCTCGTTCTAAGTTTCCTTTTTTTCCACTCACTCGAGACGCATCATTAGAATGTGACACGCCATTTAAACGGCTCGGCGGCGTGAAAAGTTTTTCAACGAAATGACTGAAAAAAATACACATCCAGGTCGAAACTTCTCTCGCTATTCGCAGCCGAATAAAGACAGAGATGGAGAATGCTACGATCAAATGTAATACTAAATACCGACGAGAGCGTGGCGTCAAATTACCCGAACCGTATTGATTTTCGAGACGTATTTCGTCGACGAGAACGCTAATGAATTTTCAATTTGTAAAAATTTTCTACTTATTCAGGTAAACTTGCGCTACGTAAAACGAGTTTTTCATCGAATGAAAAACTACCTCCGTGAACTTGGGGAGGAAAAGTTACCGGCGAATAATAACGTCCCGAACGGTAAGTTTTCTAGGTACGGTGTGGAAGGCATCAGCGGGGGAAAAAAATCCGCTAAGAAGCGCGTATACTAACAAAAGCATCAGCGCCCGCAATCTTTGGCTGCGTTTCAACTATAACGATAAGAAAACTGCACAAAGCATAATGCTAAACGAAAGAAGAAAAACTCGCCCTAAAGTAATATTTAAAGCGAATGTAATTGAAAATGCTTTTATTTTGCTTTATGGGGCTGCTTAAATGGCGGAATATTCGCGCCGGTCCCGTGGGACCATAAGGAGATGGCGTAAAAAAATACGCGACGTCTTCGCCGATGTTCCGAGTAAAAAATACACGTAGGCAATGAACAATTTATTTTCACGAACAGTTCCCGATGTAGATGTTCCATAGCTAGATGAATGCGTGAACTTGGGACAAACGTTTAGCTCTTTTTATTGAAATTCTAATGGGGGCCGGGGAGCACAAAAGTTAGGTACGTAGGGATCTCAAAACGACTAGGTGAAAATATCATCCTTCAACCCACCTTAATCCTTCCCCAATCGGCCTAAAAATTAAACCATGTTCAAAAATTTTTGAAAAATCAAAATTTTTTCTGAAAAGGGTGTTAGAATGGCTGGTTTTACTCCTAAAAAAACATTGGCGTTCGTGTTTCTCATTTACTCCAATTTTTTCATCCGGGATCCTTAAAAATACATTGGTTCGTGTCTTAGAATTTTCCAGACATTGTTGATAAAAAATTGATTTTTCCTGAAATGATCTTAGCATGAATAAATATTCAATTTTTAACTAATAAAAATCGTCAACCACGATTTTTCACGACTTCCTTAATTTTAATTTTTGAAAAAAAATGGACAGAATGTGAGGTGATGAATCAGAACCATCAAAATAATCATACTATCGTATTTTCCAGAGAAATTTTCGTAGGTATAATAAAATTATTTCTCAATTTTTTACTGAACAGGTATCTAAAAAATTTGAGAAGAAGGAATAACCTCCTGAAAATTGAAGTTAATATCAAAAACAGGAGCCATTGTTTTTTTTAGAAGTAAAAAGAGCTATACCATAGCTTTTTCCGCAAACATGTTATTATTATTTTCAATTTTTCAAAAATTGTTGAACATGACCAGATGTTGAGCCGGAGTGGAGAGGATCGAGGGTGAGATTTGATAGGAACATAATTTTTATCACGTCATTCTGATGTGTGCCAGCAATTTCCATGCTACTCCCATTCAAATTTCAAAAGAAAAAAGATAAAACGATTACCCCTTGTGCAGATACATTAATCAGTCATAAATCGGAATTTAAGGGAATTTAGAAAATTGCCCATAAGAGGTTCCTCAAAGTACGATCAATTTTCATTGACTTGCAACATCAAAGGAATGCAGCACCTACAACTAGCAGTCTGAACCCAAAAAAATAAATAATACGCTGCATTCATTATTAAACAACATCTAAACATTGAAGTAACGAAATCGTTATTTTTTCCAATTTTTTCGAAATATTTGCAAACATTTATTTTAAAATGAGCAAAAAATTAAAATTATAAGTTATACCTGCCACTTGATACATGCTGAAGGGTAAAAAAGTTCACATTGATGCATCTGGTTGTTAAAAAATGATTACATACTGCATACTGTTCAATATACAGGGGTGTCCCATGAATCATCTGCTATACTTTTTTTGGATACATCCGGGTACCACAATAAAAAATTTGTGTTAAATATGTTGCCGATCTTGAAATTGAAGGGACAAATTCTGCTCCTAAAAATATCACGTTAACATTTTTTTCAATCCTGGAAACGGATAGTACTTTGAAAACTGAACAAATTTTTACTACATATTTTTTGCCCAACTTGAAAATTGAAGAGCTGCAAAAAAATTGTTCAAAAAAGTTATTCAAAAAATAAACTAATTAAGGGAATGGATAGTACGTTGAAAACTGAAGAAATTTGTTCTGAAGATTTTTTGCCTAACATCAAAAATAAAGGGACTAAGGATCATTCAAAATTGAGAAAATTTGAAAAAATTTTGAAGCTTATTTATTTTGAGTAATTCGCAGCCTCTTCATTTTCGATGTTTGGCAAAAAGTCTTCAGAAGACAATTTTTCAGTTTTCAACATACTATCCATTTCCTTGATTAGTTAATTTTTTTAGATTTTTTTTCAACAACTTTTTAATAGCCCATTCAATTTTAAAGTTGGGCAAAAAGTCATCAAGTGAAAATTTGTTCAATTTTCAAAGTACAATCCATTCCCATGGTTGAAAAAAATTTTCAACGTGATTTTTTTTAGGAGCAGAAATCGGCATTTGCCCCTTCAATTTTCAAAATCGGCAACATGTTCATCACGTGTTTTTTTTAGTGGTATCCGATTATATTCGAAAAACGACGTATGGCAGACAAATTCATGGAACACCCTATATACCTATTTTCAGTCGTTTTAGAAGTTACACACATTCAATCTAAAAATTTCTATATTTTGAGCAGACTGTCATATTTTATAAAGATCCATTCCCCCGATAGCTTTTGAAGTATGGCAGCTGTACGTATTTGTTTATGCCTTATGATAATGTGAAAAAACCTCGAATTTCGATAAAAATTGACAAGGTTTTTGAGGTACATTGGTGGGGATTAGGGATCCGGACATGCCCGTTGTGAACAACAGTAGTGGAAGAGTCCGAAAGCGATACAGGACAGGACGGCGATAATCCGCTGTCCAATGACCTAATTGTGACTAAAGCTCGTAAGACCAGAAGCAAAAGGAAAGCTGATGTAGCCGGTATTTTGTCCAATGACGCGATAAACACGAAACGAATATTTACGATCCTCCTATCTCGCCTCCAGGTGGTTCCAGGTGGGCAACGGTCGATGGGGAAGAAAATGGTGGTAGGGAGACTCGCTTTCAAGTTTCAAAATTGGAGATGTGTAAATTAAATATTTATTTTAATTAGATTTTTTAAGTTGAATTTTTGTTATTTTAATTTTATTAGTTTCTTACATTTATATACCTAATAATTTTATTTTATTTTGAAAATTTCAATTTACCAAACACGTTACTAGCTTTCCAGAAACAAGTAACGCACGTGACCAACGCGACGGCTATTAAAATTAAACTAAACCAGGTGATCAATGAGCTATTGGAAGCTGGAGAATGCTCCGACTGGTTAGAATTGGCAAAAGCGCGCGTAGAGAGAGGGCAGCTATCGAAAGAAAAAAACATTATATTTTTTAATAGCAGTATTATGTTTAAATATAATTTCATAATTTGCCGACCGGTGAAAGAGAGTGGTGTGTCACGGAGGGAATGCCCACGTCTGCCTGGTGGTAACACTGGGCTGACTGCCGTAAGACTAGCAAGGATGGTAGGCTAGTCCTACCATCTCGTTGAGTAGTTCATTTGCTCCCAACGGATGACTATGTTACAAGTTTATTAAGGTTAGATGTGTACTTTTATTATGAATACTTAAGTGGAATACATGTGAAGTGATCGATCGCGTGTGTTGTTATTTGAATGTACTTGAGTAAAAGAGTCGTAAGGTGAGCCCTCCACCACAAGTGAGGTGAAAGATTCTTCTAACATCGGGTAAGGCTTGTAATGATACTTCTATCACACCTTTAAGGAGGTAGAAGTATCTTACCCTCCGACAGGTGTTTGGGCGAAGGGGCAACCAAAACCCTGAATATAGGAGAAATGAGCGACGAGAAGTATGTCACTGCACATCGAGGACTAACACGCGACGACACGTGATGGACTATTGTACCGTCGTCGCGGCCCTCAAAAAATCGTTTAACGCCGCCAACAAGGACGAGTTATCGAACTTGATCGTCGACATCTCGGAAGTCAATGCGTTGGGATCCCAAAACGATCAGTTGATTGAGGCTGCCTTTTTCAATGATTTTTCCCGTTTTTAGTAGTTTTTTTTTATCTATCAATGTCATTATTTACATGCTGGGAATGTAAAGGGTTTGTAAATAATGACAATGCTGGAAAAAATTACTAAAAATGGGAAAAAATCGTTGAAAAAGGCACATTTTTGTTTGTAATGCACACGGACGCAGACGGACGCAAAAACTAATTGGAAAATTGTGTTCAGGGCACTTGAAGCTACCACTTTACCTATAACATTTTTCGTGCTGAGGCGTGGCACTTATACTTTTGGTCTAATTTATAATACTAAAATCGCAAAAATACTTTAGATTTCGATCTACTACACGATATTTTAGTTTAACTCCAATTTCAGCACCCCCACCCCTTCCCTCTTACTTTCACAAAAAATTTTTGTCGGATTCGTAACCTACAACCGTGAAACCCTAGATTTCGATATGCCATGCGATATTATGATGATTTTTGATTTGAGCACCCCCCCCCCCCACGACCTCTAAAATTTTTTTTATTGTCATATTCTTAATCTACGACCTCGAAAACCTAGATTTCGATATATTACACGATATTTTAGGTGAATTTCGATTTCAGCACCTCCCCTACCCCTTCCCCATTGTCCCGAATCATTTTTTTTTGTCAGATTCGTAATCTACGACCAAAAAAACTATATGCACACTATTTTTTACCCACTTTTATTGCTCTTTTATTATGATACTGAATTTCGCGCGTTTTGCGGGGTCTCCATCGTATTGATATAATTTGAGCCTTTTGTTACAGTGAATTCAAGTTGGACAAAAATTAAATATGTAATCCTTTCTACAAATAAAAACGAAAAAGCTCGCATGGAAGTAAGTAATTCTGTTTTTTTTCATACCTACTCATTTCATTTTTTTCTTCTATGTACAATTTTATTTAATATTGGAGTCATTCCTCATCTCATTTAATGATTTCTTTTAGAATCCTTCTTGTCGCATTTATTGCAATTATTATCAAGTGAGCTAGTAGGAGCAACGTGCTATCCGCAGGGAATACGAGTCGACTCCGGCTTGACTCCAAAGTCAGAAAGTCAAGACCAATGATTCACTCCGAAGTCAAGCCGGAGTCGGGGTCAAGGTCTAAAATTGACTCCGGAGTCAATGTGGAGTGTGGAGTCAAGGTGGAGTCCGGAGTCAACTTTACCCCTTGACTACGGGAGTTAGGTGGAGTCAGAAGTCAACTTTTTGGCTGATTTCTATTCCCTGCTCCAAAATTGGAGTCGTCAAGGTCTGAAATTGACTCCGGAGTCAACGTGGAGTCAAGGTGGATTCCGGAGTCAACTTCCCCCCCTCTTGACTCCGGGAGTTAGGTGGAGTCAGAAGTCAACTTCTTTTCTGATTTCTATTCCCTGCTCCAAAATTGGAGTCAAACTGACTCCAAATTGTCTCCGGAGTCAAGCCGGAGTCAGGAATCAACTTTTCGGCTGACTTCCATTCCCTGGTTATCAGGGACTAGGAGTCACTCCTGACAGTCAAGGGAGAAAGTTGACTCCTGACACCACTTTGACTCCGGAGTCAATTTCAGATCTTGACTTCTGACTCCGACTCGACTCCGGAGTCATGTCGGAGTCAATTTAGAGTCAGTTTGACTCCGACTTCGGAGTCTACTCCTATTCCCTGCAGGTTATTCGACAACATTTCAATTTTAAAATAATTATAATTTCAAGGGAAAGAATAATTAAATTAATTTTTGTTAAATTGAAATTATTCAAGTTAATAAATTGATACATAAGCGCACCCAGGGGGAATCAGGGGGCTGGAGCCCCTCCCTTAAGCTTGGACAGGAGATTTTTTTATAACAGGCATGCCACGCAGATTTTGGAGGAAAATAGTGACTTTAGTGACTTTTTACGAGGCAAAAAGTGACCTATTTTTCGAAAAAAGTGACCAGTTTTTCATTTTTTTTCATAAATAAATACTCCCTCTCCCAAAAAAAAAATTCATAACTCAAACTGTATTTCTCTCTGGAATAGTGCTGAAAATACTTTTTTTTTCTGAAACATTTTTTCATCAAGGGTAAGGGTGCCATATTTTGACCACTTTTTTTCAAACTTCCACCAATCAAAGACTTATGGAGGTAAAAACGTCAGAAATGGCTTAAAAAATACATTGATCCTTCCTCCACCACGTCATAAAATTCTGAGTCGATATGATCATTTTTTGTGATTTTTTTTCTGAGGGAATTCAAAAATTGATTATCGAAATTTTGGGTTCCTAATTTCGACCACCAGCCCCCCCCCCCCATATTGAGATGAGGGGTCGGTTGTACATTTAGTAATGGGATGTGAAAAAAAACCGTTCCTAAAACTCGATTAACCCGATTATTGGTAATTATTTGAGGTAATGGAAAATTTTTAAATTTGATTTTTTCTGAAGGCCCTAGCTCCTTCCCATGACATTCTGAGAGAAAATGGTAAATAACAAAATTGTTCGTTTTTTAATGCTCTACAACTTTTGTTTCAACTATTTTTTCATTAGTGCGTAATTTCGAAAGTTATCGACGAAAAAACAAAATTTGAACTCCCTTACTCCTCAAAAGGAGGACTAAATTATGCACCAATTTTAGGGAAGTTTAGGAATCTTAAAATACATACCCTCCTACGAAACTTCCCCTTTCTGCTAATTTTTTTGGGGTCAAAACCTAAAATGACTGTACTACTATGCTATTTCGTTTTTTTCAATTTTCTCCGTTAGTTTTGCCTGTAGGTGGTCTCAAATTGTTTATCTGTGAAAAGGAGCATGAATTTTTTTTCCCGGTAGATTGCGTCTATAGCGGCCGAAATCGGCCGGTGATAGAAATTAGAAAGCGGTCGAGATTAGGGCATTTACCCTTAATAAATCTTTAATTGAAGCCACGAGTTTAAAAATATGCTTCAAATAACTGAAAAAAAGAATAAACTTGTTTTATAAATAAGTTTTTACTGAAAAAAATCGTAAGATTCTGCATCTAAAAATTACGAGTTCTAAAAAATAATCTAAGTATTTTTTTAAATTTTATGCAAGAGCGGAAGGCCGTTTGAATGAAAAAAGTGACTTTAGAGTGAAAAAACGGACTAATAGTGACTTTTGGCCAAAAAAGGGACTTTTAGTGACCAACCCTGAAAATAGGGGACAAGTCACTAAAAAAGGTGACTCCGTGGCATGCCTGTTATAACAAAAATGTGAATTTTTTTGCTCTTGAAACACGATTTTTCAAAAAATTTTCGCCCTCGCTTCGCTCGGGCAGTATTTGATCCTTCTATTTTGAAAATTGATGATTTTTCATTGATCTTTCGGTCAAAAATCACTAATCAATCATTCTGACTGAAAAATTTGTGAAAAATAACAAATTCCGTAATTTTTCAATTTTACTTGGCTCAAATCAGTTTATGAATTATCAACGTACTGAAAATTCCCTGACCACGCCATGGCACGCCAGCGCCGCTGAAATAACAAGTTACCAAATTTTTTCATTGAAATTTCACCCCCCCCCCCTATTTTTCCGTATTCTGAGCCCCTCCCTTGGACAATTTCTGGGTGCGCTTATGAATTGATATAAATTTTTTTACTAAAAAAATTAATTTTTTGTTCGGCCAAATTTGGCAAGACCCACTTGGCTGTGGGGAAAACATCTTGGAAAACGATAACATTGTCAATATTGTTTAACTATCACGTTAAAAATCAGAATAAAAAAGGCAAGAATTAATTATTTTTAATGCCTAAATAACATTTTGTACAGTTATTCAAATAAATTGTTGGATACAAATATCGAGATTTTTACACAACAGTATTTTTAGTTTTTTCCCATCCCGAAGATCTCTACAGATGAACGAAATTAAACTCACTTCAAATATCTCAACATACTCCAAATTGTGGGCTTCGTTGATCAGGAAAAATTCACAGAAAACAATTAAGCAAAAAACAAGCCAGCAGATCATGCTCTTGTCTTCATATTTCAACTTTCAACCTTTCCAAGGTACCTTATCAAACACACAAGAAATGTAAAAAAAAAAAAATTCCAAGTACATACATATCAGAATTAATGAACCATCAGCCTTCCAACATGCGCCCATAATTTCTGTTACCATCGAAGAAAACGATTTCTCCTCATAAAGTCGTACACCAGATAAGGTCGTTTTTACAAACAATTAGGAAATATTCGAGCTAGGTAACCTGGATGCGGTTACGAAGCGCAGCAAAAACTACGATGTCATTTACTTCGCAGGCTAAAGACGCACGTAATATGTGCCGGTTATAAAATTTGAAAAAAAAATACACCGACCGAATGTGTATTCCCTGCGGTGAAATTTTCCGCCTACGTTGCGTAATTTGTGAAGCGATACGAGGATTACGCAGTTTCCGCGAAAATCCTGCTGCGGTGTGAAAAATATCCATACGCGGAGGTATTTTTTCTCCCAGTGGAAGAAGGAAAAATTACTCGGTGCCTTTTTTTAGAGGCCTAGATGAGTGAAAAAAAGGGGAGCGTTAATACGTAGTGAGTATTTATATCGATATGCATATGTATGTTCTGATCAGTACAAATGAGATTTCTTAAAGGTGTATCAGAAAATATGAGGAAATTGCAGTGGTTCTCAAACGTGGAAATTTTTTCTCGATAGAGATCACGCAAAGAGGCCAAGGATGGGATCTCAGAGTTATGTACAAAAAAAATAAATAATTGCAATAAATGCGAGAAGAAGACTGTAATCGACAATCGACATAGCAATATATCACTTAATGTAATGGTAGGTCCTAGGTACATAGTAAGTCATCAATGTAAATATTCGAATTTTATGCAGCGCTACGCTAGTGAATCGTCGCGAAAGCGCCTTCACGAAAAATGCCACATGGGGGTAATTCTACCAAAACTGTCGCATTTAAGTTACTTATAAATTTCTCGAGTACTAAATGCGCTAGAGTGCTTTTTTTTGCATTGTTTTATTGGATATCATCTCCCCCACCTTTTCCAGCGAAAAAAATAATTTTTCCCCTTCCCCACCACCCCCCGCATAAATTTTAATGGTCAAAAGTTCCATCGTCGTGGCTGTTACCACTCATGGTTTTCAACTTTACTTACCCCTAGCACTGAAGATAATTGATATTTTTGAAAAATTTTAAAAACATGATATTGGTAGAGTGTTGGGGTACACGTTGACCTCTCCGAGGGTCGCCAGAAGGGCACTGGGTGACCTCAAGACGAAGCCAAAACTCTGTTACTAGGTTTTTGTTCCATCGTCGTGGCGAAATTTCATTAATTTTTTCTGGCTCTGTTACTTCGTATTTAATTTTTTTCAATCGCAATACTGATTCAGGGGTGTAATAGGAACAACCTTTATCGGTTGAATTTTAAATTCCTGACTACTTGGTCAATCTTGAAATGAAAATTTGTGAAAATTCTTGTGTTTACAATTTTTACATTCCATCGTCGTGGCTATCAATTTTTCGAATTGTGCTTATGGTATTGAGCTATAAATAAGAAAAATATATTCCACAAGCAAGTATATCAACACAAATTCATCACAATGCACTTTAAAATCAATTCGCAATTGAAAAAATGGGAAATATTCAAGATTTTTCTTACGTCGTGGCTACTACTTTCATTTCCTTCGTCGTGGCGAAGATGATTTTTGCATCCACGACGAAGGATTTTTTTTCCGCAACGTGAGAACTTTGAACATGTAAATAGTATAATTCATTCTGCATCCAGTGGGCTTGACCCCTTCAATGAATTAGGTGCCACTACGATGGAACTAAAGACCACACAAAGGAAATTCTATGGTCATGGAACCCACGATTATAGATTTTCCATAGTAGTGGATACCAAAAATTTGAATCGCCCCACACCCTCCCCTGGGGGCTATGAACTGAGCCAAATACAAAAAATGTTGTCTCGAACGTATACATTTTAGATTTCAATCAAAAAAAATTAAGAAATTCAACTTTTATTTTTCGAATTTCATATACTGGAAATGCGACAGTTTTGGTAGAATTACCCATGGATATTTTGTTATTCGGCTATTTTGTGATTTAGTAAACCTACCTACCTAAAATGTTTACGACGTTGTCGTTTCACGATTCGGTGGCAAATTGCTGCACAGAATTTAATACGACGTCGAATATTTATATTGAAATTTCGCAAGGTAATAGCTTAAAATGCGTAATACCATCAGTCGAGGGAGTATTATTATTTTTTATTATTTGCTCGGGTGTTGTAAAATACGAGGTTTTATAAAATGAAAACTATCTACCTATAATATACGCGTTTATCATACGCTGTTGGAGCTGATACGAGACCTAAATAAGGTGTAAGTACGAATATACACAGGCGTATATATCTGTAACGTTGCGAAAAGGTGTCAAGGGGATGTAATTTCGTTTAAAAGTATTTTGTATAAAAATACTACAGTTGAACGTGAAAATTCGCCTATGCTCGAATTTCTTCCTTACGAGACGCGAACGTGGCACAGAGAACGATATTGACGCCTGTTGGCCCCCCCAAGGGGTATGTAAAAATTGGTAATTTACGTAAATTATTCGTACGGGGTTGCAGGTGTTTAATGGGGCAGCCCCGGATATGTAAATTAAAATACCTAATACGTAATCATTATGAATTTATGCGGATAAAGTTGTTCGTCGAAGATGCCCTCTTATTCGAGTTTTGGTGGGTAGGTATATTTTTCATAGGGGTACGTCGAACGAATATTTTTTCCTGGTCCTTGGAGAATTGAATTGAAAGATTCGAGCAGTTGGAAGTTTTTTCGAGTTGAGAAATTGGTGCGAATAAGTGAGGGGATGGGGGGAAGGGGTGGAAATTTTTTAAATTTCAAGGACGAAATTCAGATTCGAAATATTTTAAAATTTTTAATGAATTTTATTTCTCACCGGGAACCTCTCAATTCTAAATTCCTAGACTTGAAAATGATTACGTAGTAGTTTTTAGATAAATTTTTCCGTTATGGTTTTTTTAAAATGAGATTTAAAAATTTTATGAATAATGATTTTAAATTATTTATTGCTTATTCAGCATTAATTTATAAAAATATTATTTATTTTATTGTATTTCATCACATTTAAAAAGAAATTCAAATAATTTTTTTTCATTTTTCATAGATTTAATTCTTTGTAATATTTTTTTACTTGGAATTTTACATAAAATATTCCACAATCGTATGAACTTCAGCAGCAGACCGGAGACTTGCTATTACGATGTCCAAAATTGATCTAACGATAAATTGCTCGAATTTCGAAGTCTCGAAAAACGTTTTTTTTTCCTATACCATCTCGATATGCGATGAGAAAAATTGTTTTTAAATCGGATTTTCGGATTCAAACAACGGTATCAATAATCGGTAATGGACCTTATGCATGTTCCTGACCAGAATTTCAGTAGCGGAGTTACGAATTATGGTTGACTGAATATAGCTCCTGTTTTGATTTTTCAATGGGGGTAAAAAGAGCATCGGGAAAAATTATTTTTCTGGCTCGACTTTTGGATCCGGACAATGGTCCTAACAATAGATTTCCGACCTTATACAATGTGCCAGGTCAAAATTTTCGGTACCTCATGATCGTATGGTCCATTGCAAGATCACAAGCTGAATATTGATGTTACAAGAATTAACTACTTTATATGTACATTTCAGTAAAAAAAAAACGAATGTGCAGAATTTTTCAATATTTCAATCTTCAAGTTTATGTTACTAACTGCCCAAAATTTTGATTTAAAAAAAATTTGCCAAAAATTTAAAAATCAATTTCAGCATCTGGAAATTAGAGGATGGGGTTGTTTCAATGATTTCTTCAACTCTGGTAAATTTTTGTTTAGACTAGAAGACTATGGAGTCGTGAAGTTCCTGTTTTAGTACAGACCGCGAAAAAATTGGAAAATCACATCACGATTCTTTTTTCATCTTTCGATTGCAATGACCAAATTCTCATCATATGACCTTGAAAATAGGCTTAGACTGAAATTACAGCTAGCTAATTGTTGAGTTACATTTTCATAAGCTGAACAGTACCAGGATGGGTTTTTGTAGTCCTCGATCTTCTCTGATCACAATATACTCGGATCGATGACGTAAGCTTTGTGGTATCAATTAATTAAGGGTCCAATTGATCCAACCTCGGCTCACTCCAAGTCCTCTCAACCAACCAATCAATAAACTTGTAGTCACTCAATGTCGAGATATAAGTACGTGATTCACCTACATTAAATAATAACGCGGGTAATCAGTTTCACTGTGTATTAAACTTTCAATGTATAAAACAGTGAATCTAATCAATTAAAGATTTATTACACGATTATACGAATATCATTCGCACGTATACATGAAAATGAGTGAGCTGGTCTATGTATAAGCGACTCAAGTAGAAAGTATGCAATTAAGGCCAACAAATGCTAGCTCTCGAGTATACTCAGCTGTATTTATACCCTCGAGAGACAACGAGATAGGCTCAATAGGAGAGAACAAAGAGTAGACTGCGTGCGCAACTTACTTAAGCCTTCAATGCACTGAGGTCACCTTGAGGATGTTCTCGAATAATCTTGAACGTCTTACAAATCTATTGACCGCTATAACATTGTAATAATTTGATTCTGCATTTGTGGAAGTCCTTTTGAATTGTTCCAAACTTTTCAAGGCGAATAGGAAATTTATTTTTTTCAAAATTTTCCATTAAAATTTTGAATTTTTATAATTCTATTTCTTCGCAGATAGGATAAGTTAGGTACATACTCTCTCATTCTGAATCAGTGAAAAGTCACTGATAAACAGTCAGAATTGCAGCACAGGAAAAATCAGCGAAATTCACTGGTTTTTCAGTTAATTTTCACTGATTTTTCAGCATATTTTATAAATTTCACTGATTTTCCAGTGATTTTTGTTGCTGATTTATTTTCAGTGAACATTTTTTCACTGATTTTCTCCTGTGCTGCAATTTTTACCGTTTCTCGGTGATTTTCGATAATTTTCACTGATCTATAAATGAGAGAGTAGGTAGTAGGTACCAATTAAAATTTGAGAAAACATACTTCAGTTTTTTTTTCATTTATCAGCATTTTATAACGTTCAACTTTGTCATTATCAATACCTACTTTTAAGAATTGAATTTCTTTGTTTCACTAATTTACAAAAAAAATAAAAAGAAAATACCATAAGTCACACCCTCACACTTCAATTCAAATATTATTTTCAAATCACAGCGTAATAACAATAAGTAAGTACATAGGTATAATTGATACATGTCTAACATTTTGTAAGATTAAAAAAATACTACAACTTTTTTCACATCCCACTTTCAACCCATCTTACGTGTGACCGGGCAAGGGTGTTCTTGCGCACTTAAATTTTCAAACACTTCTGGTTGTTTTCATCACAATCTTTACGGTGGTACTTTTTATACTATTTTGCGACAGTATTTCAAGTAAGTATTTAAAAAATATCACACATGGTCATAGTCTAATGCAGGGAATATTTAGCTGAATTCAAGTCCGTTACCTACGTCATCCTTTACTAAGCAAATAGACCAGTCCATGGTGAGTTATTCGGTTTCCTGCGGCAGGGTGAATTTAACTAAGGTTTGTTGTTTATATATTTTTCAGAGGCACCAAAAAAATTTGACAACTCTTTTTAAAAAGGCACGTGATGTAATTAATGCGTACCTACCTACCTACCAATAGAAAAAGGAAGAATCGATCTTTAAAATGAGGTAAGTAACATTTTTATATTTTTAATGTCATGTAGAGAAATATTTAGTAGAAAATGGCATATTTTGATGATAGAGGAGAGTAGCTAAAAACCATAAAATAATGTTGTTATATATTCGAATTTAGAAAGCCAATAAAATCAAGACCTAAATTATAGAACCTTGCTTTTAGTGTAATACGAGATTATTATAGCACGTTGTTGTTCATGTTTTTTATTATGAATATTAAAGAATGTAAAATCGAATTCTTTAATTAATTATGTATCAGATACATAATTAATTAAAGAATTCGAAAATAGTTGTTGGTATAAGGTACGAAGTAAGTTATTTATTTATTCTTGTAGGTAGCTTAAAGTAAGAGGAAAAATATATACAGTCAAACGATGAAAAGGAGGGCAGGGAGTGGAATAAACTTGATCATGCAGCGTCCTAGTAGGGTCTCAATTTCACGAAAAAACACATCCGCTCGACTGATGTGAGCTGTAAAAAGCAATTTTATGATTGATTCGTGTTCTAGACATTATAACAAACAAATTTAGCCCAGATGCCTTTTTTTACCCCTCCCCCTTTTCCGAGGGTCTACTCCCCTTCCTTAAAAACGTCTATAGCGCTCCTCCTATGGGTTCTAGTGAAAAAAATTTCCCACAAAAGTTGTCCCTCAACATCTCAGCTACAAATTACTTTCTATAGAAAATCCAATTTGGGGCCACCGGTGTCCCTCAAATTTGAAAAAAGTATTTCAAAAAATCATAAAAATCATGTTTTTTTTATTTTTACCGAAAAGTTTCTAAAATGAGTAAAATTTGTAAATAACCAAAAGTATTCAGAATTAAATTTCCTATTCGGTGAATTACAAAGTTATGACAGAAAAACCAAAATTTGAACCCCCTCACCCCCAAAAAGGGGTCAAAATATTCACCAATTTTAGGGAAGTTACGGAATATCGAAATACATGTCTTACTGAGTTTATATCCGAAACTTCCCCTTTCTGCCAATTTTTTTGGGGTCAAAACCTAAAAAGTACGTATAATGGATTTTAGATGAAGTTTTTTTGATTTTGGGAAGTCATAAATTTTGAGCTGATTTGGTGATTTCACTTTTCAAGACCTTTTGAAAAACCGTGAAAAATATTCAAAATCTTGTGCTGAAAGTCAACTGAGAAAATTAGTTGACTTTTCATGAGAATCTAGTGAAAAAAAAGAGCAGGATGATGAAATGTTACTTATTGAAATTTTTCAAAATATTGTACAAATTACTTTAAAAGGTCAAGATTCCTCAACTTTTTGTACTTAACCTAACCCTCTACTGCATGAATTTCCCATCAAAATTTTCCAAAAATTTTCAAATTTTTGGGAAATTTTTTTAGCTATTATAAATATTTACCAAAGTATGCGAATGAATCATGAAATTTAATGTATTGGGATGTTCATAAAATGTTTAAAGTAAAGTTTTGGAAATATTTTGAATTTTTTCAAATTTTTTCAAATTTGGGCAAGCTGTGGTCGTATATGACCACCTATGCAGCAAAGGGCTAAGATTACTATACGTCACTAATTTAAAAAATTACAAAATAATTTTCCACTCATAGGATGTTTACTCAGCAATTTAGCATCCTCTGGCATTCAGCCAGTATCCCTACTTTCTCTTTTCTAAATCAGTGAAATTTATCAAAAATCACTGAAAAATGGTCAGAATTGCAGCACAGTAATAAATCAGTGATATTTTTTTCACTGAAAGCAAGCCAGTGAAAGAAAATCACCGGAAATCAGTGAAAATTCATTGAGAACTCAGTAATATTTATGAAATTCGCTGAAAAATTTGTGAAATTCTTTGAATAATCAGTGAAAAATCGCTGAAAATCAGTGAATTTCACTGATTTTTTCTGTGCTGCAATTCTAACTGTTTATCGGTGATTTTTCACTGATTCGAAATGAGAGAGTACTAATTAAGAGTGGCTAAGGGCCCTGATTCTCCTATTTCAGTCAATCGTCTACAAATAGGTAGGTAATTCAACCAGCTCGAAATGAAAATTCACAAAAAACCAGTTTCCCAATCCTTTTCTCAACATTTCCCGTACACAGCGGATTCGCGAAACTAGATACGTTTCGCTCATCGCTGTAAATAAAAATCTTCATTGTTAAATACTCACGAACGAAGAAAATTACTCGAGGCTATTCTTCGCCTCGAGCTCGCGGCGATGATGCAATTTTAATAAGAAAATCTTTTCTCTCGCGTTACACTGTACGAGTTAAGAAAACGAACAAAGTTTAGAACGACTCTGGTCCGGGGCAAGACGAAGGGGTATTTTTGTATACTATATCGTATAGCTGCGAAGAGAAAATAACGCTTGAAACCGAATTGGTCCGGTGGCTTTGTTTCAAGACCGTTTTTAAACACACACATACGCCGAATGAGAAAGAGCGCGTTCTCGCCCCCGGCTTTCCACCCTTTTTTTTTCTCAATTTATCTCGCTTTCTGGCGCTCATCTTTTGTGCATCTTGCCGAAAGCTCATCTGGTATAGTTGAAGGCAGCAGGCGTATCCGAAATGAACTTTTATAAAAGCTCGTCTAGTGTTTTCGAGATGATTGGATAGATTAAAGATGAGATTAGATGTGGCGCGTTTTATTTCGCAAGGTGTGCTGCGCCGCCACCGAGGTGTATACCCGAGAAAGATCGTAAATTTCAAACGTGTATACACAATACACAACAGAATACAGAAGACGGAGCCGAAAAAGAGAGCGGAGGCTTGCGTAAGTACGGTAGAAAAGTTGAGTGATCAATTAGCATGGGCAATACGAGGCGCAACGCAGTACCCCGTAAATTTAATACCTGCGTATACCGAGGCATAACGATAAAAGTTTTTACCAATGGATGAAAAAAGGACGAGGCGGAGAGGTACGTCTGAACGTTATTCAGTCGAGGTCTCTGTATCTCGTGGTCTTCTCTTCATGCTCATAGAACGATGATGACTGAATGGGTGTATGCTGTGTGCGTCTGCGGTTAATTAAAAACGTAAACGTAATTTGTTTAGTTTTACAACGCGTGCCCCCCTCGCCCCTGCGGCGTTACGCCGCTCAGGTCGTATATCGTTTATGAGCGCTAATTCGGTCTTCATGTATCGAACCTGCTGGGACTAATATTATTTATCGCTTTACGAATAACCGTCGGTTAACGTTTTTATTACCAGCTACCGTATGAGCGAGCCCAATTGTTACAACTTTAACGTTTAATTTTATCGCCGCAGAAATCATATTTATTCAACGAATTTATCTCGTCTGCTAAGTCGCGTCCAGGGAATGAGATAGCGGTTTTCATACATTTTGCGGTGGGATTGCGTATATTTTATATTTTTTTTCAAGCTCGGCTAGTCTCGATGTAGTTCATTGTATGCGGTTAGAGGGGGAAGGGAGGGCGAAAGAGTAAAAATGATCGGGTGAATTATTGCTGGTGCATGGGTCTCCCCGGATGAGGGAGTCCAACTGTTTGAGGATGAGTTTGACCAGGGTGTCTAACAGAATTTTTTGAGCAAAATGCATGACTTAGCGTGACCTTTTGGAATGACTTTTTTGAGGGCCACTCCCCTCCCTCCCAACAAAAATTCTATGCTTCCGTGTTCCTGGGGCTACCCCCTTCCCCCTACCATACATTTGAGATCACCTTCAAGTCTTCTAAGAAATTGGAACGAGAAATTTTTTCCGTTTTAAAATATTAAATTGTCTGAGATGAAAATCATTTTTAAAAAAGTTGTGTAAATTCACTGAGCCCGAGCGAAGCTTTGGCGAAAATTTTTGAAGAAAAACGCATTCAAAAGCTAAAATTTCTTCATTGTTTTAATCAATCTTTTAGTATTAAAAAGGAGACGAAATCTTCAACCTCTACCTCTCGAATAAATTTTAGACCTTATATACTCGTATGCCCGAGCAAAGCGAGGGTCAAGATTAGAAAAATTGGTGATTTTCAAAAAAAAAAAAAAAAAAATAGAGCCTCAAAACGAATATTAACTAAAAAATGTTGTCTATTTTAAAACTTTTTTTAAAAATTATTTATCAAGGCCTCAAGGGTAAATGGAAGTTTTTTTTGAATATTTGAAAAAAGCTTGACCTTTGGGTTAATTTGAGAAAATTATATGTAGTCAAAAAGTTCGACTTTTCAGTACCCGAATGAGTTTTTTGAAAAAATCTTGACTTATCAGGACCGTTAGAAACCCTGTTGACGCAACTTGGTGAACTCGGGGGAAGAAACGAATCACCCTGAGTTCGATTATCGATTCCTTTTTTTGGAGTGATTTCTCCTCCTCCTCCTCCTCCCCAATAATTCATTTTTTCTTTTATACTCTCGACTGACTGTGAGTCAAAATAAATTAGAAGGACAAAATGTTTGGTGGGATCACATTAGAAAAAGCCCCATTCGAACTAAACGTCCCAAAAAACATAATGTATTTTTAGAAGTTTGTGAGTTGATTTCCAATTTTCTGGCTGTTCATTGTCTTCAACATTCGAGAAGAAAGTGTAAAACTATCACCACGAGTACCAACCTATTCGAGAGATCAAAAGAGGCGTTTCTCATCGATGAAAATTGAAAAATTATACTGGATATTACCTTGAATCAAAATTACAAAATTCAAATTTTCTGTGACAATGAAATTTGGTGCAAATATCAAGTGAAACTACTCACTTCTGAGATAGAAACCGCCACGGCCGCCGCGAGAATTTCCGATGAAATTCTGACGAGCATAATTCAACTCTGAGAGCATTATGGAAAGCTACGACTATGTAAGTAAGTACCTTCCCAGCTGGCAAAGCGCTACCCCTTTTGAGGGAACGCTACCATCTACGCTACTGTAGCGCAGATGGTAGCGCGCGAACTGCTTTTACAGTAGCGCTACCCTCTACGCTACTATGCATGCTACCAAAACGCTACCTAGAGCGCTACCACAACGCTACTGTATACCCCAGTTTCATTGAAAAGGAAAAAAAATGTTAGCTCTGGGTCCATCGTATACCTGTAGGGTGGTTTTCGCCTATTTAAAATCTGCAAGAGCAAGATTTTTTTTTTGTTACACTACACAGTCCTGAGCGGTCACCCATCCAACCTAAAACCGGGCCCGACGTTGCTTAACTTCTTCACACTGTATCACCTGAGAACCTGCAACCTGTTACCACATTATAGTACTGAATGAGAGCCTTTTTAAAAAATATTGGTGGTTCAAACAGAGGAACAATTTTCAATAGGCACTTATTTTTAAATAGGTATAAATTCTCTAAAAAATTTTCTAAGTTAAAATTAATTTTTCATCATGTGAACGGGCGGTACAATTTTTTAAATTTTTTTCCGCTAAATCATATTTTGCCTAATTAGTTTTAAAATTTTGAATTAAAATAAAAAAATCATGAAAAAACTTTCTCAATTGTAAAAAATTACAAACATTTCGAAGTTTTTCAGCTCACACAGGTTGAATCGATTATTATTTTCTGAATATTCCACCCATTAATAAAATTTTCGATTAATTAATAATTTTTAAATATTGTGCTAAGTTACAGGGCGGATTAATTTTTTTCAAAAATATCCATGGTGGATTCAATTATTTTTGAACACCCCTCCCATTCATTAAAAATTCAAACAATCTTATTAAATTTGAACCCAAGTCGAATTATTGTTTTTGAATTCCCCACGCATTAATTAAAGATTCGATCAATTAATAATTTTTAAAAATTTGGGCTCTCAATTTAAAAAATTGATTCGACCTCTTTAATTAAAACAAAATTATTAATTGATTGAATTGTTAATTAATGGCAGGAGGCACTCAAAAATAATATTTTGACTTATTCAGGTTCAAATTGTATGCAAATTGGAAAAAAAAATTGACTTCTGTAATTTAAAAATTTTCTAAAACTAAAGGATCGGATTTTTAATTATTGGAAGACCATTCAAAAAAATTGATTCGATATCTATGTATTATTTATTTTAAAAATTTGATTGGTTATGCAGGTTAAAAAAATTTGAAATGTTTGTTATTTTCACAATTAAAAAAATAACAAGGGAAAATATTTTCGTAATTTTTTAACTTGGACCTGTGTAATTTTGTATCAAATTTTTGATTAATGAGAGGAGGTATTCAAAAAAATGATTAGATTTGACCTGGGGTATTTTTGAAAAGATTTTGACCTGTGTAATTTAAAAAAATCATTAATTGATTGAATTTTCAATTAACGGATAGGGACATTAAAAACATCGATTTGACCTGTGCAAGCAGAAAAAATTTGAAGTAATGTAACTCAAATTAAATATAATTGATCCAACTTAAATTTCATTATTCGTAAGACGTTATTATTATTATTATTTTTTTTTTGCCGAAGCTGAGTAATGTATTAAAAAAATTTAAGAAATTTAACCCATCAGAGAGGTCTAAAAAATTTCCGAATCGAAACGCAAGATCTATGTATAGTTTTTAGAGAGGTCTTAAGAAATCCACTCTCGCAAAAAATTAACGTTCCATAACCTTGATGTTGAGCAGCCTTTTTTCAATTATTTGGAAATGGAAAAATGCAAAAGTTGATTAATCATTCTAGGAAAATATTGAATTTGTAATGAAAAATTCAGGACTTTTTGAAACCAATACAAGAGTTTTTTCACATTTTAAAAAAATTTTTGCGTCATTTTTTTCATATATGTGACCTGGACTACTAAAAGGTACCTATAGTCACCAAAACCGATTTTTCGTTTTTGATCAATATTTATAGAAGAAAGTATGGTCCTTCCAATGACATAAACCGCAGACTCCAGATTTCATTACTTTTGCTGTAAAGTACATTAGTTTTTGCCAAGAAGCTTGATTTTAGACATATTTTCTATAAAAGTAAACTTTGAACTTCCGACTGAAATTCCACGAAAGCATAGCTTTCTAGAAAAAAACTAATTGCACACTACAGAAAGGAAATTTTACGCTCTACAATTTATGTTCTATTCATTTTTTCTGTACAACCCTTTCTTTTCTCAGAAAATTGACTTCAAGTGACAAAAGTTTTAAAAATATGTAAAAAAAAAATCAACAAAAAATTGATAACTTTGACACTTGAAGTCAATTTTCTGAGTAAAGGAAGGGTTCTACGGAAAAAATGAATAGAACATAAATTGTAGAGCGTAAAATTCCCTCTCTATAAAGTGCAATTCATTTTTTTTTAGACAGCTATGCTTTCGAGATATTTCAGTCGAAAGTTCAAAGTTCAACTTTCAAAAAGACCTGTTTTTTTGACCGAGTTTTCCTCGGTAAGTTGATTTTGGCCTGCGGTCCCTTTTGGTAGTCCACGCCACATATACTTACCTTTTTTTTAATTTTCATCACTTGGAAGGACCTTTTAAGATAAAACGCCTCGATATTTCTATAAATTAAACATAACACGTTTTTCAAAAAAAAATTCATCAAAATTCTGCAAAATTTTGAAAGCTATTTTTACAAATTCACAGTTCAAATTAAACCCCCTTCTTATATAGGTATCTGTTCATTTTGAAAATTTCCAACGTTGGATCATTGGAATGCTAGAAATTTCTCAACTACAAACTCAACATTTCAATACTACAACTGTATAAGAACTGAAGAGGAAAAAATGGAAATTATTACCTACATACGCCAGTTTATTTTTCAGGGATAGGTATGTAAGCAATTTTTCATTTTTTCTAAATGTGTAGCAAATCTCACACAAGGAATTAAATGCAGGTACCTAAATCAATTTTTCTTTCTCGTCTTTCTTTTCATTTTTTCTCGCGAACGAAAAAAAGAAGTAATTAAAATTAACCTCGAGACACGATTCGAGTTGGTTTGCAAATTTTCCCAAAAGAAAGAAGAAAACGGTGAAGTGACAAATGAAATTGGTACGATTCAATATTTCATGATGTTTTCATATGATATCATACCGCTTTCGTAATTATTCAAGTCCTCCTGTATTTCTTTTTACGTTCCACAGCATCGAAAAATTTACGATGAAACATTTTGAAAATTATGAATTAAAATCTTCCAAGGGTAGAATTTACGTGGACACCTTCGTTGGGGGAGGAAGTAGACGTACTAAAACGTGTTTTACAATTTTTAAATTCCTTCTAAAAATAAGAAAAAATTACTATCAAGTACATGGGCGCCGTTAGGATTTTCCTACGAGGTAGCAAGAAAATGTGCTGACGAGCGCCTAATCTAATTATCAGTTGCATAACACAATCACGACCCCGGGTTATTTAGTAGCTCTTGCTGTCATTGCAACTTATTCATCCATGCTTGAACCAGTGTGCCAAGAACTTCATAAGGTGAACATGAACGTCATGAGTGTGAATGATCACATCAAAAAATTGGTGATTGCATTAGCATCTCATCGTGAAAATGCTTCAGAGGAATTTCATTATATTTTCACACAAGTCCTGAATTCTTGTGGAAATTTAGGAGTTGAAATGAGACGTCCTCGTGTGGTTGCAAGGTAGACTACCCGATCAAATCAGCCAGCTGAAAATGACGAAGAGTATTTCAGAAGATCCATTTTTGTACCTTATTTGGATTCCATTATTTCATCTTTATTAGATCATTTTTCGGAAGCACATACAAAAATGTTTCTGCTCATGCAACTGCATCCAAAATTTTTAAAAGAAATGCAGAAATCAAAATTTCTTGAGGTTATAGATGATATTGTCAGCGCTTATGGTGATTTTTTGCCAAATTTTGTCAATAAAGCCTGATCTTGGTACGATGTATGGCATAATGACAATTCACCTTCAATAAACTTGATGGAGTACGTTAATTTAATTTCCAATGCAGAACAATTCTATCCATCAGTAGCTATTGCATTCAAAATTGAGTGTACGTTTCTAGCTACTACATGCTCAATTGAACGTTCATTCAGCATACTCAGACGAGTGAAAACATGGAATAGATCCACTATAGGAGATAATCGGTTGTCAGGATTGTGCATGTTGAGTGTTCATCGCAAAAGGGTTAAGAGTGATGAGAACTTCATAGAGAATACTATAAACAATTTTGGTTTAAAGCCACGAAGACTTCAATTTTTATTTAAGGAATAGGAGAAGAAGTACACACATATGAATGTATCTAGGTAGCTTTTGTTTATTTTAAATTCGTTCTTTGTTAATACCTATACCTTATTAATCATCCACCCGTCTTACTGTTTTTGAAAATTTTAAAATTGAAAAATATATTTTATTCGATGTCAAGTTCACAGTGTGTCTAGTTTTACACTAGTAAACTTATCTACTCACTGAATGACTGAAATCTAACTACTGAAGTACTGAAAACCTACCCAATGCAAAAAAAAAAAATATGAAAAGTTTATGAGGTAGCGACTGCTACCTCCGCTACCCTCTAACGGCGCCTATGATCAAGTAAAAGATTTTATAGAAAACAACCGATGAAGGAACGAACGTGGGGGAAGACAATTATTATCGCTTTTTTTCGTTGAAATTTACCAGAAAAATTTCCAATTTCTTCAGTCAGATCTCACCTGGGCATGAGTTTTGAAAAAACTTGACAGTTACAACCGACAACGAAGCGAATATACGCTAATTGTGTTAAATTAATCAATCAAGAGATGAAAAAGATTCGACCACATGGTATTGAATTTTTGGGCATAAACTACGCTAATCAAAAGCTTATCACGTATCTAGTGAAATTTCCAACTTTATAAATTGAAAAAAACTTCACACAGAAAAAATGACAAATAGTCCAGGCATTTTAGGAGTTGACCCTCTCACCCCCCCCCCAAAAAAAATTAAAGCCTGTTTTTTTTCGTGTTTTACGTTCGTAATGGTCCACTACACAACATACTAAAATGGACACCCCCACAACCCTCCGCTACCCCCAGGGGAGTGGTAAATGTCCGCTGAAAACCGGTTTTTCGTGAATATCTCCTCACATAAGTCTCAAAATTGAAAAATAGTTATGAACAATCATGTTCTACGTGTAATTTCCTATCAGACAGGTTCGTTTTTTTTTTCGAAAACACCCGTTTTTTTGCCCAATGAGTATTTTATTATAAATACTGGTAGGGTATTCCAAAAAAAGTCACCGCAAAAATTTCAACCCCTGCCGTTAATTATAAGGGAGGTTATTGAATACTGCATTTAAAAAATCATAACCTCCCTTATAATTAACGTTAGGGGTTGAAATTTTTGCGGTGACTTTTTTTGGAATACTCTACCAGCGTGTATAAAAAAATACTAATTTTGGGTACTTTCAGCTTCGTATTTCCATCATTTCCAAAAATACTGTAAATATTGGGAAAATCGGTCTTTTTTCACCCTTAATTAAAGTTTCGATTTTTTCCAAAAATGCTGTAAATTGTTGAAAAATAGGTGTTTTTTACACTTAACTTTTGGTCAAGGAAGTGAGTGTTTTTGAAAAAGAAAAAAACCCTTCCGATAAAAAATTACAAGTAGAACAAGATTGTTCATAACTATTTTTCAATTTTGAGGCTTATTTGAGGAGATAATTCACGAAAAATCTGTTTTCAGCGGACATATACCCCTCCCCTGGGGGTAGCGGAGGGTTGTGGAGTGTCCATTTTAGTATGTTGTGTAGTGGACCATTACGAACGTAAAACACGAAAAAAAATCAGGCTTTAATTTTTGGGGGTTTGGTACATTTTTTCTCTCATTTGCCTGGACTAAGAGCTGAAAGCAATGATCATTAATCGACGAAGTACACCCCCAGCTGACACAGGAATAGACCGTAGTTCAAAAATTGAAAATTTCAATCCAAATGATCCCTTTTGCATTAGTTTCGATTCCAAATCCATACCCAATCCATCTTCAATTATTCTCTTCCGAATAAAAATCTCAAAAATATACAACCCTCTCCTCCAATCACCACTCCCACCCACAAAACATTTCTAAATACATCCTAGCTCAAAGATCACCGGTTATTTAAAGCGAATAAAAGAAAGCGAAGATGAGAAAAAAAGCAACTTCTGAAATGAGGTGAAAAAAAAGCTCTACCGACGACGCTACGCTGACAGCTTTTCGTTGAATTTCCAGCTCGATTGATATTTACGATACGAAGTTGCGAAAAATTAGGTTTCTTTTTAGCCAATTTACACGGTTCGTCTGACTACATACGTAGTATACGGACCGGTCGACTATATGTATGTTTTCCACGTGAAAAACTGCGAAGAACGTTGTGTACACGCGTCATTTCATCCATAAATTTCGCTACACTTTCGAGTGATGGTGATTTTTTCGCACTGCTGTTTTTTTTTTTGCAACGCTCGTGTGTATTCGCTCGTGTTATTCGTGTATTTTCTCAGGGTACTCGAAAGGTGTCCTTGTTTCCATCGAATCGCGTATATGGTAAAAACAAAACTATACAAATCATTCGCTTTGTTGTAATCTCGCACGTCAAAAAAGCTCGTCTGCGCGATGGAGTGAGGCAGAGAGACGCGAGTATATTGGCGAAACAGCGCATTAAAAATAATAAAAACAAGCTTAGAAGCAGCCGCGCATCGCGTCGTGTGTACACAGATTACATTGTAGTTCTACTCGCAGAACGCCCACGGCGCTAACGAATTTTCCAGCTGGTAAACTGTGGCCCGAAAATTTTCCCTAGATTGTGTGTTAAAATATGGTTATTATTACAAAATGCCAGATAGGCAGAGAGAGAAGGCCGACCTCTGACACTTTATCATGTAAATGAAGGGGTTGTAAAGCCGTTGACATGACGGCTGCGTGTATAGCAGCGTTGTGTGTGAGGTCACATCATCTCCCCTGAGCCCCTGTCCCGGTCGCCTGTTGATGTATGGCTCGAATAGCGCGACTGGTGAAACGATTTATTAAAAATGGGGGAAAATGAGAGAAAAATGTATATTAAAGTGTTAGATACACCGCGTAAACATCGATCAATTTATCATATATGGTGTTTTTCGCGATAATACGATGGTTTGAAAAAGTATTCCAGCGATGGAGGTAGATACGGGGGAATACAAGGGACAAACGTGTTTGAAAAATTCGTCGAGTTGGTGTTTTTCAATCGAAAGATGTGATTTTCTTTGTGAAAATTTGAGGTTGGAGTTGAGATAGTCGTGTTATTTTTGTGTTTCTCGAATACAACGACCTATCCGGAAAAACTAATGACGCCATTGAATTCGTCGTGTCCGAATACCTTAGTCTAGACACCTCGCACGTCGATCGAGAGCAAAAAAATTTATAGTTTTGACATGGATATTAGAAAGAAAATCCTGTTCAAAACTAACAGGATCTCCCATTGTACAGGTAAGACCTGTCAGAAGTTGAATCCTTTTCAAAATGAACAGAATCTCCTATTGTACAGGTAAGACCTGTCAGAGGTTGAATCCTGTTCACAACTAACAGGATCTCCCATTGTACAAGTAAGACCTGTCAGAAGTTTAATCCTGTTCAAAACTAACAGGATCTTCCATTGAACAGGTAAGACCTGTTAGAAATAAAATCCTGTTCAAAACTAACAGGATCTCCCATTGTACAGGCAAGACCTGTCAGAAGTTGAATCCTGTTCCAAATGAACAGAATCTCCTATTGTAAAGGTCAGTCATCGGAAACAAAACGCGTTTTGGTAGTGGTATTGGTAGTGGTTTTGTTTTTTCAATCGTATTGGTATTGGTTTTGGTTTTGTTTTTCTCAGCGTTTCGGTATTGGTATTGGTTTTGGTTATGGTATTTTGAACGTTTTGTTTTTCGTTTTTTTTCGTTTCGTTTTTTCGTTTTTTTTTCAAGGGGGAAGGGGTCGTTTTTTTTACAAAATACGACAAATATGCAGTAACTTCGTGTATTTCAATTCAATTTTACCTTTACGACTGATTAAGTCGGCTCATTCTATGTCAACTCGACCAGGTTTTGAACTTGGGTCTTCCGATTTCGCTCAAAATTTTTTTACGAGTTCTCCTCGATGGTCTAATGAAGGAATCACCGTCATTCCGATTCTAATCCTTCGGGGGGGGGGGGTGGTCTTTGTAATTTTCATATAATTGGGATTTTTTGCTAAATTGCTTAAATTTGAAGGAGCATATCTCGAGATTGGTTACGTCTAAGATAAATCTGTTCATGCTGTTTTGTAGAGAATTGAAAGGAGATTCAAAATTGATAATCACTTTTAGAAAAGTTCAAAGTTGAGCTTTTGTGATGGAAGCTCAACTTTTATGATAAGTACAAAAGATGAAGGGCCCCGTTAAAAAATCTGAAAAATTACTATGAAGAGAACTTTTAATGTATTTTTCAACTAATTACTTTTCATTTTTTCAAGATGTGATCTCAATACCCCTGGGGGCACAGGGGTCCAAAATTTTGGTCAAAATTCAAAAAAATGGAAAAAGTGAAGTAATATATCGATTTCTACTAATTCGAAGGCGTTGAGTTCGAATATGTGCTTACAAGGGAGCTACCTGAAGTCGGACACGCGGAATGAAAAAAAATTTTCACAGGCTTGTAGAGCATCACCAAATACTTCCACAACCAAAATTTCAGCCCCTAAAGTTGATATAGGGGGGAGCTATGGGGGTTTGAATTTCGAAAAATCGCCTAATACACCGAAAAATTACAAAAATCTAAATAGGTACGTAACTCGCGTTTTTTTGACGTTTAGGAGATGGATTGTATACCAGGAAGGCCATCTGAAGATGGGATAGTCACCTAGATTCGAGTTTAACATCGGGGGGGGGGATTTTCACTCATACCTTTTATGCGTGATGTAGAAAAATTGTAATAACGACCAATGTATGAGTGAAAATCCCCCCACCCCCTGATGTTACACACGAACCTAGGCGACTATCCCGTCTTCAAATGGCCTATACCGAGGGCAGTTCGTGGTATAAAATCCATCTCCTAAACGCCATAAGATCGCGAGTTATTTAGATTTTTGTAATTTTTCGGTGTATTAGGCGATTTCTTGAAATTCAAACTCTCATAGCTCCCCCCCATATCAACTTTAGGGGCTGAAATTTTGGTTGTGGAAGTATTTGGTGATGCTCTACAAGCCTGTGAAAAAAAATTTTCATTCCGCGTGTCCGACTTCGGGTAGCTCCCTTGTTAGTTCTTTCATTTGACCCCTCTGAACCCCCTATCAGCCCCCTAATGAGCTCAAAATTCAAAAAAATGAAAAATAACGTATGACGTGTCGTTTGTAGAGGTTTTGAGGGCGCTGAGTTCGAATATTTGCTTATTTTTGGGATTCGACCCTTTAGTGCCTCCCTAGCCCCTAATTTTGAAAAAAACACATTGATTTTTTAAATGATTTAGTAATTTTGAAGTCAGTGTGGACTGTGGAGAACGAAGAAGGCGGATCGAGAAAGTAAGTTGATAATCGAGCTCAGCACCCTCGAATTAGTAGAAATCGATATAGCACATGCTATTTCCGATTTTTTGCATGTGTTTTTTTTCAAAATTAGGGGCTAGGGGGGCACTAAAGGGTCGAATCCCAAAAATAAGCAAATATTCGAACTCAGCGCCCTCAAAACCTCTACAAACGACACGTCATACGTTATTTTTCATTTTTTTGAATTTTGACCTCATTAGGGGGCTGATAGGGGGTTCAGAGGGGTCAAATGAAAGAACTAAGCACATATTCGAACTCAACGCCTTCGAATTAGTAGAAATCGATATATTACTTCACTTTTTCCATTTTTTTGAATTTTGACCAAAATTTTGGACCCCTGTGCCACCAGGGGTATTGAGATCACATCTTGAAAAAATGAAAAGTAATTAGTTGAAAAATACATTAAAAGTTCTCTTCATAGTACACATCTTGAAAAAATGAAAAGTAATTAGTTGAAAAATACATTAAAAGTTCTCTTCATAGTAATTTTTCAGATTTTTTAACGGGGCCCTTCATCTTTTGTACTTATCATAAAAGTTGAGCTTCCATCACAAAAGCTCAACTTTGAACTTTTCTAAAAGTGATTATCAATTTTGAATCTCCTTTCAATTCTCTACAAAACAGCATGAACAGATTTATCTTAGACGTAACCAATCTCGAGATATGCTCCTTCAAATTTAAGCAATTTAGCAAAAAATCCCAATTATATGAAAATTACAAAGACCACCCCCCCTCCCCCCCCGAAGGATTAGAATCGGAATGACGGTGATTCCTTCATTAGACCATCGAGGAGAACTCGCAAAAATTTTTTGAGAGAAATCGGAAGACCCAAGTTCAAAACCTGGTCGAGTTGACATAGAATGAGCCGACTTAATCAGTCGTAAAGGTAAAATTGAATTGAAATACACGAAGTTACTGCATATTTGTCGTATTTTGTAAAAAAAATGACCCCTTCCCCCTTGACGAAAAAAAACGAAAAACAAAACGTTCAAAATACCATAACCAAAACCAATACCGAAACGCTGAGAAAAACAAAACCAAAACCAATACCAATACCAATACGATTGAAAAAACAAAACCACTACCAATACCACTACCAAAACGCGTTTTGTTTCCGATGACTGCCCACCAGTGTTCTCCACGCGACGCAACGTCGTCCATCAAATCAAACTTTTGGACACTCATCTTCAAGCAGCGGCTATCGTCACGTTCGGAGATTCGCTACAAGGTGCCTTTCACTTACCCCCAGGATTAAATCATTATTGGATCACGAACGACACCTGTAAGCCAAAACAATTGTTCGCAGACGTCTATGATCGCATGAAAGTGATGTGTGAGTTCTCTTTTGAAGCTGCAATTTTGCGTACTTTCTTTTTTAATGTAACGCGTCTTATTTTTCATTTAGCGTACGAGATGCGCTATTCAAGGGCGATCACGCAGGCTGAATGGGATTCCATTGAACAACCCGAAAAGAAGGCATCGAAGCCTACATTACTAGTGTGGCGTCACGGGCTCCGCGAGGTGTGGCCGTGCCGGTCGCCGAAATGTGGTCAGCTTTTTACAAACGACGCTACGCGGAATTCGTAAGTTTTGCTTATTTCTGCCTTCTTTGGCTGCTATTGATACTTTCTGCTTTTCTAATACAGCAGTATCAGAAACAGTTTCACCTGGTTCTCTGCACTGAGAAAAAAGTGTGGCGATATTGACCACAAATTGTGGAAAAACTTATCCAGTCCGAGTTTATGATGATTTTCACCACAACTGTGATACTTTTTTGCCACAACTGTGGTACTTTTTCAAGTCTTAATCACAACTGTGGTACTTTTTACCACAGCTGTGGCAAAAAAGTACCACAAAAAAGCATCATAAACTCGGACTGGATAAGTTTTTCCACAATTTGTAGTCAATTTTACCACACATTTTTCTCAGTGTGTTCACTATAACAGAACACAATTACATTCTGCTTATTGTACAATGTAACAGGATAACCATTTTAATGTTTTCTGTACACCTAAGCATGCAATGGGAACTACTGTTTTTCAGAACGATAACGTTCGTTCCCTCAACAGCAACCATTCGAAACAGTTAGTTCTGTATATCAGAAAGAGAGATAAAAATGGAGGGGAGAGAGAGAGGAAGGGTCTCCCCCCCCCAGGACAAGCTTCCTCCTGGCAGCAGAACGATGTTAACGTGCCTGCAAATATCCAAAACAGGACGAAGAGTGTATATGAAACCGGGGGGGGGGGTCTTGAGCCCCCCAGATGAGCTGCCCCTTGGCGGCAGAACGACGTTAACGTTTATGCAAATGGTCGGAAGAGAACGTGGGTCAGTTTTGAAAGTTTGTAGGGATGTTAATGTCATTTTGCCATCAGAGCCCCCCCCCCCCCCCCCCCCCCCTGTTTTATATATGTTGGACTCAAAAGTCCGAAATTGTACACATCGCAGTTTGTACAGGTGATTTTATACAAACCACGGAGTGTTCGTACAGCTCGTGAGCTATCGAACTTGTACAACTTGTTTTGTACAATTCGCGATGTGTATGTTCAACACTGAACCAAATGCAGAGTGTATGGACAGTGCTGACACTCTGTACAACCATTCTGTACAAACTCCGAAATACAAGCTGGAAAACAAAGCGCCAAAAAAAAATCATTTAATGGCACACTCCCTCGAAAAGGACTGGATTATAAAATCGGTGTATTCGATGATAATCTTTGCTGGTTTTATTTTTCTTTATCTTCACATCCAACACTTCCTTCATCAGCTTCTTGTACAACTCTTCGTTTTTAATGCTTGAAGAATTCACTCTACACTCCATCTCGTCCAAGTCCTTCTCAAAATTTCCTCGAAATTTATCCATAGCCGACAAAAAACTGTACAAGTCACAACGATTCGGTACTTATTCTATCATAGGCAACGGTCATTCACTAACTAATACGAGAATGAATTTACACTCACTGGTATCAAATATCTTATCTCAAGTACAGTTACATTAATGATTAAATAACAGCTTGAAATCATACAAATAATTTCATGAATGGTCGTACCTAAACCTTTATTTCGGAGTTTGTACAGACTGGTTGTACAGAGTGTCAGCACTGTCCGTACACTCCGCGTTTGGTACAGTGTTGAACGTACACATCGCGAATTGTACAAAACCAGTTGTACAAAGTTCAATAGCTCACGAGCTGTACGAACACTCCGCGGTTTGTACAAAATCATCTGTACAAACTGTGGTGTGTACAATTTCGGACTTTGAGTCTAACATATACACTCTTCATGCTGTTTTGGATGTTTATATGAACGTTGGCATCGTTCTGCCGCCAGGGGGGAGCTTTTCGTCCTGTTTAGAACGGTTGGATGACCGTTAATGTTGTCCTGCCGAAGCATAACTGTCAGATGGAGTCTCAAGTCCTGTTCCAAAGCACAGGAAACAGGCAAAAAAGTGGTAGAATAACAGTTCAGTCGTAGTTAAAGAACAGTGTTTTCAGACACAAAAATTCGGTGGAAAAAAACGTGAAATGGTACGTTCCCCCATCTGGATCCGATCAGGTGGTTGAAACGAGTGAAGCAAATTGAAAATAAGGAAAGGACGTCCGGCATGTTCACGGTTGGGAAAACCCAGAGTTTCTTCGGGTTTCTATGGAAATAATACCCCACACAGATGAGACCGACTTTGACAAAATTGATGATGATTTGCAGGAACCTGAGGCCCCGGCAGGAAACAGTGTCAGTCCCAAAGTAAATGATGAACGGGTACTAGAGCTGATAACACTAAACCAAGCGTCATCATCATCAGCTACCCAGTATCGTAAAGAGACACCTCCAACGACCATTCCAAAACTGAAAGGAAAGCTCCGATGCGAATCAGATGATACACCAAAAATTGAGGCGCGAGAAGGCGACAAACACCTGTTGAGCCGAAGCACCAGAAAGCTTCGTGCGGCGAAGAAACTACTTTAGAAGAGGAAGCCATCGGCGGAAAATTAGTTTAAAATTAGCATTGTTTATTTATTTGGTTTATTAATTTTATATGTAGATACTTGTTATTTTATATGTGAAGTTCTGCACAATCACATTACAAGAGAAGAGTTAAACCCATTGAAAGAAGCGAATGGTTACAAATTTTGCTTTCATAAACTCTTGAAAAATAATGTAGAATGATGAACGTGTATAAAATCAAGCTGTAAATGTTATTTGAAAATAAATTCTTCAAAATCTGTCATTGAAAGTAAGCTTATACATAACCATGACAGAGTTGAAATTGGTTTTGAGAAGACAGGTGCTTAACAATAAGGTGAATAGGAAGGCAATTGATGATGTTTTTACAAACCCGGTGAAACTAATATGATCTGAACTGAAGAAATTGGATGTTCCACAATTGACTGTTAACAAAGTTGACCTGATAAAACAAAAACTATGTTACGCTCATGCAGCATTACATCCCAACCTGCCAAAAAATTCTGACAAACTCACAATGTTGCCTCAACAATGAAATACATAACCAATGTGGATGAGCAGTTTGTATTCATTAATGATAAGGATAGTGGTGTAATTGGATTCAATTCAGATAGTAATTTGAAAAATGAAGTGGCTCGACCTCGTATCCAGTTGGAATTTTGGTATCGGAATTGAAAGCATGATCAATTGGTCATTGGTCAAATTCCAGACACCCAATGACACTTGGAAATAAACGTATCAGTCACTTCAGTTTGCCATCCCAAGCCACACCGAAGCACTCAAATCATAAAATTTTTATAATGCAGGTAAGTAACCAACCAAGTACTTCGTCTGAAGCAAATAAGAACCAAAATAACCACGCCACTTATGAAAATTACCATTTTGGAAAAAAACTTCATAGACGATGCGGCGAAATTTACCAAGCGTAAATATTTTCAAATTTCAAGTATTATACCTGATGCGTAAAATATGTAGAATGAAATACCTTACATTAACTAGTACCCACTTTACTCACCCACAATCCCACACACTTATAAACGAGCGGCTTAATTCATTAAATCAAAAATACACGTAAGTATACGTACGTTATACGTCATTAATTAAACATTTGAATGATTCGAGTGAGAGTACCCGGTTACCTCGTTCGGCCTTTCTGCCTTTCTTTCTCTTTTTCAAACGCAACTCTTTCAATATGAAAAGCCTGGCGGAAAGTAAAAGAGAACCAAAGCAACGTAACGTAAGGTTGAAAGCGAATACTCTTTTGAACGTCGTTTGCCACCGGTATGGTCCTTTTTAAGTAACTGTGTACCGGCTCGAAAGAAGTTAATTTTAAATGAATCCCTGTCAAAGAAAAGAATGTATTAAATGCTTTGATGAAAAACGGCATATAGTGGAAGTAGAGGCGGGCGCGCTCGGCTAAGCCGCCAAAGTACCTGGGGAAAATATTCGAAGGAATGTTCCCTTTTCGTCTCGCTTTTCATTTTTTTTCCGCGAATGGAAAAAAGTAGCGATGGAAATTAACCTCGAGTCACGAATCGAGTTGTTTTGGAAATTTTTCCAAAAGATATGGAAAAAGTGAAGGTTACGAATGAAATGGGTACGTTTCAATATTTAAATTAAAGTTTTTGTATGATATTGAACCAATTCGACAGCCAAGTCTTGACGTCACAGGTCACTCGATGCGCGGCCAAGAACACTGGTAAAGTTGAAAGGGGGAAAATGTTGGAAAATACTCGTAAAAATTAGTTTTTTCAAATTTTCATTGAAATAATTGAAATAGTTTTTTTTTTTTTTTGAAATTCGAGAAGATGTGAATATTTTCTACCTCGAACAAGTTATTTGAACCGGATTCTACGTTCTTTGAAAATGAACCAGGAAAATTTTGAACAATTTTTCCATCAGAATCCGTGACTAAATCGGAGCAACCAGTCAAGTGTCGTAAACCTGGTGTGGTGTTTTTTTTATTTTCACGCGTGTATCACTATGTCGTAACGTTGTTATTTTTTTTCAAGTTCGTATATTACTTTCATCATTTTTTTAAACCGTTCAAAATTTTCTCAAATTTTTTTCAATATTTTTTCAACCCCTGAAATCGTTTATCAATTCAATTGTTCAAATAAATTGTATTTTTTTCAAAAATGATTCAAATGATAAAATTTTTTCTCAATTTCTTTCCAATCCTAAAATTATTTCCAATTTTAGATTTTCTTTCTATTTTTGTCTGACCTTGCAATTTTTTCAAACTCAAATTCTTCGTAGCTCTGAAATTCATCTTTAAATTTTTTTTCTCCATTTTCATAATTTTTCCAATTTAAAGTTTCTTCAGATTCAGATAGCCCTACTATTTATTAACTTTTTAATTTTCCAATCACTTTTCCACTCAATTTTTTTTCTAATTTACAACTTGTTAAAATTTTTTACAAACTTTGAATTTTTCATACATCGTTTTTCTTCTTTTCCAAAAATATTTCTATAAGTACATACATAAGAAACAATTTTATTTATGCGATAATGAGACTATGTGCAACAGGAGACATTATTTTTCGTATTATTTTGCAATTTTAAAATTCAGTGTATGAAAAAATCTTGAGATTGGATAAACAAATTGAGCTGAAAAAATATTGAGAAGAAGTTTGAAGCTTTGGAATAAAAAAAATGTTGAGAAAAAATTTGGGTTGAAAAAATGTTGAGAAAAAAATAGAAAATGTGAGTTGAAAAAAGTTTAAGAAAAAAATCTAGTTTGAAAAGGTTTCCGAAACAATTTTTGTTTACGCTTAAAAAATTAAAAATATTTTCTGAGAAAAATTTGATTTGAAAAATTTTGAGAAAATTCTAGTTACAAAGAAAAATTGAGAAAAGTGTGAACGATTTAAAATATCACATTAAGATCATCTACCTAATGATTTAGCCAGAATGCGTGATGACTCCGATTTCACAGGCGTTTTTCTCACAGCTGAAAGCAATGAGCACCCAGCTTTGGCCTGCTGGCGGTGCAGTTGGTAAAACAATCCTTTTCAGGGCCAGTTTTTCAATTTTCTCAACGGGGGTTACGTTAATTATGTTTGATCTTCTAGACAGCGGTTACTATTTTCAACTTCCGAAAAGATCGAAACATCAAACTACAGTATTATTTGGACTATAGAATACATATTATGGCAGAAAAACGTCTGACGGTTTATGAGCTGGATTAATAAGCGCAATTTTAATTTTGCAAAGAATACACATTTGAGAGCTTCGTAATCCGCCTTTACACTTTACAGATGATCGATTTTCCTCATATTTCAAGAACCAAAGCAACAGTCTGGTTCAAATAATTTGTATGAGGCAATAACTGTTCACATGTTCATGAATTTCAAAAAAGAAAATATTACACGTTCAATTATTTAAATGCGAATTTTAAAAAAAACACCAATTTATTTTTGTGCATTTTTCAACACTCCCCCTTTTCACTTTTTATCAGTGTTGAAAGCTGTGTATCACGTGCATAGATTAAGAAGTATGTAGTACTCTCTTAATTTGAATTAGTCAAAAATGCCAAAATTGACTGATGAAATAGAGAAAATCAAGTCACGGATAAATTAGTTAAATTCCACTGATTCCCCTGTTAATCAGTGACATTTTACTGCCAATCAGTGAAAAATTACCGATTCAAATAGTGAATTTTGATTATTGAATCAGTAAAAATTAATTAACTGATTTCAATCAGTCAAAATTTACTGATTTCAATCAAGGAATTTTCATTATTGAATCAGTAAAAATTAAATTTCACTGATTCCTACAGTGACTCAATTTTGTCGATTTAAATCAGTCAATTTTGACAGATTCAAATTAAGAGAGTATTCTTAATCGATGATAACGTGACCTGCGACGCTGATGTTTCACTTGGAAGCTAAATTTGACAATCATTCGAGTCCCCCTGTCTGATTTTCTTTTCACGTTGGATAAAATATAAAAGTTTGTAGGCAACATTTCGAAAAAGGAAAAAGTTCTTAGGATATATTTACCATGTTAGGGAAAAAAAGGGATAGAATTTTTCTCGAGAAAATTACCAAGTTTTTAGATTTTACTCGATTTTTTATTCCTCTCTTAATGAAGGTTAGAGAAGAAAGAACCATCGCCATTTCACCAGCTACTGAAGGGGTCTTCATTTTCTCATTGGAAAATTGAAAGTAAAAGTTGAAAAAAGTTGTATCAATTTTCATACTGCGAGCAGGAGAATGGGTATATTATTTAGTGGACGATAATCCTTCATTTTTGGATATGATCAGGCACCACTAAAAAAAAATCGTGATGAACATGCTGCCTACCTTAATAATTGAAGGGGCAAATGCTGCTTCTAACAAAATCACGTTAAAATTTTTTCAACCATGGGAATGGATAGTATTTTGAAAACTGAACAAATTTTCATCTTAAGACTTTTTGCCGAACACCAGAAATGAAGGGCTACAAAAAATTGTTTGTAAAAAATTCGTTTAAAATGGATCAACTAAGGAAATGGATAGTACGTCGAAAACTGAACAAATTTTGTTCCAAAGACTTCTTGCCTAACATCAAAAATAAAGGGACTGTGGGCCATTTAAAATAAATGGGGTTAAAATTTTTTTTTAATTTTCTCAATGAAGGGGCTACGGGTCACTCAAAACGAGAAAATTAAAAAAATTTTGATCCCGACTTATTTTAAATGATCCACAGCCCCTTTATTTTTGATGTTAGGCAAAAAGTCTTTGGAACAAAATTTGTTCAATTTTCGACGTACTATCCATTTCCTTAGTTGAACCATTTTTAAAGAATTTTTTATAAACAATTTTTTGCAGCCCCTTCATTTTTGACGTTCGGCAAAAAGTCTCAAGAACAAAATTTGTCCAGTTTTCAAAGTACTACCAATTCCTACGATTAAAAAAATGTGATTTTTTTTGAAAACAGCGTTTGTCCCCTTAATTATCAAGATAGGCAACATGTTCATCTGTTTTTTTTTTCCAGTGATATCCGGTTATATCTGAAAATTAAGTATCATCCTCCACTCACGCGAAACCCTATAAAGGGAGGAGATTGGGAAATCTCAATTTCTTCCTGTCAACTGAAATTTCAGGCAAAAATGATGAAATTTTATGTTTCAAAATTTGTTAGCTGATTTGTTAGCTAATTTTTCCTTCGCTTCGCTCCAGCTCAATTTTTTTTCATAAAATAATTAGATTTTTTTTTAAATTATATGCAATCAATTTTTTCCCCATCTAGTCCATACCCGCAAACTGGAAGGGATCCTGATATAAGAGGAAACCAAGAAGATGTATGTCTGGTGTCATTTTTAGCCGTACTTTTTTGAGATTGGTAGGGCACAACTGAGGAAGGCAGGAGGTGATTTCTGTAATATCAAATTCTCTGCATATTTGTATCGAATTTTTCGTGTAAAAATCTCATAGCTGGGATGATCACAGTTCCAATTTATACGTACTTAGTATCTACAAAATTTTGCTATTAAAGTACGAAAAAGGTATGAAAAGGGTGCGAATTTTGTTTTTTGCTGCCAAGAACCAGAAGACGTAAAACTGAATTGGACTGCTATCGCATGTAAAGTTGGCAAGTTTTCTTTACCACTTTTTTGATCTCTTTGAAGGAAAAAGCAAAACATCGTCTTCTGTTGTTATGTCCTGTGTCTATCTAAGAACACTCGTCCTGTTTTATTTCTTTCGTTTTTTTTCCTGCATGCAGATGTATTCTTCGTTTCAAAGATTTCAGCCGTATGTTCAGCATTAAAAAAAAAAATGAGTTCTTCTGGTATTTCTGTTGGCATGAAGCTACAACCAGGTTTTCTCCTTCGTTTATTCCCAACCGATTGCGATAGTGTTGGTAAACACGAAGATTTTTTCAATGGCCCGGCTTCAGAATAAGCAGTTGAAATAGGCGTTATCGGAAAATTCTGAACAATTGAAAATTGCACCTTATTGATACTTGATGATTCTTGAGTCGATGTAGGGGGGCTTATGTAAAAGGGATTGAAAAAGTTCGAGTCTTTCAAAGCATGCCTGTCGACGGATGAAGTGACCTCAAATGATTCGGTTATATTTAGAGGGGTAAATGCGAATCGGAATAAGCAGGTTTCAAGCACCAGAGGCAATTTTCAAAAACTTGAAACCATTACAATTCCATTGCACTCGCTGAGGATCCCGAAACAATTCTCATTTCCCCATCTAACGAATTCAACCTACTTCTCCGTAACTCACATGGATAGAAAAAAAATCAAACAAATACAGCTCAAAATCCACCTACACATCCCACATCGAAATAAAAAACCGCCGCAAAACGCGAACACTCCTGAATGGAAAACCCGCGATAGAAATAAATCGCACGCGAAATGAAATTAAAAAACGTGTCCATCCGTTAAATGACCGGCCACCGCGGCGAATCTCTAGGTCTTCCGAGTAAACATACCGACTCACCAATACTGTACACTTATATTTATACATATACAGGATAGGGCACAGTCATCCGACTCATATCGTAATTTTGCCGGCCAACCTACGAATTATCATCGGTAGTAGTAAAAATGCAAATTAAACGACGCAAGGTGATTACCGCGCGCGTCGCGTCATATGTACGTAGGAGTGTTTTGAAAACTCGTGTATCGATGCTGGACGTCGTCGATGAGTTTTATTCGTACCATTATTAGGTAGTATATGGCTTATGGAATGGACACTTAAAATAGAGAGAGCCACGCCGCCGCCGCGTAGGTGGCGTTAATAATTCAGGTACGATATGCGTCTGCATTCCATCATTCTCTCGTCATCGCGAATATTCTCGCCGCCGCGAGGCAATTGCCAAAATTCCGATAACGAAACGACGTCCGAGTTTAATCGTTCGTTTGACCATTATATTGACCAGAAGTAATAATGATCGGGTATAATTATCCCATAAAATTAATTGTTCCTGAGCTCTAGTTCATTTGTAGGCATCCTCTGAGCTACTAAAAATATTTGAAGAATCTGCAAATTGACAAAGATTTTTATGATAAAGTAAGTTATTTTTTACATTTATCAGTTGAATTAGACTTCATAAAGTTCAAACCACCATCGGAATTTAGAAAATAAGACAGGGAGGTCCACTATATTTCAGAAATGATTTTCCCTCACTTTTCCCGGTTTTCCAGACCAATTTTTCGAATTTTTCTAGACCTTATAAATATGATATTCGTAAACCAGGGGGGAGTGAAGTAATTTTTTCGCGTGATGTACTTACATCCCGAAATTTTGTATAAAAATGATATAAAATGCATAGGATCTAACAATTTTTTTTTTCAAAATCACTAGATACTTTTTACGAGATCTTTAAAAGCCCTTCTTCGGGTCAAAAAAAATATTCAAATTCAATTCTGAAAATTTTTCCGCCCATCCAACTCCCCCTCGCCACAAAAATTTGAAAATTTGAATTTATTACCTACAGAAAAAAATTTAAATAAAAAGGAAAAACCAAGTATTCCAACGCAAAATTAAGTTTTGAAAAATGGAAAAAAATTATGCCAGGGTGTTTACCAAATTGAGCGAATAAAAATTCGGATTTTTCCGGGCTAAAAATTCAAAATTTTGTTCACATTTTATTCCCTCCTCCCCCTCCACAATGAAAAACACTTGTCTCAAATTTATAAATTCACGCAATCCCTTGCAATTTTTTAGTTAGTACCAATAAATAAAAAAGTCATTGAGGAGGTAAAATATAAATTATTTTATGGAAATATATAAACGTGTCACTGACAAGGGAGGTAATCCAACTCAAAGTAAAATTTTGAGCTCAAACAAAAAAAATCGAAAGTACATCATAATAGGACCCCATATCCAATATTTCAATTGCTGAAGTTTATTTCTCGAATTTTGGCGAATTTTCAAAATTTTAAAATTACCTCACACCCTGCAAAATATGAAAATTTGATCAAAAATCAACAAAAAAAAGCTAAAATTTGATATATGCCCTATTTTTGACCTCCCGAATCGATTGGAAGCGGTTTCGAGACGTTTCCGAGCCAACAGAAAATTTTGGAATTTTTCAGTGCTGTAGAAAAGCCAAAAAACCGGTCCTGTAATCGCAGAATACCCATATTGGTGATCTATTTGATCGATTTAAGCACAATTTTATGAAATTCGTAACTTCCGAGTTCAAATTCATTTTTTTTCGGGATAAAATTTTTCTGGAAAGGGCTAGAAAATTCCAAAATTTTCTGGTGGCTCCGAAACGTCTCGAAATCGCTACCAATCGATTCAACAGATCGAAAATAAGATATTTACCATGTTCCAACTTTTTACCCCGATGCATGCACTGTTGGCATATGTTTAAATTTTTTCAGAAAAATTTCCTCCTCAAAAATGGAAATTTGAACTCAAAGTTACGAATTTTGGAAAATTGTGCTTTAATCGATCAAATAGGTCACCAATATGGGTAATCCGCGATTATAGGTGCTGAAGTTCATAATGGACCATTTTCATGTGCTTTTCTCCAGCGCTAGAAAATTCCAAAATTTTCTGGTGGTTCCAAAACGTCTCGAAACCGCTTCCAATCAATTCGGGAGGTCGAAAAAGGGTGTATACATAATTTCTACGTTTTTTGTTGTTTAGATTAAATTTTTTTATTCAGCAGGGCGTGAGGTAATTTTGAAATTTCAAAAATTCGCCAAAATTCGAGAAATGAACTTCGGCACCTGAAATCTTAGATATGGGGTCTTATTATGATGTCCTTTCGATTGTTTCTGTTTGGGCTCAAAATTTTATTTTATACCACCCTTGTAAGACTTTTCAAACTTGAAACTGGTGATCGAAATTTCAGTGGTGTGGTACCGGAGGCCAAAAGCTCCCTTTCGGACCACTTTCGACACAAATCCCCGGGAAACAGTTCGTAAATCTCCAATCCTACAAACGCGAAGTCCAGATTCGAAATCTGCGTAAATTCTCCCTTCCCCATCTCCGAAAACTATTACCATCGATACACCAGCCATCAAACCCGGATCTTTAAATGTAAATCACGACTTTGTACAGCGAATTGAAAACTTTCTTTCGTTTACGATGCTATCTCGCTCAAATAGACTTCGAAATGAGAAAAGTTATAGCGTTGTTATTGATGAGTACACTATAATACAAACATCCACATCCACCATCCACCATCGCCATTTTCGCTATAGCACAAGTTTCCACCGCCATCGCCACCCGTCGCGTCGATATCTGCGACGTATGTGCGACATATTCTCGTCCTCTACCACGAACGGCGCATCATTGTTTAAACATCGCGATAGTAAATGTAGATTCAGGTAAATATAGAGAAAACTACGTACGTATACTAAGTATACTCCATGAGGTTTTACAACGAGGTGCATTTCTTCATTCTCCAAGTACCTACTTTTGTGATTGCAAAAAAGCGCACAGTATGACCCGAAAAAATATCGGGTTATGTGAAGCGGAAATTAAACATTTGTTTACGACATCGTTTATGGTTATATAAATTTTCCATACTTTGGATTCTTCCCTACCTTCCTTCCCTGCTATTTATCAAATTTTACAAGAAAAATATGTGCTTTCGTACTATAACTAATGCTCTAGTATACGTCTGATGTTGACCTTTTTGAAAATAGCTGCAGTTTTGATTTTCAAAACTGCTGCGAGCTCGTCGATTTAATGTTGAATGAAATATCAGAGATGATGCAAAGGGTCTGGTGCTATAAGGGGGTCATTTGGCCTCGGGTGGAACTTTGTCAAAATTCTTACGCCATTCGATTTGCATTGGTAGATGATTTAAGAACGCATAAGTGAATTTTTATCTTACCCCTGGGGAGCTGGGAGCCGAAAATACGCGATTTTCAAGCTAAAAACTTTCAAAAAATCTCTCTCCGCGAGTTTTCAACCGATTTTTTTCAAACTTGGCATGTAGGTAGAGGTACTAGAGGGGAATGCTCTGAAATCTTTTCAGATCTTTTCGACCACTTTAATGGCCTTGAATTTGACTTTGAAAATTAAAAATCGCCCTAGGGGTCACAGTTTTGGTGCTGCCTCAAAAAAAATTTCAAATTCGAATTTCTCAATGTATTTCACACTCCTGAGAATTTTTTCAGATTTTTTCATGCGGTGGAAAGTGGTCAAATATTCAAAAAACTGGTCTAATTCATCATTTTTGTTGCTTAAAATCATTTTTTTTCATCAAATTTTCATTTTTTATAGTTTTTTTCTAAAAATATTATTATTTACTCGCCGTGTCCCATTTCGACCTTTATTCACTAACATAGGCGGAACTAGAATTATTTTTTGCCAGGGCAAAAAGGGCCAACCGTGGGCCAGGTTGGTAAAATATTGATTTTTGCGTGTGTTTGGGGGGGGGGGGGGGTGGAAAATCTTCAAAAAATTCTCTCGCCACGCTCGAATTATAGGAGGTGTTGATTTACCCCATTTCTATCTACAGAATTCGTATATATTTTTTTTGAAAACATGGATATTTTTTAATGGATAAAATTTGATGGGAAAGAAATACAATGATGTCCTAGTTTACCATGTTTGAAAAAAAAAGATATTGGAAGAGAATTTGAAATAACCTATTGCTTACATTTTGAAAAACTTCACTGAGGGTAAACTACAATTAATTTTAAACTTTCGAAGGTTTGTGCTAAGCCCGAGCAAAGCGGAGGAGAAAATTTTTGCAAAAAAAGACCTTCAAAAGTTGAAAAGTCGTATTCAAAGGAACAATTACGTGATTGTAACTTGTGGGTTTTCGCGAATTATTCGCACCACACTAACACTACCAAAACCTATTTTTTTGCTCGGAATTTGAGGAAAAAATTCAAAATTAGTAGGAAAAATCGGTCGGGCCAAAAAAAAGTTTTGACAGGGCCCGGCCCACCCAGGCCCGCCCTTAGTTCCGTCTATGCCTATGGATTGTTAAATTTACTGCAATAAAAGCACCAGCTTATTTTCGATTTCATTTCTTCCGTATAAATTCTAATTTCCGTATTATTCAGTTTCCTTAGATTCGACGAGCATACGCACCATTTTTGACACCAACGTAACGATAGCTGCAGTCTACATACACTCCAAGAAGCAAAAAGTGTTCATTGATTGTGCATTTTCGCTGGACAAAAAAATCAGTTAGTTGACATGTAGACTATGGGTCCCGTAGTCCCAAAATACCGAATTTTGGATTTTTGCCCCCGCACAATGGGGGTGCTTACGCCTGTACCCCTCCTCCCCCCGCCACTCTTCTCAATTTTGGTACGTACCCGATACCGGGTACCGAGTAGCACATTGATTTCTACTAATTCAAAGGCGCTGAGTACGAATATGTGCTCAGTTTTTTCATCCGACCCTACTGCCCCATCCCCCCTCCTCCCATCAATCCTCTCGATAAGGTCAAAATTCAAAAAAATGAAAAAAAACGAGTGACATTCGATACCTATGCCGCTCGATATTTTCTTTTTTCTGCAAGGGTTTCTCAAAATTGGGAGGGTGGGGAGGGGGGACGGGCTAAGTGGTCGAACCCAAAAAAAAAAACAAATATTCGAACTCGCTACTCCCAAAAACCTAACAAACGACATGTCACACGTTATTTTTCATTTTTTTGAATTTTGACCCTATCAAGGGGGTTGGTGTGGGGGGGGGGGTCAGTGGGGTTGGATGAAAAAACTGAGCACATATTCGTACTCAGCGCCTTCGAATTAGTAGAAATCAATGTGCTACTTCAATTTTTTTCATTTTTTTTGAATTTTGACCAAAATTGAGGACCCTTGTGCCCCCTAGGCGTGTTGAGATCCCATCTTGAAAAGTAACTAGTTAAAAAATACATAAAAAGTTTTCCTTACAGTAATTTTTTCAGATTTTTAAATGGTATAGGCGTTATAGCTTTTGTAATTATCATAAAAGTTGAGCTTTCATCACAAAAGCTCTGTATTGAACTTTTCAAAATGTGATTACCAATTTCGAATCTCCTCTCAATTCTGTACAAAACTGCACCAACAGATTGATTTTTGACTGAACCGATCTGGAGACATACATATGACGATATGAGTCTTCAAAGTTGAGCCGTTTTGCAAAAAATCCCAATTGTGCGAAAATTAGGAATCAGGAGGCGGCCACGGCCACCCCCAACCCCCTGAAGGATTCGGATCAAAATGACGGTTATTCCTTCATTAGACCATCGAGGGGAAGCAGTAAAAAAAAATTGAGCGCAATCGGAAGACCCACGCTCAAAACCTGCTCGAATTGACAAAGAAATGAAATCGAAAATAAGTTTGTATGGTACCGGCCTTGGAGATTGGCGAAGAAGGACAGATCTTATGACTGTATACATAAAATTCTCCTGTTCTGTTCGTCCAAATCCTAGTTGACGCATTTAGGCGTGCGCACTACACATCAGCGAAGGTCGCTACATGCGGTAGTTTCTCAATTTCGTCAGGTTTTTAAAAACTAGGTCATTTTCGGAATCAGCACGTCGTCGCGTCGAGACGAACATTTTTGTATAATCACAATTGAATTTTGGTGCATATTTGAAAACCGGCTGAAAATGGCATTCGCCGGGGCCGAAAAAAAAGACCTATGTAGTTGCCAACAATTTAACGCGTAACCTGGTCAAAAATTGTCCGAAATTTAGAAACTAAGGCATTTTTGGAATCTCCAGGGTGTGAGTAACTTGTTGGCATAGTCGGATTTCCAATTCGGTCCGTAAAATTCGATAGATGCCAGCAGAGGCCGATGCCTCTCCAGAAAAGGCCAACAGCAATTCAAGAAAATCTTTGGCGCGATAGGCGTTCGTTTGCCCAAAAATCGCGTTTTTGAGACGAAAATTGAAAGTGTCTCAAAAACTCGCGAAAAGTGTGTTTTTCGACTAATTCGGGGTCGCTGATTACGAATACGGCGTTCGTTTGGCGCGATTGGCGCTCGTTTGCCCATAAATCGCGTTTTTGAGTTGAAAATTGAAAATGTCTCAAAAACTCACGAAAAGTGTGTTTTTCGACTAATTCGGGGTCGCTGATTACGAATCCGAGGTCCATTTCGGTCGTCGGACCTACGTTCGAGAGTTATGGCCAATTTTGCACCTCAACACGCGATTTTTGCGCAAACGAGCGCCTGTCGCGCCAAACGAACGCCAGATTCGTAATCAGCGACCCCGAATTAGTCGTCGAAAAACACACTTTTCGCTAGATTTTGAGACACTTTTTATTTTGGCCAAAATTGGCCTCGAAAATGGCCGTTATCTCGAAAGCGGCGACCGATCGGGCCAAACTGATGGCGCCATTGAATTCGCCGTGACCGAATACCACATTCTAGACACTTCGCACGTCCGTTGGGAACAAAAACTTTTTTGGTCCAAAAATTGAGAAGGGGGTTAGTTGATGGTTTTTTTCGATTTTGGAAAATTTTTCAAAAATTCGGTGGGATGGATATTCATTCCGAAAAAATTCATTGAACGATTCTTCCGATCCTTTTTATCCTGCGATTAATTTGGGACGAATTTTAATCGTAGTCCAATCGCACGTATTGTTTTGGTTTGTGTTGCCTGAAATGATCATTGGGATGAATTTTCATCCCAAAAAATTCATTGGACGATTTTTCCAATCATTTTCAACTTGCGATTAATTTGGGTTGAATTTTAACCCCAGTATAATCGCACGTATTTTTTTTTTTTTTTTTTTTTATCCCTGAAACGATCATTAGGATGGATTTTCATCCCAAAAAATTTATTGGAAGATATTTCCGATCATTTCTATCCTGCGATTAATTTGGAATGAATTTTAATCCCAGTATAATCGCACTTATATTTTTGGTTTTTTATGCCTGAAATAATCATTAGGATGGAATTTCATCCCAAAAAATTTATTGGACGATTTTTCCGATCATTTTTATCCCGCAATTAATTTGGGATTAATTTTAACCCCAGACCAGAGTTGTCATTTTACATGTAGAATATCTTATTCTACATTTTACGTAAAAATGTAGTATAAGTTAAATTTTCATGTATAGAATAAGTGTAAAATGTAAAATAAGCTGTAGGGCTCTTCTCATTGGCTAATAAGGCAATGATGGCTTGAAAAACCGATTAGGTAAGTACTAATACTAAAATGTATTCACTTTTATAATGTTTGATTTCGAGTTTCAACCAGGGTTTCGTGTCTCCTGAACTCGATTCCGACAATATGTTTTCAAAAAAGTTCAAAGGGGAGTGGGGGGAGGGGGTGAAATCTTGGGGTTTCGGTATATTTCGAGTGAGGTATCAAAATATAGGTTTTTTTACCTCCTGAATTCAATTCTGACCTTATTTTTTCAATCCGGATGTTGCCGCTCCTGCTCAAATGTCAGACTTGCATAATGAGTTCTATCGTAAGAAATTTTCTAACAATATTTTTCATTTGTATGTGTTGTGTTCGATAGGTATCATTATGCCACGTAAATGGAATTCAAAAAAACCGCGTCCAGACAGGAGATTATCGCTAAAAAGTCGCATGTGGCGAGTCAGAATGTGTGTATCTGTTGTATTACCTACTATCCGTTTATATGTATGTGTTTGCATATCTACCTACTTATTTATGTAACTATTTGTGTTTGTGTTTTTTGTTTTGTTATAGGGGCGAGCGGGCACTAAAAGATAGTAAACAGTATGTCGAGCATACCAATAAGGTACTAGGAGAGGGTGGATTTGGCGTAGTGTTTAGGAACGATTAGAGGAACCAGACACCAAGTGGCCATCAAAATCGTTCGGCGGCAGGGGAGTGAAGGAGAATCAAGTCGTAATCTACTTCAAAACGAGGTGCAGATCCACAGCAGCCTCGAACATCCGAATATTGTTGGTCTGCATCATTTTCGGACCGATGAAAACAAAACAAAATTCTATTTGGAAAAATGTGAGATGACCCTGTTCAAAAAGTTGCAAGAGCAGCCACAAGGAAGATTTGTGGAAGACGAGGTGGTGAGAATCACCTTGCAAATGGCCGATGCCATCATCTACATCCACAGCAAAGGAATCATCCATCGTGACATCACTGACATCAAGCCAGAGAATATCCTTCTGGACAGAGAAAATAACGCGAAGCTCGCCGACTTTGGCTTGGCGATTGAAGCCGAAACAAATAGACGACGCGTGGGCACGCCAGATTATATGGCGCCCGAAATTGTTGCAGGACAGCCCTACTCCGGCGCGGTGGATTTATGGGCGCTGGGAGTGTTAATATTCGAATCGATTAACGGCCACCCGCCTTTCGGAGCCGACGAAGCGTACAAATTCCATGGTGACAATGATGTACTTGTACTGCGTTTCGAATCAGATGTGACTGTGAGCCAGGAAGCCAGGGCTGTGATGGAAGGGCTGCTAGGAAAGGATCCAAACTATAGGTTCACTGCGGTAAAAGTGCGCCATCACGACTGGATAACACGCAGCGAAAATAGAACGGTGAGAACAAAAGTACCTGCATTCGCTCAAGTTGTTTTTCTGTATACCTACCTAACAAATACATATTTATTGCTGGTTGTCTGTTTCAGATTCGATGAAGCTGTGAAAGACATGCGGAAAGAGAGAAGAGTCGATAGTCGACGAATTCGTGGATGACATTCATCCGTGTCACAGATAGGGTAGGGGGAGGGGAGTGGCCCCTTGAGGGTTGATCCTCATCAGGGCGGAGGCCCGGAAAGTGTCCATAGATAGGTACACTTGCTGGAGTCCTTCTTCCCTCATGGATTGCCCTCTAGAAGAGTTTACATGCGCAATATACATATAAGTACCTATGTATAGTACGTACTCGTATGCGCTGTCCAGATCACATCCTGGCACCAGCAAATAGCCTCTGTAAACTCGAGTCCCCAGACTGGCGCGTCTTCGTCGCGGGGCTAGTTTTCGCCAAGCTCAGTCTGGATCGGTCAACGTATCCAACGTGAATAAAATTTATCCAGATTTTTCACCACGTGGAAAAAACCATTTTAGGGAAGGGAGAAAACGTGGATAAGAATTATCCATGAATTTCACCAAGTGGAAAAAATCATTTTAGAGAAGGGTGAACACGTGGATAAGAAATATCCATGAATTTCACCACGAAGAAAAAGTGTTTTCAGTGATGGTAAAAAGGTGTATAAAGTGGTGAAATTCTTCTTGTGAAAGAATTATTGAATACTGTCATCTTTGAACTATAGCAGCAGGTAAGAATTATATGTATTTATGTACTTAATAACTCGTCACTTCTTCATAAGGTAAAATCTGCTATGACTTGTGGAAAATACTCTCAAACTACACTATCCAATAAACCATTCGATTCGTATCGATCGGGCGATCACGAAAACGTAATAATTTTCGAATTTTGATTAGTTATCGACCGAGTTTCAGGCATTTAAAATTTGGATTATGGGGTTTCATCAAAAATGACGAATTTGATTCGAAAAATGTTTTTTTTTTTGCCAGCAGAGTAAATATTTAATTGAAAAGCTTACAAAATAAAAAAATATTCATATTTACGTAATAATTCGTCACTTTTTCATAAGTAGTACGGACAATTTAGCTTAAAAAAAGCCAAAAGCCAAAAAAATTTCCGGAAACGGGAAAGTTCGTATATAAGCTTTGTAGAGGGTGTATTTCAACATACTCGACTTTCCCTAAAATCGGTGAATATTTTGACCCCCTTTTGAGGGGTAAAGGGGTCCAAATTTTCGTTTTTCGGCTATAACGTTCAAAATTACGAATTTACGAAAAAATACTTGGAACAAAAATTGTAGAGAATAAAAAAATAAACAATTTTGTTATTTACAATTTTTTCCTAAGACGTCATGGGAGGGAGCTAGGAGCTTCAGAAAAAAATCAATTTTGAAAATTTCCTATTATCAGAAAAAATCACCAAAAATCGGGTTAATCGACTTTTAGGAGCGGCTCTTTTGCATAGTACATCCTATTACTATGCAGAATAAGAAAAATGAACAACCGACCCCTCATCTCAAAGTAGGGGGGTGGACCCCCTGTAGAAAAAGTTGCATTTTCCTCCTGGAATATCTCAGCTACAGTGAAAAATTCGAAAAATTGGTTCAAACAAACGTTGTAGAGCGTTAAAAGACGAACATTTTCCTTTTTTCATATTTTTTCTACGTGGTCTTGGGGCCAAGCTAATGCCAAAAGAAAAAAGATCGACGCAGCGTTCGACTATTTTTTCACAAAATTTTAAACCCCCTCTTTTGGGGTCCAATTTGGGTCCAGGGGTTAGATGATTATAAAAATCGACTTTAGCGACCACGGAACTCCCAGAAACCCACTTGTTGGGCTATTGGTTTGCTAGATTTTATACCAAGCCTACACACACGTGTAATTTATTGAGTTGATGAAAAATTTTCAAACCCCGCGTCGATCTTTTTTCTTTTTGTATTAGCTCGGCCCCAAGACCACGTAGAAAAAATATAAAAAAAGGAAAATGTTCGTCTTTTAACGCTCTACAACGTTTGTTTGAACCAATTTTTCGAATTTTTCACTGTAGCTGAGATATTCCAGGGGGAAAATGCAACTTTTTCTACAGGGGGTCCACCCCCCTACTTTGAGATGAGGGGTCGGTTGTTCATTTTTCTTATTCTGCATAGTAATAGGATGTACTATGCAAAAGAGCCGCTCCTAAAAGTCGATTAACCCGATTTTTGGTGATTTTTTCTGATAATGGGAAATTTTCAAAATTGATTTTTTTCTGAAGCTCCTAGCTCCCTCCCATGACGTCTTAAGGAAAAAATTGTAAATAACAAAATTGTTTGTTTTTTTATTCTCTACAATTTTTGTTCCAAGTATTTTTTCGTAAATACGAAATTTTGAAAGTTATAGCCGAAAAACGAAAATTTGAACCCCTTTACCCCCCAAAAGGGGGTCAAAATATTCACCGATTTTAGGGAAAGTCGGGTATGTTGAAATACACCCTCTACAAAGCCTATATACGAACTTTCCCGTTTCCGGGAATTTTTTTGGGTCAAAACCTAAAATGACCGTACTAAAGGTAAAATCGGCTATAACTTGCGGAAAATTCTATCAAACTACACTATCCAATAAACCATTTACATCGGTTGCGGAAATCTTTCGATCACAGTTGCGTTCGTCAATCCAGAGCACATTTTAATCCAGATCTCCATTCAATTTTCGATCTGATGCCATCAATTCCTCTTCTTGTTTTCAATACTGGCACTCATCAGGTATAGAAAAAGAAATCATTAGGTCAGATAAAATATAATGTGTTGTTCGTTGGTTGGTACCTACTCATGGGGTAGAAATATTTTGATACCCCACTCGAAAAATTCCGAAACCACGAGATTTCACCCCCTCTTCCCACTCCCCTTTGAACTTTTTTGAAAAAATAAGGTCAGAATTGAATTCAGGAGGTAAAAAAACCTATATTTTGATAGGTACCTCACTCGAAATATACCGAAACCCCAAGATTTCACCCCCTACCCTCACTCCCCTTTGAACTTTTCTGAAAATATATTGTCGGAATCGAGTTCAGGAGGCACGAAACCCTATAAATTGATACCCCACTCGAAAAATTCCGAAAATCTGATTTTCCAACCCCTCCCCCCACCCCCTTTGAACTTTGGGGTCAAAAAAATGTGAAAAATGGATTCAGCGTACCCGAAAACCCCCGAATACCCGATTTATGATTTTTGGCCACCTAGAAAATTTCTCATCCCACTGTGCGATGCCTCTCCAGAAAAGGCCAATAATTCAAGAAAATCGCACATTAACTCGGCCAAAAATTGTCCGAATTGCAAAAACTAGGTCATTTTCGGAATCTGCTCTCAGATTCGTGTTCAGGGCATCATACTGGACCATTATAGAGTCAAAAATCGGCTGTTTCCTATGGACATAGGCGGAACTAGAATTATTTTTTGCCAGGGCACAAAGGGCCAACCGTGGGCCAGGTTGGTAAAATATTGATTTTTGCGTGTGTTTAGGGGGGGGGGGGTGGAAAATCTTCAAAAAATTCTCTCGCCACGCTCGAATTATAGGAGGTGTTGATTTACCCCATTTCTATCTACAGAATTCGTACATTTTTTTTTTTTTTTGAAAACATGGATATTTTTTAATGGATAAAATTTGATGGGAAAGAAATACAATGATGTCCTAGTTTACCACGTTTGAAAAAAAAAGATATTGGAAGAGAATTTGAAATAACCTATTGCTTACATTTTGAAAAACTTCACTGAGGGTAAACTAAAATTAATTTTAAACTTTCGAAGGTTTGTGCTGAGCCCGAGCAAAGCGGAGGCGAAAATTTTTGCAAAAAAAGACCTTCAAAAGTTGAAAAGTCGTATTCAAAGGAACAATTACGTGATTGTAACTTGTGGGTTTTCGCGAATTATTCGCACCACACTAACACTACCAAAACCTATTTTTTTGCTCGGAATTTGAGGAAAAAATTCAAAATTAGTAGGAAAAATCGGTCGGGCCAAAAAAAAGTTTTTACAGGGCCCGGCCCACCCAGGCCCGCCCTTAGTTCCGCCTATGTTCACTAATTTCTTACGACTATGGTGTTTTGAGCGAATTTAATGCTTACACCATTTCAGTAGTCCAATGTAGTCCCTGCGGTTAGCTCAGGCATACTGCACTTTTTGAACACGGGTTGAAATGTGGTTTTTATATCAGTGTGACCCATAAGGAAATTTTTCAGAAGTAAAGTCATCAAAAATCTCTCTTAGGGGTGAGTGTGGGGGAGTTTTAGGAAGGCTTAACCCCGATTTTTCCACATAAAATGGTCGGGGTAAGTTTGGTGTCGTTTTCATATAATTAGACCCTCTTGAACTCTAATATGCGATTAGTTTTCCGATCAAAAGCGTAGTTCTCGCTTAATCGTACAATCTGTGTCGCGAAAAGTGGCTGATTTTAAGAATAAAAAAGATGGAAAATTGCGATTTTTTTCATTTTGAGACGAGTATTATCGATCAGCTACTTAGGTATTGAAACCAGTTTGTAATAGAATCCAACCTTCAAAATTCGAATTTGTTATTGGTTTCCAAATAGGAAGTGAAATATCTTCTTGATCGTCAATTTTTGGTGGCGAAAAATGGAATTTCGACGATCAAGTCCAAATTTTATTCTAACTCTCAAATTCTAATTTTTTCAATCCCAATTTTTTTAAAATGCATTTCATTTCAAAATCTTTTCAACAGTAAAATTTTTCAAACCAAAATTTTCTCAAAATTTTTCCAATTTTGATTATCAACATTTTTTTTTCAATTTCATATTTATAAAAATTTCTTCCTATTAGGTAATTGGTGAAAAAATTTTTTGAATAACATCAAGTGGGGAAATTTTTTAAAAATTGAAAGCTGAAAAAATAGGAGAAAAATTTTAAAATCACGTATTGGAAACAATTTTAGAGTTGGAAGAAATTTTAAATAATATAAAGTTGAAAAATGTTCAAGAAAATTCAACTTCAAAAAAATTTTACAATTGGAAAAAATATAAAATTTGCTTTCTTCAAATTTTTTCAACTTCATAATATGTTTTGAAATGCCTTCAAACTCGAAAATTGCATCGAATTATTAGGTATAAAATTCTCATTTTTTCAACTATTAGTATAGGCGAATAAGCGCTATTTTTAAGAAAAAAAAAAACACTTTTTAGGTAGCCAAGATTTTATCGCCAAAAACTATCGAGGGCGGTCTCCTGACTAACCTCTAAAACGTCCGCACCCCTAGACCCCGTGCTAAATTTTTTCATGGAGGCTCCACCCCCTCAAAAATGATTTTTCCCGAATAACTTCTCAGGATTTGGTTTTACGGCAAAAGTAGCTTAGTACTTTTTTGTTCTACACTTGATTTCCAACATTTTTTGTATGAAAGTTTTTTTCATATGACCAATAGCAGAGGAGATAGAGAGTCCTGAAGGAAGGGGTTTTTGGAAAATATGATATCATTCGAAAACGCGATAATAGGTATAAAATCGAACTCAACTGTATGTTTTGGGCATAAAAATAGTATTATCAAGTAAATTTATGGTAATAATACAACTTGACCCCCCTTTACCTCCCTATGTACTCACCCCACCTTACCCACTTGTTTTTATTTAGCACTAGTAATATGACTGAGGGGTGGGGTGGGGTGGACACATAGGAGGGGGAAAGATGACCAAGAAGCATTTTTACCCTCTTCCCCCTCCCCACCCCTCAATCATATTGCTATTGCTAAATAAAAAACGAATGGGTGAGGCGGGGTGGGCACATATAAAGGGGAGGGGGTTAAATAGTATTGACACCACCAATTTACATAATACTACTATTTTCATGCCCAAAACATACAGTTGAGTTCGATTTTATACCTATTATCGCGTTTTCGAATGATATCATATTTTCCAAAACTCCATTCCTTCAGGACTCCCTATCTCCTCTGCTATTGGTCATACGAAAAAATTGTTCATACAAAAAATGTTGGAAATCGAGAGTAGAACAACAAAGTACTGAGCTACTTATGCCGTAAAACCAAATCGGGAGAAGTTATTCGGGAAAAATCATTTTTGAAGAGGTGGAACCTTCATAAAAAATTTAGCACGGGGTCTAGGGGGTGCTTTGAATTCTCTGAGGAAATTTTCAACTTCATGTTTTTCAAAATTCCGTTGCAATATTCAATAGGTAAGTAAGTAATTGAAAGTTTTAAAAAGTAATAAAAACATAAAATTGAAAAAAAAAAGAAAAAATTAAAATTAAATTTTTTTTAATTAGTTGGAACCTGCATTGAAAAAATTTCTACTCACAGTAAATTTGAACTTATGTAGATTATCGAAATCCCAGTTGCAGCAAAAATAATTAGGAGCTAATCCATGAAAATTGACGATGATGATCAAGACCTTCATTTGGAACGTTATTTCAACCTCTTAAAAATCAGATGTTCTGTTGTCAAATTATTCTTTTGTTTTCTCAGATTTAATCAGAGAATCCTGAAAAATATTGAAGACTTAAGATTGAAGATTTCAAACCCTTCAAAAAGTATCAGACATCTTACAAAAATTTTGAAAAAAAAGCAGGTAACTCTGGTAACCTTTTCCGAGACAAAATTAACCAATTCTTCAATTTTTTTCAAAAGTAGGTACATACATAAATACCAACTCCATATTATTTTTTCATAATTGTATTTCTCTCTCTGTAATAGTTCAAAAATTAGCTTCAACTGAAAAAATTATTCATTACTTCTTTCTAATACTACAATAAAAAAAAAGATTTGGTGGGAGTGAACAGCTGAGTTTGACGTTCCATTCGGTTCGTGTTTATTTCATGATTTTCTTGGAGAAATACTAGTTACTAAGTAAGTATTTTAAGAAACTACATAGGTATTTTATTAGTAAATAGCTAACCTGTTGACAAATCGTATCGGTGAATTATGATTTGTAAGTAAGTTCGCATAAAGCTATCCCACGAATGATTTTAATCTCATCAACTCTCGTCTGCACGAATTGCGAAAAATTTTTCAAAACGTTTTATTTTTATCACCTGTGCCAATCTTATTGTACAGCACATTTTACGATACCGACAAACGACCATTAGATACTCTGAATGCAGCGGTTAATTATATTTAAACGTCTACGAAGGCGCGAATCTGCGGTGTATTACAGCACGTCGCTTGGTCGTCTCTTAATACACCATCGCACATAGAATTAGTAAACAACATGCACATTCACACAATTACTCCGGCGTATAATACATTATTAGCTAATTAATGGGACAATTGTGTACATTATGTATTGGCTATCGGATACTTCTTAATATGCGATTCGTTCGTATATGTACGGAATTGTAAAGAGGGCCAGTGTTAATTAGAAATTTGATTGATGACGAGACTCCCGAGTGCTATATGCTTCTTTTTTTTTGTCATTCGATTTCACATGTACACAACTTCCACGTCTATATATAATACAAATGTACATATTCATGAGCATAAATTTATGTTTTGAACTAGCCATACAATGTCGTTAAAATGCAAAACAGCTATCGCGTCTAATTATCGAGTAATTGAACGTGATTACAGATGCATCTGTTGAACGTGTATCGTGATTGGATGGTCGATGGCGAAGAACGTGACGGGAAAATTATGTACAAGTGAACTAGCGAAAGAACTCAGGTTCAAATGAACTCGGAAAGCGAAATGAACAAGTGGGATATGAAACCAGTGCTGTATACAAGGTGTCCCAATTTCGATTGAAAATAAGACGAAGGGTAGTGGTACATGGAAAGTCTATTTTTAACGTTGAATGGGTCAAGATACTTCGAAGTTGAAAAATGAAAAGTAATAATTTCTAGCTGCCTAAATCTCTCAGGCTCTCTCCAAACGCGAGTCTACTAATTCAATGGCAGCTGAAATCCGACGTTAAAAGTTCTTTTTTTTTCAAGATCAAAGTACCTATTTAAAAAAAATTCCAATTTTTTTGAAAATTTTCAACTTAAACCTTTTCGAAGTTCATAATTTTTTACTAAGTCAAACTTTTTTTAAATTTAATTTCCTTGAACGTTCTTTCAACTCCAAAAATTTTTTCTCAGGTCGACGAATTCTAGCTCTTGTTCCAATTTGAATATAAGTCAAATAAAATTGATACGTTATTCAATTTTGTTGGCAATTTCAAATAGGAGCCACAGTTTGTGGAGTTGAAAGAAAAATAATTTTGAAATTGAAACAATTTTTTAGAAAATTCAAACTCGAAAAAATGTTAAGAAAATTTTAAAAACATGGAATTTTTTTGGGAAAATTTGAAGATTAAAAAATGTTGAGATTGGAAAAATATACAAAAAAATTCCCTTGACAATGTTGGTGTCGTGATCAGGTGCTGATGTAAGTAATTTCTATCGAATTCTCGCATGTTATAGATTGAAAATATACTATTATGGGTAAATTGCATAAAATAACTGATGACAGTCGTCGGGATACATCGAATATAGCCGAGCTATACCGTAAATTAAAAGATCAGCTCTCACATCCTTGTGAGTCAATGTGATTGGTTTTGTTGTCCTTTTCAGCTTCTCGATTATCCATGGATCTAATGGATATTTTTTATAGATATACCTGACGTAACTGCATTGTTACTTCGGTCACAGATAATGCATAATACTGAGTTACTTCAAGAGAGAGCAACCAATGAATCCTTTCTATGGCCACCCAATGCCCATTTTTTTCATTTTTCGATTCCATCCACATACTTACATCTAAAAGACGGAGATGAATTTGATGTAAGTGAATTCAAATAGCGTACAGCAAAGTGAAAGACAATTTAAAGCAAGAAATTCTCAACAAACATTTTCAATGTTTGGTTTTAGAACTGCAGTCTGTGGGATTTCAATTACAAAATTCAAGGCAAAGAAACATATACCTAAGCAGATAATCAACTTGTCAGATTCACTGAAAAACTTGACCTATACTTCAGAAATCTACGAGTAGGAATAGGACTTTCACCCTTGTAGTGTAAGTCGATGATAGTTTTATCGTCTTTTTAAGTTATATTTTCGTAAATATCAAATTCAATCTCATTAAAATGGGATCGAATTCTATAAAAAGTGAGCAAAAAATGTTAATACCATTTTTCTACTTAGAAAATTTGACCATGAAATTTGATCCGTCATCCATTTATTTCAATCAAACAAATCAAGTCATTTCATTACACATTTTTTTGAATGATAAGTATTCAATAACAGAGGTCAACGTGGAAAATGCTGTTTGAAGTTTAACGGGCAATTTTTATAGTATTTTTCACGCTGATTACGAAAAAATTGGTGAAAAAATTCTTTCACTCAGGGTTTTTTCACAATTTGAATTTCATGTTCACCTGTTTTTCCACTTCTTTTAATAACTTTCAACATTTAATTTGAGAAAAGGAAAGGTTCTACGAAAAAAATGAATAGAACATGAATCGTAGAGCGTAAAATTTCTTTTCCGCCGCGTCCAATTAATTTTTTCTCACGAGGCTCAGTTTTTGAGATATTTTCAATTTTAAAAAAGTTGAACTTTGAACTAAAATATCTCGAAAGCTAAGCATCCTAAGAAAAAATTGATTGAATTTCAAGAAAAGGAAATTTTTATGCTCTACAATTTATGTTCTATTCATTTTTTTATGGAACTCTTCATTTTCTCAGAAAATCGACTTCAAGTATCAAGTTATAAAAAAAAAAATGTTCAACAAAAAATTAAAATTCTGAAAAATCCACGAGTAATGAATTTTTTCACTACTTTTTTCGCGATCGGCGTGAAAAATACTATAAAAACCACCCATTACATCACATACAGCATTTCAAATGTTTAAAAACGTCGACCTGTGTAATTTGTGCAAATTCTACCATTCAGATTTCAAACGACAACAAAATTCTAAATTGTTTATCTCAACACTCTCCACTTTCCCTCTTTCAGATGATGATGAGACGTTAAAAAGAGTTGATTGCTGAACGACCGAAACGATTCCGAGTGATCCGGATAAGTTAGTTTCTGAAATTGAATCGTTTTTCTCATGGAAATACCATTAGGCAATTTGAAATTATCATCATTGTATAATCGATAAAGGATTTTTTTCCACAAGTTTCACTCGATAGAGAAAACATTTTTTTTTTCAAATAGTGAAATTTTTACACATCGCTGATTTTTATTAGGAGGGAGAAATGACAAATATCGAAAATTTCAAGAAAGAAGCCGCTATTATGATTGAAATGAAACACCCGAATATCGTCCAATTTTCGGGTAATTAATTTTAGAAAATTGAACGTAGCTGAACTGAGAAATGAAAATAATTCTAATTTTTCATTTTTGCAAGAGTCACTAATGATTATTGGTACATAATAAAATGAACGAATCGCGGAAATAGGTAGATCGCTTATAAGTAGGTATGACATTTTTTTTGTTTTTTGTTCGGTACCCTAATCCCAACTGGGCGGGGAAAGTTTATTTTTCAATTAATTTTTACGTTTTTATTAATTTTAATCGAAGATTAGATTATTCTTATTTAATAAATTAAACTCATCATCTAAGCTATCGTATGAACTTGACTTAGCCCAGAATTTTATTTGGAAACGCGAAAGCGGTCCTTTATACATAGGTAAATATGTGAACTTGAGTCTCTATTCTTGGCACCTTTATCATTTCAATTGGAGACGAATGCACATTGCTCCATATTCTGTGATATACGTCTCAATTAAATTTTGTAGTTTTTGTTTGAAAGGGAAATGAATTCTTGAAGAATTTTTTTCTAAAAAAAAATAGGTACGATTATTTCTCCCTCATTTCGCACAGGAAAAATTTACCCGCGTTTTCATTCTAACCTAAAACACCGAGTACATATTTTGAAAAGTTATTTTAAAAATCACTCCATTCTTCAATAGCATAAAAAACTTTGATCGCAAAATTTAATGCCTTCTTTCAAAAAAAAAAATCGAATGGATTTCGGCCTAATAGAAAATTATAAGAAAATATTGGGTATTTTTCCCCAAAAATTGGTAATTTTTTTCTAAAAAAAAACGGGGAATATAAAACTGCACGACAAAAGAAAGGGTTTGCACGACGAAAATGGGAAAATCGAATCACGACAGAGTAATGGGAATGCACGACACAGAAAGTAAGATTTGCACGACAAATTATGAACGACGAAATAATATGAATGAACGACAATTTTTAAGATAAGAAATAAATCATTGAACGACAGTATGAAATTGAATTTTATTAAATACTGCCTTAATTTTGGCCCACAATTCTATACAACTCTGAGCATTCATTTTTTTATTTTTAGTAACGATATTTAAATTTCAAATTTTCACTCACTTCAGTACAGAAAAATTGGAGATTGCCCAAAAATGAAGTTTCCATGTTTTCTAAATCTATGAACTTATGAAAAATTTGGAAAAAATTATGAAAAGGTGTTTTTCAGGCTTGAAAAGTTCAACTTTTTTTGGAAATTGAAATTTTTTCTTTTAAAAGCTCTTTCTCGTTAAGTTGGTTTTTCATGTTTTTGTCCCATTTTCTTAAAAACTATTCGACCAATTTTCTATCTGTTTTTTTTTTTTTTTTTTTTTTTATTATGTTCAGGAGAGATTTCTTTATATAAAAGCAAGCGCGGACGCCCATCAAACGCCAGGAAGGCTTTGTTGGTGCAGTAGGTTGGAGTATAGTCGTAATTGTCGTGCGTTTTATTGTAATTTTCGCTTAATTTTAATTTTTTATTTTTCTTTGTCGCTCAAACTTTTAATTTTTTTAAATCGTACTTTGTCGTTCCTTTGATTTTAATTGTCGTTCACAAGTTGTCGTTAAATATTTTTTCCCGTGTTTTCAATTATTTTCCCGGTGATTATTTTGTTTCGTCGCCCAAAAACATTTTTTTGACGTTCGTTTCATTTACTGTCGTTTATTCTTTTTTTTCCCCGTGGATTAATTTGTTTCGTCGCTTGTTATATAATGTCGTCGTTATTTCCATTTTTTCTGTCGTGCAAACCATTATTTCTGTCGTGCAGTTAAATGGCACCCAAAAAAAACTACATTTTCTTTTAAAAATAATTCTTGATTTTTTTTTCCTGAAAAAATTCAAGTAGGTACTTACTTACTCATTTTTCCTAAAAAATTGAATATGTACCCATTTTTTCTGAACAAATTCAAGTTTTTGTCACCAAAAAATTTTCTCCAAAAAAATGTATTTTTTTCTAAACAAAAAAATGAATAAAATTTACACATTGATGTTAAAATTGTGAAATAATAATAATCTGAAACTCGTATACACCTATTGCACAACTAATTTATTTAACCCTAATCATTCTAATGACAGGAGTTTGGGAACAAAAAAACAATCTATTTTAGCTGAAACCGTAAAAATACGGAAAATAATATAGGTGTAAGTAGTTTTCATTCAATTTTCTCACTTTTTCCAAAGCTCAAACACAATCATTCGAGTACTTTACGAACCACACTGTACACTGTCGTGCACATACAGCCAAGAAAACTACTATTATTGACCTCGTCGTAATGTATTATTTACGGTTTTTTTCCGTATACTGCTACCAAACAGAGTAAAATTTTCCATCGAATTGAAATCCAAACGTCGAGATACGATTATGGTGACATTTCTCAAATAGAGTCAATCTTTCGTTTATAGATCGAATACTATAGCGAGTACTTTCTATTATCGATATACATACTTTTTCTACAAAACGTGAGCGATGTTTGGTATTTACCGTAAAAAATGCCTTTCACGTGGAATTGATGAAATTGCTTTTTTCAATAAGGGGTTCCCTTTTGTACACGTGCACCTATATACCAACGTAGTTCAGTTATATACGTTGGAAATTTTCAACGAGTTGATCAATTAATGAAAACTTCATGAAGGTATTTCGGATTAGTTATTTCGTAACTTTTTAAATCAAAATTGAGATATTGAAAACGGTGAATTTTTTGTACAAATGCATAACTTTAATGGACCCAGAACACGAATATAATATTTTCGAGGGGAATTTTTTTAAAAGTAATTTGGTCCACGTATTTTTCGATTTACTAATCTCGTTTAATTTTTTGGTATTTCTAGTTTGGCGAAAACTTGTAAATATTTCTCCAAAATTAACTTCGTAAAAGGAGTAGATATTTGCTTTGAATTTCTCGAGCATTTCGTATAATACGTACACTCGCTTATAAAACGAATTCGATGAAATTAAATTTCGTCCAAATATCTAATAACGTTTACTTTTTATTTACGAAATTACTCATTTTCCAATTTATCGCGTATAAAATGAGAAAAGCAACGCGTAGCAATCGTCGGGCCGGATTTTTCCTCGATGGCGGTGGTCGAGAGGGTACGAATTATCGAATCGCTTTGAAATTCAACCGTAGTTGGAATTTCGGTATTCGTTTTACGGAAGTGGATTCGGGAACGAGGTTTGGTTATATTTCCTCTTTTTCCTCATTCGTGTTTCTTCTTTTTGTACTGAAAACCTTAAATCTACATTGAGTTGAAATACACATCGAATTCATCCCCCATTGAGTGAAAAGTATTTGAAAACTTGAATGCCCCTTCCCCTTCGCAATTCTGGTCAACATTCCTGTAAGTGGTTTTATCCAACAATGTTGATCATCCACCTGGTCAATGCATGAAAATTTGAAAAAGATTGAAATTTAAAACGTACAGGGCTGGAAATTTTCAGACATACGGTGGTCTCCGACCTGGTTAAGGGTTTGTTTTTGAAATTACACGGCTCGGGGTAGGTGGTATATTAAACGAGGGTACAGGAGGCGTGTGGGGAGAGACAGGATTGAAAATCAGTCGCCTTACGTTTGCTTTTACCGCATTCGGCGTCGTTTTAATTGGCGTTAAAGTTTTGTTAAATCAGATTAACATCGAGTCGATTGTATCCGGAGGCGATGTGCGTGCGTGTTTTTTATGTCTCCGAGTTGCCAAATTTGTCGAAGCTCACGTGCTAGAAGGTTTCTACTTTTCCCTTTTGCAATGTAATAAAGGATGAAATCGGGACGACGTTGTTTTAATTAACGTGTAGAGGTCGGCGTGATGGGAGATGAAAGAAGGATATAAAGATAGGTTTGCAAAATTGGTATTTTCAGATTCGAGTACCACACGTACATATAAAAATCTTCAGAGTAATGATGTAACATTTCAAAAAAATTGAACTTGTTATTTTTGGAAGTTTGATGGTTTGATAGCTCCTGAAATATACCCAAAAAAGTCACCAACTTACTCCATTAAAATTCATAAAAAAGTAGAGAAGCAAATTTTTTGCAATAGTTTCTGTAAAAAATGTTCAAACTGTAAGATTAAAAGTAGCACTTTCTATCTTTTCGGGAAATTAGCTAGATATCGCACATTAGATGATATTAATTAAAACGCGGATAATCGTGGGAGACGTGATGTATTGTTTTCAAATATCACACGCGAAATATCGATCTACAAACTTAAAGTTATTTAGAATATTACGTTATTGAAGAATATCGAATTATAAGAAAGAAAAACATGAGACGAATATAAATTTTAGGCGTAAATGCCACCGAGGAGTATTGGAAAAGTTTATCTCGTTAACCAGACCATTTAAATACTAACGTACGAGATGTACGTTAGCATCGGGCACAACTTCGTTGAGCTTATCTCACGCCAGTGTTACCACTTGGTGAGAGGCAAAAATGGTTAACACAATGTAGGTATCCGAATCAGCACCGGAATTCTCCTACATATGCCCCATTCGGCGATGAGTTAGAAATAAAGAAATTGACGAATCTAACTAGGAGAATTCGCCAACTTATTCCGCCTTAAGTTGGTGGTCTTACCTGCCCCATTCGACAATAGCTTTTTGACTCACTCGGTGGCGAAATAGAAAAAATATACCTATGTTTAAAATTACCGTAAGAGAAACATATCTAGTAAACTAAACACACAGGTATGGATACTTAAAGATAATGACGAGAGAACTTCGCGAAACTAATCTAATTTTCTTCTTTTCCAGGATCCTTGATTGGTCAGCGGCACCGGCTGGATTCTTGATACAGCGTGCTTCATCGACGTCTTGTCATCGGAAGCCTGTTTATTAGCTTGTTAATTTCGTTATCACAAGAAGAATGGACGATTTTTAACTTTTTCGGTCCATGATGGCTCTTTTTGTTCTCTCTCTTTCGTGCCCCAGTCACTACTCTTGTTGTTATCTACCAAAGATTTTTACTACCATTTAAATAAAAATTTTGAATTTTTTGTTAAGCCGGAGAACGTATGTAAACAATATGTTGTACCGCTAATTAGCATATTTCGAGTAATTTTAAGTTTTAACACACGACTCCGGCCCCGTAAGTTTATAAGGGGAGGAGAGGAAAGGAATTTTGTACCATGTGTGTTTATTTACGTTTAAAAAGTTGTATTTTTTGTTAAGAAGATTTACATGTCGGAATTTTTCAACTTAAAATTAGTCAGGCGGTTCAATTCGCGGTTTTCTTAAAACTACATTTATAAAGTTAATTACTGCGGCGGTCAATTTACCTTTCTTTTTTATTCTATTGACGCCTGTTTCATCGTAATTAACTGCGACAGTATTTCTACCGCTACGTGTTGTGTAAATCTGACCCGAAGTCTGTTGAACGTTTAATCCACTTGAGCCAGGTTGATTTGTATTTTTAGTTTGTACTTTTGATTTTGTTTTAGATGATTTTGGATCTTTAGCTGTAGTATTAGTACTCGGACCGTCTGTTTTGTCACCAGTCTCACTTTTCTTACGTCTATTATAGCAAAGTCGAAGCGTTAACATGAAAATGGAGATTGTAGAGTCATGAAGCATTAAAAACGGAACCCAAATCCGCAAAGAAAACGTAGTAAATTTTCGTGGCAGAAGTGAGTTTTGGAACCAAGCCCCTCATATGTCTGGAGTCTATATTACAGCTCAAAGTTCAAAAATCATCTTAGATCACGAAGTGCAAGTGTTCAATTAGTAGAATTATCCGATAACCGAGAAAAAGTCCAAAATTTCTGTAAATCCTAGCAAAAAAAAGAAATCATTTCAGTCGATAAAGCCAACTCGAGTTATACGATGAATGACAAATATTCCAGAAATCTAGTACAAGAATAGTACCTGTGGTTAAGATGGGCGAACCTGCCCCCGAGCTGAAATTCGAAACTAACCGATGGAATTTGGTTCTTAGGGTCTAAAAATCACGTGGTAAAAATTTTGGCCCCCAACTCCACTCCTAGCCCCAGTTATTGGGCAAAACGTTATTTTTTTCAGCCTTTCCATTAAAAATTTTCATTTCCGCGAGTTTTTCGCCAAATTTTTTCAAATTTTTGTGAGGTGTATCCTATACTGAGGGGTATCAGTGGGTATTTTGAAAAAAAATTTCGATGATTTTTTCAAGTCGAAAATTGCGTTTGAAAACTTCAATTCGAGTTTTCCACACGATGTTTCAGAGGTGCAATGTTGAAGAAAAAAAAATTATGCACCTAGTCCCTATGTACATCGTGATTTTTTTCAGAATTTTTTAAATGGTGGAACACCTTGAAAAATGCGAAAAACCACTTTTTCACAGCGGTTTTCACTCATAAAATGGTCATATTTGGCCGAAAAAATTTTTCTCGTAATTATATTCCAAAATACGTATTTATACACGACTTGTCAGATTTTCAATTCATTTCATCTCTTTTTCATTTTTGTTAGTTCCATGACCCCGTTTTATCCGTTCAAAAAAAAGTCATACGGTGAATTGTGCGATTTTTGTTTAAATTTAAAAATTAGGGGAAAGGCAAGAGACACGGGCCCCCTACAATCTATCACGCTAAAAATGTTTAGGTGTAAAACCTATCCATGAAGGCAAAAATTGGTAGAGAGGCTCGACTGATATCTAACAAAAAAATTTACATGTGTACATGTGGACAACCCTAGTATTGATGTACTATTGAAAAAAAATGTTGACTCCAAACTGAATTTTCAAAATTTGAGTGCCTTGGCCATACAAATGGAGTTCACAGAAGTAGTTTGAGCTGCTGAACATAAATCTGTTACAAATTTTTCCGTATGACAATTTCGTATGGAAAATAAAGTGAGATATTCAATTTCGAGCCTTATTGTGCTGTAATTATTTGGACTTGAAAATACAAAAATCGCGAAAAAGAGATGAAATGAAGTGAAAATCTGTCAAGTCGTGTATAAAATACGTATTTTGGAATATACAAAAAAAAAATTCGGCCAAATATGACCATTTTATGAGTGAAAAATTCTGTGAAAAAATGGTTTTTCGCATTTTTCAAGGTGTTCCACAATTTAAAAAATTCTGAAAAAAATCACGATGTACGTAGGGACTAAGTGCATAATTTTTTTTTCAAAATTCCACCTCTGAAACATCATGCAGAAAACTCGAATTGAAATTTTCAAACGCAATTTTCGGCTTGAAAAAATCATCAAAATTTTTTTCAAATCACCCACTGATACCCCTCAGTATAGGGTACACCTCACGAAAATTTGAAAAAATTTGGTGAAAAACTCGCGGAAATAAAAATTTTTAATGGAAAGGCTGAAAAAAATAACGTTTTGTCCAATAACTGGGGCTAGGAGTGGAGTTGGGGGCCAAAATTTTTACCACGTGGTTTTCAGACCCTAAGAACCAAATTCCATCGGTTAGTTTCGAATTTCAGCTCGGGGGCAGTTTCGCCTATCTTAACCGCCGGTGCCCTTTATTGAAAAATAATTACAATGCCTATGTTGAAAAAGCCGAAGATACAAATACAAACTTGAACTTATTTTAAAACATTTTCAACATGAATTTATTTTTTAAAAAACGTTGTCTTTCATTTTCTTTTTTTTATTAAAAAGCTAGGTACATATTTATCAATTTTAAAAAAATTTGTTATTGGTACCTCCTTTTCTGAGAAAAGTACATACATACATGAAAGATTACCCCAAAATTAAATTTGTGGCGGGAGACTTTGGCGCCTCCAGCTCAGGCAACAATGCACGTAGTGCACGACTGGGCCGAGCGGGACGTTTTCCCAAGCTACGAGATCCGTTATTAGTTATTACGAACGAATGTAAATTCAGTACGTTTTCTATCTGCTAGTCAGACGGATTGTCGAATTGTGTGTAATGTTAATGACTGTAATTGTTGGTAATGTTGATGTAATTATATGAAATATACTATTCTGTTACACGTTACATTTTTATTTTTAATCTTTTATTGTTCGATTTCGATCAAGTATACTTTGATTTTGATTTTTCTATTTTTTTTTTGTTTTTTGTGTACTTTCTGGTTTTAGGTACTCGTTCGAATTTTGTTGTTTTTCTAGCAAGGAATTTCAGTTTTTCTCTCAGATCTCCTAGAAATTCTGCATGCTACAGAATTTCTTCCTTCGGGGGGAATTTGTGTAGTATGAAAGATAACTAGGTAGGTATGAGCGAAAAATTGAAATTTCCCCTCGGCTGCTGTTCTGAATTTCCCCTCCGGTAATGGTAGATAAGAAGAATGAACGAGCTCCTGGGAGATTGCCAAAACTGTTCAATGCTGTCATGGGTCTAGGTAGTAGGTATAACCTCCCGTGTGGCCCTTCGTCGCTGGTTGTTGGAGGAGGAAAATGACCTCCTCGACCACGGTTAAGGTCCCATTTTGTCCAAACCCCTCAAAATTAGATTTATTGAACCCATTGATGACCTGTGAGAATTACCTACTACATATGAATCCCCCCCCCCCTGTATGGTCATATTATTTCATATTATTTGATTTTTTAATTACAAATGTTATTTTCTTATTGCCTGTTATTGTCTTGTTTGTTGTTATTTTTCTATTGTTTATTTTCAGTTATGTGTCACGTACTTAAATTTTCGGAAATTTTTTATTTATGTATAATAATGCCATGGATTGTAATATATTTAATCATCATTGTTATAGGAAAGCCCGACTCGCTCGCGTATTTTTACGCATAGAGTCGGAAATTTAAAAATATGTTGTTAAAAATGTGAAAACAAATATATAATTCGTTCGTTCGTACTTTCGCGAATACATCGACGGGTATAAAACTTATATATTCTCACAAATTCCTGGACTTAAAAACCCTAGATTTTGATATACACGTCAATATTTTTCAAAAAAATTTATTGGTACTTTTTCCCCGAGGGATGTAGATGAAAAATCTCGACCCAAAAAACTCAAATTTAGATACAAATGCCAAAAATTTCAACTTTGCAAAATTTTGTATTAGTACCCCCTCTCCCAAAGGGTTAGCTCAAAAAAATGACCAAAAAATTGGAATCGTGACGAAAACTACTTTATCTTCTACACCTCTCGGGAAAAAGGGTACTAAACTAATACAAAATTTTGAAAAAATTGAAAACTATCGACATACTTTTTCATTAAAATCCAGGTTTTTTTGGTTCAGGAATTCAATTTTGGGGTACTCCTCAAGAGAGAGAATTATATCAATACAAAATTTTGAAAAAATTTAAATAGAATGAACAGTGATTTTACACATCCGGTCCACTGTGTGACGTGGCTAAAGCCTCTGAAAAGCACGACAAATTAATGAGATTTGGGGAGAAATTCACTCAGGTGGAAACAAATGCTATGCCGACGTATTCCACTGCGAGTGTGGCTTTCACTTCGGCCGCATAGCTGAGAATATTAGGAAAAAATTAAAAATTCAGGCAAAAGCAAAAAGCACAGTCAACCACCATTATAAGTAAAGAAGAAACTGCAAGTAGGTAAGTAAGTTTACTGATTTTTTATTAATAATTCATTAATCTGAAAAAACAATCATGAGAGAGGGGATGCAGCGGTAAACTGGATGACGTCTAGTCAATCATACCCAAGCGAAGGAAAAATGTTCTCGATTAATTGAAGAAAATCGGTGTAGTATTTCAAGTTTGACAATCCTGAAAATTTCAAAGTAATCTCAGGAGCCAATACGTTCACCAACCAATGACCAAACATCCACTACATCTCGATAAATTCTAACATCACATTCGAGATGGATTTCCTCATACCATGAACTTTACGAACCACCACTTGCTCCCTCCTCGAAAAGATCTTCAACGCCACTTCGCGATCCTTTTTTTCAACTCTTCGGACATTGATTGAACGCTGCTCGATGCAAACGTACAACATCTGTCGAGATGGTATCGTTTCTGCACAAAAACGTATAAATATAAGCACATATCGCTGCTCTGCCATACTCGAAGAATCCAGTCTCGTGATAAAAAATCTAATTGATGGTTACATTGATGTATGACCGTTATTACACTTGTTCGCGGTGAACTTTTGCCACTGATGAAGGGGCAAGTGAGCCAACCCGACGATAAAAAATAAGACAGATTTATATAAATTAAAACATTCGAGTCGGTGGTTTCATTATATTGTGTAGCAGGAAGCGAAGAGCAAAAGATATGAAGAATCGACCTCGGCATCGCGTCGGAAAAGTTTACTTTTTCCGTTTTACACACTTTACGCCGACTGTTTACTTTTAATTATAAAACGAGTCGTCTTAAATTTCTTCTCAAGATTATACTCAGTTTCCAATGCGCGGCGCGCCGGGCCGCATAAAAAGTAAACTAGTTGAATCGAAAATTTTGTGCGTGGACCAGATAGCGAAGCGTTAATTAAATTTCTCTCTCTCGAATCGCTACGTATACGGGCGAACCTGCCCGCTGCATGTATATTCTTACACCGCATCCGTGCTTCTATCTTTTTCCGCAATAAGTACTCGTATTTTGTTTATTATTACGCGTCTCGCCGCCGCCACCGTGGTGTTCATCCCCCTGACAGCCTCGAGCCGTGGACGCAAGCACCGCCGTCTCTCGCGACCTAATAAAATTATTAAGCCGATAATTTTTAATTAAAATGATGATTCGGGCGTGTAATAAGAAAATCACGCCGGAGCTGCATCGTTCACGAATGGCAAACAAGCTGAGCGTGAATTTTTCGCAATTTTTTACTCGTCCTTGGAGAGATGCCGAAAGAAGAGGATCTTTTGTTGGGAGATATTTAGTATTTATACCGAATACCGTGGGTAGAGTTAATTAGGGGTCGTGTTTTTCATTTTTTCCCTATCAAGAGGGTATAGGTACGCAGACATTCCATCTGAGCTCGATGGCACGTGAGAATTTTTTCAGGGGATAGCGACGGTTACACATTACTTATGGAGTGATCGTTTTGCAATTCTTTAGAGGATTAAATAAAAACAGCAGAAAAATGTCTAGACCTCAAAACGATGTGGTAGAAATTTCATACCCTGACACCATATTTACCTCTCCCCATCGAATCCTAAAATTTAAAAATGCTCAAAATTTTTTGAAAAACTTGAAAAATTTTTGTTTGAAAATTTTTCTTTAAAAATGGTTTTAGGGCGAATGCCTTGACGAATAAATTCTACTGGCATCCATTTTTCATTATGTAGCCCAGGAAAAATAGCCTTGAAAAATCGGTTAAAATAGAAAAACATGTTAATCGCTATTTTATTGCTGAAAAAGCTTCTATATGATGTCCAGAGTCTGTGATAATTTCGCACCACCCCACCCCTATTGCTTTTTGAGTTGGTGGGGGGAGGGGGGAGGTGAACCCTTTATGGAGGAGAAAACTGTTTTGCACCCATTCCGCTCAAATTCGCGTGGACGGTTATGTAGGTGTAGAAGTACTCCCCAAAAAAATTTCAGCTCCCTCCGACCTCAGGGAACTGAGCCAGCGCTTCCCAAAGTTGAACATTTTTGACTGAAATGCCAAAAAAATACTTTTTCGAGTAAAAAATCACCCCGAAATTTCAATTTTGAAATATTTAATGTTTTCTGTATGCATTTTGAGATGACGAATCCCATTAGCCTATCAACTTTTTTATTTGGGGTGTTTACCCCCCCCCCCCCACCGGTACAGCCTATTCGAAAGTATACACATTCTAGTTTTGGAGGTCATTTTTTGCTGAAAAATCACGATCTATGTACTTTCGAATGGGCCGTACACAGGGTTAAACATCCTAAATGAAAAAGTTGATGGGCTAATCAGATTTGTCGTCTCAAAATATATGCAGAAAACATGAAATTTTTCGAAATTGAAATTTTTGGATGATTTTATACTCGGAAAACTCGTTTTTTTGGCATTTTAGTCAAAAATGTCCAACTTTGGGAAGCGCTGGCTCAGCCCCTAAGGTCGAGGGAGTTTAAGTGTTTTTGGGGTACTTTTACACCTACATAACCCTCCACGCGAATTTGAGCGGAATCGGTGCAAAACAATTTTCTCCTCCATAAGGGGTCCACCCCCCTCAAAAAGCAATAGGGGTGGGGACGGTACGAATCTATCACAGACTCTGGACATCTATAGCAGTTTTTTCAGCAATAAAATCGCGATTAACATATTTTTCTTTTTTCAAAGTACATTTCTCCTGGGTTATTGGTCTTATTTTTTAGGAGTCCTTAGAAAATATTTTCTCAATATTCAGTAAAATATCGGAAAAAATTGCTGAAAAAATTGTCCTTAAAAAAACATTATTTGTATGAATAATTTTTATTCATAAAAAATCAACAGCGTCAACTTCTTACACTTTTTTCAATTTTTTGAAAATCACGCACACCGCATTTTTCCAGAATTTGAAAAGAATGATCTGCATGAAAGTTGATGATGCATATTTCGGCCAAAAATACGCATTTTTGCATATTTCAGACATGTAGAACGCATATTTCCGCATATTTCGGCCATTTTCCTTTTTTTTTTGCATATTTTAAGCATTTTTTCATCATTTTTGCGAAAATTTTCATTTTTAGCATTCTTTTATGGTCCGAAAAAATGAAAATACATTATTATCGATTTTGATAATCGATTCTTCGATTTTGATAATCGATTCTTCGATTTCGATTTTTCGATTTCGATAATCGACCTTCAAGTTTTGTGAGGGTTTGTAAAAGAATTCGGGAACTCTCGGAAAAGTTCAACCGTTTTCGGGATGTTTTCGGAGCTGTTCGGCAATTTCCGTGTGATATCCGGATATTTGTTGAACACTATGTGAAACCTTTTACTGTTTCAGTTCTACTCTCAGTGTCACGGTATCTGACCGGAAATGAAAAAATGTTGGGCTAAGAATCTCAAATTTTAGCTAAGTATTTATTTCTCATTATGCATCATTTTGTGTATTCTGTGTTATTCTACGTAATCTCAAATCTGCATTTATTATGCATTCTGCTTTGTATTCGGCGCGAAATGCAGAAAAATTATTCTGCGTGCAGAATGACAACCCTGATTCTGTGCGAAGAATAAAAAATATTCTGCACCGTTTATTCTGCATAGCAACTTTGATTAGAACCTCCCAAGTAATTTTTAATGAATTGTGTAGAAAGAAAGTAAGTATTTTTTTTCTAATTCATAATTCAATAGACAAATATACACATTTGATTATCAATTTTTTTGTGCATCACAATCAACAAAAGATGACGAATAACAGTATCAGCTAAGAGATGTAACAATTTCGCCCGAACGGAGCAAGGGAGACATTTTCTGAAAAATTTATAACAAGATAAAAATTAAGAAAAGACACTTTTCTGGATGATTATCATTATTTTGCATTTTAAATTAAATTCCAGGAAAAATTTCAAAATTCTTTGGCTTTTTCAGGTCTGATTCATAAAATAAGACACTGGGAAATTTGGAAAACCTAGGAAAAACCATTTCTGAAAAAAGTGAACTATGAGCAATTGGGCACCCAGTAGAATAATCGAGGTAGCTCTTTATCCTCATACTGAGCATTTTCAATTCAACTTGACTTTCAGATCACCCTGTATCCATTCACGTTACTTTTAAACAAATTAACACCTGTTTCGACGAAAAAAAAAGGAGGGAAAAAACCACCACACGAAAAAAATGCTCGCCAATGTCAACGCTCTACGCGATGAAACCCGCAAACTTTTAAATATTTTCTCTTTCATCGTCGCCTTTCGAGCTTATGTTGTGGTTTTTATGTGCAAATGTCAAATCAACACCGAAACTTTTTTTCCAACGGCAGCGAGACACTTGGCAAACATTTCGATTCCAATAAGCGCTTTTTAAAAAACGCTCAAAATCTTTAAAATTGTGCTCGCTCGGTCGTTCTTTTATTTTCACCGTAATGAAAAATTTTCTCTGCTCCGAGTACCTATCTAACTTTTAAAAGCAAACAAAAAAGTGAAAATATTTCTCCGTGTTCTCCAACTTGGTAATGAATCAAGTTCAAAATTGGTACTCTTTTTTGCATACTTCGTAGTCCCTCCTCCTTCGCTGGTCGCCTTCCGAGCCTTTACTTCTTATATACTAGATGGAAAACTTTACGTGTATTTTCATTTTATTTTTTTGCTTAGCTGCGAGGTAAAGTTCTCAAAGATGAAACCTTTGCTCTCTGCTGTGATTTTTTTTTCGCTCGTTGACTTTCATCGGTGTATTTTTTGAATGCATTTCAAACGGGAGTATTGAGATTAAAATTTCCTCCCGGTTGGAAAATTGGAATTTTAAATGATCGTATGAGTTGGCCGAATGAGACGACGTTGAGATAATTTTTTTGGCCATTCTCTTCTGCCAAGATTCGGGTAAATTAATAATTATTTCGAAAAATACTCTACCGGATTCTGGCTGGGGCGAAATCGAGTAAAAATTTAAATTACGAGTCCCTCCACCGCTGTAGTTCGTTTACACGCTTAATGATAACTATCGCGGTTTTATTTATTCAAATGTCGAGCAATTTTTCTCGACTGCAACGAGCAGAGGACGCAGAGGTGGACGGGGGGCTCGGCGGAGCTGTTATTTTTAAAACACCGCATCTCTTTAAAACGAACCACCTTTAAATTTCCTTTTATGAGCTCGAATCGTAATAACATCTTGAAAAATATTTCGCCGAGTTTAAAAACCCGAAAAAAACGCAGAAAAAAGAGAACTGAAAAATTAACATACAAATGAATATTCATAAAGAGTGCTATAAAGAGATCGGAGAATATTTTTGAAATATAAAAAATTTCGACTTGGTCTTTTTACAACGCCGCCGCACCGAGTATAAAAGTCGTAATGTTTTTTACGTTTTTTTCTCTCTCTCTCCTACTTTTAAATACTCTCGTACATTGTCAGTGTAGTTATATGTGCTTGCGTTTTTTTTGTTGCTCTTCCGCATAAAAGCCGAAATGCCAACGTTGAATAACAAATCACCTATCTAGGTTACCTTAATAATACCTTTAGTTTTTGGCTCTTTAGTACGTGTAGTGTACGTTGCCTGTTGGTTACTTTACCTTTAATTACATTAAACGGTAAAGTTTATGGCTGCGTTGTAATTAGATCTATTTTTATCGTCCGAACGACCGTTAATTTACCGACTTTGGGCTTTTATTATCCCAAGGTTTCGACGATGATGATGGCGGTGTCGGTAGGTTTCATTCGTACGATGCTTTTGAGGGGAGAGAGTCGTACCCTAATTCAGCATTTAGTATCTATTTTGAAATCTTATATGCGATGGGCGACTTTCAAGATCAGAGTCTTGGTATTTTTTCAATTTTTTTTTTAATATCAAGTTTCTGTTCTGTGAAGTTGGAAAAATATAATTTTTTGGTGTTCCTTTTTTCGAAAAAATCACATATAGTGCTAACATGCTTCAAATGGTATTCTTGTAGGTAATATTTGTTCTTGAATATCACATTTTTGTTTTAATTTTCAGATAGAATATCAAAAATTAGCCTAAAAAATCGGAAAGTCAAATAAGGTGGCAGAAATTATGAATATCGAGGTTTTAGGACTTCTCTCTCCAAAAATTAAACCTTTATTTAAATCTGTGGTGGTATCCACCTCGAATGTACTTGAGTAAATTTGACAAAAAAATTGAGATTTTTCATCTTGTCTTTACTGTTTGCATCTTGCCCCCCATGAGTTAGGCAGAATGCGAAAAAGGTGAAAAAAAATTTCAAAAAATTCTGTTGGATTGAGGTATGCACCAAAATGGAATTTTTTCAGCGAAATGGAAGGTAAATATTCGAACTTCAATTTATTGCAAGAATCAGACGATTTGGCCAATTTGAATAGATTTGGCAGAACATTTGATCTAGGTTGGTGCATCCTGCCCCACCTTCCCTTACATATAACGCACCTCAATGAACCCCTCCAAGGCTGTAAATCTGAAACTATCTGAAATACGGAAATGAAACACATACCATTTGAAAGAGAATTTTATTAGCTACAAAAGCCAATTTAAATTTGATCAAACTGCTTTCCAACAAAAGTCATTCTGGCTACTCGGTTACAGTGAAATTCAGCAAACTAATTTTGAAAGAATTGTTCAAGAATCTTCCAAGTGAATCTTTTCGGAAACTGTGACCTGTGACTTTTAAATTGTTTCTTCTCAAATTATTGAATATTATTCATAATTATGTGCAAATTCGACCGTTCAGAATTCAACCGACAACGGAATTCGAATTGTTTATTTCATCACTCTCCAGTTTCCCTCTTTCAGATGGTGATAAGACGTAAAAAAGAGTTGAACGCTGAACGACTGAAATGATTTGTGCGGTCCGGATTTTCTTTCACAATATTTAAAAGATATTTAACATTTCAAGTAAGTAATCAAATGTTTTTTATAACTTTATTATAGTAGGTTAGGTACATTCCATTACCGAATCCAGACATTAGAATGCAAACACAGGATGGAGGTGGAAAAGGTGGTGGTTATAGGAGATGAAAAACTTGTTTTTTTCAAAGAACGTACAGACACAGACAGGGTGTCTACCAATTTTTCAAAATCAAATTTCGCGACTTTTTTGTAAGGTATCCAATTCGACACCCCTCCCCCCCCCCCAAAAAAAATAAGAATAAACGAGATTAAATTTATTACAGAAAAAAATTTTTACGCTGAAGAAAATATGTCTTTTATTTTTAAAAAATACAATTTTTCAAAAAAAATTGCTAAAAGTGAGTTATCTTATGCTAGTTACTGCCCGAGCGAAGTGAGGGTGACAATTCTTACTAATCTTGTTAGAACGGATGAAATTATGAGATATTTATTGAGCATTTACCTAATAAGGTATTTTCAATACAAATAACACAATGGAAAGCTGGCATAACGGGCTGATATAGATTTCGCGGATTTTGACCCTAAAATTGAGAAATAAATTCATGGTAAGTCTGAAACATTAGCAGATTACCTATATAATTACGTGATTATTTGGCATGAGCGAAGCGAACGCAAATTTTTTTTGAAGAATTTATTTAAAAAAAAAAAAAAAAAAAAAAAAAACAGCAAAAAAGAGACATATCTCCAAATGATTTCTCCTGCTTCTGAATTTTTGAAAACATCCCACTGAAAATTCCAAAATTTTCCGATTTTTTTAGATTTTCCCCAGAGTAGACACGATACAAGTTCGGAAAAATTTGCGACTTTTGATGAATTTTGGGTCAATTTCGCAACTTTTTCGCGACTTTGGAGACCAAAATCAAAATTCGCGATTTTCGCGACCGGTAGACATCCTGACAGAGTAATCCCATGCATAGATTTATAATCATGTCAAAACCGACAATTACCTGAATTTCAGTGGATCTATCGTCATAAAAAATAGGAAATGCCAAAAAGAAATTATTTCAAATAATGGTTTCTCGACAGAATACCTACTTCCTAAAAAAGTTCCGACTGAGGTGAAATTCAATTTTTTTTGAATACTGCTTTGGATGCTGTTTTTAAATTTTGGTAACGATGGAAAAAGTTTGAACTTTGACTTCACTGAGTACAGCAAAATCGAAGACTGTTCAAAAATGAAGTTCCCTTGTTCTTTAAATCTATACCACACTTGACATTTGCATACAGTGCAAGAAAATATGTTAAAATTTGGAAAATTGATGAAAGGTGTTTTTTAACCTTGAAAACCTTTAATTTTAGGAAATTAAAATTTCTTTTTTTAAACGCTCTTTCCTGAAATTTGTTTTCAAGTTTTGACCCTATTTTTTCAGAACTAACCTTACCTAAAAAAAAAATAGATCCGGTAGTTCTGAAAAAAAAACAAACACATGAAAAACAAACTTTTTATGAAAGAGCTTCTAACAGAAAAAATTTCAATTTCCAAAAAAAGTTAAGCTTTTTGAACCTAAAAATTTCTTTCATACCTTTCCAAAATTTTAACGTATTTTTTTGTGCTGTGCGCAAATGTCAAATGTAGTATAGATTCGAAGAACATGGAAACTTCATTTTTGGTCAGTCTCCGACTTTGCTGTACTCAGTGAAGTCAAAGTTCAAACTTTTTCCATTGTTACCAAAAATTAAAAAATAAATACTCAGAGTTGTGCGGAATTGTGAGCCAAAGGTAAAGTACTTGGTATTTAACAAAAATTCAATTTCACCTCAGTCGAAACTTTTTTAGGAAGCAGTTTTGTCAAAAAATCGTTTGAAATCATTTATTTTCTGGAATTTTCCATTTTTTTGGGCGATAGGTGACTGAAATTGAGGTAATTTTCGATTCTGACATTCATCTATGCATGACATCGTTTTTCCATCCCTTAAAATCTACTCCCCTTCACCGCGCACTTGAAAATGAATATTCTACCGGGGTTATTTCTCCCCTTCTTGAAATGCTCCATTCTTTTATTTGGCGAATTTTTTGAAAATTAAAAAAAAATAGAAGTAAAGTAGTCAAGGCGGGGGGTTCTAACGGAAAAAACCACCTAACTTCTAATTTAGAAAACATTTTCAAAAAAATTTTGTACTTTATTCAATAAAAATGAAGAAACTGATTTAACCCGAGCGAAGCCAGCCCGACGATTTTTCGAAAAAAGACCTTCAAATAGTAAAAAAAAAAATGTTTTCTTCTTGTAGAAATGAACAACCGGTGTTCACTATTCCTACTTGCTTAGATTTACAAGTGAAACAACTTCAATTTTTATCTTTGCTTTGATACACCTGACCAACACTGATGAACTCCCTCGTTCAAATAAAGTAACTCGAAACAGATATTTAAAATATCAAAAAATTATCAATCTGAAAGAATATATAATTTTCTCTACACAATTCCATTTTTCAAATTCTGTTCCATTTCTTTCAAATTCCAGAAATTTTATTTTGAAAATTACCGAATTTCCATTATCAACTTCTCATACGAATTCGGATTTTGACACCAAATAGGTAATGTAATATTATCGCAGAATACGCAGAAAATAATATATATTTAAAAAAAATGTTTATTCAAAACCTGCTTTGAAATGATCCATCTCAAGGTGCACTTCGCACAGACATTCATCATTCGAAACCTCGACAGTTCGCCTTCCTTAACAGTTTCATCATTTCGGGTAAAGGGAAAAAACTAACCAAGGAAAAAGGAACCGTTTCAGGTTATACACAGGGTTTCCAACGTTACACGTATACCTACGAAGATCGCTCAGTTATTACACGACTTTCGCATTTCAGCCAAAATTCACCCTTAAGGTAATAATTCCATTAACATTAAGAACAATGCAAGTTAGCTCTCGAAACAGGTATCTTTTACTCTCTGGTACATATACTCTCGACATATTTACGTGCGTATACGGTAATATACGAGAAGGTACCTTATTATCGTACACTTTGTATGGTTGCTTACGCTTTCGCGAGTTTCGGTATCGTTGCCTTCAGCTTAGCAAACCTATGTACCACTTCGTCTTAATCGTCGAGACAAAACGTCGTAATATGCTTACGAAGACGACGATGATGGGTTAGGTAATTTGTCTTTTTAACGCTGGCTTAACAATACACGGTTATTTAACGTATTAGTAGAACGTAGGTATATAAAATATCGTCAAAGTAACTGGCCTACAGCATCTATGGATTCATTTTCATAGCTACCTACCTACGTATAGATAAGAAAGGATAGGTTTTTTGAGTACCCCTTCGAAATACCTATCTACAATATTTCAATAAGGATAACACGATTATTAAATTAAACCGTAAGTAATGAATTTGTTTTCGAACGAAACGAGCATCGTCGTCGGCGTAATCGAAGCACCTGTTATCGAGACGTGTTTACTCGTCCAAATGGTAATTGGATTTATTGAACGTTTCGAACCAAACTGAAACCCGGAAATACCTAGAAAACGAGACCATTTATCTGATAAACATTCCAAGTTGAAAAAACTCAATCTTGATGTATAGGCAGGCATCACAGCGAAATTTCGAAGGAGATAGTGACTTTTAGTGACTTTTTATGAGAAAAAATTGATTAAAAAGTGACCAAAAAATGACCAAAAAGTAATCAAGAATAACCAAAAATTCGATTTTTCGGGGGAATTTTTTTACAGTTTTTTTTTTGGGGGGGGGGATTTTTTTTGTAGTTTTTCGCAAACATTTCAAAGATAAATCAACTGAAATGATGTGAATAATTTCATTCCAGGTATCACAGCGAAAATCCATCAAAATTAAGTCTGTTGTTTGAAAAAATTCCATTACTTTGAACTTGAAGTAAAAATTTCATGATTTTCAAAGTTTTTTACGACATTTTGTGTTGTAAATCAGCACGTCTTCGTAAATTTTCAGATTTACACCAAAATTTACCAATTTAGGTGACTTGAAAGACTTTCAGACTTTCAGACTTCGAACCAGCAGTAAGAATCTATTAAGGCGTAGTCAATTCAAAATCATTATTTATACAGATTAATATTCTGAGCGATACCATCATGGAATTGCGCTGAATCAGGATGTCTACCAATTATTTAAAATCAAATTTCGCGACTTTTTCGCGATTTTTTTTTAAGGTATCTAGTATTTTGTCTCAATTTGACCCCCCCCCCCACCTTCAAAAATGAACAAGATCAAATTTATTACAGAAAAAAATTTATACACGGGAGGAGATACGTCTTTAATTTTAAAAAAAGACCATTTTTCACAAAAATTTTCTAAAAGTGAGTTATTTTATGTTAAAGAACATGAATAGTTACTGCCTGAGCGAAGTGAAAATGAAAATTTTTACGGAAAATAATGTTAGAACAGATAAAATTGTTAGATGTTTATTCAGCATTTACCTAATAAGAATGGAAAGCAGGCATGGCATGGGCTGATAGGTATAGATTTCGCGGATTTTGACCCTAAAATTGAGAAATAAATTCATGGGAAGTCTGAAACATTAGCAGATTACCAATATAATGATGTGATTATTTGGCCCGAGCGAAGGCGCGGGCGAAAATTTTTTTGAAGAATTTATTTAAAAAACAGCAAAAAAGAGACATTTATTTTCAAAAGATTTCTTCTTCTGAATTTTTAAAACATCCCATAAAAAATTCAAAAATTCTCCGATTTTTTTAGATTTTCCCGAGAAGGGACACGATACTTCCTTTAAAAATCCCAATCGTGATCGCTACTAAGTCTCCCACAAGAACATATTTTTTTCCGCCTCAAAATATCAAAATATTCAATTGTTTGAAATAGAAGGGTTATAATTTGAGAATAGGGTTTGAAAATTTCTTAGAAAAATGTTCAAAAAGGTGAATTTTCTTTACTTTTTTTGTTTTGTACAAGGCGAATAAAATTCACGTAATTTCGGAAAAATTCGCGACTTTTGATGAATTTTAGGTCAATTTTGCGACCGTTAGACACCTTGTGAGTGATTATACTAATGATTCAAAACCTATCGTTAAGAACTCAAAAGTTGAACTTTTACAGTGATGGTTTGTTCGATTGTTCAGCAAGTTCAATTTAATATCTATTTATGATCACATAAATGGTTTACTGAAAGCATTTGAAAATCAACGGGTATTTTCAATAACTTTATCTGTTTTTCAAGCATCGTTGATTTTTTTTGTTTCAAATTGTTCTGGAACAATAAGATCAATGCTTTTCTGACTATTAGTCAAAATAAACTAAATAGGTAAAAGTTTTTTTAAAAACTGATTTAATAACCAAGTGCTGCTGAGCAATAGATTGGTTTAACTTAAGGCTGTACTTTAGCTTCCAAAAATCGCAGAAAATAGGTAATTGTTGATTTTTATTCAGAAATATTTGGTTGCAAATTTTCTTTCTTAAAACAACAATTTTTGTTTTACTGATAATAAGAAAACTGATTCGTTCAAATGAACGAAAAATACAAGAATTTTTTTCCAAATTTGAAATCACAGCTGATGGCCAAAAATTATGCGTGCGCAATGCTGCGTTGATCACCTCACTACCACAGGAACACTTCATTCTGAAATATACGAGGCGTAGTTGTCAAGTTGACATTCCATTGTATCGGGTCTAATGATTATTTTATTTTCGTTTGAGTTTACGATTTACGAATTTCTGAGGGATAGCGTAACAAGATTTTTTCATCGTGATTTTTTTCCGATCGAACGCGTGCATTTTGATTAAATTTTTTTATGTTGACACTTCAAGTCAATTTTCTGGGTAAAGGAAGGGTTTTACGAAAAAAATTAATAGAACCTAAATTGTGGAGCGTAAGATTTCCTTTCCGCAGAGTCCAATTGTTTTTTTTTTTGAAAGCTAAGCTTTAGAGATATGTTAATCAAAAGTTCAATTTTCATCTTTTATTGGAAATATCTCGAAAACTAAGCTTTCTAAAAGAAAATGAATTGGAATTTATTGATAGCAAATTTCACGCTCTACAATTTATGTTCTGTTGCATGTTTTTTTTAGGCATGATTTTCCCAGAAAGTTAATTTTTTTGTAATGAACCTTGAACCCTAATTTCAATATTTCCTATTTGTAACAACCCTGAAGTTAATTTTATGAGCACTGGAACGCTGGAAGAGTTCTACGAAAAACTGTACAGAATATAAATCGTAAAGCGTGAAATTTTCCATCCCGTAGTAGTTCAGGCAAATAAGAGAAAAAATGTACCAAACCCCAAAAATTCAATCCAGATTTTTTTTTCGCGTTTTACCGTTTTACGTTCGTAATGGTCCACTACACAACGTACTAAAATGGGCACTCCCATGACCCTCCGCTACCCCCAGGGGAAGGGTAAATGTCTGCTCAAAACCGGTTTTTCATTAATATCTCCTCAAATAAACCTCAAAATTGAAAAATAGTTATGAACAATCTTGTTCTACGTGTAATTTCCTATCAGAGGGGTTCTTTTTTTTTCAAAAACACTCACTTCCTTGACCAAAAAGGAAGGGTGAAAAACACCTATTTTTCAACGATTTACAGCATTTTTTGAAAAAATGTCACCGCAAGAATTTCAACCCCTACCGTTAATTATAAGGGAGGTTATTGCAGTATTCAATAACCTCTCCTATTATTAACGGTAGGAGTTGAACTTCTTGCAGTGACTTTTTTTGGAATACCCTACCAGCACGTATAAAAAAATTACGCTTCACTGGTACAATTTTGGGTATTTTCAGCTTCGTATTTCCATCATTTCCCAAGATATCGTTGGAAAAATATGCGTTTTCACCCTTAATTTTTGGGCAAAAAAGTGGGTGTTTCCGAAAAAAAAAAAAACCTTCTGATAGGAAATTAAACGTAGAACCTGAGGTAGGTAATTTCTGCTTACTCAAGCAAGCCGAGTGCCACCAAATGGATAGTGCCACCTTGTAGGGGACTCCAAACTGTAACTCTGACAAAATTTTGAGAATTTTCCCATGCATTGATTTCGAGATGAAAATTTCCAAAAATTGGAGTTTTTTTCGAGGTAGGTAATTTCTGCTTACTCAAGCAAGCCGAGTGCCACCAAATGGATAGTGCCACCTTGTAGAGGACTCAAATCTGTAACTCTGACGAAATTTTGAGAATTTTTGCATGCATAGATTTCGAGAAATTTTTTTTCAAAGATAGGAGTTTTCTCTGAGTTTTTCAATTTCTGCTCACCCATGCCAACTGAGTGCCACAAAGTCGATACCGCCACCTTACACAGGACCCCAACCTTAACTCTACGCAAAAATTTCAGAATTTTTCTATGCATAGATTTCGAGAAAAAAATTTCAAAGATGAAGATAGACATTTTTTTACGAATTTTCAATTGTGCTGACTCATGCCTACTGAGTGCCAGTAAATCGATACCACCACCTTACACATCAGGACCCCCAAACTTCACTCTGGAAAAAAATTCTGAAAAAATTCAAAGAAAACTCCTATCTTTGAGAAAAATTTTCTCAAAATCTATGCATAGAAAAATTCTGAATTTTTTTCCAGAGTTAACGTCGAGGGTCCTCTATGAGGTGGGTGTGTCGATTTTGTGACACCCAGTCGGCATGAGTCAGCAGAAATTACCTACCTCGAAAGGAACTGATATCTTTGGAAATTTTTTTCTCAGAATCTATGCATGGAAAAATTCTGAAAAATTCGCCAGAGTTACAGTTTGGGGGCCTCTACAAGGTGGCACTATCGATATGGTGGCACTCAATCGGCATGAGTCAGCAGAAATTACCTACCTCGAAAGGAACTCAAATCTTTGGAAATATTCATCTCAAATCTATGCATCCATCCACCCTCACCTACCCTTTACTAATGTCAACAGAGACAGTGTATCAGTTATGCAATAAAGAAACAAATTTATAGAAATTTTGAACTTCTATATCTCCAATCACGATTCTAGAAGCCTTCACAAATACCTATATTCATTAGTCAAGATGTCGGCTTGTCATATCCGGAAATCTGAATGGTTCAAAATCCTTTATATTACGTAAGGAGAACAAAAAAAAACTAAAAAATCTCGAAATTGGGAATATTAGGCACCTCCTACTCCTCTCCTTGAAGATGTGTGAAGCTCGGAAGCAAGTCAATTAATCGGGGTTGACCTTTACTATCCGAATATTGTATTGAAAAATCGTTCCTGGTTATTGTATGAGGTGTACGGGCTAAAAAACTGAGTTTTCGGGACATTTTTCATACATATTGGTAAATAGAAGGGGATTTAATTCAAAATTTGGGGCACTTCTAGTCATCGGATTTTAAAAGTAATGACATATTCGTGTTCAGGGAGGTCCTCCGTTCTCTAAAATTTTGTTTTGCCCTTGTTCATCATACCAACTTTCATGCTTCTTTCACTAAAAGCCACTTTTTAAATTAAATTTATATTTTGCAGTTGCACTAAAATAAAATCTTTATCAAATTATGCTCGTATTGCTAAGTTTTCATTTGCGAAATTTTTAAATTTTGAGTTATATAATCGATACGGTACCTCATAATTGATACCTAGTAGTAGGCTATACATGAAAGTACACCTTTATAGCACTTTATTCATTTTCACTTCGTTATTAATTATTAATTACTTATAAATTAATTTCCGATTTCAAAAATAGATATTTCGCATCCACATTGATAAGTTAGTTGTTGCAATTTGGTGATAATTGTTGATAATAACCAAAAGAACGATTCTTTTCATCCTTAAATCGGATTTTCATAAAAACTATTGATACGCCCCCTATATTGAAAATGGTTCAACTAAAAAATGTAAACAAAACAAAATTTTCTCAACGCCACTATCAATATCAGTACGTAATTCTACATTTTCAAAATACAGATTTCTCTGTCAATAATGAATGAATCTATTTAAAATTTTGTACATAGCTTTACAAGATCATTTTGAAGGGTGTATCATCATTTTTTTTGTTCACCAACTACTTTTCAACTACATGATGTATGAGTGAAAAGTGACGTAAATTTGCTAACTTCAGAGTAAGATAATAAATTCAGATAATTAATTATTTAAAAAATAGTGATAAAGCACCCTAATTATAACCTTCCTGAACAATATTATCGAAAAATGAAATAAATCCGTTCATTCGGTTCCTCACAACACGTTTTAAAAAATTCTTCATTTTTACCTACTCATTTACCTCTCATTTACCTACTAAAGTACAGCCTTAAGGTATGTTGATCTGAACATAAGGGTAGGTACCTACTTTTATTAAATTTAATCAGTTCACGTACGTATTCGGCCCGACTGGTCATAAAGTAAGTCTATTGAACCTGAAATACGTACCTTTATTGGTATCTTTATCTATAATCAACACCCGAATACTAAATTTCATTAGGCGAACAAAGAAAACCTCAAGGAAAAAATATGATAGAGTGAAGATATTTTTAAAATATCATGTTTTATTTTACTAACTCGGTGGGACATGCAAACGTCTGCAAGGATTCTACAATAATTCTGTTGAGAACTTCTGCAAAGATTCTGCTAGAACTGCAGGGTATACCTCCCGAAGTGCAACGTGTAATACATCGAGCCTGCAGAATTCTTGCAGAATCCTGGCTATAACGGATTACATTTTGCAGAATTCCTGCAGAATGTGATGTTTTTTGCACGCTGGGAATATTTTGATTTGAATAGGTTGAGTATTTAATATTTTTTTCGCAGATATCAATAGCGACGAATAGGCACAAAAAAAACTTGACAAGAAATTCGCGAGAAAATCGTCGAAAAACTGATCGATGATAGGCAATGATCACGATTTTCAAAAAATCGCGATGACTGAAACTTTCAGCTTTTTATTTTTAGAAACAAAAAAAAAATGCCCGGTGTGCAAAAAGAGCAGAAAAATGATCAGAAAAGATCAGAAATTCTCACTGGCTGCTCCTTTAGACCTCCGCCCGTTGCGCGTTGAACGACCCTTTTTGACACACCCCCCCCCCCCGTTGCGCGTGCATCAGCTCAGAAAGGAACAGAAAGGAGTAGAAATAATGCACGAAAAGAGCAGAAATTGTCCGCTCTTTGTGCACGTCGGCCCCGAGGTCCCACCTTCTCGCCTAAAAACTTGTTCAACTATCGTCACTTTCAATAAACCACATCCTGCGATCATCCTAAACATGTATGGAGTAAACGATAGCCTTGGAAGACCGTAGATGAAATGTTTGGTGGTACCTGGGAGCTCTAAGAAACGAAAAGATGAACCAATAATATTTAGCGTCAAATTGAATCGATGGACTTATTTTTATCCCGAAAGCGTCGTATTGGACGCCAGGAATATTCTACCCGAAAAAGAGTGGAATCCAATCAGCCAAACTGATTTTAACACTTTAAAAAGTAAGTTCATAGCCCACAATAATTTAAGAAGCAGGAGTCAAAATTTTGATTGCATAGGTTTAGACCATTTTTCAGAATGGGCACCTAGCGATCTGGCACTTTTATATTTGCATTGCAGGTGACAAGTTGGATTAATTTTCATTCATCTTTCGAGGGGACAGTTCTGTGACCACCCCCCCTGGATGGAATTAGAGCTTTTCATAATGAATGTAAAATTTCATTTTCATTGAATATTCTTTGTTTCAGTTCTTCAGCACCTGAGCACCATGGAAAATTATCAGTTTTGTAAACAGCGAAGACTACCGATACCTCAACAACCTCCACGACACATTTCTTCCCCAGGCATCGTAGCGAAATTATTTTTGAAGAAAAAAGTAACTTTCAGTAAGTTTTTTTGGCCAAAAAGTAAACAAAAGTAACCAAAAATTTTTATTTTTTTCGGGGGCGGGCAAATTTGTTTTACAGTTTTCTGGGGGGGGGGGGGGGCAATTTTTTGTAGTTTTTGCAAACATTTCAAAGATGAATCACCTGAAAAGACGTGAATAATTTCATTTATTAAATTCCTTCGTCAAAACAACAAGCAAACTAGCAAAACTCAGCTTTTTATTTTTTTCTTGAAGAATTTTGAAAAATAGCAATTTTATTTCTACGAGAAAATTTGAATTTTTACCCTGGAAGTGCGAAGAAAAAATGACTTTTGAGGGGGAAAAAGTAACCAAAGTGACCTTTTAGACGTAAAAAGTAACCAAACATGACTGAAGTCGAAAAAAGTGACCCGCTGTGATGACTGCTTCCCTCATCTGTCAAATTCCTAATCAAATCAAATAACTGAAAAATAAATCTCAACTAGCTGTTCGGGCTCGACGACGCGAAGTGTCGCCAGTCGCGACAAAATATCGTTACTTAATTTTTATACGCGAATATTTCGCTCGAATACTTCGTGTGCCATCCTCAACACAGTAGTCTTTTAAGCGTAGGTATACTTCAAAGAATAATATAAACAGGAGCTCTCGCAGATAACTCCATCACACATACCGCCTTGATTTCCTGCATAATAATACAGCGAGAGTAGTGTAGGTACAATGTACACACAACGTATTCTATACATCTCCATACGTACATTATAATACACTTCTCAATTATACACTCACGTATACGCGTTCCACGAGTAAACATCGTGTCGAAAACTTCCGTTTGATCTACGGCCAAAATTTCGCATCTCGCAAATATTTCAGCGTTCGGATGATGCTACTTTCATCAACCCTGCTCAACCCGCTCGTTTCCGTTTTAATCCATTCCATTCCTTCCACGCATAACTCTCTATTTCGCGATGTATCGTTGAATGACCTCCTACTTCGCCGCACTGCCTACGTCGGCAGAAATATCGCTTTTAAATCACACGTTAAATTTAAAAAAATTCGGCTAAATGGATAATTTACGTACGTATTTAGGTATGTTGTTGTGATCATCGAAACGTTAGTCGTGGGAAGTTGTTTTTCTTTTTTTTTCTTTTTAAATAAAGCTCGCGAGTTCGTATATCCGTTCACGTCGATCGATGTAAATATGTGCTATTAACACGATCGGTTTACGTGGGTATATTTGATGTATCTATACTTGTTTTGGTAAATAAATACCTGATAAATTAATGGTAATGTTCCTAATGAAATTATTCGACACTTCAGGATCTTAAAATAAGGAACCACGAGATTTCGTCAGTTTCGAAAGTGACGAAATTTGGCTCGTTGAAAGAACATGTCGCTCGTATTTCAGGATCGAAATTTCAGCCGTAGAAGACTAATTTTTATATTTTTTATGGTTTTTTTAAAATATCCGAAACTATTCATTGATAATCTGAGTTTTCCACGAATTGATCTCTCGGGTTGATTGAATTCATTTTCAGACCAAACTGGAGTTTCCAAAAAAAGTTGGACTTTTTCCAGTATATTGGAATCGCTCTAGAAAACGTCCAAATCAACTTCAGCAGCTGAGCAAATAGGATTATCAAACTTTCAGTACAAAAGTTTGCCCAAATTACAGAGAGATTCCGATGTTCCGGGACAGCTCAAGTTCCGCTTGAAAATGATCGCAATCTACTCGAGATCAATTTTTTTTTTCTTTTAATGGGTTCGGACTACATGGTCCATTAGCCCGAATTATAAACCAATTTTTAACCTTTGTACCGCAAAAGTTTTCACTTTATTTCATATAAAATCAACACAAGTACTCACTCATTTCGAATCAATGAAAAATCACTGATAAACAGTCAGAATTGCAGCACAGGATAAATCAGTGAAATTCACTGATTTTCAGTGATTTTTCACTGATTATTCAAAGAATTTCACAGATTTTTCAGTAAATTTCATAAATATCACTGAGTTTTCAGTGAATTTACACTGATTTCCAGTGATTTTCTTTCACTGATTTGTTTTCAGTGAAAAAATTTCACTGATTTTCTCCTGTGCTGCAATTCTGACTGCTTCTTAGTGATTTTCGGTAATTTTCACTGATTTATAATTGAGAGAGTACTAAGAGTGATTTCGGCCATTTTGAAAAAATCCTCGAAAAATTGATTTCAGTAACTGAAATTTCGGTAATTGGGATAGTGACTGGCGTGCTCCTTCAATGAGCCAATTTTAGCAGTCGATAATTTTTTATTAAATGCAAGTGGTAAGGGTGACTATTTAGGGGAAGGGGTAACATTTTGACAAAAAAATCGACATACGTATTGAAATCTAGGTTTTCAAAGGCGCTGATTTCAAATACTTACGTTATCGATTTTTCGATTAAAACCAAGGGGTGAGGAGGGGTGAGCCCATTCAGGGGGAGGAGTAACATTTCGACAAAAAAATCGACATACGTATCGAAATCTAGGGTTTTAATACGTATGCCATTTTTTTTGTCAAAATGTTACCCCTTCCCCTAAATAGTCACCCTTACCACTTGCATTTAATAAAAAATCATCGACTGATCTGGATCAAGGAACGTCAGAAAACATTATTCCGCGATTAGTTCGTGAAAAAAATTGTAAAACTAATTTCACTTTCAAAGTGGTGAAAATCGGGCAAAACGCTAGTCAAAAATGACTCCCCTCACCCCTGCAGAGGGTATACGGGGTGCCTCTGGGCTTGTATTTATTCTGTTGGACCTGTACTACACAGACATCGCATAAAAAACTTCAACCCATGAACATTATCTCGTATATAATTAAATAATTGTGATTTTTACCCAAAAATGTGACAAATTGGTGCAATTTCAGTACCTTTAGACCCCTCTGTTCACTCAGAGCAGGGGTATGGAAATATGAAAAAGGTCAATATATATGGTAATCTACCCGTACATTTCGAAAATCGTAATAAAAATTTGGTTGGAAGGTCGGCAGGTTGTGCAAAGTTGGAAAAATATGATTTTTAGGCAGTTTTGAGGGGAAATGCGAAAATACGAGTAGAGAAATCTCAAATTTGAGGGACCTCTCTCACTCGGATTTTGAAAGTAATGATATTTTTGAACTCAGTGGGATTCAATCATTTGGAAATGACACCAAAAAAGGGTCGATAGTCCAATTTCGAAAAATGGGGAGCGGAACCCCCCTTAAAACCTCCCCCCACTCCCTTCTTTGGGGTTTGGCGATGGGATCCCGGGCTCTAAAAATTCGTTATGATGTCCTTGTTCACCATACCAAATTTTACGCCTCCATCATCTTTTGCAGTTTACTTGCAGTTTGCCACTGGACTAATATAATTTGATACGATTTTATTTGAAATTTTTCAGCCAGGAATTATTTTCGTGGGTACTTATGTATTGGGTATGATTTATCAGCCTGACAGAAAAGGCTGAATTAACGACAAAAAATAGGAGGTTCGAACGACAGAAAATAAACTTGAACGGATGTAAGAAAAGCACGACTAAAATATATATTGCACAGTGAATCAATATACTTATTCAAAGACAGATAAAACATCGCACGTCACATGGATTCACGACAAAAGAATATTTTTGAACGGCATAAGAAATTTTTAAACGACAAAACTATAAAAATATCATTACAAAATTGGAATACATTGATTAATAAGATAAAGTACCTATTATTAGAAAACGTAATAATTTATCATTGTCGTAATAAAGCTCTATTTGAGACGCAGCCAGGGATACCCGACCATATGTCGGAAAAGTAAATTTCGAGAAAAACGCAAATTAAGAAAAAATGACCAAAAATGTGGAAATTTTTTTTTTTATCAATTTGTATACTATGAACCCTCTACTTTCATATGAGAATAGGTTCAGGTCCCAAAAGTGTCATCTTCTTGGTTAAAAAACGAATTTTGCTGAAGGCCTCTGAGAAATTGAAACCATACCATATGTCGGAATTTTATAAAAATATGTTAAAATTTACAACTTTCATTATTATTGAAACGTAGTAGTGTTCAACAAATATCCGGATATCCAAATACCAAATACTATTTGGATTATCCGGATATCACACGGAAATTGCCGAACAGCTCCGAAAACATCCCGAAAACGGTTGAACTTTTCCGAGAGTTCCCGAATTCTTTCACGAACCCTCACAAAATTTAAAGGTCGATTATCAAAATCGAAAAATCGAGATTGAAAAATCGATTATCGAAATATCGAAATTGAAGAATCGATTATCAAAATCGAAAAATCGAGATCGAAAAATCGATTATCGAAATATCGAAATTGAAGAATCGATTATCAAAATCGAAAAATCGAAATTGAAAAATCGATTATCGAAATCGAAAATTCAATTTTTTCCCATTGAAACTCTTCATTTTTCGATTATCCGGATATTTTGTTGAACACTAATTTTCAAAGCATGATTTTCACCGTTTGGTTTGTAAAGTTGTTTGACTTTCACTATGATTTCATTTCTCAATGCACGTAATTTCAGGTTCGTTTTAATGAACTACAGTGGTGTACGATTACTAAAAAAACAAATTTTGTACCAAAAATGTCATTATTTCTTGAAAAAAGATGATTCCCGACATATGGTATGGTTTCGATTTTCGATGCCGGCAACTTCTGGAAGGGGTCAATGACCTAAAGTGATGTAAGAGGACGTAAATAAACCATTTCCGATGAGAAAAGTCGTTTAAAGAACATAATTTTTTTTTATTCATTGAAAACAGTTCCAAATTTTGTTTTGCGTTTTTCTCAAAACTTTGATTTTTGAAAATCATTTTTTGACAAACTTTGAAAAATCATAGAAAATTTATTTCTCAACCTTTTTTAATGCGGTTTGCGTTATTCGAAAGGTACAAGTATGTACTACTTAAAGAGCCAAAAAAACGAAAAAAAAATTTTCCGACATATGGTCGGGTATCCCTGGCTGCGTCTCAATTTTTGTTTTTCTGCATAGTAGTCAAAATTTCTTTAGGCTTTCGAATACCATCTTCATTGATTTTAAGAGGAGGGGGTAAAAAGAAGCCTTCATTCACACTAATTTTTGAAAGAAATCGAATTTTTGACAAATACAAAGTGATTGAAAAAATAATTATCGAATTTCGACCAATTTATAATTTGATTTCTTCACTTGAACTAGAAAGAAAAATAATTTCCTTATCATTTAATTTAAAAAATAACGCAATATTCCTGTTCAGCGACCTCAATTTATATGAAATCGATATGCATAATGTAAAAATTGCTTGATTATGAGAAGGGGGAAGGGGGTGCCCCAAAGTCATGTCCCCGCATTCGTATGACAGATATGGACTCGGTGATGGTTTAGAAAATTTTTGCTCACTATTGATGTTGATCATATCAAGTTTTCTCTCTTTTTTACCGTAAAAAATCAATTTTCCTGGAGTAGGCTTTCATAAGGGGGGTAGGAGTAGGGGTTGTTTTGGGAGGGTGGAAATCAGAAATTAGCAATGGGACGCTGGAAAAAATTATTTTCCCCACAAATCACCAAAATCTGTGCATTTTAACCATTACATTGAACATAAGTGCGATATTTCTATAAACCCCCTAAACATAGCAACTTTGGATGGTCATAGGTCCGGCCCCCTTTACCCGACAAAAATTTTTAAAAAGGCGTTTTGTAGGTATTTTGGTGTAGATTAAAAAGTCACTAAGATAATTTTACCCCAAAATTTAAATCTGAGGAAGGGGAAGCAAAAAACCCATTTTGGGGGGCTTTGATCCACCGTAGGGGAGAACGCATAAAATCTGGTGTAGCCGGGTTTTCATATGTTGTTCAGGGTGTGGTCCTACACCATTTCCAGCAAAAAAAACTTTAGTTGTATTTTTGCCCGGGTTTACCTCATTTTAGACCTATATCGACTGTATTATGAATTCATGAAAATTTGAGCTTTTGCCCTATTACCGTTTAATAATTCAAATTTATCGTTGAAAACATCATTAATGTCGTTGAGGGAGTTGTCGTGATTTATAAACAACAGTCGTGGTAAAAACATATTTTAATCGTTACAAAATTAACCGTTCTAACCGCCTAATTTGTCGTTTTCACCATTGTTGATTGTCGTAACACTTGCCTGTCGTTCAAACCTCCTTTTTTGTCGTTCGAATATATATTTCCCTTATGTATTATGTAAAGTATTGCATCATTAATTTCGCGTTTTAAAATAAAAATAACACCCGCAGGTAAATGAACCAACCATTATAGCCAGATTACACAACCTTACGCAGAAAGAAAAAATTCAACCAAAAAAGGTCGGAGTTGACCGGAAAAAATTTGATTTTACTAATTTTTTGGTAAGTGATATATTTTGAGATGAAACCTTTCCAGAAATTTTTTTAAACGCCTTCATGATACATGGGAATTGAGTTCGCGTGCTCTACTCAAAAGTACCCGGCGTGCAAAAAGAGCGGACAAATTATGCTCCTTTCAGTTCCTTTCTGACCTTCCGATGCGCGATGCCCGCGCAACGGGGGAGGGTCAAAAAGGGTCGTTCAACGCGCAACGGGGGTCCAAAGGAGCAGACAGTGAGAATTTATGCTCTTTTCTGCCCATTTATCTGCTCTTTTTGCACGCCGGGTAATTGGAATTCAAAGGGCTAAAAATTTTTCTGGGAAATTTTCAACTAAAATTATTCAACAAATTAAAAAATTCAATTGGCAAAATGAAAAAACCTCTCTTTTCTGACCCAGCCTAACCAACCAATCTAAAATCAACCCTTTCTATCATCTCAGAAACACCTTTCAAGCAATTATTCGCAAAGACGTATACACAGAACGAAGCCAAAGGCTCAATAAATTCTTGATTCACCCACCTTTGCAATTCCTCGCCACCTCCATCTGATTCTTGGCACACCTAGCCAAAAAATCGCGAACCATTTGAGCCAACAAACCGAGTTATTTACAAGGGCCAATTTTTTCGCCATCAATCTTATTCGCAGCACATCAGTTAAGGCGCCACACTTGTATTATACACGAGTATATCATCGTCTCTCATCTTAGGAAGTTAATATTCGGCCGTCAAGACGTACGCCGGAGAGGTAACCCGCGCAAATATTTAGCACTGCGTCGCGTCGAATTCTGCCAAACAGACCGCAAATATTTCAACGTATCTGCCTTCTTCACCGATACACACGCTAATAATATAAAATTATCATATCACACAGATCGACGCGTTCGCGATGCGTAAATATCTATCCAGCATTTTTAGGCGCACGAGGAAGAGACCTCCGGCCCTGATAGTCTGGTAAACAGTACAGTATCGAAAACGCATTCGAGTGAATTATGATATTTTCCGTATAATTATACGTATAACATTATTCATCATACGTTCATACCGCAGATAGGCGCTGACCCTTTGATCACCTCTCCGTCTGTAGTCTCACTTCCAAGTACCCTCGTGTATAGTTTACGCGTATATCGCGATACTCGTAACATAAATAAGTGTAAAATAATATATAGGTTTACGTAGCGTATACGTACATTATCGTACTGTCTAACTCGACTAAACGGCACGTTAATAGCTTTTGAGAAAGAAAAGTTCGCTCGTTAAATACATAACTCCTATTCCCTTCGCCCATTTCCCATCCCGGGCTGTAGCGTCGCGTCGGCAAATTATCACAATAAGGGATACGTTAACCTTTGACATATTATTTACTAGGATAAAAATAACAACAACAACCGAATGACCGAGAACGAGAACGAGCGAGGCGAGAATTCATTCATACCGAAATAGGTACTCGTACTTCATATTTTCGCAACGAAGTAATGCTAGTTACTCGTACATTCTTTGGGCAATGAGCCATAACAAAAGTGTTACTGTATGATTTATGCGTTTACGTAGACGTACGTACATCAAGTACCATACATAGTACGTACGAATACCGACCAAAATCCAATATTTTCCAAGCACGGGGAAAGAATAAAACATGATAAAAGTTAGTATGCAGGGTTATATCGCTTCATCAATTGCTGCAACTAGTAAGTAATTTTTTTTTTTTTTGATAAAAAATGTTTTATCGACAAGCTAGGTATTATTTTTGGACATGCAGCTGGACATCCAGACTTCAAGGGTATTTGGTATATCGTTTTCGTTTTTCTATAGATTTTGAACCAGTTTTAAAATTGGTATATCTTTTTAGAAACGATACTTTTGCTATGAGGAGAAAGTGAGAAACAATGCCGATCCACCCCGACGTTTGATTGCTTTCATACAGATGACGAGTCCGATACATCTAATATTAATGATACTATCGATGATGAGGATTTCCTCGAATTGAACGCGTCATCCGAAAATAACGCTTCTTCCGAAAATGATGTATTTTTCTATTTTACGACCAATTCCTAATAAATTAAGAGGTTCATTATTAATATTTTTTTCCATATTATTATTTTTAATTTATCCTTTAATTATTAATATAAAATTTCAAAATAATAAATTCAATAATTTTATATTTTTAACTAATTTAATATTTATTTTTATAATTATTTTTATTTCTATAATTAATCAGTTAAAAATTCCTTTTTTTTTTAAATTACTTTTTATATTGTTGCTAGTCATTGCTGCCCCCTTGTTGTTGTTGTTGTTGTGTGTTTTATCAGTCCAACTAGGGGGTACATACAACACCTTTCTGTGTTTTTGTTTGAATTTTTAGTGATCCGGGCCTTATTTCCCGCCAGTAATTAAGTACGTTTTTTTTTTTAAATAAAATTTCTTGAAATAAGTTTCAGCTTGAATATTTTTTATACCCAACTGATCATTGACATTGATTTTCCAAAGATCAAGAAAAACGTATTTGTCATTATGTGTTTTTTTTCTAACCTGGGGAAATGGTGGAAAACTTGCTCCGATGATTTTTTTGTGACAGAGATTTTATTCCGAGACCATTTCAGTTTAAAATTTTGAAAAAGTACTTTTTTCAAAAAATGTAAATTTCAAATTTGAGCAAATTGATTTAGAAGAGTAGAACTTGCATGTAGGAGAGAGGGATCGTCAATAACGGCGTCATGAATGATCGGTGTAAAAGACTCATCGAGGTAATGATTCTGAATTATCAGAATTATTAGCTCGATTTTTACAATTTTTCTCGATAGATTTGGAATTGATAGTTAAATTGCAAGAAGAACCCGTTTCAATCGCGTAAATATCGTTTTGAGCGAGATCATTACAATTAGCATCGGATTTGCTGGTATTACGAGTTGCATTCGTTGCTGGGGGGGGGGGGGGTTGGTTTTTATCTATAGCTAATTATTGCTAATTAAAGTACAAGTAGTCGAATTGAATTATTCATCATATGTCAACTCGACCAGGTTTTGACCTTGGGTCTTCCGATTTCGCTCACAATTTTTTTACGAGTTCTCCTCGATAGTCTAATGAAGGAATCACCGTCATTCCGATCCTAATCCTTCACGGGGGCGGGGGGTGACCCTTGTAATTTTCGTATAATTGGGATTTTTTGCGAAATTGCTTAACTTTGAAGGAGCATATCTCGAGATTGGTTAGGTCTAAGATAAATCTATTCATGCTGTTTTGTAGAGAATTGAAAGGAGATTCAAAATTGATAATCACTTTTTGAAAAATTCAAAGTTGAGCTTTTGTGATGGAAGCTCAACTTTCATGATAAGTATAAAAGATGAAGAGCCCCATTAAAAAATTTGAAAAAAATACTATGAAGAGAACTTTTAATATATTTTTCAACTAATTACTTTTCAAGATGGGATCTCAATACCCCTGGGGGGAACCGGGGTCCCAAATTTTGGTCAAAATTCAAAAAAATGGAAAAAGTGAAGTAATATATCGATTTCTACGAATGCTGAATTCGTATATGTGCTTAGTTTTTTCATTCGACCCCTCTGAACCCCCCTCCTTCGTTCTCCACACTGACTCCAAAATTACTAAATCATTTAAAAAATCAATGTTTTTCAAAATTGGGGGCTAGGGGAGCACCAAAGGGTCGAATCCCAAAAATAAGCAAATATTCGAACTCAGCGCTCTCAAAAACCCAACAAACGACACGTCATACGTTATTTTTCATTTTTTTGAATTTTGACCTCATTAGGGGGCTGATAGGGGGGTTCAGAGGGGTCGAATGAAAAAAATAAGCACATATACGAATTCAGCGCCTTCGAATTAGTAGAAATCGATATATTACTTCACTTTTTCCATTTTTTTGAATTTTGGCCAAAATTTGGGACCTCTGTGCCCCCCCAGGGGTATTGAGATCCCATCTTGAAAAGTAATAAGTTGAAAAATACATTAAAAGTTCTCTTCATAGTAATTTTTGCAGATTTTTTAATGGGGCCCTTCATCTTTTATACTTATCATGAAAGTTGAGCTTCCATCACAAAAGCTCAACTTTGAACTTTTCAAAAAGTGATTATCAATTTTGAATCTCCTTTCAATTCTCTACAAAACAGCATGAATAGATTTATCTTAGACTTAACCAATCTCGAGATATGCTCCTTCAAAGTTAAGCAATTTCGCAAAAAATCCCAATTATACAAAAATTACAAGGGTCACCCCCCGCCCCGTGAAGGATCAAGATCGGAATGACGGTGATTCCTTCATTAGACCATCGAGGAGAACTCGTAAAAAAATTGTGAGCGAAATCGGAAGACCCAAGGTCAAAACCTGGTCGAGTTGACATAGAATGAGCCAACAATGAGTTTTCTTCGTTTACTCCTTACATTTTTTTTTCTTGGGGGGTTCTGCTGAAGATGGGGTTTTCTCTTTCAATTGATATTGACGTACTTCAACAGAATCACGCCTAACAGATCAAAAAAAAAACTTAGGTAAAAAACGTGAGGTTTAGGTTCTCTTTGTACTACTCGTGAGGTTAGGTTCACTTCATACCACATCGTGAGGTTACGTTTCAACCTCGGAGCACTTTACAATTTGACACTTTTCGATCTTGCCAACTTACCACGTGCCACCGTGGACTCCCTCAGCATCATCGAAAAGCGCCGTAGAGTGCCCCATATACAACTACTACTACGTTTCCATACGTTTAATACGTTTATTCGTTTTTCAACGTGTATTTGTAAGTTTTTTTTGTAGGTATGTATTTCAATTTTAATTGGAATGTTTCTTCAATTTTCATTTGTTCCATTTTTTCACTATCATTGGAACCTTTTTTTTGATATCTTCAGTTCAGTTTTTTTGTCAACTTTTATTAATAATTTTGTTTTTCTTTGAGTGAAAAAATATTTTCTTGTCATTTCTTGATTTGCAGAGTTATAATATAATGTATTTTGGGGAAAAAATGGTGTTGAAAAAATTGTAGAAAATAGTTCCGAGTTCAGAAAAAAATTTAGTTGAGAAAAAATTTAATGCTGAAAAAATTTTAATCAAGAAAAAATTACATTGTATACAAAATCTAGTTGTGAAAAAATGAAAAAAAATTGATAAAAAAATATTGTCGTTTTGAAAAAATCGTACGTCTGTCGTTTCGCTACACAGTCCTTGGTAAAAAAAAAAAGGCTCTTCCACAAACCGTCCCGAGCTCAGACAAAACAGACGGCCGCCCGAGGAAAGCGAGGGAGAATCGGTCCATTAGAACTCACAAAATGATATTTTGAAAATTGCGTTTTCTCATAACGTTGAAAACCGAAGGCGTGCTCAAATCTGATACTATGACGTCACAAATTGGAATTTTCCTTTTACATTCGCGGCGTGGCGCGCACTAGCGTGTTAATTGAGCAAAAATCAGAAAAAAATACCACGTTTGTGACGTCACAATTTCAGCACTTAGGTCTTGTGCATAGGAGGTTTTGATTAAACACGTAAATTACAATTTGTGACGTCATTTATGTAGCATCGGATTTAACCACGACTCCGGTTTCCAACGCTACGAGAAAACGTAATGTACCTTTTTCATTCTTTTAAAATCTTCATCTTTCAATGCCTACTTTTGATCTGTCATAATTTTTTTTCAAAAAAATTTCGTGCAACTTGTTCATTAGATATATATCTAAGTGGGGATCTGCCATTACCTGAAAATTCAAATCAAGCTCTCCGATTGGTTGAATATTACTAACTCTATATTTCTGACTATCAAAACGGAACTAATGTGACCAACGTTTCTGACTTTGTATTCTGACCGTCACGTTTTTCCAACTTTTGCCAATCGGGTAATAATTTTACATTTTACTCTTCAAAAACTCAACACAATCACCAACATTATTGAAAATTCATTACTGTACCCAACAATCAACCTCAATTGGCTGGATTTCTTCAACATCCATCTCACGTCGATGAACCTATACATATAAGAAGATCCACCAAATAGCGAAAAGAATCCCATAAATAAAGCAATAAATCTAGTCGAAGCAACAGATGAAACAAAATCAATTTTCTTATAGAACACAAAAATAGAAGTATTTTAAGTAGGTAATCTTTAATTTTATTATTTTGCCCACATCAATACTTACTAAAAATTGGGAGATTTATACTAGGTCACACTTTCATTTTTATAAATTCATTTCTTTTTAAAATAAATAATTCAATTTCAAGGTTAAGATTTTATGGAGTGTTAAGAATCATTTTAATGAATTTCAAACACTAAATTCACATTTATGTTCCACCGTTCAGCACATCAAAACTCAGGCCTGTAGCTAGGAGGACGAATGGAGCATTGTCCCTTCTGGAGAAATTTGTCAAACCACTCTTTTCAACTTAATCACAATTTCAGTATCAAACAATAATACATCTACTAATTATTCTGTTCCAGTGAGGGGGGAACCCGTTCGCCCACCTTAACTACAGGCTTGAAAATTTTTGTCCACGCTACTTACTATCAAATCACGTTATTTAGAAAAAAAATTGCTGGTGTAGCTGCCTAATTCATTCAAAGTACACCAAATATCGTAAAACTTACTACAGATCTCCACACTTCACCTCGTCCACCCAACGCGGAAAAATTCGTAAAACTTTCCCTCGCAATCCGTCATTCCCTCGTTATTATAAAAAGACGACACAGAAACGGAAAAATGAGAATGAACTAAGAAAAAAAATGAAAACTATTCCTAAATACTGCCATTCTACACGGCTTAATCCGAAGAGAATTATTTCCTAAATATTCGTTTTTCGATATAAATATTAAATTTAAAAATTCGCCAGTGTTTATTAAATATCACGCCTTAGACGTTGATAAATCGACTGCTTACTCATTCAAGAAACACCCCAGGTGGTGTTATAAGAAATGACATCTGCGTTCAATAGAGTATCCCATTTCTTTCTTTTTTTTTCGTTTAGAATACGAAGGATATTCGCGAGTTCAAGTCAAGGCCGTTGTTGTAATACGACTGAGTTTACTGGGTGAAGATCGAGACAAAAAATATGATAGTTTGCAATGAAGATTTTTTTCTTCATATTATTATCAATTTCAATACTGTATCATTTCCATTATCTCATCAAATTCGATCATTTTGGTAACCAAAGGAAATATAGAAATGTGTTCAACTTACAATGTAAATAATACGTTTTTAAAAAGAAAGATGCATTGTAGGTATTTTATTTGAAAAATTCAAACCGAACTCGTATACGGTACACGACCAAAACTTTAAAGACACCCTATAACAGGCGACTAGGCGTCTATTTACCAATTTGAAGATAAACTGGGCAAAGCCTAATTGAAGTCATCTAATTACGCTCGAGCTCTACTCGGGGACAATAAGACATTTGAAATCAATTTCCGTTTCTCGTTAAAATTAATAAACCAAAGTAAACGAGCTCAATGAAAATACTCTATTAATACGATCATTGTACTCAAACAGCTCAGGAGACGTGAATGAACATTAATAGAATATATAGATCCATAACAAAATTCGATTCCTCAAACAATCTTTAGTAGGTAAGTTAATTCAATTATTAATTTATTCAGAGAAACACGCGGCCTTTTAAACTGAATTATTTAAATTTAAAGGAGCAGCAAAAATGATAAAATTCAAAGTTAATCAAAAATCATTTAAAAAACTGTAAGTACATTTAAATGCTCGAAATTTAATATTTTCTATATCCGAAGGGAATGATCCAAAATTTTAAAAATTCTCCACAAAAAAGAAGATAGGGAGCCACGAAAAATGTTTTCTCTTCAAATTTTTTTCTCCAAAATTTCATGATACCCTCAAATACAACACTTTTTTGTGTGTGTGTGGGAGAGGGAGGGATAGGTAGTTGGGTACAAAATAAAATTTCAAAGAGAAAAAATTTCGTGCTCCCTCTCTCACTTTTTTGGCGAATTTTTGGAATTTTCAAACCGCGGAAAACTGGGAAAATTTAGGGAATTTCTTTTGAAAAAATTCTCAGATACTTATACGTCCACATGGTATCTATGATCGGTGAAAATTACTAACAAAATTTTCGGATCGCCTCCTTCGGAGATGAAAAACAATCATTTTCGAGCATATATATGGCTCCGTAACTCGGGTGAAGGTAGGGTAAGGCCTGAGTACAGAATTCTCATCAGCTCGTGACGTCACAGGAGTTGGCTGAAAATGGCAGAAAATTACATTGGTTTAAATGGGAGGATGTGAGTTTTTTAATTTCTAACTCGATACGGAGGGTACTTTTTATAGTTTTCGGATCGGATCTCGTGTAAAATTCGCCGAGCTTTCCGATGGCGTGATCATTTTTTGATTTGGTACGATAGTTTTTCTTATAAATCGAGATAAATGATAAATAAGTTGCGGATTTATTGAAAAATAAATAAGATAAATTTATTATAGACCAAAAACTATTATACCATTAGAAAGAGCGTGAAAAATGCTACATTTCGTCCATTTGATGTTTTTTTCGATGTGTTATACTTTTCGAGGGACACCTTTCTAAACATTTGAGTTGCAATATTTCAAAAAGTATAACTCATGGAAAAAAACATCAAATAGACGAAATGTAGCATTTTTCACGCTCTTTCTAATGGTATAGTAGTTTTTGGTCTAATCAATTTTTCTTATTTATTTTTCAATAAATCCGCAAAACCTTCAGTTTTTATTTTTCATTTATCTCGATTTATAAGAAAACTATCGTACCAAATCAAAAAATGATTACACCATCGGAAAGCTCGGCGAATTTTACACGAGATCCGATCCGAAAACTATAAAAAGTACCCTCCGTATCGAGTTAGAAATTAAAAAACTCACATCCTCCCATGCAAACTAATGTAATTTTCTGCCATTTTCTGCCTACTCCTGTGACGTCACAAAACTTGTTCTCAGGCCTTGTTGGTAGGGTCGAGGGTTGAACATTTTTGTTGGGTAATTTCACATCAATACTAACATTTTGGATGATTTTTGTCTCCATCGGTTCAAAATCCAATTTTACCGCATCTTATGGTCGAAAATGCTTTTTGAATTTTATCCATTTTTCACCTCTATCAATTTTTAAATCCAGCTCTCCAAGTATATTTAAACGCTGAAACTCTGTTGCTCTTCCAGACCTCTCAAAAATTTTCCACCTCATACCTAGACCTACCAAGACATAAAAAAAAACCACGTGGGATATTTTCTTATAAAATAATGATCAAACTGATATTAATGGTATCATCAATATAACGCATCATTAAAGCAACTGTCGAATTAAAATGAAGAAGATAGTTTGCCACCTGAATGCGAGATTTCATCATCGAAGACTAATAAACGAGCGAAATATAGGGAAAAAACCTCATATACGCCAACGACCGCGAAAAGCGTGGGATTAGAAATAACGTTCCCCGCGCCCTCGTCACTCCATCGTTCATATTTGTTTACACACATCCGAAATTGCACAAGGCGCGGAAGGAGGATTAACGAGCCGAATACATTAATCCGCGATGAGAATATTATTCCGCGTTTCATCAATTTTATCGTCGTCTATATGTAATTTACCGACTTGTTAAATGTGTTAAAAAATCCACTACGATAACGATATTTCATCTCAGATTAGCTGTTTAGAAATGAATTAATTTTAAAGCCAAACCATACAATGTAAAATTGTACCCGAAGGAATTTGCTAACGACCTTATTAAAAAAATCATTTGAAGGAAATTCAAATTAAACGTAATAATTAGGCAATTCTCATCAACTGGGTAAGTGTTTTTTTTACACATGCCTTCTCTTTCCTTTTTCGTGTTTTATATCAGACTTTAATTTTTTCTCACACTATTGTGTCCAAAAAAAAGAAGCATATTCGACCAAATCTCTGTTTCAATATCATTCGGATCATACCACCCAAATAGGAAATACTGGGTAAAAAAATGTAACATACCTAGTTGTCAATGTTTTTTCTTTTCTTTTTTCTGGACATTTATTCTAATGTAGGTAATTGAAAATATTTTCATTAGAAATCTCGAAGGACGAAATTTCAATTTGAAATAGGAAATAAAGAAAAAACGACTTCATACGAAACAATTATTTCACAGAAAAAAAAGAGACAGTGTGGCCTCTTATTTAGGCTAGGTACAAAAGAAGCTCATGTTGAAAAAAGACATACAAATTCCAAATTATTCGCGATACGAGCGATTTTGACCTATTTCTCAATTTATAGGCCAGACGGTTATAAGATTTTTCAAAAAAAAGAGTAAACGTATTATATGAATTGAATTCAAAGCTCAAATTACGAACTTTTTTTCAAACTTGTTGAAAACATCGATACCGTAAATATAACTAGCATTTTTCAAGTGTTTCAAACCATTTATCGATGATTTTTTTTCATTTCACTCAGCCATTTACCATACATAAAAAGTTAAGTCGATATCGCCGAAAAATAACAGAAGGTGAAAAAATTAAAGTATGCTTTTCAATTACAGCGTAAGCAAGCTATAAAAAAATCAATTATACTACATTTAAAAAGCAATCGCGTGAAGTAGGCACTTATGTGCATGTACTTACGACCGAAAGTCGAAAGGAACTTCTCACCTGAAACAAAAAAAATACCTTTTTGATTAGAACTTGGAACATTGTCATTAGACATTTAAATAATGAAGCAATCAAATTGAAAGAGCTGTTCTCAAACATTATTTCATATTACGTAAATTTTATGTTGGAAAAAGAAAATTAAAATTAACTGAAGAAAAATAAACAAACATTCTATTTTTTTAAAAAAATGGAAATTAAAGGCACAGGAAGTTACCATAATGGGGTTCATTGATTTACATACAACTTTTTTTTTCAAATTTCAATGGGCTTTAGCAAAGAATTGTTGTGAAATGACCTAATAAAGACATTGAGATTTTCTAGTCGACGTTTATCTCCCTCCTTCGCTCCAACAAAAATTCAATCAAAATGTTTGAATTTTTTCAAAAAATCAAATTTTTTGCTTTTGAGGTGACGGTTAGCCGTATTATTTATACTACCAATGACGAGTAAAAATATTTATTTATTTATTTTATTTATTTATAGAGTCAGTTGGCGGAGATTTGGGCAGCGCATTCAAATAAGCCTCCTCTTTTCGGACCACTAAATCAGATCAGGCCAACTTGTAATAAATAGTTCACATCCTAAACTGCGAAAAACTTGATGAAAACAGAGATTTAACCAATGAAGTAAATTCATTTTTCGGGATAGTCAAATTCCACTGATTCCCCTGCTGACCAATGACATTTTACTGCCAATCAGTGAAAAATTACCGATTAAGTCAGTGAATAATTTTCATTATTGAATCATTAAAAATTAATTGACGGATTGCAATCAGTCAAAATTTACTGATTCAATCAGTAAATTTTTTCACTGATTTCAACAGTGACTCAATTCTGTCTATTTAAATCAGTCAATTTTAACCGATTCAAAATTGAAGAGTAGTATACTCAAACATCCATATTAAAATTTTCCAACTGTAGGTAATTTTTTTCTCAATTTACATTTTCTCAAGATATTTCAAACTTTGATTTTTTCAATTTTTTTTTTCAATTTCATATTTTAATTTCTTTCAACTATTTCTAATTACTTATTGAGTTTAATAAAATTGTCAAAGACACGAAGGTGACAATTTTTAAAAAAATTCAAAGTTGATAGAAATTTAAAAAATATGTAAAGTAAATTTTTTTAATGGTTTATTCACTGTCGCGTTACAGACGCAAGGGCCGAAAATTGCAAAAAATCGTAAAAAAGGTTGTTATTTTGGCAGATTTTTTAAAATTTTGAGCATTTTATACGGAAAGAAATGAGCAAATTAAAAAACCAATCCCGTATTCGCGTTCAGCAGGTCAAAATACCCCAATAAACACTCTTTTTGAGACCATTTTACTTTAAATCTCGAAATTTAGTTTTATTGTCTTGAAAAATCAGTGAAAAAAAGTGAATATCGACATTTAAAATAAAATGATCGCAAAAAGAGTGTTTATCGGGGTATTTTGACCTGCTGAATACGAATACGGATTGGTTTTTTCAATTTGCTCACTTCAATCCGTATAAAATGCTCAAAATTTCAAAAAATCTGCCAAAATAACAACCTTTTTTACGATTTTTTGCAATTTCCGGCCCTTGCACCACCTCAATTGCCAAAACTGAATACGTGACGTGAATCTACGTCAAAAACACGTTTTTAGGATATTTTCAAAAATTAGTCGAACTTTGCTGCTTAGGTCTTTTTTACAGTTGAAAATTTCAAATGGCCAAAACCTCATGAAGGAGTGCACCAAAACTAATGAAAAAATTATCGTGAATAGACCTCTACGAAATGTAACTTTGTGCAAAAGAACAAAAAATTTCATTCACTTCCATTGAAATTAAAAATTCTTGAAAATGATGCAATAAAATGGCCATAGCTCCGAAAGGGAGGGGGTTGGGCGGCCAAAATTTTTTCCATCATTTTTTTTCATCAAGGTACACAATCTGGAGGCATTAGATCAAAAATCGGGGCTGGGGCCAAAACCACCCCTTATCCGGCTATACCCTTTAAATTTTCTCAAATTTTTTTCTCGTTTTCTTCAAATTTGAATTTAAAAATTTCAACATTATTGTTTTTCGAAATTTCTTTCGGCTCAATAATTGAAAGAAATTGAAAAAATATATGAAATTGAAAAAAATTCAAAACAAAACTAGAAAATTTTTGAGAAAATTTGAATTAAAAAATTTTATAATTTGGATACAATTTTGAAAAAAAATAATAGAATTAACGAAATTGAAAAAATTTGGGCATACGTTAGATCGTTTAAATCCAATTTTTGGCAAAAATAATCAAGAGCTGGTAAGATCATCTCGTTTTTGTATTCAACTCGTACGTTTTCACTCCAATTCGAGCCACAAAAAGAAGAGGAGAGGGGGGGGATACCTTCCAACCTAAACAATTACACCTATACAACAACATATCAGATCCACCTTACATACCATCGTATGGAAAACAACCCCTCATCGACCTTACCTCTCGAACCTCGCATTTATATACGATGCAGGCCATAAACCCGATGAAAATCTGCGCTCTGCTTCGTACGAGATCTTTAATGAAAATTTTTAATACTTGGCGCAAGCAGGTACCTTTAAAAAGAGCTCCGACGCGACGAGGCGTCGGCGGTTTAAAAGCTCAAATAAAACGTCGTTTCTCTTAAGCTACTATACTAATATACCTACGTTGGGATAATACGTATACGTATATTCGGCATCCAACCAACGCTAATAATTTTTACATTTATATTAAAAAGAGAGAGAAAGCCCATTTTCGTATTCGTATATAAGCATACGACAAACATCCAACGAAATTGAAACGATTAAAATTATAGTACCTGCGAGTAGGTAGACTAACTATACGTTTCTATTCTACATATGGCCTACGGTACCCTTTTACCTCCATCCCCCCACCCCCAAACAAATCCTCGATTCAGCCTCCAGTTCCGTCTCATTCTTCGGGCTTATTTTCTCTTATTTTTCGGCTCGTGCGATACCATCAAATAGGCAATTTTCATTCGAACCTTGGAATAATTTAGTTTGCACGAGTATATGCGGCCATTTTACACATGGAACGAAGCAGAAGGCAAAAAATCTGCAGCATCGCGGAGTCTTTCGTCATTAAAAGCATAGCCTAGGTACCTATTCGTTCGAGTCTTCGGCTTGGTTTTATTATCGCGCATTTTTCACCTCTCTTTGACCCCATCAAAATGGCAGACTTAAAATTCTATTATTCTTTTACACTCGAGCTGCTCGAGTACCTATAATAATTACACACGAGCGGGTAATTTTTTTGCTTGTCATTTCGTATCGCGTCTTGTCCGCAGAAAAGCTGAATTCAGTTTTTGAATAGGTACTGAAATACTCAGCGGGACAATATTCGCCATAAGCTCGAAAGAGCCCAACCAACGTAACGTTTACAATTGTAAATTGGATTTCAGCGAAAAGCTCGCTGGCATGTACCAAGGTATTTATAGGTATTGTATATTATAATACGACCTATGTAATCGAACCGATTAATCGATTCGTCATTTGGTATAGAAAACGTCATTTCGATATACGTAAAGCTTCGAGACCACGTCTCTGCCACTGCCACACGAAAACAATCCTGTAATTCAAATTACATCGACAGGTTAATCGTGCAATTGGACGTGGCGCGTGGCTGAATAATCAAAATGTGCAACGTATACCTAAACCTCTCGAATTATACGAGTACGAGACGATATTATCATCATCGGTCGTTTCGACGTTACGTTGGTTTTATACGAATGCCTAATTACGAAAGTAGAGCCAGACGCGGCAGCAGCCCAAGCTTTAGCTATCGTAATTATACGGATAAATTCTCCGCTCGCGTACGCCGTTTAGTATCCGGCCAAACAAAAACACTAGGTCTAGGTCACATATACGTACGCCAAGTTGAACTTAGCGCGCCGCCGATAAGACACGTAATAATGAATCACACACATTATTACCAAAGATCGGTTCGTTTGCCAACTAGAACGTTATATTAGGTACCTACGCGTCGCATCTCGACTCTCGTCGTCTCGTGCCGATTTTTTCCTCTTCCCACAACGCCCAGTGAGCCGAATTTGTATTATGAGAAAGAGAGAAATTAGCCGACAAAGGAGACGAAGGTTGAACGGGATAAGTCACGAGGGATTTCCCTCCAAATCCCTCCTATCGACGATTTTCGTGACTATTCGACGATACTATATTTTCTATTTTAATAACCAGCCCGGATGAATTTGTGTGGTGACAGAATGCGAGGTTCGGGAGGTGAAGAGGGGGATGCACACCTTGGCTGCGTGATTTGTACGAGTACAATGGTGAATTTTTTACGACGTGGAAGAATTTCCATTATCGAATAATCAGCCGGATATCTTCTATAGTCAAATATTACGTGAAACACGCAGCTCATTGGTTGGGAGGGGCGGAGGCAGGAGCGAAATTTTCTATAAATTTAGGTCTATTTTTTCAAAAAATTGTGAAAAAATGAAAAATTAATGATATTTGTGCGAATATAAAGAAGAATCCAGTCTTAGGTGATCAATACGGAATTGAATATTTCAAAAAATTACGGGGAGGGGGTCGGATCAAAAAGTAAATCGATATTCGAATTATACTCCTTCAATTTAGTTAGAATCGATATGCCATACAATATTTTCGTTTCTCAACATAGGTGCTTTTTACCCAAATTGGAGAACTAGAGGGGCACTGCAGGGTCAAATCCAAAAAATAAGTAAATATTCGAACTCGATGCCCTCAAAAACCAAACAAACGACAGGTCACACTTATTTTTCATTTTTTCGAATTTTGACGATATTAAGGAGGCTAATATGGGGGTTCAGAGGTGTCGGATGGAAAAACTGAGTACATATTCGAAATCAGCGCCTTCGAATTAGTAGTAATCAATGTGTTACTTCACTTTATCGATTTTTTTTTGAATTGTGGTCAAAATTGTGGACCCCTGTACCCTCCAGGGGTCGAGAGATCCTATCTTGAAAATTTATTGGTTGAAAAGAGGGAGAAAAAGGCTAATTATTGTAATTTTTCAGATTTTTAAATGATTGCTTTCATCTTTTGTTCTTATCATGATAGTTGAGCTTGCATTTCAAAATGTGATTACTATTTTTGAATTTCCTATCAATTCTCTTTCAGACCCCGCAACAGTGTTCCCCCAAGTACAACCTATCTCGAGATATGAGCCTTCAAAGTTGGGTAATTTGACTAAAAATCCCAATTGCATAAAAATTTCAAGGTCCACCCCCGCTCCCTTGAAGGTTAGAAAAGAAATTATCGTGGTTTTGTGAATAGACCACCAAAGAGACTTCGTAAAAAAAATGTGCGAAATCGGAAGACCCGACTTAATTTTCGATTTGTTTTAGTATGGAATAGCCCTTTAAATACTTTTGCACAAAAGAAAATGAAAAAATTGAAAAACCGATTGGGAGGTGTTGTTTCTTTGAAAAAAATCGAACTTTCACCACAAAGTCTTTTCTCATGTATTTTCCACGTTGTTTTTTTTTTTAGAGATGTTCATATTTTTTTCTGAAATTACCCCGACTTTTCCAGGTTTACCAAATAAATTTTTTCAAATTTTTCAGATCCTTTAAAAATGAGGGAACCAGGGGCAGGGTGAAATTGGCCTATTGCCGTCTGTGATGTGGCTGAAAAGTGTTTTCTGCGTGATTGATGTCCGATTTTTTTTTTAAATTGGCATTTTTAGGAAAATCGTTAAAATTCGACAATCAGAAATGACATTTGAAAATTATTCCATGAGGTCAACAAAATTTTCTGCGAAAAGATCGATAATAATTTCTTGATATTTTGAAAAAAGATTTTTGCACACCGCTGGACTTGAAAGAAATCGCGACAGAAGTTTCGTTAAATTTACTACCGCCGAAGTCTCAAGAAATATATGAAAAGGCGTCCCATCTCTGAAAACGTTATTTTGACTTACTTGAATGAACTTTTTGAAAAAAAGAAACTGAACCCCACTACTTTGTGGTCAACGTATTCCTTTTTAAAAACTACTATTAAACTATATAATAAAATAGAAATCTCAAAATTTTCTCAACTATTTCAACATCTAAAACTGAAATCTGTGGGGTATATCCCGAAGAAAGCTAAAGTTTTTAAAGATGACGAAGTCTCAAAATTCCTCTATGACGCTCCTAATGAGCAATTCTTGGCGACAAAAGTAAGTAAACCTGTTATCTATTAGATATTTTACAGTTAAAGAAGCATTTCATTGCAAAGAAATTCATCTTAAAACGCAAAATTGGTTTGACCAAAAAGTTGTATTAAATTTTATTTTATATTTTTTATTTTTTGATAGTTTTATTTCTGTGCTTTAATGTGATGTTTTTTCAATTCTTTTTCTATGATTTGTGATTTATTTTGTTATTTTATGAAAGTTTTTATTTTTTCGTTTTTTCCTGTGATTTTTATGAGCTTTAATTTTTTTAATGTGTTTTTTCATGGAAATTTTTGTTGATTTTGTTATTTTTGTTATACAGGGTCTATAAATGAACCGGGTAACGTCTGCGCGAAAATCCCTGCCTGAAAAAATGAAATTGCAGATTTTTCATGTTTTGGGTTTTAAAATGTCCAGAACAACGTTTTTTATGTACGATAAATCATAATTTTTATAAATATAATTTTTAATAATGAATTCATCGTTCATTTCTAATTAATTGTAATCAGGGATGTTAACCGAAATCAAAAAAAATAACGGTTACGGTTTAGCGGTTTCGGTTTTTAAAATTTTTTTCCGGTTACGGTTACGGTTAAGGTTACATTTTTTTCTCATTTCGGTTTCGGTTTTCGGTTTCGGTTACAGTTATAGTAAAATAATTTCGGTTACGGTTAAAAATAACGGTTTCGGTTAATTTTTTAAAAAACGAGTAAAAAGAGACCAGATACACAAAAAAATCGCCAAAATTTTTCAAATTTGACCATTGGTGTTCAAAATTTTCAAAAATAAATCAAAAAGTGATAAATTAAGACCCGAAACCTGATTCAGTGCAGAGATTATCATTTTTTATTAATTTTTTATTAAAAAAGGATAACCTAAAATCTCAAAATCACAACATTTATCATGGCTGAAATCATTTTTCAATTATTTCATTTCAATTTGTACTCAAATTTCAATTACACAACACACATGAAGAGTCAAGAAGTTTTTTTTTGTTTTTTAAATAAAGAAAAAAATTAACCGAAAACCGGAAAAAATCGTTTCGGTTATGGTTACGGTTACGGTTACATAATCTTATTTATTTCGGTTACGGTTTACGGTTACGGTTTCATTTTTCCAAAATTTCGATTTCGGTTACGGTTACGGTTACGGTTAATCATCTATTTTTAGCGGTTAATTTTGGATTTCGGTTACGGTTTCGGTTACGGTTAACATCCCTGATTGTAATTAATTAAAATTATTAATGTCTACACATTGATAATTTTATGCTTAAAATCCCAGCATTCTGACGTTTAAAAAAAGATTTGTGTTATGTCATCACGTGGGCATTTCAACTCTTCTTTGAAAGGGTGGAAATATTAATTCTTTTCATTTTTTAAAATTAATTTAATGTTTACTTCTTTGTTACTAATCTTGTTAGGTACTGCTGCTTCGTTTTAACGTAAGATCGATGATGCTTTGTGGTTTTATTTAATTTTGTTTGAGGTTATAAAATCTTAAAATTTACCGGCAGAACGTGATAATTTGACAATCGATCTGCAATAAATCAGCAGCAGAACGATTTGGTTTGTCAGGCCGTTATTCAGGATCCAAATGTCAGCCTCGCCGAAATAAAAGAATCGTACAATATTCCAACCTCGTCATCGCAAAAGATATTAAAAAGGTACCACTTTCATCCTTATAAGTTCCACCAGAGTCAAGAATTAGTTGCTGGCGATGCTCTTCGGCGACGACTATTTGCTGAAGAAATGATTAATCGGATCGATGCAGAGGATGATTTACCTACCCGTATTTGTTTCTCTGATGAGGCGGCATTTAAGTTAAGGAGAACACCAAATCGACAAAATCTACGACACTGGGCTACCGATAATCCACATATTAATTTTGAGATCGTGTAAGTAATTTATCAACTATGGTAGAAGAATTATTAACGTTCCGAGATCAGGTTTTCATTTGACTTAACCAAAGTTTTAAATAAAATTACCAGTTTTCAGATCGGTAAGTACTACCAGACTCGTCACAATTTGTAATGAACGCTTTATGTGATTATAGCACTCAGAATCAACAGAAAGTAAATGTCTGGGCTGGTATTCTGAGAGATCTGCTGTACTACCAAGAAAATCTAACAGGAGCCTTTTATCAGCAGCTGTTGGATGAAGAAGTTACACCACGTATTGGAGTTTTAATGCAAGATGAAGAGAGACCGGCTTGGTACCAGCATGATGACGCTCCGGCCCACAGAACGTTAGCAGTTAGGGCCTTGTTGAACAATTACTTCGGCGATCCTGTGATAGGGCATGGTGGTGGCGGTGGTGGCAGTGGTGTTGTAATTTTTGGATTGTTCTTCTATTTTTAAGTGTTTTTATTTGTTTTTGTTGAAGTTTCACCTTGTTTTTTATTGTTTTTTTCAAAGTTCTTTGTTTCTATGTTGTAATTTTTGGAAGTTTTTATGTTTCAGTTCTATTTTTATTACCCAGTAGATTGACCGGCGAGGTCGCCGGACCTTGCCCCATTGGATTATTTCCTTTGGGGTTATTTAAAAAATGAAATTTACCGCGGTGTGAAATACGACGACGTTAATGCTTGATTTTAGACATTGAGAACAGATGCCGTGAACTTTATTTTCCTTTTTTCAGTTACCATTTTTTAATTTATTTGTTCCTTTTTTTTCTTTTCATTTTTATAAGACTGACGAAGACCGCAATTTTATTTTATTTAAGGTTACTTACCAAATGTGAGTTTTTCTGTTTGTTTTTTGTTTCAATTTCTGTACTTTTATAAATCGGATGTTTGTGAATTTAATGTTTGTGAGTTGAATGTTTGTGAATTAATTGTGTAGTGCTTGTTTGCGAATTCGATGACTGTGATTTGTGAAATAAAATGTTTGTTTCATTTCGTAATAATTTATTAAAAATCGACATCAACTAACTAACTCGTAATTCGCGAAATAAATGACCTTATCAACAATCAACAAATGAAATACTGAATCGAATCGAAGTTCCAGGCTTTGTTCTTCATTCTTTTTTTTTTCAACTTTTGATATGCACTGCAACAACTTATAACAACAACTTCGTTCTGCCATCGCTTATATATCTATTTTCGTCCAAACCTAAACCTATCGTGTAATTGCGAAACTTCATTCGTCATTAGCAATTTCATGTAAAAAACCGATACTTTCGTAAATTTCGAGAAAAACTCTCGCGAAAAAACGTCCTATCTACGAATACGACTAGAAATCAACTCAATTCGATCCGAGTGAGAAACTACCGCCATCGTCGAAAACGTAAGTTACAAGAAAATGTGATTCAATGCAGTGAAACGGGAAAAATGAGCCAAAAAAACGAGAATTTTCGCGCCGAAAAGATCAAAAGTGATGATCAAAAGAGTTGAAATCGATTACTCCCCCGGTCATCGACGATACTACAGCTACGTGCGACGAAAGCAACAACGAATCCAGCGAATCCAAAAGCACTACGACGGACGTCTTCGACCATGTCCGCTGGAGACACGAATATCCCGGCTCATCTGCTATTTACCGGCACCGACTACCTAATATGGAAAAAAAGGATTAAAAGTCGGTTATGCGCTAAAGACCTGGAAAAAACCATCGAACAAAACTGTGTAGACGTTACCCAGTTCATTTATAGACCCTGTACAGTGATTTTTTCTTTTTTCCAAAAGTTTTTCATTTATTGTTTCTGTGATGTAATGATCGGTGGAGGTACTCAGCGATAATGAAAATGATTACTTCTCTTCAGTAACAGACGAACCTCAAGCACCACCAACTGCGAATTCAAATTCCGACGACTTCACCCTTCAAAAAGCCGTAAGTATATGAAGCGAAGTATTTCGATGGTAAAACTTCGGAATTGGAGTTTTGAAAGAATGCTGAAAAGGATATTTTTTTATTTCTTTTTATTTTATTTTATTGTAAATATTTTTTGTTGGGGAGGGCAGTTTTGATTTAAAAAAATCAAAAAATCAAAAAATCAAAAAAAAAAAAAAATATAACCACACATGAAGCACACCTGTGTAGTAAAACTACACAGCCAGTCCTAAGTCTGGATAAAGTGGGAGGGAATTTTTTGACTAAAGTATTTTTCAGGTTTGTGATTGGTGGGGTATGAGTTGTAGTGGTGGGAGGAAGTAGCGGCGACCAGATGTATGTTGATTGACATCCGTCAGCTTTAGAGGTAGTGATAGGATTAATATGCACAGTTAGTATTCATCCGGAGCTCCCACAAGACGGACGTGTGTCTCCCAACACATAGCCGTTTGGGGTAAGTCAACTAAAAAAGTGGTGGGGTGGAGGAGGGGGGAGGAGTATTACATAAATTTCCCATTCCGTGTCACTCTGAGACACCTAGGAAAGGGGGTAAACATAGGCCCAAGACTGGTGGAGGGAGATAGTAGTGAGGATGAGGGGCGGGGTCACACACACCTTCACATTGGATGTCACTCTGGGACACCTAGGACGAAGCTCCACCCACCAGGAGGGGGGGGGGGGTAAACATAGGCCACACTCACCGGTCTACATTACCTCCCACCTCTTGAGGGACGTAGCCAAACCAAAAGTGGCCTAGAGTGACAACTTGGTGCTGTTGCTGAGAAGAAAGAAGATCAGGTAGACCAGATAGTACGCAGCCCTAAGGAGATGATCGTGAAGAAAGGAGACTGGTTGTAGCAGTGAAGAATATCCCACTGTTTGAAAACCTACCACACCTGTAAGGCTGGATAGGACGAAGGGAGGGGGAGGGAGCTGCCAATGCTATTACCTGTCGTCCAGCCTGTGAAGAAACCAAAGGTGGTAATTCAAAAAGGAGGAGGAGGAGGAGGAGGACAGATCTCCTAATACATGTTGGTGCGATATGAACCCATTCTTGGAGGCCCTTTTCGCCAGTCGCGGGTGTTGAGCAATCTCATACGGTCAACAAATGGAATAACATTAGAAAATAAAAATCAATAAGATGATTTAAAATATTATTCATTATTTCGGATGATGTAGTTTTCCTTATACAATGAAACAAGAATTGGAGAAGGTTCCTGGGATAACAAACATAACAGAAGCAATTACCAAAATCAGCCAACTGTACGGACAGTGTAGCGCTGTCATTCATGGGCTTGACGTGTTTTCAAGCAGTATCAGCGACACGGAGATTTCTCTCTGTTCGTCAGATTTTTAAAAAATAGGCGATAGACACTCTGAAAAATATATTTTCCGTCATACAATCAAACGGTATTACACGTACGTACAATAATTCAGACGATCTAGATACATGAAAAAAAAAGTCACCCACTACACGTGAAACTACTTCAACATACTCAGCTAAAATTCCTTCTTCGTTTATCTAAAATCTAACCGGGATAATTTCCCGAACGCCAAACGGTTCTTTGTATACCTCGCCACGATCACTATCGATATTTTCCTACGAAATTAAAAAAAGAAAAAAAGCACGGTAAGAAAATATCGTGGCTACAAAGAGAAAAAGTTGAACGTACCATGGGTGACGGAAGAGGGGAAGCTACGTAAAACTTGCACTTATTCGGATTGCTAAAGCGTCGATAACTGCGATAGAAAAAAATAAGTCGTCTTTTTTTCTCCTCTCTAAGTAAGCCATTTAAAATAAGAACGAGTTTTTTTTTCTCACATTACATACAAAATCCCCGGGAGGTTTACGCGTCAAAATAAATTCGGGGCTGTTGAGTTTATTTATTTTTGCGCACGAAAATCCTGCTTTTCTTTTCTAGGTTGCTTTTTTTATATTTACGTGTGTTTCTCTTTTTTACCCACCCTCTACTTCACGTTCTATCGTATTCGTATATACGTTCAAGGTTAAAATTTGCGAATGTTTAGCCAAAGGCGATATTTTCATACTTTGGGGTCTTGTGATACGCGTTTATGTCTCGTGGTTTCACGATTGGACAAATCGTAGAAACAGGGTGGCTCTTATTTTTTAAAATTCTAAATTTACAAGTGCTACCCCCTGAGATGGGATAATTATTGAATCGTGCCACAAACGTATCGAATTTTTAAAACCAGCCAAGTGCGTCGCTTCATCGCTACCTCCACTGAGCCACGTGGGGTTGGTTTGTTACGTCGCGGTAGACTTCGTAAGAGAAAGTGAAAAAATCTCGCATTTCGACCAAATGCACAGAAGCGGTACACCTCGAGCTGGAAATCTCCGAAAAATTTCCAGTCTCCTACCTCAACAGAAGGGTGGAATCAGGGGTTTCTAAAGTATGCTATGTTTTTTTTGAAAAAAGTGGGATTTTGTTCCCTAGACCCCAGAAACGTTTTTTAAAAATCTTCAACGATGCAATGTAGAAGTTCAAACTACACCTTTCGAGTGTTCCAGACAAAGTTCTATGTAATTTGAGGGTATCAGGGATCAAACCCCCAATTTTTTTCAAAAACAGCATACTTTGAAAGTCCCTATTCTCCACCTGTTGAGCTAAGGGACTGATATCTTTTTGGAGTTTTTCTACTCGAGGTGTGCCACTTTTGTGCATTTGGTTGAATAGAACCCAGAGATTTTTTACACCAATTCAGAATTTTTAAAACAGTTAGAAGGGTTTTTGAGAAGGGTGTGAATGAGCTGAATAATTTTCACACTGACAAAAACTGCAATGAATAATTGCCGTTGGGTTGGAAACAAGGGATAGGAGGGGATAAAGATAAAAGTTGGATCAATAATCATTGCATATTTAGCAATAAAGATTTTCAACTAGAAAAAACATAAAGTGACCCTGAGAGAAAAACAAAAAAAATATGAGAAGATTGAGAGAAAAAAAATTTGCATTAGAAAAAAAGAATAGATGGAGCAGTAAATCTCAATCTTACTAATCAACTACTAATCAACAACTAATACACTAACGAGGAGGTCACAGAACTGTCCCCTCGAAATATGAATGAAAGGAAGGGGCTCTATATTAAATTCATACATACAACCCCTTCAATTCTTGAGTTAGGCAAAAAGTGTATATCATATTTTTTGTTTCTCTCGACACGAACTATCAACTGGTCACAACAAATGATGATTTCCGAGAAAAAAATTTTCCTCCATTTAAAACACATGTAAAAATCCATGTAAAATCGAAATTTCGATCGCATAGGCCTAGACCAGTTTTCAAAACGGGCACCCAGCAATCTGGAATTTTGATATTCCAGGCATCATAGTGAAATTTGGTGGGAAAAAAGTAACTTTAGTAACCCAATTTGGGAAAAAAAGTAACTAATGTATTACCAAAAACTCAATTTTTAATGGTAAAATTTGTAAAAAAAAACAAAACATGTATGTACTTAATGCAATTATTATAACTTATAAGCGCTCCCAGAAATTATGTAAGGGAGGGGCTGAGAATTGGAGAAAAATGGAGTGAGAGGGGGTAAAAATTCGTAACAAACTTCAAAATCTATTTTTACAGTAGTGCTCGTAAAGTCAGGTTAATTTCAGTGGACAGATGAAAAAATGTAATACAGATAAAAGTGAAGAAAAACTGAAAAATTCCAAGAATTCTCTAAATCTGAATCAGTGAGATGAATATAAATGAAAATCAGTGATTCGCATTGATCGTTTAGTCAAAATTAATGATTTTTTTCTGGTTAATTGAAAATCGACTGAGAAATCAACGACTTTTGACTGCAATATCAATGAAAATTATTTTATTGGTTCAAAAAGGCAGAGTTTTTATAAAACTTGATTGATGTAGATTTAGAAAGTAATAAGAAAAAAAATTATTTTTGAAGAGTAATAAAATGCACTTCTCTGAACACTTTTGAGGTAAAATTTCATTTTTTTATTGAGCTTGAATTGAATCTGCTCGACTCCGGGGCTTAATCAGACATTATGCAAGGGCGGGGAAGAATTTGAAAAAAATGAGGGTGTGTCAAAATTCAGTAAAAAAAAAGTGAGTATCTAGCCTACCTAGTACCTACCCTGTAAATTTATATGAAAATCAGTGATTTATCATTGAAATATTAATCAAAATTACTGATTTTTATTTGACAAATTGGAAATTGATTGTAGTTTTGACCAGAGATGGGCCGATTCAGAATCGCCGGTGTGAATCGTAAAGAATTTCTGAATCCGATTCTGAATCGGATTCGCGATTCGATTCTTCAATTTGGTGAATCGCAATTTTGCGATTCGCGATTCTTTTGTGACTGAATCGCGCATCTGCGATTCTTTCGCGACTCTTTTGCGATTCTTTTTAAATATTATGTACAATGTTGAATACTTCTTTTTTTAATAAGGGTTTAAGGGTATAGCCGGATAAGGGGTGGTTTTTGCTCCAGGTGTACCTTGATAAAAAAAAATCTGGAAAAAATTTTGGACTCCCAATCCCCTTCCTTTCGGAGCTATGGTCATTTTATTGCATTATTTTCGAGCATTTTTAATTCCAACGGAAGTGAATGAAATTTTGTGTTATTTGGCACAAAGTTATATCTAGTAAAGTCCTATTTACGATAATTTTTTCACTAATTTTTTACATCCCTTCATGAGGTTTTGGCCATTTGAAATTTTCAACTGTAAAAATGACCTTTACAGGAAAGTTCAACTAATTTTTAAAAATATCCTAAAAACGTGGTTTTTTACGTAGATTCACGTCATTTATTCAGTTTTGGCAATTGAGGTGGCGCAAGGGCTGAAAATTGTGATAAACTGTTAAAAAATATGTTATTTTGGTAGATTTTTCAAATTTTGAGCATTTTATATGGAAATAAATGACTAAATGAAAAAATCAATCCCATATTCGTGTTCAGCAGGTCAAAATACCCCGATAAACACCCTTTTCACGATCATTTTACTTTAAATCTCAAAATTTAGTTTTATTGTTGCAAAAAATTGGTGAAAAAATAAAATTTCGAGATTTAAAGTAAAATGATCGCGAAAAGGGTGTTCATCAGGATATTTTGATCTGCGTAACATGAATCCGACATTAGATTCCACTCATACGATCATGTACAACATTTTAAATAAAAGAATCGCAAAAGAATCGCAAATGAATCGCAAATGAATCGCAGAGGAATCCGATTCTGAATCGCGATTCTTTTCAGAAAAGAATCGCATTTCAGGAATCCGATTCTTCAAAACTAATGAATCGGATATTCCTGAATCCGATTCTTTAAATCGCTGAATCGCCCCATCTCTGGTTTTGACTGAAATATGGGTGAAAATCTCTAGTTTTTGATGAAAATTATTTCACTATACTTAACCAAGAGAATGAAAATACACCAATTTTGACTGATTCAAATTTAGGGAATGATAGTGTATTCAAGAAACAGAGGTATTATGTACTGCCCGAGCGGAGCTTGGGCGAAATTTTTTGAAACAAAAAAGTCTCCAAAACTCGACTAAACCGAAACACTTTACGCTTGAAAAAATCAATTTTTAGAGAAAAATTGTGAAAAAAAGGTAAATTTTTTGAGAAATTTTGGAAAAAAGTAACTTTTAGAGGTAAAATAAAGTAACCAAAGTAACTTTTGAAGTGGAAATAGTAACCAAAAGTAACTTGTCTCGAAAAAAGTAACCAAGTTACTAAAAAGTAACCACGCTATGATGCCTGATATTCGCGTCGCGGGCGACAAAATAGACCACCTTTCATTCATATTTCGAGGGGACAGTTCTGTGACCTCCCTCTAAGCCAACCCAATGATGAATGTAAACATAGTTTCACTTTCTTCCGTAATTCCGCTCAAGCTCCAAGTCGGATTGATTGGTTCGAGAAAAAATCGAGAGAAGTGGTAAATCACAGAACGAAAATTTTGAAGAAGAATACATGGCAACATCCAATAGTACAATTACGATGTTGAAAGATAAAAGTGAAGTAAGTAAACAAGTCCTACAAATACACAGAATGTAAACCACGTTCCTCCATGGAGAAAAATTGCTACACGAAGCCCTACAATTAAAAATAAAGACCTCAATAGACTTAAAACAGAAGATAGAAACGTTACAGGCAAACAATCTCGATCTTCGTGAAAATATAGAGCAGACAAGAAATTGGAGGGGTGGGGTCGTCAATAGGATTACCAAGTGTCCCAACAAAATTTTCGGAATCAAAATACAGAACTTTTCAGTCTTTTTGTAGGACCTTGCGACCTTCTACAATGTACTTAATTTGATTCTTTGCCTAAAAAAATCCATCTTGGAAAAAACTGAAATCATCTCAACGTTTTGCAAACTTACTGGGTTTCTTTTCTTAACTCATCAATTCAAAGAGAACCGGAAGCAGCAAGCACAGGCCCCAGTGTAAAATCCTGTAAATGTTCTTTTTGGAAAATTTAAATTTAAATCTTCAATACTCCACCTCCCTGGCCTTTTTTAAAACATCTATAATTGTATCAAATCTTCATTGAACTTTCAAGCTGTAAAACATTTTTGAACTGCAATTTCAGCAAAAAAATACGACTCTGGTTTTCAACACATTTTTCCAAATAGAAAATCAAACCGAATTGAAATAAATTTATTTTTTCAAATTTTGGGTATTATGTTGAATTGAAGAATCGTTAGACAATATTATTAAAACGTCACAGATGTAAAAATGAATTATTCTGAGATATTTTTTCAAAAATATTATATTTTTTGGAATATTTACAGAATTTTACGAAAGTTGTATCAATTTTTTTCAAAAATTTTCCAAATCAGTCCAAAAAACGAAGAATTTTCCCAGATATCTAAGGATTATTTATTGAGTATAGGATGGCTCATTGGTGGTGGTGGTAGTCGAAGTACTTTTAAAATTATGACAAATTGTCATGAGGATCAATATTCAGCGGATTCTCAAATCGGTTTTTCAAAAAAAAAAATATTCGAAGACCATTTTGAAAACATCTAAAACATTTCGTTAAAAAAGCAAGTAATCTTATACTATTACCCATTCATTGAAATTTCTCTCATTATCGCGACAAATGTACCAATATAAAAAAAATTACAAAAAAATCGAACTCTGTACATTCAGCAATGTATGCTCGATTACATCCACGCAATTTTCAGGGGTGTGGAGGAGGCCCAAAATCATCCAAATCCTTCACAAATCAAAAAAATCACTATCACGGCTTCAATCAACACAAAAAATAAACATAAATCGATACCCAACACGAATACTTTCATTTCTCACCCACACCAGGATTCAAATTAATTTCGCGACACCCACCCCCTCCCCTCTTATCACTCAAATCCAACTCGCGTAGGCAGTTCCGCAACATCTCCAATTTCAACGCGTTTTCTTCGCGTTTTTCTACGGTATTTTCAGCACGGTGAAAAATTCATTCGTCGCAGCGCCAACGACGACACCGGAGGCTACCGTAAAAAAATCATTTTCGCGATAAAAAAAATATTTTGCAACGAAAATTACATTACAGTCTCGAGCAGCATAGTTGTAACAAGAAAGTAGGAAAAAAAGTGGAAAAATATACACGTAAAAAATTTTTCGTTAATCTCGATACGTGTTTGGATATTTTCCAAGATTGTCTGGTACTTAGGTGTGTAAGCGAGACAGAACGACACGAAGGCGGACAAGATGGCGAGGTAGGGGCGAACGAAGAAAGCTCAACGAAAAAGCAGATCCAGGCGACATTAATTTAAATGAAGTCGCGGAAATGCGATGATAAACAGAATCACGTACCGGTAAACGCGTTATAATAAATGAGAAAGCGTACTTCTATACGAGAAAATACGTTTCCCATCGAAAAACGCCACTTCTACTGGGTGTTCGTAAAATCGCGCCTGTCATTGTGATTTTTAGCTGCGAAAGAATCATGAATTTTCGCAGAAGATGAAGGTGGAAGAAAGGAAGATTAGATTTATGCACTGTTGGGATATCATTGCTTCACAAGTGATTACAATGTACTTCTGAACCTGTCATATAAAAACTTGATCCCGAAAAAGTTTAGCTAGGTTTTTTTCAATGTTTCTTGTTTCAAGATGGGGGGGGGGCTCAGGAGAGGGACAAATGCTCGCTGAAAATCAATTTTCTGCGATTAACTTCTCAATTAGGATTCAAAATTAAAAAATTGTTAAATAAATGTTCCACACGCAATTTCCTATCAAGAAGGTTAATCTTTTTCAAAAACTTTCACTTCTTTGGCCAAATATGAGTAAAGAAGGTGAAAACCACCTACCTCTCGGACAATGAAGTATGCACAGTATTTTTTGAAAAAATCGAAACCATAAAACTGAAGCTACCCAAAATGTGTAATCAGTACATTATTACTACCATACGTATGGCTCAGGAACTGCTTCAAATAGTGGTGAACATGATTGATTTAACTCAAACTGCGTACCATTTCTTACCAGTGGTCTGTTCGCTATTATACACAAACTCGATTTTTTTTCAAACTACACCATATTTTTACGAGGGAGCCGAGGGAGGTATGCAAAAATGTAACCGAAGTTTTTTTCAAGCTCGAAATTTTATAATTTTCCCTCAAAAATTTTCAAGCTCAAATACTTTAAAAATTTTTCAAGTTCCATTTTCTCAAAATGGGTAACATACCTAATATTCTAACGCTTTCATTTTGAATGAGTTAAAGTCACTGATAAATAATCAGAATTATAGCACAGAAAAAATTAGTGAAATTGTTTGATTTTCAGCAAATTTCAGGTATTTTATTGACTTACCAGTGAATTTTCACAAATTTTTCAGCAATTTTTTCAGTGAATTATTACTGTACTACAATCTGACTGCTTTCCTGTGATTTTTGATAGTTTTCACTGATTTATAAATGAGAGAGTTATGTTTTAGAGATCGTTCATTAATCATTATACATGATCAAAAAAAAACCACCCCATCTTGCCTTTCTCAAGTAAAAATTGTATTAAATCAACTACTGAATATTGCAGATTTCAAAATGAACGGCGGAATCGAACTCATCGAACAACCTGGGAATTTGAGATTTCGCTACAAAAGAGAATTAGAAACCAGTAGAAGAGGATAAGTTTTAAAAGGGAAGAATTACAAGGAGGAAAATGAGACATATCCAAAAATTGGAGTACGTATTTATGTCGGGTAATTTTTTTTTTTAATAAAAAATCGTTTTTTAGATAATTTTTCCCTTCGCTTATTCTACATATCCAAGCAGTATTTTCCAAATTTCATGCTTGAATTTTCACTTCATTCTCATGAATTTTTCAAACATTCCAACTACCTAGTTTTCAGAAGACTAGAGCCTTCAATTAAATTTAAAACTATAGGCTCATTCCATGTCAACTCGGCCAGGTTTTGACTTTAGGTCTTCCGATTTCCCTCAATTTTTTTTACGGGTTCCCCTCGATGATCTAATGAAGGAATCACTATCTTTTTGATCATAATCCTTCAAAGGGCGGGAATGGCCCTTGTACTAATTATCGTACAATTGGAATTTTTTGTTAAATGGCTCAACTTCGAAGGTTCATATCCCGCGGCTGGTTAGGTCAAATATGGATCTGTTTATGCAGTTTTGCAGAAAATCTCAATTTTCATGATCACTATAAAAGATGATGGCTACCATTTAAAAATCTGAAAAAATTACTAGGTATTAAGAGAACTTTTCATTTCCATAAACGAAAATATTTCTGCAAGGAGAAAACCTCACTAACGAAGAAAAGTCTATAAGGGAAGGTGGGGCAGGATGCACCAACCTAGGCCAAATATTCTGCCAAATCTATTCAAATTGGCCAAATTGTCTGATTCTTGCAACAAATTAAAGTTCAAACATTTACCTTTCATTTCGCTAAAAAAAATTCCATTTTGGTGCATACCTCAACCCTACAAAATTTTTTGAAATTTTTTTTCACTTTTTTTGCACAAGATGCAAAATGCCATGGGGCAAGATCCAACCAGTAAAGACATGATGAAAAATCGCGATTTTTTTGTAAAATTTACTCAAGCACATTCGAGGTAGATACTACAGATTTAAATAGAAACGTAATTTTTGAAAAAAGGAATTCTAAAACCTTTGTATTCATAATTTATGCTGCCTTAATTGATTTTCTGATTTTTTAGGCCAACTTTTCATATTTTTGATATTCTATCTAAAAATTAAAGCAAAAGTGTGATATCCTAGAAAAAATATTACAAAAATAGCAATTGGACCATCTTTAGTACCATATGTGACTTTTTCAAAAAATTCGCATTTAAAAACAATGTTTGCATCCTGCCCTATTTTCAATTTGCATCTTGCCCCACTGGCACTATTGTTCTTTAACGCAATGTGCTGGGAAGAAAATACAGGGGAAAATACCAACCAAATACATCATTCGATAGGTAATTGGATGTAGATTACAAAAAAAAATCACCCGCATTTTGTTCAAAACTTGAAAACATGATAATTTACAAAAATCAAATTTCAAGAATTTTACGAAAATCACGTAAAATCACATGACTGATAATAACTCAGACAAGTAATCCGTCAGGTCCGAAATTTTTTTCTGTTTTGCGTCGAATGGTTACCCATCCACCAATTGTCCAGAAAAAATTTCAATCACATCACTGACGACAATAAGCCAATTTGCATCCTGCCCCCATGCATCCTGCCACACCAATCAACATTTAAAATCCAAGTGTAGGTAGGTACTGATGAGTAAATAAGGTTTTTAATTTTTGTATTCGTGTTAATTCTCCTGGAAAGTGTCGCAATCAAACATTAATAACGTGGCAACGACGATTTCAACACCGATGAATTAGGATTCTGACAAGGAGGAGAGTATCAAGAACTACATCAATGACTTACCGAAATTCTTAAACTATCCATTAACTTTATTTGCTGATGATGCTACTGTTTTAATGAAGACTAAAAATAATATGTATCTTCACCCATATTATTAAGGGTATTCTTTACAGCGTTATGCGGATAAGAAAAAACACCCAACTTACTCACCGTGTAATTCCGCGAATTTTCGACCGATTTTAATGGGGTTTGTTTTAATGTAATCTTTAAACCTTTATGCACAAGAGTATGTCGAGACATTTTGCATTCATTAATTATTTTACTCAATAATGGCTCCAGAAGGGCAACAGATTGCGGGCTGCCTAGCGGACAGTTGAGGGGATAAATGAAAAATCTGCCGACATACTCTTGTTCGTTTTTTTATTTTCATCAATGTTATGAAAAAAAAAAATTCAAAAAAGTTAAAATTCGCGAAGTGATAAGGTGAGTAAGTTTCGTACATTTGGATGGAAGCGGGTCGCGGGACATCCCCTCTTATACTTCGCTACCCGCAACCGTCCGCGTAGGTCGTGTGGTAAAGAATACCCTTAAAGATGTTCTAGATGATCTCAATACTTGGTTTGAAACAAATAAAATGGAAATGAATGTACAAAAAACAGTTTTACTCCCCTTTACATCAAAGTGTGATTATAATTTATCTAATGACACCACTTCCCCTTACATTTATCCGAAGGTAGGAGATGAAACAAAATTTCTGGGATTAACTATTACCAGTAGCCTAAAATGGGATGTACATAGATTTATTATCAAAAAAATTAGCATCTTACAATTTCTTGATATTCCAACTAAAAAAAATCACCCCCCTCAGCACTCTCAAACTCGCTTATTACGGTCTCTTTCAATCTACTATGATTTATGGTCTGCCAATCTGGGGTGGAAATAAGGTTCTTCTTAATCGTATTTTTATCATACAAAAAAGAGTTATTAGAACCATATATAACTTGGGATACAATGAGTCATGCAGACAAACATTCATCGAAGAGAAAATACTTACCCTCCCATGTCTCTATGTCTCACAAGTATGCCTAATGGTTTAAAAAAAAGAAGATTAACACGACTATCCTGACCCATGTTTATGAAACAAGGGGGAAAAATACTCTAATTTTTGATCAAAATAGAACCAAGGCAAATAGAGAAGGTATTGATTCAATGTCAGTTAAAATTTATAATATGCTCCCTCTGAATTTCAAAAATTCACAAAATTTAAAAACATTCAAAATTGAATTAAATAAATGGCTCTTAGGGAAAGCATTCTATAATGTTGATGAATATCTGGATGGAGGTGGTAACATGCCTGATACATAGTCAAGTTCCTTTCTGTTAATTTATTACCTAATATTACGTTTAACGATGTAAGGTGGTCATGGACCACAATTACAAATAAAAGAATTGAATTGAATTGAATTGAATTGAATTGAAGAAGTAGGTACCTAACCACCATATCAACGATACATCAATACAGTGGCCAGAAGAATAGGAGAACAACTCGATAGAGTATTCGGTTTTCAGATACTTGCAGAGACCAAGATAATAATACGCTACGAAATCAAAAATAATCTGTCAGGCTTAGGTTATTTTTCTAATCTTAAAGTAATATATTGCGATAAAAAGTCACCCTCAAAAAGACACGACGCGCCACCATTTATAATAAATGACGCCACGTTCAATTTCTATACCTATCCACTCAACATTGTCTCGTAAACCGAAATTGAATATTCTTGTTATGAGTCAAAACATTCGAGTATAGGTATATCTCGAGTTGACCTAGCTACTCCCTGAGTCAAGGAAGTCTGGATACATCCACAGATAAATGCATTGCCCGAGGAACATATATGCTCCTATGCAGCTCTACAAAACACGTAGCAGTGGGAGGGGGTAACATCTTCGAAGATCTTTTTAACCCGGATCGAACTCGAACATCAAATAGATCTGTGGACTGTATTTAAACGAGCTGATAATAATAACGTTTATTCATTACACGTCGCTCGGACTCCGACTTCAAATGCAATAGGAGTTCGAGAAAAGAGGCGCAATAAGACATGGTGTTTTTATATGCGTTAAACCGACCAAGTCACGAATCGGTTCGGCGTTTTTTTCACAAAGCTAGACCGGACCGACACGAAGTAGCCGAAATTTTCACCAGATTCGATCCATAATACTTACGACCACAGTTGATAATTTATTACCATTGTGTACTTCCTCTTCTTTGTATAGCATGTGCATAGGTAGTTTTTCTAATGCATATCCACGGGTATGTAAATTAGACATGTACGAAGACTCGCGGCTAGAGAGCGAAATTTACCTACGAGAAGTCTCTGCTGTAGAGATAGAGGTGTATTTAGATCTAAATACCGCGAATAAATACACGAATGTGGTTTTTTTCCCCGGACGATGCGACTTTTCGTGACATACGATACCTTTTGTCGGTGTCCTTTTCTCTTTTTTTTTACCAGCCCAACGCAACACGAACGTATAAAAAGACCGTCAACCGTGTCGTGTCGTATGTACGTATGTAAAGTTGGACAAATTATCTTGGCAATGTTCGGTGGCAAAAAGATACTTAATTTGAAGACAATTGTCGTCACCTCGAATGCGTATTTTTTCTTCGTTCAGCTCTTGTTTAAATGCTTATGTGAAAAATTCAACGACATGATAATGAGCTTCTTCTGTACGAAGTGTAATTCTGAAATTTGAATTGCCTTATGAAGAGAAGTTTTCAAGTAGGGAGCATTCAATAATTTTTTGTTTCAATTCTCATTCATGAATTAAATGAGAAGAAAATTGAAACAAGAAACTGAGTTCGTAAATTAATCAGATGAAAATTAAATTACCTACCTACGTAAGTTTTGTTTCACAGTTTATTTGATTTTGTTAAATAATGTAAACTGCCCATATGAAAGGTATAGATGGGCTAGATACCGTACACAAATTCACTGATACACGTAAATATACCCGCGAAAAATGGTAAAATTGAGATTTTAAAACAGCAGTACAAATCAAAATAAGATGATAAACTCAAAAGTTGGTCTTACGTGTTTTTTCCAACTTTGGAGTTCGGTAAGAAGATATACCATGGGTCATTTCGTAAAGATTTCAGTCAATCTAAAAGTTATACCGCATTTTCACTGGAGATTAGTGATTTTTGACCGATTTTCTACGAATAAATGAAGAAATTAAACAGAAAAATCGGTGAAAATCACTGATGGGTAAAAATTCATGTCGCCGATTTAAATCAGTTGGAATTGTTCCAGGTTCAGTGAGACGAATTCACTGATTTAGATTGTGATCGGATGAAAGTTTATGAACTTGGACAACAAGGTGAAAAATTGGGGTACATTCCCATTCCTAGCTGATAATTAGAAGTAATTAAAAAAAAATTATTTGATGATTTTTTTATTAATTTTTCTGTGATTTTTATTAATTTTTTGTGATTTTTATTAATTTTTATCAATTTTTTGTGACTTTTATCAACTTTTAGTGATTTTTTATTAATTTTTTGATAGTTTTACTAAGTTTTAAATAATTTATTCATTTTTTGATATTTTCATTAATTTTTGATGGTTTTGTATAAATTTTGATGGTTTTTTATCAAGTTCTCTAGCACTTCAACAACTCGAATTGTAGGAGAAGCTTATGCCCTCCTGCATTTAGCTAGGAAACTACGAATAGTCGTCTTAAGTGGTAACACTAAAACTAACGAGTTTAGACGAGATTTTCAACCAAGCTGGTCGGTCATGCTTCGATTAAAGCTTCAGTACGTAATACAGATAGTAACTGGTTGATACTCCTCGGTGGCTTAAAAGCCCAAATGTGATTCTTTCATACAATTATTATCATGCGTAAAATTCGTAACCGCAAATAATGATTATTAAATTTATATTTCCATAATTTGCGTGTGATATATTCAATTAGTATACTCATCAACCACACAACCTTTTCGCGATTTACCTATTTGAACAGTCAAGTGCGATACTAAATATTCGTGAGAATTAGCAAACCAAACAACATTTTCTCTTTTCAGAATTTTGACAAAAATTAGTGAGATGATACATTCTAAGATGAGATGGAGGTCTGGAAAAATTGAGCCTCCCAATCAAAAGGAAAGGAGACTAGGAGGTCAGAGGTCCTCAAAGTGACACCAATTTTTTTTAAAAATTGATCACTTTTGGGTACTCTCTGACATTGTACTTTGGTCAGCTCTTAAAAAAGTGAAATTCGAATTTATGTATCTCCCTGATCCACCAGCTTTGAAATTTAATACCATTTAATTTCCTTCAAGGGGATTCAATTGAAAAGTAGCAAAGTGCGAATTCGAAGATTCTTGGATGTTTACAAAATTCAAATCGCTCATTCCATTATCTCATAATAAGGTTAACATTTTCTTGGTTGGCAACAAATATATTATTTCGATTGAAATTTAAAAAAAAAATCATGACATCAGTATTGCCAATCGCATTACAAATTAATAACATATCTACTGACTAATTTTTTTAAAATTTTAATTGCCAGAACAGACATCAAAAATTTCCAAAAATTTCCAAAAAACCAATAAAATTTATTTTTACGATCAAAAAAGTTTTCTGGCTCATTTTTCAGACGATTGAACAGGAAACGTGAATTTTCCAAAATTAAAATATCTATATCGAGTAATACAAATTAATGGCTTTACTGGTGTTGAAATTCTTTGAAAATTTTCATTCTAAAATTTTTCGGCTCGATTTTGTGGTGTTTGAGTGAGCGATCTGATTAAAATTTTTGGAAAAAATCAACAAATCTTCAAATTTCCAACTGTCTCAGAAACGGCAATAAGTGGTATTCAATTTCTATATAGGTCAGTGCGTTAGAAATATATAAAAATTCATGTTGGTTTTTTTCGAAGTGATCGAGGAATCACACAGGACAGGGGTGTCCACTATATTTCAAAAATGATTTTCCCTGACTTTTCCTGGCTTTCCAGACTAATTTTTCGAATTTTTCCAGACCTATTAAATATGACATTCACAAACCAAGGGAGGGGGGAGTTTTTCACGTGATGTACTTACATCTCGAAATTTTGCAAAAAAATGATATAAAATGCATGGGGTTTAACGATTTTTTTTTCAAAATCACTAGATACTTTTTACGAGATCTTTAGATGCTTCTCTTCGGGCCAAACAAAAAGATTCAAAATTCAATTCTGAAAATTTTTGAACCCACTCAACTCTCCACACAATAAAAATTTGAAAATTTGAACTTATTACCCACAGAAAAAAATTCAAATAAAAAGGAAAAACCAAGTATTCCAACGCAAAATTAAGTTTTGAAAAATGAAACAAATTATGCCAGAGCGTCTACAAAATCAAGCGAATGAAAATTCGGATTTTTCCGGGCTGAAAATTCGAAAACTTATCCCCCCCCCCATGAAAAACACATCCCTCAAATCTATAAATTCATCCCATCTCCTGTAATTTTTTAGTTTGTACCAACAAATAAAAAAATCAATGAGAAGGATATAAATCATTTTATGGAAACATATAAACGTGTTGAGCTCGAGCAAAGCAAGGGGGGAAATTTTTGCGAAAAAAGATCTTCAAAAGATGAAAATTCACCACTTTTACCTCATTCATGTTTTCCAAAACATGACCAATAATAATTTAAAATTCTGTTCCATTCCCTCCCCTAATTCCCCGACTTTTCCCGGTTTTCCAGAGAATGGACACCCTGTAGGAGTTATTTTTCCGAAAGTGGAATCACTTCGAGCGTTTGAGCTCTTCTAGTTTCACCATATTATCGCTAGAATTAATTTTTTTCGTGATTAACGAATGGTTTACGAAAGATTAAATCAATCAGTGAACAAATCGTTTACCAAGGATTGAAGTATCCAGGATATAAATCTTTCACGACTGACTTCATCTTTCACAGAATTCATTATTCGCGAACGACTAAATCATTTCATACAATACTACAATAATATTTTTATGCATGAGTTGATGTTTCAGATTAAGAGTTTTCATTTTTTCAAAAATTTCACCTAATTTTTGCAAATTGGAAATTCCTCGATTTTTCTAAAATGTAATCAGGAAACTTTAACCCTCTACTGCATGAATTTCCCATCAAAATTTTCCAAAAATTTTCAAATTTTGGGGAATTTTTTTTAGCTATTATAAATATTTACCAAAGTATGCGAATGAATCATGAAATTTAATGTATTGGGATGTTCATGAAATGTTTAAAGTAAAGTTTTGGAAATATTTTGAATTTTTTCAAATTTTTTCAAATTTGGGCAAGCTGTGGTCGTATATGACCACCCATGCAGCAAAAGGTTAAGGCGAATCATCATACTAGGTAAAAGTAAGTTATCATTGAAATTTTCGCAGGATAGAATTTATTGTCTTTAAATCATCATCAACGCTACAGTAAATTTCAAGCTAGTCCCACAAATTCTATTTGAAAGTTTTCAAACACAAACGATACAACCCCACATCAAATACAAAAAGCATCATATTGCAAAAATCACTCCCTTCTTTTCAAGATATCATAATTTTTTTACACGTAATACTCGATTTCGATCATTTCGAAGAAATCGGAGAAAAATAAAAACACTGGCACGGTCGTAAACGAAAAAAAACCACTCGCATAACATCCAACCAACGAGACGTTCCAACATTCGTTATTTTTTTTACACCGCTCAAAACACGCGGCAATCTCGCTAAAATGATGTCGAGTAATTTAATCCCTAATGAGGTGTAATTTTCAACAGAGTTGATTTTTCCAGTTCAAAAAATGTGGCATTTTTTTCCAACGACGAGTAATAAAGGTCACAATCGTCGGAGTATTCGGTGAAACATCCCTTAGCAAATGGAAAACGTCCGTCGTGTCTATCTCGCCTCGACCTCCTCCCATCTGTACTTCTCTAGAAGGCCACTTTATTCTGTAAAAGCTACTACGACATTCTTCGTACACATAACACACGAATGCCATAAAATTATCTCACATATGGCGCGATGGTCAAAACGACTAAAAATGTCATTTGGTCGAGTCAATACGTACGACCAAACACCTACTAGCAATTTGAAAATACATATTCAACCTTCGATCATTCTCCGAATGCTGTTTTACAACCTGATGTTTTTCCAATATGGATTTTCACGATGAAAGAAACCGCACATGCAACTAAGTTGCCGCTACAATGAATTCTATAATTATCGGCTACATTTACGTACGTATAGTTCGCGTCGTAAAATAAACCGATAAAAATTTTCTTTCTCGGAGCACTGGCTTTGAAAAAAATTCGTTACGGTGTTGCTATTGTTGTTTTTTTCAGTTAAAATGGGTACATACTTGTACGAATCGTGTCGTTCCATTAATAAACGTCCTTGCAAGTTGCAACGCCGGAATTCAGAATTTGCATGCAATTTTACTTAACACGTCGTCGTTGTTGGAAACGTGTAATACGAACGTGCCAGCGTGCTAAGGTTACACGAGCGATAAAAATTTTCAAACTGAAATTTCAGACTTGGCATCCACATTTGCGACAAACCCAAAAAATATACAAGATTTTTCACAAGGATTTAGGTGAACATAATATTTTGTATTTCAAGTTCCATTCAGATAGTTGCACAATACTGAAAACAGAGTTGTGCAGAAGGGAAGAAAAGGGAGTTTCCCCCGGGTCCGAGCTTTATTTGGGGGGGGGGGCTTAGGGGCCAGCTAGAGCACTTTAGGACTAAAAAAATGTTGTCTTTACTGAGGGGGCCTTCTCAAACAAAAAATTTGGCTTAGGACGTACACATCACAAGAGTACACACGTAGGTTTGATTTGAATTGTATAGTTGTGTAATAGGATGGACCGAAAAACCAAAATTTCTGATTTTTGAGTTCCAATACCGCAAAAAAGACGAGGGGTAGGGCGACAAGAAAATTATATTTAAAAAAAAATCAGAATCGATTGATTTATGTTCCGATCACGCAACATCCTTCAATTCGTTTAAAATTTTCAAAAAATCAATATATTTTTAAAAAAAATTTAAAGTTATTAAAATCATTCTTAGAGATTATTTAGCGACTGTGTAGACCAAAAAAGCACAATTTTTTCGAGAAAATCGCCATTTTATAACGTTTTTCAAATTTTCTTCATAGATGAAGTGAAGTATAATAAGAGAAAGTAAAAAAGCTATAAAATATTGATTTTTTTACAAAAAAATTGTGCTTTTTGGTCTGCACAGTCATTAAATAATCTCTGAAATTTATTGATTTAATCAATTTTGAATTTTCTTGAAATTGAAAAAAAAAACTCAAAAATACCTACTCACTAAATTTTTGACAATTTTTAAAGAATCGAAGGTTCTTTAGCGATCGGAAGATACATAAGCGCACTCAGAAATTATTTAAGGGAGGAGCTCAGAATTCGGGGAAAAATAGGAGAGGGTGAAATTACAATGAAAAAATTCAGTAACTTGCTATTTCAGTGGCACTGGTGTAGTCAGGGTGTTTTCAGAAGTTGATAATTCTCTCTAAATCTGAATCAGTCAAAAATGCCAAAATTGACTGATGAAATAGTCTGGATCATGTCACTGATTATCAGTCAAATTCCACTGATTCCCCAGTTAATAAATGACATTCTACTGCCAATCGGTGAAAAATTACCGATTCAATTAATGAATTTTCATTATTGAATCGGTAAAAATTATTTGACTGATTGAAATCAGTCAAAATTTACTGATTCAATCAGTGAATTTTCATTGTTGAATCAATAAAAATAAAAATTCACTGATTCAATCAGTAATTAAATACTGATTCAAACAGTGAATTTTCATTTTTACTGATTCAACAATGAAAATTCACTGATTGAATCAGTAAATTTTTTTTACTGATTTTACAGTGACATAATTGCGTCGCGTCGATTTAAATCAGTCAATTTGACTGATTCAAATTTAGAGAGGTCATAAACTGATTTGAGCCAAGTAGAATTGAAAAATTACGGAATTTCAGTGATTTTTCACTGATTATTCAGCCAAAATTATTGATTTTTTCTAACAAACTGGGAATTGATTGAGAAATCAGTTGCTATTGACCGAAAGATCAGTGAAAAATCATCGATTTTTAAAACAGAAGGACTAAAAGACTACCCGAGCGAAGCGAGGGCGAAAATTTTTAGAAAAATCATGTTTCAAGAGCCAAAAATTCACTGTTTTTCACATTTTTGTAATAAAAAATCTTCTGTACGAGCTTAAGGGGCGGGCGGAGGGCTCGAGCCCTCTGAGCCCCCGGGTGCGCTTATGGGAAGATATCAAACGACTTTAATTTTTTTTATCAACAGCTTTCTTCTTTTGCGCAGTATTGCAACTCAAAAATCAAAATGTTTGGATTTTCGAGCCCCCCTCCCATTGTGTGAGACCTTCATTCTCTTCAATCCCTCCCCTCCCCCTCAGCTAGATTTTCTCTTCAGTCCCCGGAAATAATATTTTAAATCATTTCATTTCAGCAAGGTAAATTTTTTTTCTCCAAAATATGGTCCATTTTGGATCGAAATTCAGATCAGTGACCCGTTTGAATCCCCTTTTCCCTCTCTTTTTACACCACTCCCATCTACTTTTCAAATTACTTCATCGACTCGATCGATTATTTTTCCAATCATCTTATCCGGAAGTTTCCCGAACGTATTCGATTAGAAAATAATTAAACCAAGTAAAACCACATTATCTGCTGTCTACATAAAACACTCATACCATCGCCCACGCTATACCAATCAAGTATAAATATTATTATATTTAGATATACCTACGTATACACTTGCACAAGGGAAACAAACAATACACGCACACATTGACCGCGTGATTCGGTGTCGAAGAAATTACCATCATGAATGAAGTGCTTCTGCTTATACCATATGGTCGTGTGCCTTTGGTGTTTTCGTACAACGATACACGCCCCGATAAATTTACCTGTATCTATTTAATGAACTGGTTAACGTATCTGGAGGGGGTTCAGTCGGCGTGGAAATAAAAATAGAATCGTTTAAAAATACCGCACGCTGTTATTACAATTTACCCGAGTATATAATTTATAAGTAAAGAGATACTTTTACCATGGGGGTTTTCTAATAGGACGTATGCAGTAAATGGATATAGATAGGTGCACGTTTATGTCAATCGTGAACTTTTCTTCCATAGGCACTTAGGCAGGTACCTAGAAAGTGGAGTTCGAAGATCGGTTCGGTCCAGTTAGTTAACAAAAGAGTGAAGAAAAATAATCAAGTTGGACCACGACTTGGACTCGTATTCTCAGCAACAGGGTTGTGCCGAATACCGTTCAATTCGATGTTTGATTATAACATTTATATAATCGAAGGTTAAACTGAACAAAAAAATTCTGAATCCATACCATCTTTTGGAGCGTCCAAACGAACCTATTATCGTCATTGCATTTCAATATACACCGTTGGAATTGCCCAAAAATTGAAAAAAAAAAGAAGAAAAAAACCTGCTTATTCAATACATATTTTTTTGAAATACTCTATGGTCAGTACTTGTGTACTTCGGTGTAAATAAAACATGTTCGAAGAAGTAAAAATGAAAAAATAGAAACTGGAATGGACGGAGAGAGCAGATTTCCCTACAATGGAAAAATTTAATTATAGGTACGTATAGAAAACTTATTCAATGCCCAAAATCTCAAAAAGAAAAGTCCACCCACACTTACACTTTCACACAATGTAGATCAATTATTGCAAAATTTTAATAAAGTATCATCCTCCTGTTCCTTGCTATCGAACCAAATCTTCACCAAAATTTAATCATTTCTGGATCAAGAAGCGAAACCTTAACACTCGCGTTTTAATAATTTAGGTAAGTTTCTTTTTTCTCCTTATTACTCATTGAATAAAATGTCTTACTTCATCCGCAGAAACCAAAAACAATGAATCACGAAAATGTAGTCAAGATTTTCGATATAGACGTGAGTACCTTTTTCAATAACAACCAATTAATCAAGTTTTCAGCGGACTACCCTTTTTCTCGAAAAAAAAGTCTTGATATTAACTCCGGATGATTTCATCCGATTTCGATTTTCTTCGACTCTAATGATAGCTAAAAGGGTTCTGCACATTTTTTGTTATTTCAAAAATTTTGAAAGACCGATTACCGGGTCGTCAAATTTCCAAAGACAGTCATCAGTTATGTTCAAATTTTCATTTTTTGCAATTTTCATCCAAAAATAAACGAAATACAATGGAACTTGTTATAATAAAAGTTGTTTAGAATGGTAAAATGAGTGAGTATATGTAAGGTGTTTTTTCAAAAACTGTTCCCCTTCCCTCAAGGTCCACCCCGTTTTTCAAAAATCCTTGTAACTCAGGCTCATCTTATCTCATTCCAATTCTTTAAATTCCTAATGATGGCCGAAAGGGGTTCACACATTTTTTGTTATTATGAAAATTTCGAAAACTGATATCTCCCGAGATGTCAACTTTCAAATAACGGTCAAAAACGTTTTTCGCGATTTTCATTCATGATTTGGGGGGGGGGGTAGATTTTGGGAGATGATGAAATCGATTTTTTAGAGAATGCACAGAGAATCCGTCATGCATAGATAAATGTCAAACCGATAATTATCTCAATTTCAGTCATCCTATATCACTCAAAACAATTGGAGATTCCAGAAAATAAATTCTTAAATTATTTCTCGACAAAAGTAGGTACTTCCTAAAAAAGTTACGATGATGAGAATTGTTTTTCGTTTCAAGAATTGACAAATGCAGGCAACAAATGTACACAACCCCCTGTAAGGGGGCGCGACCCCGACGACGACGACGATTTACCTTTAGGTCAAATTTTACTCAAATCTTAACATTTATTTTTTGACTTCTGGGAACAATAGAAAAAGTTTGAATTTCAACTTCACTGAGTACTACCTACAATATACGATTAGATACTGCCCAAAAATGAAGTTTTCTCGGAACCTAAACACTTATCATTTGGATGCAGTAAAACAAAATATGGGAAAAGTGATGAAAATGTGTTCTGTAGCCTTGAGAAAGCTTAACTTTTTTGGAAATTGAAATTTACTCGTTTAAAAGTTTGTATCCCTAATAGTTTGTTTTTTCATGTTTTTGTCCCATTTTTTTCAATACTGCCCGGTCGGTTTTCTTTTTCTTCATTTTATTATGTTCAGAAAAGCTTTCTTTGTAATTTAACCGATGGATTTTTGGATGTTTCAATTTCTTATGCTTTTGCGTTGAATTGATTTATTGTACTGATTTTGAATGAATCGACGAAATTTTTGGGATGAAGTTGGAATTTCCTTAAAGCTCTCCATTAATTTACAAAGAAAACTTTTCTAAAAGTTCAACTTTTCAAGACCAAATAACACATTTTCATCACTTTTCCCATATTTTACCATTCTTTTTTTTCTTTATTCAAAAAAGAAGTGTACTGTATAGTTTTCAAGAACATGGAAACTCCATTTTTGGGCAGTATCTGATTTTACTGTAGTAGGTAGCTAGGTACTAAGGTGTTGAAATTTAAACTTTTTTAATTGTTACCAAGAATCAAAAAAAAAAAAAAGATCAAGGTAAATAAATATTAGAAACAAAATTCTCGCCAGTCGTAACTTTTTTAGGAAGTACTTTTGTCGAGAAATCATTTAAAATAATTTATTTTCTGGAATCTTCAATTTTTTTGGGCGATATAGGATGACTGAAATTGAGATAATTATCGGTTTGACATTTATCTATGCATGACGGATTCTCTGTGCATTCTCTAAAAAATCGATTTCATCATCTCCCAAAATCTACCCCCCCCCCCCAAATCATGAATGAAAATCGCGAAAAACGTTTTTGACCGTTATTTGAAAGTTGACATCTCGGGAGATATCAGTTTTCGAAATTTTCATAATAACAAAAAATGTGTGAACCCCTTTCGGCCATCATTAGGAATTTAAAGAATTGGAATGAGATAAGATGAGCCTGAGTTACAAGGATTTTTGAAAAACGGGGCGGACCTTGAGGGAAGGGGAACAGTTTTTGAAAAAACACCTTACATATACTCACTCATTTTACCATTCTAAACAACTTTTATTATAACAAGTTTCATTGTATTTCGTTTATTTTTGATGAAAATTGCAAAAAATGAAAATTTAAACATAATTGATGACTGTTTTTGGAAATTTGACGACCCGGTAATTGGTTTTTCAAAATTTTTGTAATAGCAAAAAATGCGCAGAACCCTTTTAGTTATCATTAGAGCCGAAAAAAATAGAAATCGGATGAAATCATCCGGAGTTAGAACGATTTTAGGAAAAGGGGGTGGAGGAGGGGAGGGGGTTAAAAAAATGACACCCAAGCAAAATTTGTTCATTATACAGTCTAGATTAAGAATCAATCATCAGACTGCTTTTAACATTCCGATCGAGCGGTATTCACTATGAGACTGCACAACATATTGCAGAAACCGCGTAAGTCACTTTTTTTAAATTTTGAGAAAACAACAAAAAACTGATTGTACTGGATATGAAATTTTTTGGGGAAAAATGAATTGCGCCATCTTGAAGACCATAAAAAAAGGAAACTTTTTGTAAAAAAAACTTTTTTTCAAAGGTCCTCCTAGTGCTGTACAGATGCGTTCAAAAATCGTCGACTTACGCTGTTTCTGCACTACATAACATTACAAGTCCAGAATTTTTGAATTAAACGAGGTACCCGAACGCCAATTTTTCTCAGAAGGTGTGTCTACCTCCAGAGAACCAAAATCCGTGAAAACATGAGTTTCAGTTTTTTGGTGACTTACGCGGTTTCTGCAATATTCAATTAAGGCCATGAATATACCTAGACCTATCGCTATCCAATTCTGTAAGTAGTTTTTTTTTTCTTCAAAATTTTTAAATTTTCCGAATTTTGTTATTCAATTGTCAATATATTACAATTTTTAAAATTTGTAAATGATTCGTGATTTGAATCATTTTTTGAATATTTTCATTTTTTCTCGTTTCGTTGACATTCTTATACTTTTGGGCGCAAATTTAGATTTTATAAAAAGAAATCTCACCAATTTCAAGCAGCCAACAAATTTCAAATATGAGGAAAATAATAAAAACTGAAGGCTCCCAGGGCTGTGTTCAGAAAATGGTCAACAGAACAACAGATCAACAGAGACAAATTTTATTTTCAAAAATTGAATTATTGAATATAAATCTTGAATTTGAAAAAGGGGTATTTTTCAATCAAAAAATGATTTTTCATTTGAATTAAAGCGAATTTTTCAATTAAAGACGCATAACTGATTCAATTTTTGACAAATTAAATTTCCCTGCGTTGATCTGTTGTTCTGTTGACCATTTCCTGAACGCAGCCCAAAATAAGGCTATTTTACCTTTATTAATCAAACATTTTCATGGTGTCCACTATTATTTCAGAAATGATTTTCCCTGACTTTTCCAGGTTTTCCAGACCAATTTTTCGAATTTTTCCAGACTTTATAAATATGATATTCGTAAACCATGGAAGGGGGGGGGGGGGTAATTTTTTCGCGTGATGTACTTACATCCCGAAATTTTGTATAAAAATGATATAAAATGCATAGGGTCTTACGATTTTTTTTTCAAAATCACTAGATATTTTTTACGAGATCTTTAGATGCCCTTCTTCGGGTCAAAAAAAATATTCAAATTCAATTTTGAAAATTTTTCCACCCATCCAACTCCCCCTCGCCACAAAAATTTGAAAATTTGAAATTATTACCTACAGAAAAAATTTAAATAAAAAGGAAAAACCAAGTATTCCCACGCAAAATTAAGTTTTGAAAAATGAAAAAAATTATGCCAGGGTGTTTACCACATTGAGCGAATAAAAATTCGGATTTTTCCGGGCTAAAAATTCAAAATTTTCTTCACATTTCATTCCCCCCTTCCCCTCCAAAATCAAAAACACTTGTATCAAAATTTATAAATTCACGCAATCCCTTGCAATTTTTTAGCTTGTACCAATAAATGAAAACGTGAATGAGAAGGTAAAATATAAATCATTTTATGAAAATATATAAATGTGTTGAGCCCGAGCGAAGCGAGGGCGAAAATTTTTGCGAAATAATATCTTCAAAAGATGAAAATTCACCACTTTTCCCTCATTCATGTTTTCTAAAACATGGCCAATAATTTCGATTTTTGTTCCATTCCCTCCCTTTTTTTTCAACATCGTGGTCAAGGGCATCATGACGTTTCTTTCTCATTACAGCTCATTAAAAAGCAAGTTTCCAAGAAACTTAAGATTAAAAATAAATTCTGTAGAAAGAAAAAGTGCAAATTACCCCGAGCGTAGCGAGGGAAATTTTTTTTTGGATAATTCATAATTCAATGGACAAAGACATGTATATTTTAAATATGTATCAATTTTATTGTACATTACGACCGACAAAAAATGATGAATAAGACAATAACTGGATAAAAGATGTAATAATTTGGCCCGAGCGGAGCGAGGGCGAAATTTTTTGAAAAATTTATAATAAAATAAGCAAAAAAACATTTTTCTAAATGATTTACATTTTTTGGGATTTTCGAAAAATTCCAGAGAAAATTCCAAAATTCCCTGACTTTTCCAGACCACCAAAATTCCCTGACTTTTCCCGGTTTTCCCGGGTTTCCAGAGAATGGACACCATGATTTTAAAAAAAAAATGTTGTAACCAACAATTTTTTGAAAGGTGATAATGATAATTTTGTCTTTCTTAAATTTACTGCCAAAAGACTCGAATCATTTTTCGAATCATGAAGTAAGTGATTTGAATCCGCACAACCCTGCCCAGCAAAATACGTAATGATGAAATTTTTCAAATTAGCCGATATACAATAAAAAAATTAGTAGATTTTTGATGAAAAAATGTAGGTAGGAAGTACTTAGGTACTTACCACTCATTTCAGTGAGTGAAAGGATACTGATATACAATCAACATTGCGAAACAGAGGAAATCGTTGAAATTGAATTTCGGTGATCGAGGGTTTCTCTCTATTTTAATGAGAAAATTTTGTTTAAAACAAAATTTTCTCATTAAAAAACTGGGCGTAATTCCAGCGATGTACGCGGAATTCTATAATTCATTAAGTGCATCAAAGGATGTACCGGACAGCTTTCCTTACATCGATGAAGAAGTTGAAATTGAGGAGGTATTTTTCGATGATTAACTCCTTTTTTTAAATTTGTATTTCTGTACTCCTTTTTTTAAATTTGTATTTCTGTATCATTCGGATTTTTTTGTACTTTTTTAACATAATAACAGTGAGAGCTTTTCTCGATCATTGCATTCACTCAAGTTGTAATAATGATTACGTTTTTTGTATTACGATTTCATGGTAATAAATTTTGAGATGTTTTAATAATGTTGACAAAATCTCAATATTGAAACGTATATTTCTTTTTTTACAAAAAATTATTTCTAATCACTATCTGAATCTGCAAAGGTCGGCTTAAATATGCCGGGAGGGGTCGTGGACCTCGTATATTTAAACCGGTGGCGAGAACATTTTTCTATCATCGCCTGGACTTCTTCTTCTGACCATCCATTATTTCGAAGGTCATCGTAAAATAGTTTGCAGCACGAACAAGTTTGGCCGGGTATCAATCGTAGAGCACTTTTTTTTCGAATGGGGTCTCGCATATATGCATATGGTGGACTCTTGCTGGGTAGTTCATCGAATGAGTTACTTCTAGGTCGTTTGACAGGAGTCTTCATATTATCGCGATTTGTCACATTTTCCAAAGGCTTTCGATTTTCTGAGATGTTGTTTTTCATAGTAACAGGAGATTTCTGTCGAGGTTCGAATGATTTGTAATTAGAATTTTCTTTCTTTTTGGATGACATGATCACAAATTGTATCAATAATTGATTAATTCTTGAAGTTTGTGAAGAACACACGTTAACAAATAACAATACTATTTATTAATTGATAAATTCTTGAACTTCGTTAAGAACACACTCAGTCAGGTTAACAATACTTATATTATCATCCTTCATAATTGTTATGAGATAAGAAATGCAGGGTAGTATGTCCATCACAACAGACTGAAACGGGTAGTATGTCCCTTTATTGCTCAGCAAAAAAGTGGTATGTCCAAAACTGAATTCTTTACTTGCAATTATTTCGCAAATGGCTGGATTTTACACAAAAATGAATATTGTAAAATATACAGAAATCTTTAACGAATAATATGATATTATTTACCCCCAACCGATTTTATTTTTTACTTATGTAACATTCATTACAATCTTGTTGTGTCAATAACTCGAAAACTCGTTTTTGTGACATATTACCTTTTTGCCGAGTAGCAACGTTTTACTCCTGGCAAGAGCACGCGACGCCCATTTTTCTACATCCTTAAGTTTTCAAAAAAAATTACCTGAATTTGATAATAATCGCAAATAAAATATCAACGTAGTCGTAAGGTTGATTATTATCCAAGACTGTATTCGGCATTTACCATCAATGATAACCCGATACACGTATTGTAAATGTGTTTTCGATTATGCCTATTTGTATTGGTATCCGACGATTTATACGTAATATTCGATGCATTCGACGTTTCTATCAACTTTTATCGAAACGTTCAAGCCACGGTGAGCAATCAAACACCCGATAGAGAAACCTCAGCAATTCTGTTCAAAAGCTCTTCGATAACTTCCAATTGAATAACGCTCGATTGATTCGAAACTCAATGACTATTTCATAAACCTATGTCAATTGCAAATCGAATGTTAACTGTTGGCAAGAGCATTATTGAATAGAATGTTGCCCTATTGTTGCTGGTAACTTTCTTAGGGTAAGAAAAATTGATAGGTACTCATTTTTGAAAATATCTTCATTTCCAAAATGAATGCGAGAGATTGTGTTTCGTCGTTAAACAGAATACGTTGTTGCAAAAAATTACATTTTTACTCTGAAATAAGTACGCAGACTCAGTGGTGATTCTACTGTGTGAGTTTGTAAGCTGGGGTTCTGAAGAAATTTTTGAAAGAGAAAAAATAAAATAATTTTTAATGAGAACTGAATTCAAAACTATTCATCAATGTTGAAATGATTAAAAACATTGAAGTGGCACATAATTTTCAATATTTTAAGCCTTGTAACTCCTTTAATTCGAAATTTAGGCAAAGTGTGTACCTACATAACTTATCTTGTAGATAATTTTACAAAATGAGTTATAATGTACTTATTATTTTGATCAAATTGAGAATTGAAAGAGTTACGAACGATTGAAGAAAATTAACCACGTCAAATTTTACAAATATCTATGAGGTTGCAATTTGTATATTTTGATCGCAAATTTTCAAAAAAAACGTTCACGAATTTCATGACATTCAAAAAAATTCTCATGAAGGGATAATTTGACCTGTTGAACATGATGTGATGTTCGTTTTTTCATTGGTTCAATTCTTCTCCTTATTACCTAATATTGACAAAAATTGGAAGAAAAAATCGAATTTGATGAGTTATGACTTATGAGAATCATCGTTCAAAAAAAAATTTAGATATGGGAGCGTAAAGCATTCAAGCATTCTTGCATCAGATTTTTTCGTTTTTTTTGATTCGTATTCGTCATTTTTACAGGCTTTTGAATTGAGCAGGTAATTTTAAAATACTAATTAAAATATGTATTCTCCGAGAAAAATTTCAAAAATTACAAATTTTAGGTACAATAACAAAATTAGTACCTACTTAATACTTACGTTAAATTTGTAATAGGTTTTCTCTTCGAAGTAGAGAGTGTGATTGCATAATCTATGTACTTGACAGAAAAAAATTGCTACCTCGTTTGCTGAACCTCCAGATGATAAAATCAGTTCAATAATTTATGTTCGTCTAAAATTTAAAAATACTTAAGCATTGAAAAAAAATTTCTGTACCACTCATTCGTAAATGAGTAAAAACCACTGATACACAGTCAGAGTTCGCAACTGCTACAAAAGAAAAATCAAAGAGAAAAAGATTATTTACCATCTTAAATGCACCCTGAAAGGGAAGATGCATTATTATTTTTTGAAATCATCCACAATTTTCAAGAAAGACTTCACGATCAGTAAATGGAGGCGCGGTGATCCCTCCGGGTTGGATCTTTTCCACCTAAACCGTCTCAAGCACAAATTGAGAAGTTGTCTTCTCAAAAATAACAATAGGAATCATTTCAAGCAAGAAAATTAAAAAAATATCAGGATGTAAAGAGGAATGGGAAGAGTTATTCGTTTTCCAAAGATTAGCGTCCTAGGTACAGACAAATTAAAGACGAGTGATAAGTGATAAAACTCAGTTTTGAAGACTTATTTTTTTAACATCTTTCATTTTTTACTTTTTTGATTGATGTAAATAAGTTGTTGCTGATTAGAGTTCCCCTTTTCTAAATTTCAAATGAAAAAACGCTCTAAAGCATCAGAACTACATTTGAATAATCTCGCAACACGTGAATGTTCCGAAATCGTCCATATTGGATACCACACCACCAGAAAATGATCACTTTCACCACTGAAATCGTCGATCAAATCGAGATCCACCAAAGAAAAAATAATTCAATCACACGATTCAATCTCAGCTAGACTCCACACTGCAGAGTGTCCACTATATTTCAGAAATGATTTTCCCTAACTTTTCCAGGTTTTCCAGACCAATTTTTCGAATTTTTCCAGACCTTATAAATATGATATTCGTAAACCAGGGAGGAGGAGAGGAGGGGGGGGGGGGGGTATTTTTTCGCGTGATGTACTTACATTCCGAAATTTTGTATAAAAATGATATAAAATGCATAGGATCTAACGATTTTTTTTCAAAATCACTAGATACTTTTTACAAGATCTTTAGATGCCCTCCTTCGGGCCAAAAAAATTTTCAAATTCAATTCTAAAAAAATTTTCGCCCATCCAACTCCCCCTCGTTACAAAAATTTGAAAATTTGAATTTATTAAGGTTACCTACAGAAAAAATTTAAATTAAAAGGAAAACCCAAGTATTCCAACGCAAAATTAAGTTTTGAAAAATGAAAAAAATTATGCCAGGGTGTTTACCAAATTAAGCGAATAAAAATTCGGATTTTTCCGAGCTAAAAATTCAAAATTTTCTCAACATTTCACCCCCCCCCCCCCTTCAAGATGAAAAACACTTGTCTCAAATTTATAAATTCACGCAATCCCTTGCAATTTTTTTAGTTTGTACCAATAAATGAAAAAGTGAATGAGAAGGTAAAATATAAATTATTTTATGAAAATATATAAGTGTTGAGCCCGAGCGAAGCGAAGGCGAAAAGTAACATGACCAATAATTTCGATTTCTGTTCCATTCACTCCATTTTTTTTCAACATCGTGATCAAGGGCATCATGACATTTCTTTCTCATCACAGCTCATTAAAAAGTAAGTTTCCAAAAAATTTAAGATTAAAAATAAATTCTGTAGAAAGAAAGAGTGTAAATTACCCCCGAGCGTAACGAAGGAAATTTTTTTGGGATAATTCATAATTCAATGGACAAAGACATGCATTTTGAATATACATTACGACCGACAAAAAATGATGAATAAAACAATAATTGGACAAAAGATGTAATAATTTGGCCCGAACGGAGCGAGGGCGAAATTTTTTGAAAAATTTATAATGAAATAAGCAAAAAAACATTTTTCTAAATGATTTACATTTTTTGGGGATTTTCGAAGAGAAAATTCCAAAATTCCCGACTTTTCCAGACCACCAAAATTCCCCGACTTTTCCCGGTTTTCCAGAGAATGGACACCATGAGTCACTCCTCTCAAAAAACCTCCTATTCCATAAATCATAGCACTTTCGAAAACTCGACGTCTCAAATCATCCGCAAAATGAAACATAATTACGTCCAAGTACCCCGGCTGCGAACAGCTTTCCGCCAGGAATCACGCAGATATATCAATTCAACGACCCTGCGACCGTCTTAATCTACGTAAAACACCGCACGCTTCCCAAAGCGTATTCCATTTTTCGATAAATTTCTTCGTATAAAATAACCCGACGCGGAAGTAAGAAGCTATAAAATAGCACACCTCGGTTGAGAAGAAATAAATTGCAACATTTCGAACAAATGTTACCCCTCGTAATGGAATCAAAAACAACCCAGCTTGCTCTGCAACCGAGGACCAACGAAGTACGTATCGTCGAAGCGAAAAACAAACCGAGAGAAAAAAGTCGTCATCAAATTTGAATAATACGTTCGTTTAAATAGAGTCGTAAAATTTATGAAATCGCTTTATTACTATCATTCGATGACATGATTTTTATACGCGTACTAAAGCAAAAACCGCGAAGTCGCAGAGGTTGAAATTTTTTTAGGTGTTTCTTGATGATTTTTTTTGGTGTTTTTGTCAATTTTTTAAATGATTTTGTTGATTTTTATTGGTTTTTAATCAATTTTTTGGTGATTTTTTAAATTAATTTTTTGTTTTTTTGTCAATTTTTTTGTGTTTTTATCAATTTTTTGGTGTTTTTTTAATTAATTTTTTTGGTGATTTTTGTTACTTGGACCGTCGACATGTCCACAACATTACACTCAATTCATCCGATAACTTACTCTCTCATTCCAAATCAGTGAAAAATCACTGGTAAACAGTCAGAATTGCGGCACAGGAAAAATCAGCGAAATTCACTGATTTTCACTGATTTTTCACTGCTTATGCAAAGAATTTCACAGATTTTTCAGTAAATTTTGTAAATATCATTGAGTTTTCAGTGAATTTTCACTGATGATTTCCAGTAATTTTCTTTCACTAATTTGCTTTCAGTGAAAAAAATTTCACTGATTTATTACTGTGCTGCAATTCTGACCGTTTTTCAGTGATTTTTGATAAAATTTCACTGATTCAGAAATCATAGAGTATTTTCGTACACGAACGAATCAGGAAGACTTTTCAAAACACCGGATTTTCAGTTTGAAAAGTTTCAAAGATAAATTCGCCCATATATTTGAAACGACATGACAACGCTACAGGAAGAAAATCCGACGCTTTGGGAATAAAAAAGACATTCCAACATGATAAAATAATTACCATCATTATACGGATCCAATCCAGCACACCAAGACGATGTTCACGAAGAAAAATAACCCACCGGACAACGAAGGGGGCGAAAAATTGAAAAATAATACCGCATCACGTGTCGCGACGCCGACCGAGGTTTTTCTTTCGTTTAGCCATAAATTTCTCGATAGTTATAGGTCAGTGGTACGTCGTGTGTAGTCGTCGTTACACATATAAGGTGGCCACCGATACTGAGCAGCCTCCCGAGGTAACGAATTTCGTGCTTTGAATAAAAATGACATCATTTTTGAAACAAAAGCACGACATTCGGCGAGATAAACTTGAATATCTCTCCTCCTCGGTCTCGCTCTTCGGTTCGGATAAAAGTATGAAAAACAATGTTAACCGGAGGCTACAGGGTAGATAGGCTTCTACCCCCTTCTTCACCGGAACCCTTCTGCTAGGTGAAGTAAAACGCTAAGAGTGAGAGATTTGGCGCGTTTCTTCGAAATACATGTGACCCTTTTTTTAGATAAATGGCTTTCTATTTATTTTACGGAAGTGAAGTCTGCCTGAGAGGCGTGCGGCGCAACGAGACGAAGTACGTTCGCGAAAGAGTGATGAAAACGCGTGATACAAGGTATCGCACATCGGCTGCGCTATACTACGTTGTGTTTTATGTCATATCGTGAAAAACTACGTCAAAGCGAACCCTCCCGCGTAGTTTCGCCGAACAGCCAGAGAAGAAAGGGGTTTTTAAGACAGGCCGAGAATTTCGCTCATATTTTTCGCAAGACGCGACCGTAATACGAAAAGAAAGCAGCGTCGTGAGTAATGAAAATTAAATCTGGGTACGTTGCGGAGTCTGTGATGAAAAAATATTCGACGAATCAAATATACGAAATTCAACAAGTTCAAAAATGCAGACGATATATATATAACACTAGAAGTATAAAAAATGATTTTTAGACTTGGACTTGTGTAAGTTATCAATTTGGCTTCTTGCCGATTTATGTAATATCCGAAAATCGAAAATTCTTCATAAATACAATCGGATCTACAGTAGGTTTTCTTAATATAAATCATGAAATAAATTTTTTTCATTCGATCACCTCACAAGTGATTTTACAAGCATTAAAAAATCAAATGGTACTTGCCAATTTGAATTTTACTCACAAGGAGGAATCCCAACTCAAAGTAAAATTTTGAGCCTAAACAAAAAAAAAATCGAAAGTACATCATAACAGGACCTCGTACCCAAAATTTCAGGTGCTGAAGTTCATTTCTCGATTTTTGGTGAATTTTTTAAATTTCAAAATTACCTCATCGTCCTAAAAAATATAAAAATTTGATCTAATCAACGAAAAAAACTGAAATTTGGTACATACCCTATTTTTGACCTCCCAAATCGATTGGAAGCGGTTTCGAGACGTTTCGGAGACACCAGAAAATTTTGGAATTTTCCAGCGCTGGAGAAAAGTTTATAAAAATGGCTCATATGCACTTCAACACCTATAACCGCGGATTATCCATATTTGTGATCTATTTGATCGATTAGAACACAATTTTCTAAAATTCGTAACTTTGACTTCAAATTCGCAATTTTGGGCAAGAAATTTTTCTGGAAAAAATTGAAAAATTCGCCCAACGCGCATACATCGAGATAAAAAGTTGAAATTTGGTAGATACTTTATTTTCGACCTCCCGAATCGATTGGAAGCGGCTTCGAGACGTGTCGGAGCCACCAGAAAATTTTAAAATTTTCAGCGCTGGAAAATTCCAAAATTTTTTGGTGGCTCCGAAACGTCTCGAAACCGCTTCCAATCGATTCGGGAGGTCAAAAATAGGGTATGTACCAAATTTCAACTTTTTTCATTGATTAGATCAAATTTTCATAGTTTTTAGGACGATGAGATAATTTTGAAATTTCAAAAATTCATCAAAACTCGAGAAATGAAGTTCAGCACCTGAAATTTTGGGTACGAGGTCCTGTTATGATATACTTTCGATTTTTTTTTTGTTTGGCCTCAAAATATTACTTTGAGTTGGGATACCTCCCTAGTCAAGTAAATTATGGTAGTTGGTAGGCTGGAGTAAGTTTTGTTTTCGAGCTTTTAAAACTTATTGTGCCAAACTTCCTTCTGAAAGTCGTTTGTTTTTCTTCAATGAAAAAAAGCTCATTAAATTTTAGCTCCTGGAGGGATCATGGAAATAAAATCAAGAGACGGCTCGCAAGTTTTCAATTATCTGAATATGAGTAAGTAATATTATATTTCATACATTTACTTACTAATTAGCTCTAAAAATCGATTTTTTTTAAATTCTCAGTTAAAAATTTCATCATATCATCCGAGAATATCAAAAACGCAGAAATAACAAATCTAAAATTTTATAACATAATGAAAATTCCGCATTTCCGTTGTTATTTTTAGAGAAATGGGTGCAATAATATGCAGAATTGCAGATTGGTAAGAAACACAGATTACATAGCACCAAATAAAATAACCGTATCCCCCCCCCCCCACTACAAAAAACACTACAATCACGAACATCACAATCAAGCACGCCGTTGTAATGAAAGGCTCAGTTACAAGGGTAAAAAGAATTCCACAGACTGGAAAAAATACTAGGTACATATTTAAAATACTTACAGATACCAAACAACAAAAAGGGTTGAGAAAAAAACTACCAACAAAGACGCGGGTGTCATAAAGATCAACAATAAAAAAAATGGTAATCGGAATCTTTTGTGTACTTGATTTTGACACGCTACCTTTACCAATCTTCACCTTTCACCTCTTTCATTCTTCCTCTGATACAGTCGATAACAAGAATTTGGAAAACAACCCAGCCAGAATAACTTTTATAAAAGGGGATCTTGCGTTAATTTTTTGAATAATTCAAAAGTCTCGTCGCGTCGTGCACCGTTAGGGCCGACATGCTCCTGTTATTCTACATACCTTTCTATGGTCCTAAACCACAATACTTGCGCGACAGAAGTTGCTTTTTTTGTGTGGTGAAAACAAGGAATATCTTCCGGTTCATTTTATAAGGTATTTAATAATTTCGGCATTATTGATACTATTTCCAAGATAATTTTTTCGCCAGCTACACATTACTAACAATAATTTTTTTGTGATTCATTGCAGTAAGCAATCAATTATTTTCTTACAATAATATAATTTTTTTTTGAAAAAATATTTCCAGTTCATATCATGTTAGGGCAACATACCAGCGTTGTTTTCTCCTAAAGATTTGAAATGGCCCGTAGAGGGGCGGGGGAGAAATCGAACAAACTACTGTTGCGTTCTCTCTAAATCTGTCAAATTTGGTGAAATTGTCTTTATAATTCGTTGAAATGAATTTTACTAATCCCTATTTTTTTCAGTAAAAAAAAACAGTCTTTTTTTTTAATAGTAAAGGGTATAGCCGGATAAGGGGTGGTTTTGGCCCCAGTCCCGATTTTTGATCTAATGCCCCCAAATTGTGTACCTTGATGAAAAAAATTCTGGAAAAAATTAAAAAATTTTGGCCCCCCAACCCCATCCTTTTCGGAGCTATGGCCATTTTATTGCATCATTTTCAAGAATCATTAATTCCAATAGAAGTGAATGAAATTTTCTGTTCTTTGGCACAAAGTAAAATCTCGTAGAGGTCTATTCACGATAATTTTTTCATTAATTTTGGTGCACTCCTTCACGAGGTTTTGGCCATTTGAAATTTTCAACTGTAAGGGAGTATTCACAAGCTTTGGAAATAAGAAATAAGAATTAAGAATTAAGAAATAAGAATTTTTTAACCAATAAGAATAGCGACATTGCGAGAAATATTTGGCAATGTTTTGGTACAGTCAATTTCGATTGGTGGTAATCACAGTAATAATTCTTATTTCTTATTTCCGATGCTCGTGAATAAACCCTAAAAAAGACATTAACAGCGAAGTTCGACTAATTTTTGAAAATATCATAAAAACGTGTTTTTTGACATAGATTCACGTCACGTATTCAGATTTGGCGATTGAGGTGGCGCAAGGGCCAAAAATTGCGAAAACCCGTAAAAAATGTTGTTATTTTAGAATATTTTTAAAATTTCAACTACAGTGGTGTGAGAATTATTAGACTACCGCAATATTCACTATCTAAATTTTCACATAATTGTCGTTTTATCGCGAAAAAGGTACATTTTGATGAAACAAACTAATCGTAGGCATTCTAAACACTGTTGTCGATAACATCCAGGTGATTGTTTTTGGTTTTGTATCAATCATTTGGAAAAATTAATTTTTTTTTGAAATTTTGCCTATTGGAAAATCACAACTTTTTTAAATGTAAAATTGATAAAATATCAAAATTGTGGAATGATCCGATGCGGAATTCTGTTGAACGGGCATCATAAGACTCCAATAGACACCGAATAACCGTTGAATTTGAAAATACATCACTTTTTTTGGAATGCGCCAAGTTACAGTGCCTGTCATAAGTTTAACACATAGTAAAAAAAAAACACGTTTTTTCGACCTATACCTCGTATTTTTGACCAAAATTCAAATGTAATGCACCTAGGAGGTGGAAAATTTTGCTGCGGATCTCCTCGTTTTGGTCTCGTTTCGCTATCTCTCTTTGTTTTTTTTCTATTTACAAAAATGTATCAAAAAATGTAGTAGGAAAAATGGCAAAAATCGCATGTTTTTCAGTATAAATCAATTTATACATGGAAATAACTCACTCGAATCGAAAAACTGAATAGCTGGTTGGATTCCTCGTAAAATTTCGGTCCAGAATTCGGGGTTTAAAAAAATCCCAAAAATTTTCTCTTTGAACTATGGCAGAATTTAATTTTTCAATTTGCAACAAATCGCGTTTGTGTGAAAATTGCCATAAAATGTGATTTGTTGCAAGTTGAAAAATTAAATTCTGCCATAGTTTAAAGAGAAAATTTTTGGGATTTTTTTAAACCCCGAATTCTGGACCGAAATTTTACGAGGAATCCAACCAGCTATTCAGTTTTTCGATTCGAGTGAGTTATTTCCATGTATAAATTGATTTATACTGAAAAACATGCGATTTTTGCCATTTTTCCCTACTACATTTTTTGATACATTTTTGTAAATAGAAAAAAAAACAAAGAGAGATAGCGAAACGAGACTAAAACGAGGAGATCCGCAGCAAAATTTCCCACCTCCTAGGTGCATTACATTTGAATTTTGGTCAAAAATACGAGGTATAGGTCGAAAAAACGTGTTTTTTTTTACTATGTGCTAAACTTATGACAGGCACTGTAACTTGGCGCATTCCAAAAAAAGTGATGTATTTTCAAATTCAACGGTTATTCGGTGTCTATTGGAGTCTTATGATGCCCGTTCAACAGAATTCCGCATCGGATCATTCCACAATTTTGATATTTTATCAATTTTACATTTAAAAAAGTTGTGATTTTCCAATAGGCAAAATTTCAAAAAAAAATTAATTTTTCCAAATGAATGATACAAAACCAAAAACAATCACCTGGATGTTATCGACAACAGTGTTTAGAATGCCTACGATTAGTTTGTTTCATCAAAATGTACCTTTTTCGCGATAAAACGACAATTTTGTGAAAATTTAGATAGTGAATATTGCGGTAGTCTGATAATTCGCACACCACTGTATTTCTAATTACTTATTGAGTTTAATAAAATTGTCAAAGACACGAAGCTGAGAATTTTTAAAAAAATTCCAAGTTGAAAGAAATTTAAAAAATATGTAAAGTAAATTTTTTTAATGGTTTATTCACTGTCGCGTTACAGACGCAAGGGCCAAAAATTGCAAAAAATCGTAAAAAAGGTTGTTATTTTAGCATATTTTTTCAAATTTTGAGCATTTCAAACGGAAAGAAATGAGAAAATTAAAAAACCAATCCCGTATTCGTGTTCAGCAGGTCAAAATACCCCGATAAACACTCTTTTCGCGATCATTTTACTTTAAATCTCGAAATTTAATTTTATTGTCTTGAAATATCAACGAAAAAAGTGAATTTCGACATTCAAAGTAAAATGATCGCGAAAAGGATGTTTATCGGGGTATTTTGACCTGCTTAACACGAATCCGACGTTAGTTTCTTCATTTGGCCATTTTTTCCGTATAAAATGCTCAAAATTTGAAAAATCAGCCAAAATAACAACATTTCTGTAAGGGTTTTTCTAATTTTCCATCTGTAGGGGGGCCAAAATTTTTTACAGAATTTTTTTTCATCAAGGTACACAATTTGGGGGCATTAGATCAAAAATCGGGACTGGGGCCAAAACCACCCCTTATCCGGCTATACCCTTTATTGAAACTGGCGATATCTCCTGGAATATAAGAAGGGAGTAGATAAGTAACTTTTAGCATTTTTTTTTATAGTAGTAAGAAAAACATACTTAAAATCGTAAGATTTGATCGACAATCACTTCATCACTTGATCAACGATCATCTTCATAATATCAACCAATACGAATAATTCATCCATGAAATCGATTCAATTGTATCGAATACAATCAGACAGTTCATAAATGGCAGTCGCGCATTTGTTGCTCTTCATCAATATCGTCTCATCGTCGCCAATTATACCAGATTTCTGTACACGTATAAATTAAAATTCTTAAATCGCCGGTCAAAACAAATGGCTAGTTTTTACAACCCTCCTATCATCAAAAACCTGGCGATTCAAAGTACAATTTACGCGGCGAAATTTTCACTCAGCGTATAAATCCCTCAACACTCAACGAAAGGTCATAAAAACGATAATAGACCAGTTGAGAATCATCGTCATCGAGTATTTAGACACGTTCCACTCGAATGCAGGTATCTGCGTTTTATTGACGACGGAAAAAACACCCGAGCCAGAGTGCCATAGTATGGCACCTTGTCATTAAAACCTATTAAGTTATTTTTCGCGCAGATAAATCCTATCGTAATATGTTGTAAATGCAGACTTACTGTCTGAAATTTCTCGCACGAAGAAAGCACAAACAATCGTTCTTATCTGTATGTAATTTATGTACGAATACCAACGTAAGGTATCCAAGTATATACGAAAATATCTCGCATGTGTGTACCTACTCATTGGCGCACGTGAGAGATAAAAACAAAAACCACTCGAAGTGTTTTTTTATCGGTATCTCATACCGACGAGGGGGGAAAAGAACGATGATAATAAAAATATCGGTAGGGCAACTTTGTTAATTACAGCTACTTTTTTTTTCATTTTACATTATGTACTTTCATATGCAATACCATATTTGGTATTAAGTACGATAAGATAGAAAGTGAAAAATAACGCGACATATCGTTTTATATGACAGGAAATGGCCACTAAAGGTGGAAATAAGTAAATAGCATTAGCATGCGGATTGCGGAAGGAATTTAAGGAAAATGGAGCAATCGCGTGAAAGACATACCTACTTGAAAATAAGTGGAAGACGGAAAAATTCGTAAAAAAAGTCCAGATATTAAACAATTATTAGAAATGTCGAGGGCCTCTATGAAAGCTGAATTACTACCTACAAACATTAAAACCAGAACTGGACGAAAACTGGGAACCTTTTTAAACAATCATTATTATTTTCAAATGCTTTTTCTATTCTCCTGGCCTATAAATATTAGCTCCACACGATCTAATCTACAATTTAGGGTGGAACAACTCTCAAACAGAGCTTAAAACCGTTTGAGATTCAATTGGTTGTTGTTGTTATGGTATGTAATATTTGAAAATCAAACGGTTTTGGTTTTGGGTTTTGAAAAGGTTTTTATCAAACGTCCAAAATCGTTTCAAACGGTTTTGAAATTTTCAAATCCCATTTTTTTTAGGTTGAGGTTTTGAAAAGGTTTTGAAAAATTTTTCAATGCATCATGTTATGGTTTTAGTTTTGGTTTCTAGTTTAGTATTTTTGTGGTTACGGTGGTTATGGTTTTTGATTAAAACCGATTCAAATTTCAAACGGTTATAGTGGTTGTTATGGTTTTCTTTCTCGATTTTAAATTTTTAATAGGAAGTACTTGAAAAATAATAATTGTTTGGTATACCCCACACGACGAAATACAGACTGTAAGTAAAAAAAAAATACAGTCAGGTAAATTCGTCTCACAGACAGTAAATTAACAGTCTGTAAAACATAAATATTGACTGTAAAAATACCTACAGACAGTTGCATTTCAACTTAGGTACCACTACTTCTACATAATACACACTTCTTTATTGTTGTTCTGGAATTCTTGGTTTAGAGGAGTACGCCATCATGTCGGGTTGAATATTTAGTCCAAAAAGTAGTATTTAAACATGATGTAGGAAAAATTTTTTTTCTCAATTTTGATTTTTTTGAGGAAATTTTTCGATTTTTTTGTTTATTACGATTTTATAAAATTTTTGGACATATTTCACGGATTTTTATTTTACCCCTTAAGGGGCTGGAGCACCGAAAATAAAAATTAAGAAAAAAAGGGTGAAAAAACCTGGAAAATCAAAATTTAGAAATTTTTTTGAGTGACGTACACATATGTAAATCTGTGTTTTCGAGGGCGTAGAATACGAATTTGACAATATTTTTTACTTAGGGATGAAGGGTTGGGGAAAGAGAAGGGTGAGGGAGGCGGGGTGGGACCGAAAAATGTGAATTTTGTAATTTTTCGAGTGATATGTCGAAATCTATGGTTTCGAGGGCGTAGAACACGAATCTGACAATATTTTTTGCTTAGGGATGAAGGGTTGGGGAGAAATGGGGTGTGGGAGGGGGTGAAACCATGGAAATTTGAATTTTGTAATTTTTCGAGTGATATGTCGAAATCTATGGTTTCGAGGGCGTAGAACACGAATCTGACAATATTTTTTGCTTAGGGATGAAGGGTTGGGGAGAAATGGGGTGTGGGAGGGGGTGAAACCATGGAAATTTGAATTTTGTAATTTTTCGAGTGATATGTCGAAATCTATGGTTTCGAGGGCGTAGAGTACGAATTTGACAATATTTTTTGCTTATAGATGAAGGGTTAGGCGAAAGAGGGTGAGGGAGGGGAGGATGATGAGACCTTGAAAATTTGAATTTTGAAATTTTTCGAGAGATATATGTCGAAATCTATGGTTTTGAGGGCGTAGAAGACGAATTTGACAATATTTTTTGCTTACAGGGATGAAGGGTTGGAGAGAATGGGGGTGAGGGAGAGGGTGAAACCATGAAAATTTAAAATTTGTAATTTTTCGAGTGATATATGTCAAAATCTATGTTTTCGAGGGCATAGAATTCGAATTTTGCAATATTTCTTACTTAGGGATGAAAAGTTGGGGAGAAAGAGAGTGAAAGAGGTGGCATGAGACATTGAAAAATTTGAATTTTGTAATTTTTCGAGTAATATGTCAAAATCTATGTTTTCGAAAGTGTAGATTACGAATTTGGCAATATTTTTTGCCTAGAAATGAAGGGTTGGGGAGAAAGAAGGGCGAGTAAGGCGGCTGAGTCATTGAAAAATTTGAATTTGTAATTTTTCGAGTGTAAGTTTTCAAAGGCGTAGAATATTAATTTGACAATTTTTTCGCTCAAGAACGATTGTTTGCGTTTATTATGTTATGTATGAAGTATATTAATATTAAATACAAACATAACCCATACATGTACTTACTTGATACATTCAATTATTAATTACAGCAAAAATTTTGAATGATCTATACATTGCAAGTTTAATATTTTATGCATACAGTCTGTAGAAGACATTTAACCATCAGTAAATTTACATTTACGTGCAGTTTACTAATGTTCAATATCAAAATGACAATTTACTATCTGTAAGTGATTAAAAATTGTCTATTTACAGGCAGTTTACTGATGTTTAATATCAATGTAACAATTTACATCTGTACACAGACCGTATATACTACATACAGTCTGTAAGTGATTAAAAATTGTCTGTTACGGACGATTTACAGTCAATTATTGACAATTATTGACTGTATTTTGGCTTTACAGTCTATATTTCGTCGTGTGGGACTTGTAGTCTCAAAGTTCAAAATTTATTAATCAAGAAAAACTTTCAAGGAAACAATACAAATTACAAAATACAAACTTATAAACGATAAAACACAAACAAAATCCAAAATTTCCTTTAAAATAGGATATCGAGATGCTTAAAATAAAAACTAGGAAAAACCAAACTTGAACTGACAAAACAGGGTTTGGAAAACCGAAAATTTTTGGGTTTTCGTTTTCGTTTTTGTTTCTGTATTTGCAATTACGTTTTTGTTTTTCATGAAATTATAACGTTTTAGAACTAAGTAGGTAAAGCATTATTGAAAATTTTATTTGAAATTAATCAGAAAATTAATTCCATATCATATTTGCAACAATTACTTAGTTCGGGTACAACCATTTTAGAAAAAAAAATACACGAAGATGGTAAAAATATACGCAAAAAAATGTTTCACGTCTACCAACACCTACCTAAATTTCAATCATAATTTTTTCATCAACGATCGCTTCGTTTAGAAACAAAAATATGCCGATGTTTACGTAGGTACTTGAACGCAACAGTGTGGTCAATATACCTTCGAATGTTGGTGTGTCTGTGTACTGTTTACAGTAGTGCGCCATTATTTGGCATAATCGTATTTATCTTATTAATGGAGGACACACCCGATAAATACGTGCATTTTTCATTTTCCTAATGCCGCAAAAACAACTTTCACCGGTTATGTAGTGATTTTTTTCCAACTCGCCAATCTTCTGTCGAGTCTCATCGGATCAAGTGTTATTTATTATAATGAAATCGTGTTGCGTGCCTAGAGTTGAACTTTCTCGAACCCCTAGGTTTGGAGAGAAGGTTCTTCAAAGTAGCTAAGTCATCTTCAAAAAAAATTCCAGTTATGAGAGTTTAAGACTGAGGGAGATCGTTTTACACAGTTTTCTTAAAAAGGTGAAGAGAGGAATGGGTAGATAGCTGCGTCCATACTTTAAAAAAATTGATGAAATTTTCAATCCCTCGACTCCTTTCTTATTCCTTTCCAATCGGCTCTAAAATCTGACTACATTCAAAACAATTTTCAAACTTTTTTTTCGAAAATTAAGTATTTTTTTATCTAAAAATACCGTTCAGACTCGTTTTTTACATTTATCCCATTTTTAGGGGTTCTTCAAAATTATATTTTTTCAACGTTTTTTAAACTAGTATTCACTAAAAAAAATCGAAATGTTTTGAAAAAAATTCCTTAAATGATGTTGATAACACGAATAATTATTTCAACTCCTAAAAAACGATGATTTCTCATCAACACCTTTAACACAGGTCATTATTTCAAAATGATCAACAATTCCGAGGACAAATTATTTTTCAAAAATTGAGAATTCTGAAAACCTGTCAAACTATAATATTTATGGACTAAAATATATATACACTAACATCCAATCGGGAATAGTTTTTTTCAATTTTCTACTAAATATTCAAAGAAACGTTAAGAACTGATATTTTTTCAAAGGAATCTTTAAAATACAGATACCGATTATATTTTCAGCAAAAATATCCATACTAAAACAATTTTCAAAAAATGAGCTTCCAACAATTTTTTGAACATGGTCAAACTTCAAGGACAGTTGGAAGGGAAAACGTAGAGTAGAGGTACAGCAATTTCCACCAGGTGGGCTATAGAGGTCAAGACACACAGCTCAATTTCCGAAAATAGTGAAGGATGATAACTCCTATTTTAGAGTTCTCCTTCCTCCCTGTAGGAAAATCCGGATATTTCACCTTGAATACGCTTCACTCTGCTCGAATAACGAATTGCCAATAAAATTTTTAAAATCCAACTGAAATTGTGTGAAGGGAAATTCCAACATTATAATTGATCAAGATGATGCAATTTCACGACCATCTTATCAAAAATTAGATAGGGGTCTGTGGGATGAAAACTTTCAAGCAGCGCAGCGGAGGCTGGGGGAAGCTTTGCATCTATCTACAGAATCCTAGGTAATAGTTATGGGCTCTCAAAAGAAAATCATTTTCAAAAAATGATAAAATCTCAAATAGCACTACCTTATTAGGGGAACTTCTTAACGAAGTGGTGGCTTCGAAAGCCCTGAAAAAATTGTATGTACAACCTAAGACAAAAATTTCAAGATTTTTAAAACAATTTTGGTTTTTAAAAATCAATTTTGGTTTTTTAAAACCAATTTTCGTAATTAAAAAAAAGAAAAAGAAAGGGAATCTACGAGACTTCATTATACACACACAATCACCCATTGCCCAAAATCTTCCCCTTACCTCTTGCGAGATTATTTACTGCACTAATTCTGTGCAAGATAAGTTCATATATGTAATGTATCTATGATACAACAGAATTAAACGCGAAAACGATACTGTGCGGGTGCAAATATCGTCGTCGTCGATGATAAATAGACGTAGAATAAATCATCGCGTATAGGTATGAAATGTGTACCATGCATTATTCATATTTTCACATCGTACTATATAGGTATATCGGTGTGTTTGTATTATTTTACATAGTATCGGCTGCATAGCGTATACTTAGTATTTATCGAGATACTCGTAGATTATTTGAAATCTCAATCGGTAGATATACATATACGCAAGAGTACAATTTCAGGTTTTGAAATGGAGGGGGAGGGGAAGGAGGGTACATCTAAGTACATAGATGTAAATACAATTACTCCGGTGTAGTTTAATCGATATATCCAAAGTTTTGGAATGATTTGCTAAGTGATTTTGAAGACGATATAATTTGGTTCGAAGAGGTGAATTTGATAACGCACATTGCCCCCGAAAAAGAGTATTTTAGGAAATACTCAAAACAATGTTACCTACCAAATTAAAATCGATACAAAATGAAAAAAATCTAAGATTGAAAATTTGACATTTGCACTTCGAATTACATATCTTGACCTAAAATAGACCTCAGTCGAGTAAAATTCGAGCTTAAAATTTTGAAAAAATTGGCATAAATATCGAAAAATGAAATTTTGAGAAAGTTGATTTTCATTTTGATAATCCTACTCAAAATCTAGATTGAATCCTAGGAGAGGGATCAGTATTTGGAATTTCGAAAACATTGATATCGATTTCGAAATAGAGGTTTTTGACGATTCGATTGTTTTGAATTATTTCAATTATTAGGTATTGTTTTATTTTTTTATATTTCTCTTGAAGGTAATTTTTAAAAATATGGTTTTCTTCATCAACTTAATTAATTGATTTAAAATTTATATTGATTTTAATATTTACTGTTCAATCTATTTTAGAAATTTAGAACGTATTATCCGACCCGTCTAGCCTCTAAAATTGCTTCATCTTCAAAGATTCAAATTCTGCCGAAAAATTGAAAGAACATGGTGTCCACTATATTTCAGAAATGGTTTTCCCTGACTTTTCCAGGTTTTCCAGACCAATTTTTCGAATTTTTCCAGACTTTATAAATATGATATTCGTAAACCAGGGGGGAGGGGGAGGGGGTAATTTTTTCGCGTGATGTACTTACATCTCGAAATTTAAAAAAAAAAAAAAAAGATATAAAATGCATAGGGTCTTACGATTTTTTTTTCAAAATCACTAGATACTTTTTACGAGATCTTTAGATGCCCTTCTTCGGGTCAAAAAAAATATTCAAATTCAATTTTGAAAATTTTTCCGCCCATCCAACTCTCCCTCGCCACAAAAATTTGAAAATTCGAATTTATTACCTACAGAAAAAAATTTAAATAAAAAGGAAAAACCAAGTATTTCCACGCAAAATAAATTTTTGAAAAATGAAGAAAATTATGCCATGGTGTTTACCAGAAATTGGGATTGCACTGAAAACCCGATGATTTTCGGTGAAAATTCATTTCACTTCTGACTGAATTATGTACTCTCTTAATTTGAATCAGCCAAAAACTGAAGATTGATTCATTGAAGACAGAATTGAGTCTCTGATTGACAGTGAAATTCCACAGATTTCAGTAAATCGGGGAAATTTGACTACCAATCAGTTAAAAATTACTGATTTAATTAGTGAATTTATCATTGATTTCTACACCGACTCAATTCTGTGTCTATTTCATCAGTCAATTTTGACTCACTCAAATTAAGAGAGCAGATAGTTCCTATAACTTTCAGATTGACAATAAATCTATGATACTGTCTCGAGTAAAAAAATGTTCTTGAAAAACCTCATGAAAGGATAAAAATGAAAAAAAAAATGACCATGAAAAATCGTCCACTGACGATGATAAGTATATTTATCGCGACACTGACGATTGAAAAACTTAATTAACCGAATTTGAAAAGAATCCGGAAAGATGCACGTACTTAATTTGTTTTATAAACGTTTACAAGCCGATTACAACAAATGTGATACATTCGTCGTGTTATTTTGGTCAGCGGCGTATGAGAAAGATTCACTATCACGTAGGGCAATTATTAAGGTCGATCTGGTTGAATAATTTCAACTACATGACAGATAATTCATCACAACTGCGGTGGTTTTCGTCGCGTTGCGTTTTTTTATGTTGTTGAGGTGACGATTGACAGTCGTGGAAAAAATGTGATCATTTATGACTACTAATCACAAAAATACAGAAAAGATGGGACCGTTTATGATGTATATAAAGGAACGGATTTATGAAACTGCATATTTTTCCATGTCACAGATGATGGGGTATATGGTCGAAATGTTTGCGAATCAAAAAATTTTCTGTAAAATGAGCCCAATTTGATATTGCATATTTGGAGATAAAAAGCAAATTTTGACATATTTCTGACGTTTAAAGAGCACATTTATAATTTGTGATTTGAGTGATTTTGATAAAATAAAACAATTTTGGAGATTTCAAGTGTTACCATGTTGTTAAGCTCGAAAAATCCTTTCCAGGGATACCCATCTCGATATTGCATACCTATTCTGCATATTTCGAGATTTTAAGTGCATATTTTGAACGTCAAAAATGCATATTATATGATTATATTTGAACTTTTTTAGAGCATATAATTCTTTCTATTATGATGAACTTATGAAATCACAAGAAAGTATCCAAAATCATCAAGAATTACTATACGAACGAAACACCATATCAGGGGAAAATTCCAAAATAAAAATGTACAAAACAAGCACAACACGATAAAACAGTTCAACCGGTTGATTTTTCTCATTAATTGCTCGTTTTCGCACATATTACTCATTATTTTATTTAATCGAAAATGAAATTCGCAAACAGAAACCTATACAGAAGTAGGAATGTATGTACATTGTACAGAGGCACCTAGCTACCTACATTCGACACAGCGTCAAAATAGAAAACACATGAGCCATAAAACCCATATCGCTATATCAATGCGAGATAACCTGTTGTTTATTTGGATCGTATTACTTACTTAGTCTAATAAACAAAACGATACGATAGATTAGTCATAATGCGTAATATTTTATCGAGACGAGATACACCCGTTGGAAAATTTTCCATAGAGAAAATTCGCATTATTTTTCAACACTTCGTACATCGATTAGGAAGAAAAAAAGAACCGACACACCTGCCTCTCGATCGTATAACGACAAATAGAAGAAAAAAATTACACTGGGCAGGGCAGAGTTGAAGGGGTGACCATCGTACACAGTATACACCTGAAACCCGGCATCGTCATGGCATCGTTCGAATGTGTGGCGAAAAACACGATAATGTGGTCGAATTAAACCCGAATTCCAGCTCATTAACGGCACGACAGCGAGGAGGAAAAAAAGTAAAGTCTCTTCACCTCGACATAAAGGTATTCAGGATACGAGCACACATCAAAAAAAAAAGTACAAACGTCGTTTTTCTTTTAAACGCACACCGAGCACTTTTTTCCCATCCAGCCCCGAAGACGAACCAACGTCGACCTCTTTACGCTACCGCACAAAGTGAGAAAAAAGATTAACACTCGGCTTTTAAAAAAGTATTTGAATTTCGAGCGAGGAGCCCGCTGCCGTTTCAAACGTTCGCCGTATAATTACCGTGTAATTTGTCTGAAGCGTTCGAAACGACTTTTTCGAGGCGAAATGTCCGCCAACGAGCTATTAAACCGAATGAGCTAGGTGAAGAGAAAAAAATGACGAAAGCTCGGTTGGTTTACGTCCGAAATTCTCAAAGACTTCAAAGACGATATACCTTCCATCGAGGTGTATTTATTCGGGGTTGTTTTCGGCTGCTTAGCGGAATAAAGATAAAAAAGGAATTGGAATTTGTTTATTTGATGGTTGTACGCTTCGTTTTGGAGTAATTCAGATGAGTTTCTAAATGGATTCTAATCGAGTTCGATTTTTAATGGAATGGAATTTTTGGAAAGGGGAAAAATTACTCGAATAAATGCCTCGGATATGAGAATGGCGAGAACCGAAAATCGTTAAAAAATGATCGAATCGTTCGATTTGAATTCTGCTTCGGTGATTCTGGTGAAACTACTGCACACCCATGAATTAATACCTAATCAATGTGACTTACTAAATTCTTTTAAGTAGGTAAGGTAAGTATTACTTTTACAATTTCTTATTCAGGGTGTCTAACAAAATTTCAAAACCCCAAAACAGGACAAACAGGACCTTCAACAGGACCTTTAAAAAATCGGTTCTGATCGATTTTGTACCCCCCCCCCCTCCCAAAAAAAATCCTATTCTGGCAAAAAAAATTGAAACGAATTTTTTCAATAATTGTTAGAAATGAGCAAAAAATTCATTTTAAAAATTCAAGGACAAGGAAGTAGAATAAAAACAAATCTTATCCTGTATATAAAAAACAAGAACGAACATTAGATAGTAATACTAAAAAAAAAGTTCCAAAAAAATTAGCTATTTTTTAATTTTTTTTAATTTTTTTTCAATTACGATCATTTATTGAAATTTTTTTTCTATTTTGGCGGGTGGAATTTCAAAATTATTACAAAACAGGACTTTTCACTGAAAAAGCCCTAAAACAGTACAAAAACAAGACAAACAGGACCACTCAGCCCAAAACAGTACAAACAGGACGAACAGGAGTTGTTAGACACTCTGTATATTTCATCTTTTTCATTTTTTTTAAATCAGTAGAATTTTTGTCATTTTTTTTTATCAATGTGACAATCGATTAAAATACGTTTTTTCCCCTGAATAGTACTTAATAAAAATTTATTATATAGACCGTATGAAAATTCCAAATTATTTTCCATAATTTTTGCTCCGAGATAGATCATTAGGTGTCTTCCAATGTTTAATCTTGTTGCAAAATCTGTTCGATGCGGTTAAGTAAGTTCGATCGAAAGTTTTTGTTTCACTTCAACATAATATTATCTCATTGAAAATTTGTATTCGTAGTTACAGTCCTCTATCTGGCACCAACGCATTTAGAGCAACGAAACTTGAACTTAATCGAGTCATGTGTCCTCTCAAATACGCCACGATATACGTTTGTTGAAATAAAAATAATCGCGTCGAGTACGTAACACCAACGCCAACGCGATTAAATTAAAAAAAAATAATAATAACCGAAGTAGACGTACGTACATTTTTTTATAATTAACACGTAATAAACGACAAGGCGAATTAAGTGGCGAAACTTTTATTCGAAATTCCATTTAAACCCTCGCGCTTGTCCTCTTCCTTAATGTTTTTTTTTCTAAATTATACGACGAACGAGCTTCTCTTGTGTTGTCCTTTACTGCCCTCATTTCTCTAACTCGATTTAGTTTTTTAAAATCTCTTGATTTTAATAACTAGACACATAATAGCGTGGATTGTTTTGCCTTTTTTTCCTGTAAATTGAAAGAGATGGTCAACTAAATGTGCCTACACGGCGTCCAAAAAGAGCAGAAAATTCTGCTGGGACTTTCTGGTCTTTTTATGCATTGTTTTTGCTCCTCTTTGTTCTTTTCTGCTCCTTTCTGTTTCTTTCTGACCTCCCGTTGCGCGTGCAGCGCGCAACCTCCCTTACCCCTCCCCTTCCCCCGCCCATGTGGTCGTTGTGATAAATAAAGTAATAACCGATATTGGTGTCGTTTTCATATGAATCAAACCTTCTGAAAACGATTGTGAAGTCCAATTCCCATTTGAACCACCACCACAACCCCCCCCCCCATCGTCAAATTCCAAGTATACATTACATAAGTTTGAAGAGATACCTATCAATCAACATCCTTTTTAATCATACTGGTACATATTTATTTTTCGTTCATTTTTCGCCAAATAGTATTGAATGACAATTTGACGATTAAGGGGGAGGGGTTGTGGTGGTGGTTCAAATGGGAATTGGACTTCAAAATCCTTTTCAGAAGGTCTGATTCATATGAAAACGACACCAATATCGGTTATTACTTTATTTATCACAACGACCACATGGGAGGGGTAAGGGAGGCCAATGGTGTGGGCCCTTTTTCACAATGTTCTGTGGTCCTCAAAATGAAATATTTTCGTGATGATCGAAATTGGTAACTAGTTTCCCAATTACTTACTTGTGCTGGAGGTATTTATTTACGTGAATTTTGAGTATTTCACCACGCGGGGGGTTAGTTTTCATTTTTTTTGACAATGTTCCACATGTTTAAAATTTTTAAAATTTTTATGGTATACTTATGGGTAAACAACACTTCTTTTGAGGAAAAAAATTCCATTGTCCCTTTGACCCTTCATCCCAAAAGGGGGGTTCAAAATTTTGAAAATGGCATAACTTGGGGGGAAAGTGCCCAAAAAATTCGAAAAAAATTTTTTGGGTTCTCTTAACCTTCTAGAAGCTATCTAAAAAAAAACGCGAAATTTTTATTTGCATTTGGCGAAAAATGAAAAAATTATGAATAAAAACACACATTTTAGCCTCTCCCCCAAAATACTTGAGCTAGGGGTCCAAAAATGGTGTCAAACTTAATTGCCAGATTAGGGGAACATTTTAGGGTAGGAACGGTTAAAATCGGTTTCCAAGGCCAAAACCCTATACTTAACCGGCTATACTCTTTAGACACTGATATCCACTGGCCGCAAAATATTATAACCCAAAGTGTGTAAGTTCATTATTTTCACTCAAAATTCAGAAAAATTCTTTGAATTGTTCACAAGCAATCGCGTGTTTTTCATTATTTTTATGATCATAGGAATACCTTGAAATATTCAGTTGATAATCGAAAAAAGGCACTTTGTACCACTACCACTGGAATAAGTATGGTATATTACGGTAAAAAAAATTGCAATAAAATATCGACAAAATACACCATTTAAAAAACACGAATTCATAAGCCAACAATAAATTACCTAAATAAAAACTCCTCGGTCATTTCATCACCACCACCATTAAAGAGAAATTTCAAGACTCAGAAGGGCAGGGTGTGGAACGACTTCTACATAGAAAATGTCCATACAAATCCAGTCAACCATCCAAAAAAACAAGGTGTTCGTCGTTTAATAGAGTTGCACAATTAGTTACCGAGATGTCTTTATAGACAAATATAAATGGATGTTTATTTTTTTCCATAATAAAACGGCGAAAATCATTCGTTGACAAATTTACATTAATTTTACGATTTGCCGAGATCCGAGACGACGTTCGGACGAATTAATGCTGCGGAGACAACTCGTCAATTAAAATTCCTCGTATACCTATAAATAGTACGCGTTTTTTTCGGTTGAAGATTCCAAGAAAAAGTAATGGAATCTGCGAGGGTTTTTTCTACCTCGTTTCTACTGGAGAGATTTCTGATGTAATCGCAGAACATGCCTAAGTTTGATGCGATTAGTTAAACATAGAAAAGTGTAGCACGTTAGAATGGAATTAGCTGGGTTGAGTCGTGTTTTTAGAGTTTCAGTGAATTTTTTAAAAATTGAATAATGCCATCATGGAGCTAAGGTTTTTCCAAACATATGTACTAGTATTCTACCTAACTACAACAAGCTTTCCACCATAGTACAATTTTTTCTGTTCCACCGGAAAAAAATTGAAACACTTCAGCATAGAGAGCAAACTTTCAGCTACACTGAGAAAAATGGAGAATGAAAAATGAATAGAAAGTGTTGCAAAAAATTATAAATTTTATTCAAAAAAAAATAAATTTTATCCAAAAAAAAATAAATTTTATCCAAAAATAATAAATTTTATCAAAAAAAATAAAGTTTATCCAAAAAAAATAATAACGGGGCACCATTCGCAAAATTAGCAATTTTTATTTAAAAAAAATAATAAAATTTATCACGAAATTTGGTTAAGTTTATTGCATAGAAAATAAAGTTTGTCAATTTTGCGATAAATATTATTATTTTTTGAATAAATTTTACTAGTTTTGTGAATGGTGCCTTTTTATTATTACGTTTAATAAAATTTATTTTTTATTTTTTTGAGTGTACATTTCAAAAAAAATCATCTACATAGCTACCTCAATTAGGACATTTTTTATGCGAACAAAGAAAATTCTTCATTGTTATATTTTCTATTCTGCATAAAAAATTTCTAATCGAGGCAACGAGATCATCTTTTATTTAAAAATGTAGCTAAAAATTTTCTCTTTATCCCGAAAATGTGAAATAATTCAGATACCGATCCAAAAATTTTTCTTCTATTGATTTTTACGTAAGCTCTTCATATACCTTATGCGCATTAATCGAGTAATTTCTCGAATCATTTCCAATCCAATCAATAAAATCGGTAGTTACCGTTTGTCCAGCGCCAATACAAAGACTCTAACCGCAGGCGATCGCTACACGACAACGTTTTAACAACAATACCATTTAGATAACACATCGCGTAAAGTAATGTCGCCGACAACAGAAGAAGAGGTCGAGGGAGGTGAATACTCGTAGTAATAACAATCTAACGCACCTTTATAATTAGGCGCCACCGTGATAATTCGAGTGAGCTATCTATAGACACGACGTGGTTAAAAATTACCTATATTTATTCGATACTTCGTTCTCTTCCTTCTCCTCTCTAGTTACAGCAACACATACTGATTTGATACGAGTCTATTGATGCTATACGACGACATCGTCAGGGCTATGATATGCTTAGGAGCCATTTCAGTAACCGGTTAGTATTCTTTTTAGGTTTAGATAAGTTTATTTATTGATTGGGATATGAAATCAATTTTTCGGATTCATTAAGTTGAAAATTACTATAGATTTTAAAATCATACACTTACTACAAGGGAGAACATAATTATTCAAAATTTAAGGACCTTAAGTTCATTTTTTGAATTTTTTGAATTTTTGAAATTTCAAAGTTGCCTCATTGTCCCAAAAAGCATGAAAATTTGATCTAATCAACGAAAAAAACTGAAATTTGATATACAAATACCCTATTTTTGACCATCTAAATCAATTAAAAACTGTATCGAGACGTTTCGGAGTCTCCGGGAAATTTTGGAAATTTTCAGCACAGAAACAATTGCAAAAAAATGATTCAAATGAACTTAAGCACCTCATAATCGTGGATTATCCACATCGATGACCTATTATTGTTTGATTAAAGCACAATTTTCCAAAATTCGTAACCGCCAGGTCAAATTTCAATTTCTTTCAGAAAAAAATCCTGTTAAAAATATGGATTTAACCCGGCAGTTACGAATTTAGAAAAATTGTACTTTAATCGATCAAACAGGTCACCAATATGGGTAATCGAAGTTTTCAGGTGGCAAAGTTCATATGAACCATTTTTATGGGCTTTTATTTATTGTTGAAAAATTCCAAAATTTTCTGGAGGTTCCAAAACGTCTTGAGATCGAATTTGTGAGGTCAAAAATAGGGTATATATCGAATTTCAGCACTTTCTATTGATTAAATCAAATTTTTATATTTTTCAGAACAATAAAGCAATTTCAAAAATTCAAAAATTCGCCAAAATTCAAAAAATGAACTTCAGCGCCTGAAAGCTTGGATATAGGATTTCTGCTTTGATATACTTTCAATTTATTTTTGTTTCTGTCCAAAATTTTACAGCCGGATGGCATACCTTCAATGGATTGTATAATGGTATTTCGAGAAGTAGATGGGCGAGTGAACTTCAATTACGTAGCGAAAAAGTTGAAATAAATGATTGTTTTTTAGATGATATCGCTGTTGTTTTTCAAAAAAAGAACGCGGATAATGAAGCTGTGCAATACAACTCATCAAAATGTTACAGAAGGTAAGTCGCCATTTTGTTTTTAAACTTTTGCTCGTATATTTCTGCACTAAAAATGTTTTCAAAAATGTGTATTTTTTTCGGATTATATCGCTGTTATTTTCGAAAAGAAAAATGAGAACAATGAAGTATTATGCTCAGAAGAGGCGGAAATCACAATGGTTCATAAAAATGTCGCAATAAAATTAATAACTCTAGTCATTCATCAAAATGTAAGGTTGTTTTTTGTTACAAACAGTAAAATACTTATTATCAGTTTTTCCTTTCATAATAATAGGGGAGTCGAAAATTCAAAGCTTCGATAAAATGGAGAAGGAATTGCGATGGCGCAGCCAGCAATTCGATACATTTTTACTTCACCCCCAGAAGAACCAGTCGATTGGAAAATAAGTAGAACCGACCTTCAAATTATAAGAAACCTGAGAAAAAGCAATTTCGGCATAGTCGAAGAAGCTTTTTGGAAGCTGCATAACATGAAAGTTGCAGTAAAAAAAATTAAAGTATGATTTTTTCAAATTAATAATTAAAAAAAAAATACAAATAATTTTAAATTACTTTTGTAACAAAAAAAGAATGCAGACCTTGTCCACCAAACCTACAATTTCAACATTTCTTCAATAACATTTTCCGGTTTCCAATTTTCTATGAATTTTTTTAGCTTCCAAGTTTCAATTTTTTCAATTTTTCAATATAATCATTTTTTTCAGATTTTGTAAGCTCCAAAATTGTTTTCAACCCGACAATCATTCTCGTTCTAACTGGAAATGAAAAGACGTTAAAAGAAGGTGAGGAGATGTAATTTCACAAATTTTCTTTGAAATTGACGTATTTTCGTGATAAAATTGGAGATCAGGAGTTCGCCGAGTTGGAAAAAATGTTAAAGTTGGAAGAACTTGAAAAAAATCTGTATTTTTTTACATGAACGTAGAAAAGTGCAAGAAAATAGAACTTTCAAAAAAAATTAGAGAAAATTTGAACTTCCAAATTCGTTTCTTAATCTTGAAATTTGAAAACTAGAAAATTCAAACTTAAAAAATAAGTTATTCTGAAAGAATTGTGGAAAACTGCGTTAGAGACTGAGAAGGAAATTTATAAATTTTTGTATTTGGCATACGGTTGGAGATATGATAGAGAATAAGGTCTAATATGGAAGTGTTGAGAATTTTAGGATAATATTTGTGAGAATGGTAGAATTTTAGATTAGAAATCAGAGATAGGAAATATTCAGCTTAAGTTTAATTTTCTGGCATCACAGTGCCATGTACCAAAATATAATAATCAACTCTTTAGCCAATTTCTACAGTACGAATTCCATACGAACACCTCGAAAACCATACGAAATACTGCACACTCGAACGACAATGTGGCAAAAAAACACCCATCGTCGTCGATACCATCTCTCGCAAAATACAAAAAATCCGCAGCAATCCAACAAAGCGAACGAATTCATTCATAAAAATTCAACCCTCGATTGAGCTCAGCTCTCTCGATAACCAATTTTCATCCCTACGGTGAAAATTTCCCACCATCGAGTCTCCTTTCTGCCTGCTCTCAGCTCATAACGAACCTTTCTCCAAATATACGCACCCGGCTCGAATTTTCTTCGCTGAGCCATTATTATCGGTAACCGTTGGCGAAAACAATCGAAAAAATTTCATCTAATGGCCACTCGAAAATTATATTTGTTGCTAGTGTTTATTTTTATTACCGCATCAACGCGCGAATTGCCGAGATGAGAGAGCTCAATGGCTTCGCACATAGAGAGAAAGCAACCGAGGGAAAAAAATGTATCTACAATAAAAACAGAGCACACGAGAGATCCGCGAGCGTACAGAAAAAGCCAAGAGGAAAAAATAATGTTAATTTTTTAACGTATTTAATACGTGGCGAGGAGGTGCGAGATGCCAATGCGAGGGGTGGCCGAAGATCGGGGGAGTAAAAACGTGACGCAAATATTATCTCTATACACGAACCGGCGCGTATACAAACACATCGTAATATACAATACAGCGAAGACGCTGCGCCGATGTTACCAACACCGAAACGTTGATTTTTACAATTCTACCGCCGCCGACGCTATTTCTGAAAAAAAATTGTTATTTTTTCTTCCACTTTATCGTCGTCCCGGCCCCCTATTCTGGTTAAATCCAACGAAATAAGGTACAAAATAGGATTACGAAGGTTACGTGCGTGGTGTTTGTTTTACACCCTTTCTCCGATGAGTGTTTTTCGCTCGCTTTAAATGTTGTCGTGTGTGGAAGAGGATACGAGGGAAAATCACTAATTTTGAAGCTGGTTTTTGACCTCATCCCGCATTTAAAAAATCGAAACAATATTCGAATTGTTTTATCGATACAAAATTAAATATGAGCACTTAAGAGTGATTCATATGATGCAAGGTATTTCTTGGCACTATCAAAATCATCAGACAAAAATTGAAAGTAAGTAATTGAAAAAAAAAAGGTAAGTAATTAATCAAAAAAATAGCGATGGTGAATGGTCATCACTTTGAGAACGTTTGCTATAGGTGGGATGACCTTCCTAAACAAATATTTTAACAAGAAATCAGTCCGATTCTGAAAACTCAATTATACACTTTTGAAGAATATTGTTTAAAAATATTCTAAATTATGCAACATTTCGCAGAAGAATTTTTTTCTTCTACGGAAATTTCAGTTGATAAAAGACAAGGACAAACATCACAGCAAATAATTCATCTCTTTGAGCTCCTATTCAGAGCTGAGGAGGTGAGAAAAAAATGAAAAATTTTCAACTTTATCGATATCGAAATCAATGTTTTTTGATTCGCGAATTTCTTGGTCATTTCGACTCCAAATTTCAAAACCAAGCCTCGGGAGAAGGGTGATCAAAACTGACAATTTTTCAAGTTATCAAGTGAGGTATCGAAACAAATGAGGGGCTTGGTTCCAAAACTCACTTTTGCCACGAAAATTTACTACGTTTTCTTTGCGGATTTGGGTTCCGTTCTTAATGCTTCACGACTCTACAATCTCCATTTTCATGTTAACGCTTCGACTTTGCTATAATAGACGTAAAAAAAGTAACTTTGGTGTCAAAACTCACTTTTGTCTAATCGTTTTCCGTTGTTTTCTCAAAAAGTATCTTTTTGGCAAAAGTGAGTTTTGGAACCAAGCCCCTCAAATGTCCTTTGACTCTCTGGACTCATTTCTTGGGCTATTTTGGTCCTAAACGTAAAAGTCGATCGACCCTCTGAAATTGAATATTTTTCGCCGAATAGTTTTAAATTTGGAACGATTTCACCCCCTCCCCAGATTTTCGAATCTAGAATAAAAATTACCCAAGAAACTGTTTCAGGTAGTCAAAAACATGGATTTCGATACCTCGCTCGATATAGTTGAAAAATGTTCAATTTTTGTTCTTCCTTTCCACTCACCAAGGATCGACTTTCAAGTTAAGAGACGAAAAATTTCGGAAATAGATTCAGGAACTTCGTTCCCCAGCCAATTTCAATTTTTCCCTATAATTTTTTTTGAGTTGCTTTTTCTCGGGTTCTTTTATGTGGTTTGCAATTCAATTGGTCTCTTCTCTTTGGAAGTCGAAAAATTTGGAAAAGAAATGGAATTCCTCAATATAGTGTAGGCAAATTAGACAAAAAACAACATTTCTGGCCAGCAAAGCTTTTATTGCGGAAAAATGTCCAGAGAGGCCCCCTGAGTAACCCTAAAAGTTACTACGATTTTTTGCTTCTATCTTCTTTGGATTTAATTTTGCGGTAAAAATAGTTCAGTACTTTTTTGTTCTACAGTCAATTTCCAACATTTTTTGTAGGAAAAATTTTTTTGTACAACGATGAGCAGAGGAGATAGAGAGTCCTGAAGTAAGGGGGTTATGTGAAAAATACTATCATTTAAAAACTTGATAATAGGTATAAATAAAATCGTACTAAACTAAATGTTTTGGCCATGAAAATAGTAGTATTTTGTAAGGGATGAGGTAAGATGGAGATGGGCACGTAGGAGGGGGAACAGGTTCAAAAAGGTATAGCTTGACCCTCTCCCCCTCCTACAACCCCTCAATCCTATTGCCACTGCTAAATAAAAATTAATGGGTATGGTGAGATGGTCACATAGGAAGGGAGGGGGGTCAAGTGGGTATTAATACCACTAATTTACATAATACTACTATTTTCATGGCCAAAACATACAGTTTAGTAGATTTAATTTATACCTATTATCACGTTTTTAAATGATGGTATTTTTCACTTAACCCCCTTCCTTCAGGACTCTCTATCTCCTCTGCTCATCGCTGTACAAAAAAAATTTTCCCACGAAAAATATTGGAAATTGACTGTAAAACAAAAAAGTACTGAACTATTTTTACCGCAAAATTAAATCCAAAGGAGATAGAAGCGAAAAAATGATTTTTTAGAGGGATGGAACCCCATAAAAAAATTAGGAAGGGGTCTGGGGGTGGTAACTTTCAGGGATTACTCAGGGGACCTTTCTCGACAGTTTTCCGCAATGAAAGCTTTGCTGACCAGAAATCTTAGTTTTCGTCTACTTTCCCTACACTAATAAGGAATTATCAATTTTCGTAATAGTAATAAACACAATTCGCTCTCTGGTTTCTTGACTGCTTCAAACTTTTCAAGTGACGTAAAAAGATTTAATTCCGCTGCAGGTTCTCACGATTGTTCATTTTTTATAAATAAAAATTCAAAAAAAAATACTATAAGGAATTGAATTTCGCAAACCCGAAAATTCTTCATCTTCTTCTTTACCTATTGGGTGACTTCAAAGTTCAAGCAGCACTATAAATGGCAATAACCCATTCTGTAGTGTAATAGTTCGTACAGTAATATACATATTTAGGTGATCACGCATCATTTCAAATCTAAACAATGAACCGCTCGGCGAATTAGCCACACGCGGTATATTACACCATCACCAGCGTACAAACTGACGCGCCGTGTACAATGTTCAATTAAACTCGAACTCCTTAAATTGATGACTGCAGCATAACAACGTGTGATTTTCAACGGTCACATTACTCGTGCATAATTAATGCACGCGCTCGTCGTTACAATGACCCAATATGTCAACCTAATACGCTGATATTTTAAGGTTAGTTTAGCATCCATGAGCAAAAAAAGAAGAAATCGATAATTATCAAAAATCACAGTGCAATCTTTTCGAGAGCCAGAAATATTAAACGTTTAACCCCATTAAAGGTAAGTAAGTACCTTAGAAAATCGGATATCAAACGAATTCTGAATAACTCCAGTCTTAAATAAAGTCAAAAGGAAATATTTTCTAAAAAAAATTAAATTCAAATTAAATTTCCACTTTCACATCGATTTTTATAGCGATGAAGTAAGTTGAATTTTTTCAAAGGTAAAAACTCGACAGAAATTGCAAAATTCAAAGTACGAGTATATCTTGAAAAAAAAATGCACCGATACGAGAAAATTTTTCAAAATCTATAATTATTCTTTTAGCGCCGTAAACGAATCAATTTGGAAAAGTTATCAAAGAATTTAGGTATTTGCCTGAGAGAAGATTTGCCGAATATTACGGAATGTAACCGAGCACTATGTAAAAATAATTTTACAGATATTAAACATTACTGTGAACGAATGGTTAAATTAAACGAAATTAACCTATTCGTGCAATGTTTACTTTGTCAACAGACCGAATATTTTAGATGAGTCATTCGCCAGGTATTTGGCGTATGCTAAAAGTACATAATAGATATGTTTTATTATTTCAGAATAAAACTGTAACGATGCATACCACATTCAGATTTAAACGAAACAGAAAATTATTAAAAAATTATAATGCTAAGGAAAAATTTAAAGGAAAATTATTAAGTTTAGTGGAGTTTGAAGAGAGGAGGAGAGGATTTCTCTTCAATTTAAGGAAAAAAATGTCGGTATATTTCAATTTTTTTTCTATGTGATGCAAATAGAAGAATTTAAGACTAATTGATGATTAAATTTTACATTTTTATAATTTTTTGACAATTTGTCAAATATTAAAAAACATAAATAGAAATTATTTCAAATACCAACTCTACACCAAATCCAAATTTTTGTTTAAATATCAGATTTTATTTTTTTTTCTTCAATTTTCAAAGCAGCTGAACATTTACCATCAAGTCAAAATTGATGTAAAAAATGTTTTCCAAGTGTGAAAAAATGTCGTTGCAATAAATCTCACCTTTTTTACAGAATTTATTACACTTTAAAATTTCTAATCGAAGCTCAAAGTGATGGCTATGTCAGTATGGCAGTCAGTCTAAAGTAAGTACCAGTGATACACACGGGGAAAATAGTAAGTAATTTTATGTGAATTGTCTTTTTTCAAAATTTACGAATGAAAAATGAAAATAATATTGAACATGTATATAAAAAAAACTTTGCGTAACAGTCGAGTGCATTTTGAAAACAAAAATTAATAAATGAGTACTGCGCAAGTTCTGCGTTTTTTCAATTTTTCTGTTTGAAGATTCCACCTCTAGATCCTGATCATTTACTTGAACTACCTCCACATCTAGCATCGCGTGGAAAAGGAGCTCAAGCCTTTCTCCCATATTCTGTAACTCTGAATTTTACACCGACAAACACAAACTGAACATAATTGTTGAATACGAGCAAAATCTGGAGAAATGAAAGAGTGAAATAGAAAAATGAAAGGTAGTTTTTCATAAGGGAAAAATAAGTATTCGGGTAGGTAGTTCTTTCTCAAATTATATTTATACTACAACACATATGGTTTTCAGATAATACAAAATAATTATACCCATTTGTAATTTATAAGGTTGGGAAATCCAAATCTAAACTTTATAGCTCAATTTCATTTTAAAAAACGTGACTATAGTGATCTTTGTTTTCTGCATAGAAAAAGTAAGTTTTAAATATCGAACCGCTGCATCAAATTCAGTTTCATCTGAATGGATGATACTAGTTCATTTCAACGTCTGAATTATTCAAACAATTCAGCTACAAAACTTCAAAACAAAGCTATTGAAGATTATTTCATTCATGGTTTGAGCTACACCTTTCAATAGCTTCGAATCATTGGAAGCTGGAAATTTTTTAGTGTGGTAAAACTGAAATTGTAAAATGGAAGAAACTCAAAATTGGATACGTATGCAAAAAGGTCGTACTTACGCTCAAGGAGAGATTAGATTTAATCACTCCAGCAATTAATAAAAGGTAACCTGTTTCTGCAATTGGCCATTTAAAATCTGTCTTTGACAAATTGTAACCTTAAGCACACTTGAATGATTTTTTCAGAAAAACCGGACCAAATGAAGTCCCAAAAGGTCGCAAAAGTACCTATCCAAAAACCTTCTTCTCAAAAAAGACAAATTTCAGGTTCGAAAATTTTCAGCTAATATTAAAATATGCCGATATGACCTTTAATTGAGGTTAAGATCGTTCAATGAAAATTGAAATTGAAAAAAAGGTGGTTGGAATCTGGGATCTGATGAAATTTTTTTCTTGTAATTTAAATTTTCAAAATTCTTTTCTTCATTTCTTCAGAAAAGTATCGCTTCTGTACGTATTCTATGTATGTACATAAATCTAAATCACAACAGGAATGATCAAATTCAGAGATTGATAACCATGTTGGGTTCTCGGACATTTCCCCGAATTCCATTTTCCCAAATGAATTAATGCCCGAATATTTTCAATTATGAAACGATAATCGGATAAAATATTTATATAGGTATTCAAATAATTTTTTTTGTAAAATTCAAACGGGTAATTATTTTTTTAAATTAAATTTTAAAAAATCAATCAATTTTTTTATTTTGAACATCTATTTGAAAAATTCAAAATTTTGAGGTTTTTGCAGATCACAAAATTTTGCGATTCTTTTCATTTCATTTCGCAGCAATCTTTTCCTTTAACACATCAGAATCTTTAATTCGGTGAACCCTAGGTCCCCCTACTCTCCCTCTAGTAATGATGGAATAATATTTGTATTCTTATTTGAGAAAATTCGTTTTTTTAAAAATAGGTTTGGATTACGAGGTTTATTAGCTCAGCTCCACGAAGTTAGTATTCGGGGACAAAGGATTCGAGAAAACAGTTATTCGAGGAATTAGCCATTCGGGATTTTTATATTTCGGGTAATCGAATGCGGGTGAATGTCCTAGAATCACCATATTGTCAACGGCAGAAAGGTCTATCTATGCAATAGACACAAGTCAGCAGTAATATTAACAAGGCCAATTTACAACTCAGAAAAAACGTCTGCCTATGCTCTTTCTAGAATTGAGATCAAAAAACCTGATCCAGACTACTCAAAACTGGCTATAGCTCAGCGTGCTGACCCTGAAATTTAGAACATCTTGAAATCTAAAACCCTCAACTGAACCAAAAACAATGTCTGCGATGGGTTAAAAGGAGTAGAGATATGGATCAAGCTTGAAAAATTTAACCATGCTTTTCAAACGTTTACTCATTCATTAATATTATACACCTAAATTGATATTATAAGTAAGTAATTCATTTTCAATTTTTACACAATACATTTTTTTATTAAAATAAATCACGATAATAAAAATTTAATGGAATTTTTCACGTTATTATGGGTATTAAAAATATAAAAATTATTTTTTTTTTCAAAATTGCTGCTCTTACTTTAATCGGGCAATTACTTTTAGATCATTAGGTACTCTCTCAATTATAAATCAGTGAAAATTACCGAAAATCACTGAGAAACAGTCAGAATTGCAGCACAGGAGAAAATCAGTGACTTTTTTACTGAAAACAAATCAGTGAAAGAAAATCACTGGAAATCAGTGAAAATTCACTGAAAACTCGGTGATATTTATGAAATTCACTGAAAAATCTGTGAAATTCTTTGAATAATCAGTGAAAAATCACTGAAAATCAGTGAATTTCACTGATTTTTCCTGTGCTGCAATTCTGACTGTTTATCAGTGATTTTTCACTGATTCGGCATGAGAGAGTACCATAACTCGTCTAGAAATTTTTGGCTTAATTCAAGTAAAGAATGCAGGAGAAACCCCATAACCTTATTTTTTATAATTATTAGGCTCTTCAAATATACTGAAATGAATTTTAAAACCAATGTAAGTACTTTCGATTCAAACATTGATTAATTTAGAATCACGACGAAAACAACCCACCTTCCAGAAAAACCACTCAATTCACAATGCTTATCAGCATTCAATCGCTAATCAAACTAATTTAATTTCCAATCAAAACCTCGAACAGGTAATTATAACAAAAATAAACAAAACACCCATCGGCAGACCACCGCGATCGTTCATATCTCGATCTGCTTGTGGTGTGCTCTTCCTGTGTACTCCATTCCACTACGCCCTCCTACCTATTTCGCAATTTACTCGCGAATATGATGTGCACGTTGGTATAATTATCAGAAAAATTTCCACGCCGCACATACCAATCGCACGTATCATTTCGCGAATTAAACTCGGTCGCTAGATAATTACTGCATGGTCCAAATTGGCCTTGAAACATCATCCGAGCCAAGTAGCCGAAACTGGTACAGAAAATTCAAAACCGTCGTATACGATATGGACGATTAGATCATCGGCCAAAATCAACCAAAAACCCTCCTCCATTTTATTCAATAGTTGTTCGAAGCGGACACCACAATTACATAAATGTATTATAATACCGCATTAAATAGGTATTAATTATCGCGGTGCCGCAACGTAAACAATCACGAAGGGTTCGTGGCCGTAGAAGAATGACTGGGCTGAATTTAAAAATTCGATATCTATGTACATAGACAGACAATAAATTTATGTATCCAGCATTGATCATTTTATCATTTGAGAAAAAGGTAAAGCATCATTTTCATTTTTAACCCCATCCTACCCTATAAATGAAAAAATCCTCGTATCCGCGGAACTTTAGGAGGGTGTAAATTTCACCACCCTTCTGGAATATCACCATACAATATGCATTTATAATGTTCGAAATATGCAAAAATATGCACTTAAAACCTCGAAACATGCAAAATATGCAACATCGAGGTGGGTATCCTTGGAGAGGATTTTTCGAGTTCAACAACATGATAACTCAAATCATAAATTATTCGCAATAGAAAAACGTCTCACTTCGCAGATGAAAAATATTTTAAACAATTTTCAACTTTTTTTTCGCAGGATTGCCATTTTTGTTGGTAAAAAATGGCTAAAAAACGATTGCTAAAAAAAATAAATTGTAAAATTAGCGAAAATAGCCGAAATATGACGAAATATGAATTTTAGTTCAAAATATGCAAAATATGCGCGATCATATTGGGCTTATTTTACAGGAAATTTTTTGATTCGCAATATTTCGACGATATACTCCATCATCTTTGACATAAAAAAACATGCAATTTCACATAAATTCGTTCCCTATGAGAATTCCAATTTTTTTCTATTGTTGTATGTTCACAAGTCGTATTCCGGTATGGAAGAATAACAAATGAAGCATGGCATTTGAAAAAGGTCTGACTTCCAAACTCGCTTTACACTTGTGTAAAACTGTATTTTTGACTTGAAGAGCCATCTTATGGCATGTAATGGTGTTCAATACAGTCAGGAGGGAGAAGTGGTCATCTTACAACACCTAATTTTTTGTTGAAACATTTTGAATCTAATAGGGATGACGCTTCAAGTCAAAAATACCGTTTTACACAAGTGTCAAGCGAGTTTGGGAGTTAGGCCTTTTTCAAACTCCATGAGATAAACCTGCAGGGTTTTAATTTTTTTCTTCAAGTAACAAATTTACGACATAAGTAAGTAAATTTTAATTCTTTCTCAAAATTTTTGCTCCAACTTTATTCAGGCATTTACTTCCATATCATTTGGGAACTCATCTGGAAATTTTTGTTCCGATTCAGATGAAGGATTCAGAGGAAAAACTTTTACATCTTTTCTATAATACATGTACTAGATTTTTCTTCGAAAATATCCGAAAAGATACTCAACTTTTTAGCCCAGGAGAAATATACTTTGAAAAAAGAAAACCATGTTAATTACAATTTTATTAACTTAAAAGCTTCTATATGATGTCCAGAGTCTGTGATGAAACCGTACTGCCTCAGCCCCTATCGCTATGTGGTGGTGGGGAGGGGGGACTTTATGGGAGGAAAAACTGTTTTACACCAATGTCCCTCAAATTCATACGAATGGTTATCTAAGGGTAGATTTACTCACCCAAAAATTTTTAGCCTTCCTTGAACTCAGGGGACTAAGCCATCGTTTCCTAAAGTCAAACATTTTTGGCGAAAATGCCAAAAAACGATTTTTTCGATCAACATGAAACCATCTCAAAACTTTATTTTTTTTAATTTGGTATTTTTTAGATAGAATTTGAGATGTAGAATCTGACTAGTTAATTAACTTTTTCTTATTCAGAGTGTTTACCCCCCCCCCCCCTCCATTCATTTTTATTTAGAAAATACAAATTTTTCAATAATAAAATTCTGGGATAGATTTGTTCTTGAAAAACTCGTTTTTTGGTCATTTTCGCTAAAAATATTCAATTTTAGGAAACGATGGCTCAGTCCACATAGATCGGGAGGACTAAAAAATTTTGGAAGAGTACTTTTACACCTAAATAACTTTTCCACGCGAATTTTACCGAAATCTCAATGGACATTTTCCTCTCCCATAAAGGAACGACCTCCTAGGTCCCTATTCCCAGGAAAGCAACAGAGACTGAGGCGGTGAGATTTTATCACAGATTCTGCACATCATATGGAAGCTTTTTAGGCACGATTACGTATATTTTTAAAATCATTTTTACCATGCTATTTATTCAGAGCTATTTTAGGGTTTCAATACTGAAAAATCATGAAAAATGATTTGTGAAAAATCAGTCATCAACATGAAAAGGTATAGCCGGATAAGGGGTGTTTTTGGCCCCAGGCTCGATTTTCAATCTAATGCCCCCAGATTGTGAATCATGATGAAGAAAAATTCTGGAAAAAGTTTTGGCCCCCAACCAGCCTCCCTTTCGGAGCTATGGCCATTTTATTAATAATTTTTTCATAGATTTTGGTGCACTCCTTCATGAGGTTTTGGCCATTTGAAATTTTCAACTGTAAAAAAGACCTTCACAGCGAAGTTCGACTAATTTTTGAAAATATCCTAAAAACGTGTTTTTTGACGTATAGTCACGTCACTATTCAGTTTTGGCAATTGAGGTGGTGCAAGGGCTAAAAATTGCAAAAAACGGTAAATAATGTTGTATTTTTGGTAATTTTTCAAATTTTGAGCATTTTATACGAAAATAAATGGTCAAATGAAAAAACCAATCCCGTATTCGTGTTCAGCAGGTCAAAATACCCCGATAAACTCCCTTTTCGCGATCATTTTACTTTAAATCTCGAAATTTAGTTTTATTGTCGCGAAAAATCAGTAAAAAAAGTGGATTTCGATATTTAATGTAAAATGATCGCGAAAAGGGTGTTTATCGGGGTATTTTGACCTGCTAAACACGAATACGAGATTGGTTTTTTCATTTGCTCATTTAGTTTCGTATAAAATGCTCAAAATTTGAAAAATCTACCAAAATAACATTTTTTACGGGTTTTCGCAACCCCAAAACTGAATGCGTGACGTGAATCTACGTCAAAAAACATGTTTTTAGGATATTTTCAAAAATTAGTCGAACTTCGCTGTTAAGGTCTTATTTCCAGTTGAAAATTTCAAATTGTCAAAACCTCATGAAGGAGTGCACCAAAATCTATGAAAAAATTATTGTAAGATGTAACTTTGTGCCAATAACAGAAAATTTCTTTCGCTTACGTTGAAATTAAAAATTCTTGAAAATAATGCATTAAAATCGCCATAGCTCCGAAAGGGAGGGGATTGGGAGCCAACATTTTTCCCAGAATTTTTCTTCATCAAGGTACACAATCTGGGGGCATACATTGAAAATCGGGCCTTTGGTCAAAACACCCCTTTATCCGGCTATACCCTTTATTCAATTTTTACGCAATGAGATAAGAAAATTTCTCATCCCCTTCCAGAGATTTCAGACTACGTTACATTTCTAAATCCTCCATTAGCTCGAATAATTCAGCAAACTGAAAAATTATATGTACCTACTACCTATCAATACTTAATTGCTTGCAGTCATCCAATGTTTTTGGAGACGATAACTACAATTTCATTTTGTTTATAGTTCAACACCAAACCAAAATTTTTCAGAAGTTCCAATAAAGTAGGCACGACCTACAGTCAGCCGCAGCTTGCAGCATTTAACATTTAAGACACGAAACGAGAAATAGATCGAAAGATGTCTATATCAACGTAAGTAGGTATTGAGTTTCGCTCATAATGGATCGTTAAGTGGATCCCAGGTACACTTGACGTGAACTCTGAGCAATAGGTAGACCAACACAGAGAAGGGAATTGAGCGATTAAGTGGTATTTTTAAAGATTACTTTTATCTGGCGAATTTTTACGAGTTGTTGACTCGTTTATTGAAAGAGAAAGAGAGAAAGAAAATTACGCCATGTGGTATTTGGTGTTTTCATTGCTGTTGAAATTAGCTTATATGCAACATATATTAACGACGAGGAACGAAAATCAACCGCTATTTACACGAAAATATATCAAGTAAGCAATCTATAATTCTCAACCTACCGATAAGACCAGTCCGAAAAAAATTACAAAAAATTCACAAACGACCTATCAAATTTCCACCACTAAGTACGTATTCCATCCATAAAAATTTGCCCAGTCCTACATCACCCATCTCTGCTTCGAAAACTTCCAAATCAACATCTATTGACCTTAGACTGTCCAATAGAAAAAATCCATCCGCAAACAATGGTTAAAATTGGTAAAACAGTCCACCTCAGAACGCGAAACAGAAGATAAAAATTTCATTCCAACGTCGTCATCGCATCGCCGTCGCTGATAATCTTTCTCCTAAATAATTTGCTCTTTCGTTTCAAGGTTACGTAGTGTCAACAATCACGAGCTCGTAAGATAAACAATTCGAGAATTTTTCAACGACCGAGCGAAAAAAAAATACCTCGACGACAATTCCAAGTGCTAATTTTATAAATCCACCGAGTAAGTACGTACAGGTATGATACCCTGTAGCCCCAAAGACAAGACAGAGATCTTCAGTCTGGCTGGCAATTTCAACTTTGCCGAAGACCTCGATGGTTGAAAAAAAAACCGACCTTCTATTCTAAGCGCACAGATCGACACTGAATAAAAGGCATATTGCACGTATTTACCGATGTCTGCAACTCTGTAGGTCTGTACACGACTATGTATTTATGTATATTGTATACACAGTCACAGACACCCATTTCATGGCCAAGGTCATACGCAATACGATGCTCTATATTCACACTGGCAATAATAACACAATAGGCAGAAAAAAAAGGACGAAGATTAATTACATCCGAAGCTCGAGCGTTCGCGAATGTGTGGGCGTACAACTCACCAAATTTTTAATAGAAATTGCACCGAGCCTGGTATCGTAAAACAGAGAGAGAAGGCGATAGGAAAGAAAGAGACGACTCGACGGTGTTATCAGGGAAAGTACCTATAACATAACGTACTTTTATCGGACGACGGCGGCGATATTGGTTGGAATGTACGTCTACGTACGAGCGAGAGTGTAATGGAAGTACATTATGTGTATATTACACGGTTCGACGATACTCTAATTAAGACGTGTGCGTCACCGCGCACCTCTGCCGCCACCATCTGCGGTCTGTCTTCCGCTCTTCGACGCGTAATATTGTACGTAGAGTGAATTTATTTACGCGAGGGAAGGCGCCGTCGACGTCGATGGCCGCGGTGGCGCCTGATTGATGGACTCTTCTGGGGCTATGGCGTAGAGATTGGCGGAAGAAAGGTGTTTGCAGATTTTTAGAATTCGAAATTCGCGACAATTCGAGACTTTTTTCGTAATTTTCAAAAAATGTTAAACCTTTTTGTAATGTTCATTTTCCAAAAAAAAGTCACTTTTTTAAGGAACAAAACAATCGAATGTGTCACAACAAAAAGGGCATAACATTAGCATGTCCTTTTTGATGCGACAAGCGATTCGTATTCTCTGAAGTTTTCTCCATCCAATGAGCCCTCTCCCACCTTCCAATATGTTTTCCTTGAAGATAGGGCGTTTTTAAAATGCTAAGTTCGCCATTTCGGTACCTACATTACATGTTTGATTTTCAAGAATTTGCGTAATGTTTAATTTTTTCACTGTGCAGATGATTGTAAAATTTTAATGAAGTGTTTTTTTAGTTAATTTTTCGTCATAAATTTGAAAAAATGATAAAATTCGTCCAAAACGTATTTTTAGCATTTTTTTGCAACCAAGAAAATGAAAAAAAACTGTCATTTTTCAAAGTGCGATATATCCGCTCCCTGAAGAGATAATTTGAATTTTTTTTTCACGAAAATGTTCCTTTTTTCATTCTCTTCAACTTTTGTATGAAGATTTTTTTGAAATTTTCACTTCCGGAAAAATTATACGTCATCAAACGTAAAAGGGTCGAAATGAAATTTTGTCACAACAAAAAGGGGGAATAACTCGGAAAAGATATCAAGTGATGGGCGAGCTGTTTTCTTGTAGCAAAAAGATGAAATTTTAAGGTAAAATTTTTTCCCCAGCTCAATTCCTTGATTTAGTATTAAAAAAATTATACTCAAACTTCAATCGCGATTTCCCAAAAACGCCCTTTTTTCTATATGTCCTTTTTGCTGTGACACGTTCAATTGCAAACGTCATTCAACTTTTTTCTTTCATTTTTTTCAAACAAACACAACGGAATATTGGTAAAAGTAGTATAATTCTAATTTACCTACAAAATGAAAAAAAAGTCAAGTAATTTGGGCCAGTTTCTCGACTTTTCCGCGATTTTAGCGACCAAACTCTGAACTCTCAAATTTCCAATAACCCATTTCGCAAAATTTAATAAGACTCGGTAAATTGGATAATTTTTTTCAATGAAGAATCTACGTGCTAAGTATCAAGTACACGACAAATTGGCGGAACTTCCCTCCATATACCCCAACCATTTTTCACATATTCCCCAAAAAAGTCTAAAAAGCACTAGTTGCTGTTGGAAATCCACTTCGTCATTTCCAATTAGAAAGACTGATTCGACAATGGAAGCATTCCTGGTCTCGTAGGAGACTACGAAATAGTACCAAAATTTCGAAACGAGATAGAATATAGTCCAATTTTTTGATTCTACTTCCAACCCCCTCCTCTCCCCTCCCATCTTATCTTAAAATCTGGCTACGTTTGAAAAATTATTTTTTGTTTAAAAATTGTCAAATGTACAAAGGTATAGATGTCTTCATCAAAAAATACCACAAGCTCTCTTTCTTAATCATTTTTTTACGTTTCTTTAACGTTTCGTAAAAAATCGAGAAAATTTAATTTTTTTTCCTAAAATTAAGTTAGAATATTTCAACCTTTAAGAATTATCGGAGTCAATTTTTCACGTTTTTCAACAGTTTTTGAAAAAATCTGTTCACTAGATTTTTTTCGTTTTTGAAAAAGTAGCGAAGGAGGAATGATTACAGAAAATCGCTGTCGATGAATTTAACGAGTTGAAATTTTTGTACTATCATTTTGGGAAAAATCTTATTCAATTTTTTACAAAGAAGAAAAAACATGAAAAAAGTAACTTTTTCAAAAACCTCTATTTTCAGAAAAATTGGATCAAGATGAAAAATGGGCACCAAAGGTACTTTGGATAAAGATACTTAATTATTTACCCATACTAAATTCATAGATATTTTTAAAAAAAATGATTTTTTCACATGAAAATAATAATTTTTTCAAAGACCTCTATTTTTAGTAAAATAGGATCAAGATGAAAAATGGATCTCAATGGTACAGATATGTACCTACTTACTTATAACCCACATTTAAAAAAAATCAATTTTTTTTAATTTTTTGAAAATAGTTCAATTTTAGGCACAACTTCCTAGCTACTCTTCTCTTCAACTTCTGAGAAAAATTACAAAATAATCGACTTCAATATTTACGGTGGAAATGTCAGAAAATCGAAACCACGGATCGATTTTTTTTTTTTTAAATAATACCTAGGTATGATATTAGAGAACCGAAGAGACTTTTCTAAAATACAGAAATGACAAGTTTTAGGAAAAATCGTACTGAAAAGTGAAGAATATTTATTCGTTGAGCATTTAAAAGTTCAAGAGAAGGCTCGAAGACGAAATTCAAGATGACGGTCTCATTACGGAAACCGAAGGGCAAGACAGATTCGACGAAGACGACGTGCAGAAGTCATTGACCTGACGAAAGATTAAAAATTCGATTGAGCTATTTTTTATCTCAATGGGAAAAAGTTATTCAACACCCCTCTCCTCACACTCTTGGCTACATCACTGATTCGATCATTGGAAAAATTCTACACATCAAAATTATCAGATGAGGACATACAAGTAACACTAGGGTGAAACCTCATAGATGGAGATTAGATATGTACCTATTACATAGCTGCTAGGTACCTACCCCAAAAATCGACACGACTGTTCGATCTCATTTCACCACCGCACGTTCGATCAACCAAAAAATCAATTCGGTTTGATTTCCATGATGTATAAGGGTGTTGAATAAAATAAAACCAGGGGTGAAACAACTGCCACACCATGTCAAAGGACAAAAATGCGGCTAAACGAATATGATCTTTTACCACGTTCACGACTCGGTTTACATTCTACGTGGACAATAAGAATTTTATAGCATGCGGCGGTCCGGCGGTGGTGTGCAGTGGTTTGACAGATGTTGTGATGTCTTAATCACGCCGATAGTAGGAATATAAGAGTAAGGCGAAGCGATACGCCGCGGTGTTTCTTCGGAAATAATACACAAGCTCACGCTGAGTATTTTATTACTCTCGACGTGGATTAGCTACCGGTAAAGTTCTAGCTCACAGAGGAATTCGATTTTTCAACGTATAATTAAATACAAATTCGATCGTATGCGATAATAGCATGGCATTTTTATAAAGTTTTGGCTGAAAGAAACCCAAGAGGACTTCAGTGCAAGAAAAGCTACTCGTATATCGCACACCCAGTGCAATAACACCACATCTCAAAAAAAAATTACCCTCATATTTTTTTCTGAAACATGCTTATCTTTGATTAATTTTCAATTTTAACCAAGAATAAGAAAGTTGATTCATTTTGAGATGTGGTGTTATTGCACCGAAGGTGCGATATGTACTCTTTCATTGTTAATTAGTGAAAAGTCACTGATAAATAGTCAAAATTGCTGCACAGGAAAAATCAGCAAAATTCACTGATTTTCAACGAATTTTCGCTCATTTTTCAAAGATTTTCACTACTTTTTCAGCAAATTTCATAAATTTCACTCGACTTTTCAGTGAATTTTCACTAATTTTCCAGTGATTTTTCTCACTGATTTGTTTTTAGTAAAAAAAATTCACCTCAGTAATTTTTGATAATTTTCACTAATTTATAATCGAGAGAGTATCTAGGTCCTGAATTGAAAACTATACGTTCAGACGTGAATTAATTTTCCATGTAGTCAAAAAAAATCGTCGATAATCTGATGGATTTTTTTTCGAGTGGCTTGGACTGCCTGCAGATAGAATGCAAAATTTCGAAATTCGGATTCACTGATTTTACTTCAATTCGAAGGTATTTAGACATGCAAATCAAAATAGAGTTGGTTAAATTGGAACCGACTTGGGTAGACTGACTTGGACGAATTATAGTAAATTTGGCCGAATTGAGGATTTTAATTAAACTGCACGAACTGAATTTCAGTCGTTTCAAGTACTTGGATGAAATCGACGGATATTATTGATTTGCATGATTGATTCCCATTTATTTTCTCTAGTTGATTTATTGCAAGTTTATTAACATAATCTGATCCAGGCAAGTGCCTATTCATTCTTTTTTGAATAGGTACTTGTCTGCATCAAATTATGATATCAAACTTTCAAGGCATTGACACCAAATATTAATTAACTAAAGAAAAAAGGGGGATCATTCACGCAAATTAATAATATCAATCGATTTCATCAAAGTATCGATTCAAATAAACTGAAATTCAGTTCGTGCACTTTAAATAAAATCCTCAATTTGACCACATCTATTCAAATTCGTCCAAGTTTACCCAAATCTGTTCCAATTCACCTACATTATTTCAATTTGCTGGTCCAAATACCTTTGAATATTGAGCTAAAATCAGTTAATCCGAATTTCGGAATTTCGCATATTATCTGCAGGCAGTCCGAACCACTCAAAAAAAACTTTATCATATCTTCGACGATTTTTTTGGGCTACATGGAAAAATGGTCTGTGTCTTCAATTCTTACACTCCTACCTACTCTCTCATTTCGAATCAGTGAAAAATCACTCATAAACAGTCAAAATTGCAGCACAGGAAAAATCAGTGAAATTCAATGATTTTCAACGATTTTTCACTAATTATTCAAAGAATTTCACTGATTTCCAGTAATTTTCTTTAATTGACTAGCTTTCAGTGAAAAATTTTTCACTAATTTATTACTGTGCTGCAATACTGACCGTTTTTCAGTAATTTTTGATAAATTTCACTGATTCAGAAATAAGAGTGCCATACCGAAATTTGTAGATAATAATTGTAAAGTGTTTTTCATTATAGAGGGAGTAAAATGTTACTTTACTCCCTCTAGCGAATCGCTCGAATGCTCAAATTCACTTTTTTCTCCCACAATAAAGGAAAATACCGTTCAAAACTCGAAGAAAAAACTATTTTTCTCCCTTGTAGTGAAATATACCTACTATTCAAATCATATGTGCTCAATCCGGACCGCGCGAATCATTTCAGTCGTTCAGCGTTCAACTCTTTTTTACGTCTTATCATCATTTGAAAGAGGGAAACTGGAGGATGATGAAATAAACAATTTCGAATTTCGTTGTCGGTTGTATTTGTATGATCAAATTTGCACAAAATTATGAATATTATTCAATAATTTGAGCAAATTCGACCATTCAGAATACAACCGACAACGAAATTCGAAATTGTTTATTTCATCATCCTCCAGTTTCCCTCTTTCAAATGATGATAAGACGTAAAAAAGAGTTGAACGCTGAACGACTGAAATGATTCGCGCGGTCCGGATAAGAAGGGAATTCTAATTTTAGACGAGCGAGTTCAAGAGTGTTACCGATTTCAAATTTGACAAATTTCTGATTTTCACTAAATTCAAATCGCTCACTCAAAGACCTCAAAATTGAGCCAAATTTTGTTTCATCATCTTCGAGGAAATTTTTAAAAAATCATAGCAGCATATTCCCGAATGCATTAAGATTTACGATTTTTATAAAAATTCAGATGGCAGCACTGCAACGAAAAATTTTCAAAAAATGAGTGAAATTTATCTCAACGACCAAAAGAAATTTCAACTTACTTTTCCAGTCATTGCTGAATGAACCACTCAAATCTAGAGGAGATACATATTTACATACCCCACGCATATTTCAGCGCACTAAATATTTGTGGTAAAGTGTTTTCAAATCATATGCCCAATAAGACGTGAATTCTAATTTTCTACAACGTAGTTCAAAAGTTGCAGATTGCAAATTTGACGAATTTTCTATTTTCACGAAATTATTCAAATTCCCCACTCAAACACCTCAAAACTGAGTCAAATTTTGTTTGATCACCCTAGAGGAAATTTTTCAAAAAAAAATCACGGCAGAGTGCTGCCAACTGCGTTAGCATTTATTATTTTCACAAAAATTCAGTTGGCAGCACTGCAACCAAAAATTTTCAAAAAAATGATTTTTTTGACTTACTTTTCACATCATTGATTGAACTGTAACTCAAATCTTACACGAAAATTGCGTAAAACAAAATGCAGTTGACAACTCTGTCATGAAAATTTTTTCGAAATTTCACCAAAAATTATAGCAGATCCGGAATGGAATTACGTAGCTTTGCCTGGGCGATTCGAACCGCTACCAATTATAAAAAATAGAACGAAATTGGTAATTCGAAAATAGGATGTTGGTAAGTATCAATATTTTTCCATTACCGAGCAGCATAACACAAGTGACCGAAAAATTGTCTGGTTCAATGTTTACGTCACTTGAGTAAGTTATTTACTTGAATCATTGAATTTAATTAAAATTCAGAAATTCGTAAAATTCGAGTCTGCAATATTTCCCCCCACTTGAAGAAGGCCCAAAGTAGTGTCAAATTTCAAAAACGATGGTTCAGGTAGGTGGAAAAACTCAAATCAATAATTTCTAGAGACGCTAACCGAAGCTCCAAGCAGGTGGCACTACCTTGAAGTGGAAACTTTTCGAAAATGATCTATCTTTGAGGTCGCTTAGCTCCCCTCATGGGTTTGAGGTTCAACTTTTTGGACGTATAGTACGGACGATTTAGCTTCAAAAAAGCTAAAAGTCAAAAAAATTCCCGGAAACGGGAAAGTTCGTATATAAGCTTTGTAGAAGGTGTATTTCAACATACCCGACTTTCCCTAAAATCGGTGAATATTTTGACCCCCTTTTGGGGGTGAGGGGTTCTAATTTTGGTTTTTCGGCTATAACTTTCAAAATTACGTATTTACGAAAAAATAGTTGGAACAAAAATTGTAGAGAATAAAAAAACAAACAATTTTGTTATTTACAATTTTTTCCTAGGAAGTCGTGGGAGGGAGCTAGGGGATTCAGAAAAAAAATCAATTTTTAAAATTTCCCATTATCAGAAAAAATAACCAAAAATCGGGTTAATCGACTTTTAGGAGCGGCTCTTTTGCATAGTACATCATATTACTATGTAGAATAAGAAAAATGAACAACCGACCCCTCATCTCAAAGTAGGGGGGTGGACCCCCTGTAGAAAAAGTTGCATTTTCCCCCTAGAATATCTCAGCTACAGTAAAAAATTCGAAAAATTGGTTCAAACAAACGTTGTAGAGGGTTAAAAGACGAACATTTTCCTTTTTTTACATTTTTTCTACGTGGTCTTGGGGCCGAGCTAATGCAAAAAGAAAAAAGATCGACGCAGCGTTCGAAAATTTCTCACAAAATTTTAAACCCCTCTTTTTGGGTCCAGGAGTGAGATGATTATAAAAATCGACTTTAGCGACCACGAAAACCCCCGAAACCCACATGTTGGGCTATTGGTTCACTAGATTTTATACCAGGCCTACACACGTGTAATTTATTGAGTTGATGAAAAATTTTCGAACCCCTCGTCGATCTTTTGTCTTTTTGCATTAGCTCGGCCCCAAGACCACGTAGAAAAAATGTAAAACAAGGAAAATGTTCGTCTTTTAACCCTCTACAACGTTTGTTTGAACCATTTTTTCGAATTTTTCACTGTAGCTGAGATATTCCAGGGGGAAAATGCAAATTTTTCTACTGGGGGTCCACCCCCCTACTTTGAGATGAGGGGTCGGTTGTTCATTTTTCTTATTCTACATAGTAATATGATGTACTATGCAAAAGAGCCGCTCCTAAAAGTCGATTAACCCGATTTTTGGTTATTTTTTCTGATAATGGGAAATTTTCAAAATTGAATTTTTTCTGAATCCCCTAGCTCCCTCCCACGACCTCCTAGGAAAAAATTGTAAATAACAAAATTATTTGTTTTTTTATTCTCCACAATTTTTGTTCCAACTATTTTTTCGTAAATACGTAATTTTGAAAGTTATAGCCGAAAAACCAAAATTAGAACCCCCTCACCCCCAAAAGGGGGTCAAAATATTCACCGATTTTAGGGAAAGTCGGGTATGTTGAAATACACCTTCTACAAAGCTTATATACGAACTTTCCCGTTTCCGGGAATTTTTTTTGGGTCAAAACCTAAAATGACCGTAGTAGTATACACGAAAAACTACCTCGTGGATTTTTATAAAATTCCAGAACACGATTTACTCTGATGGATTGTATTTAATGGAATTCTTAACCGTAGCCCATTTCAATCCATCACCAAAAATATGAAAATAATCCAAAATTACCTTGTATGGTGGTCGAAAATTGACAAAAACCGTTACCGAGTAAAACCAAAAATATGAAATTCTTCAAAATCGAACACGTCTTCATGATAATGTCGGATTACTGCACTTTCGTAAACGAACCAACTAACATGTCGAGTTTAAACTTGAAAACAACGCGATAACGGTTTACACGTTACGACAACGAAACTACGTATTCGACGTCGACTTACCGTGCAACAATGTATTCGAGGAACATTCTACGAAAAAAAAATATCCACCGAAACCAACGAACACTTCGTCACGACGATAAATTGCACCAAAAAATCAAGGATTTTCGAAAAAAAAAACCGTCAACGAGCTAAATTCAACACGAAATTTTTACGAAACTGTTGCACCAAGCAAATTCGATACACGAAATTCAAAATCTTCAATTACAAATTGTAAAATCTCGTCGAATAATTCTCGTACGTGGAGAATCAACGAGAGAAAAAAATTGCAACCGATACCGAACCTTTACACGATCAAAATTGCAGACCGAAACGCATCAAATGAAAATCAAAACTAAACTTGTACACGAATCGACGATGCGGCGCGGACTTGACTAAACGTACTCGTAAAACACGCACCTTGAACCGACTCGGCGACTACGACAACTGACAGCTTGTTAATAATCGCTGTTTCGTTGTAAACATAGCAGCTAAATACACATACAAAATAATACAATACCGACCAACCATTACCCTCACTCTTTTCGATGCAGTATTGTACCACGTACGTAAAATCGAGAAATTTCGGTAATGTGCAGAAATAATCCTGCCTGCATCGACCGACGATCAAATGATCCCCTCGTGTACCGGTACGTGCGGTTGTAGGTTGTACGGTAAACTCGAACGTTTGGGGAAGATTCCCCCTCCCCGACGGCCGGCCCGTTTCTCCTATGAAGTCTGCAGCTCTAGATGGCCGAGTAGGACGCAACCGGCGACGTACCACCACCACGTAACGAGTGTCTTGTATCGAGTACCTATACCTATGTACTTTATTATGCAATTTTTAATTGCTTTTTCGTCTACATAGGTATGTGTACTTGGTACCTATTTACCAACCGACATATGTACACAGAACGATACGTATGCAAACGTGCCAGAGCTGTACGTAATCTGAAAATTGTTTAGGGATATTTGCAGTTCCACGTAATTTGATAATGCATTTTTTAGGAATAAAAATTCTTTTAGAATAAATTCGTCTACTTTCCAGATAAGAAGTAGGTAATGGATTTATATGATACTGCATTTTTTTTTTCAAATCACAGATATAGCGAAATTTCGAAGAAAAAATGACTTATAGTGACTTTTTTTGAGCAAAAAGTAAGCAAAAAGTAACCAAAAATTCGATTTGGGGGGAGGGGGATTCTTTACAGTTAAAAGAGGGCTGAGAATTCAAGAAAAAATGAGGGGAGGGGGTCAAAATTCAATGAAAAAATTAGGTAATCTAAAAATCTAATTTTTTTAGTGGCACTTTAGGAGGCAGATATACATAATTAATTTAACTATACAGATTTGAGCAAAGAAAAATTGAAAAGTGACCAGATTTTTGGAACAAACAATTAATATATGACCTGTAGGTATCTACTCTCTAAATCTAAATCAGTCAATTTTCGTAAAACTGTGCCTTTTTGAATCAGTGAAATGAATTTATTTGAAAATCTGTGATATTTCAATATTGTTTGATTGATTTATTTTAGTCAAAATTATTGATTTATTGGGAATTGATCAAAAAGTCAATTACTTTACTAATTTAAAAAAACAGAATTTTTTTCAAATTTAGAAATAGAATTATTGAAATACTCCTCGAGCGAAGCGAGGGAATTTTTTTTTTGAAAAATCGTTATCAACTTTTGATTTTTTTTTCTTAAAGAATTTTGAAAAATATCAATTTTTACGTAAAAATTTGAATTTTTGCTTGAAAATGCGAAAAAAGTGACCTTTGGATGAAAACAGTGACTTTTAGTGACCAAAATCGAAAAATGTGACAAACACCCTAAAAAAGTGACCTGCTATTATGCCTGAAATCAAAGATGAAGGGGTATATGGTCGAAATGTTTGCGAATTAAAAAAATTGTCTGTAAATGGGCCCAATTTGATATTGCATATTTTGCATATTTGGAGCTAAACTGCATATTTTGACATATTTCAGGCGTTTAAAGAGCATATTTCGTCATATTCCGGTTATTTTTCACAATTTTCTTGCATATTTTACACTAGGTATTTCGAAAATTCCACTCCACAATTTTGTTTTTTAGCTATTTTTCACTAGCAAAAATGACAATACTGCGAAAAAACAGCCGAAAAATTTTTCAAATATTTTTTCTCCGCGAATTGAAACATTAATTTTCGATTGAAAATAATTTGTGATTTGAGTGATTTTGATCAAATCAAACGATTTTTGGCGATTTCAAGTGTTACCATGTTAAGTTCGAAAAATCCTCTCCAGGGATACCCATCCAGGGTGTCTAACAAAATCTGTTGAACAAAAAGCTTGACTTAGCTTGACCTTTTGGAATTACTTTTTGTATGACTATTCCGAGCAACTCCCCCCCCCCCCCACACACCAAAAAACATCTATACATTTGTGTGCTTGTAGCTATTTGTAGAAAACTACAATTTCAACGAACACATTAAATTCAAAAAAAAACGTAATTTTTAATAGCTAAAAACTGAAGATTGACTGATTGAAATCGACAAAATTGTGTCACTGGATTGGCAGTGAAATTCCACTGATTCGTCTGATTCCACTGTTAATCTGTAAACTTTGACTGTTGATCAGTAAAAAATTACTCTAAGTACTGATTCAATCAGTAAATTAATTTTTACTGATTCATTTCAGTATTTGAGAAAAAAATTATCAAAAATTCAAAAATGAAAATCCCCTAATTGAATCAGTAAATTTTTTACTGATTACTTCAGTGACTCAATTCTGCCTTTTTTAATCATAGTCAATTTGACCGATTCAAATTAAAAGAGTATATTTTTGAAAAAAGCTTGACCTTTTGAGTAAACTAGGGTAAATTGGTCAAAAGCTTGACTTTTCAGGACCGGCATGACTTTTTTGAAAAAAACTTGACTTATCAGGACAGCTTAACCTAGACACCCTGCCATCTCGATATTGCATATTTTGCATATTTCGAGATTTTAAGTGCATATTTTTGCACATTTTGAACGTCAGAAATGCATAATATATGGTCATATTTGAACTTTTTTACAGCATATAATTCCTTCCCTATAATAAGTATAACTGCAGATGAAGAATCCATTTCAAGTGAAAACTTGACCAATTAATTGACACAGTGGAAAAAAGATTGAAAGAAAAACAATCTAGTGCCAAAAATTGAAATTCCTCATAACTTAAGTTGCAGGATAATAAATTCCGTATCATTGAAGGGGCTAAGAAGTGGACCTCGTAATTTTTCAGGAATTGCGATTTTTCACCGAACTAACCAAATTTGAAAGCTTTCATTTCAATGGTTGCATATTCTATTGTACTTGGAGGAAAACAGTTTGCATGGTTTCGAAGACACTGATGAGTGATTGAAAATCAATAACACAATTTGAAAAGTTCAAAGTTGAACTTTGTTGAACTTTCATGATAAGTACAAAACATGAAAGCGACCATTGAAAAATCTGATAAAACTACAATGAAGAGCCATTTTTACCCTTTTTTTCAATCAACAAATTTTCTAAATGGGATCTTGACACCCCTCCTTTGGGGAGCACATGAGTCCTCAATTTTGACCGAAATTTAAAAAAAAAAAAAAAGTAAACTAACACGTCGATTTCTACTAATTCGAAGCCGCTGAGTTCGAATTCGTGCTCAGCTTTTCTCATCCGACCCATCTTAACCCCTCCTATCAAGCCCCCTTATTGAGAGGGTCGTCAAAAAAAAGTAGAAATAACGTGTGGCGTGTCGTTTGTCAAGTTTTTGAGGGCACTGAGTTTGAATATTTGCTTATTTTTTGGATTTGAACCTTCAGTGCTCCCCTAGCCCGACCCCCATCTTGAAAAAAAAATTGCAAAAAATAATAGATATTCAGTGGCAGTTAGTACATCGATTTTTACCAACTTGAGACCATCGAGTTCGAATATCGACTTAATTTTTCGACCTGACCCTCTTCTCGCGCACCAATTGACCATCTCTCCAAATTACAAAAAAAAATTGGAAGTGGGAGTCAAGTTAGATAGTAAGGAGTGGGTTTGATCGAAAAATTAAGTCGGTATTCGAGTTCGGTAACCTTAAATTAGTGAAAATCAATGTGCCTCACGTTATTTACATTATGCGGTTTTTTTAAAATGGAGGATAAGGGACCACTGAAGGGTCGAATCCAAAACAAATCCAGTGCCCTCAAAAACCTAACAAGCGACACGTCGCGATTTATTTTCAATTTTTTTTTAATGTTGACCTTGTAAGGAAGGCTGATAGCAGAGTTCAGATGGTCGGATGAAAAAACCAAATACATATTCGAGCACAACACCTTCTAATTTGTATTAGAAATCGATGTGTTTCGCTTCAATTTATTTATTCACATTTTGGTCAAAATTGAACCCTTGTACCCCCAAGAGGCGTCTAAATCCCATTTTGAAAATTTATTGGCTGGAAAAAAAAGGAAAAAAGACTGTTCCTTGTAACTTTTTCCAATTTTTAAATGGTAGCTCTAATCTTTCATACTAATCATGAAAGCGGAGTTTCAGCACAAAACTTCAATTTAAGCTTTTCAGAGTGTGATAATTAATTTTGAATCTCATATTAATTCTCTTTGAAACCGCGCAAACAGTTTTCGACCGAAATACAATCGATCTTGAGATATGAGTGTTCAGAGTTGGAATACGAAGTTCGCCCTCCAGCCCTTCGAGAGTTAGGATGGAAATAACAGCGGTTATTTTGCATTAAACCATCAAGAAATACTCGTAAAAAAATTCGAACGGAATTGGAAAACCGACTTAACTTCTGGCTCAAAAGTTGATATAAAATGGGTCAGGGGGAGAGGAGGAAAGAAAGGGGAAAAGTTGCAATTGAGATCAGTCATTATATTTTGTTCACTTTCGTTTAGATTTAGAGAAAAAATCTTTCACAGAAACTAAAATTTTGAATTTCCAAGTTGCGAATATTTATATCTCTCAAACTGCAGACCGACGAAAACACAACAAAAACTTTAGATTGCAAACTTTCTATTCTTGAGAATTTCATCAATGCAATTTTTCCGGCGTGAATGCGAAATTTTCCACGCTTTCTTTTGAAAAGATCATCACTTTCACTTTCCTGACTCGTGCTAATTTTTTTTTACTAAAAATGCAATGTGCTTTAGGAAAATGACTGCTTTATTCTCTTTTGATTTGGCCCTAGTCTATGGACTATGAAGTAGCCAGCGAAATTATTTTCAAAAGATTTGAATTTTTTTTAAATCTGTAATTTTTTGAAGAAGTTGATACTCATACTGGGATTTTATTCTCGTAACGACTCCGAAGTCCAAAAAAGTTGACAATTTTCTCATAAAAAAATTGAAACGCTTTAAAGATGTGGGGAGTTGCGCCAATGTTCCAAAAACACATACCCGCAGTTGCACCGGATGAAAATGTTAGAACAGAAATACGAAATGAACGAATCGTGAACCGTTCGTTCATGTCTGAAGCAAGATTTTGAATCTTCATGTACAAGTTGTACGTGGAGGAATACGTAGCATGCAGATTTGAATGAGGGCATTACTACATTTTCGAGGACGCAGATTACAAATTTCATACTCAAAAAATTGTAGGAGTGGAAGATAGAGAAGTGGGAGGGGTTTGACTTGAAATTTTATCATGATACCGTATATTATGTTAAAATATACATTTCTGAAGTCGTAGATTACGAATTCTGTACTCAAAAAATTGTAGGAGTAGGGGCAAGGCAGGGGAGAGGAGTTCATACCGTGGTAAAATTCCAATTAAAACCCTTCCTGCTGCCTTACCACCACTCCTACAATTTTTTTAGAACAAAATTCGTAATCTCAAATCTCGAAAATACTTATTCTGACATATTACTCGATATTATACAGAGATTTCAATTTGAACCCCTCTCTCCTTGCCCCACCACCACTCCTACAATTTTTTCTCGTTATATTTGAAATCTACGACCCTGAAAACATAATATGACTACTTTTTAAATTACCTTTCAGAGATTTTGAGCAGAACGAGAGTTTTATAGGGTTTCCTAGCCCACTGTGTATCGTACTTACTGTTACATTATTTTATAAATTCACTTTTCAAATGAAAGTCATGTGCTACTGCATTATTATTTTTTTAAAGTTAGGTTTAATTTCGCGAAGGATGGAAAAATTCGTTCATTTTAATCAAATTCATTCGGCGCAATTACGGGTATCATTTTTCGCTAGTTTGGCGCAACTACACATATGTAATTGCGCCAATCGGCGCAATTGCAGGGTTCCCCAAAAAAAAGTAGAAAAAATCAATTTTTTTCAAATTGTGTATCCTTCACAAGTAAAAAAATTAAACATTATCAGTGACTTTTTTGTTATAAAAATTGTATTTTGAATTTTTCAAAAAGAGAAAGGGAGCTCGCAAATGTTTGCACATGTGTTCGAGCTCGCTTTTATCGACTCTAGCCTGATATTTCAGGAGCGATTTTATCAACAAAAAAAAAGTATTTGAACAGAAGTTAAGGAGCATTAAAAATCAATTTTTCTTTGTCCCGCAATTTTTTTCTACCTTGCAGTGGAGAGAGTTCCGCCTGAAAGTACTGAAAGTAGAAGAATTGTGGTATCATAATTTATCAAAATATCCAGGAATCTTATTTAAGTATTTTAATCAATTTATTATATTTAATTTTTATCTATTTTTTTCAGTTGTTGAAATTGCCAACTTAATAAATTAATACTAAGTAAATGAAACAATACTTCGGGTGACTGTTCTATGAATTTCAACACGCTGTAGTCGAATAACAAGGAAGACATTATTTTCATTTTCAATCAAATTGAAAAATTATCAGACAGGGCAATAAACGGTTAGATATAAATCAATGAAGACGGGAAGAAGGATCAAAACATCGTCAAAACATTTTTCATTCAAAGAAAATCATATGTGAACACTGGAAATATTTTCCGGATGAATAAAACCGAATTATTTTTTTCCGATCAAATTCAAGCTAAAAAATTCTCATAACCTAATCTCATCCACTTTGATCTTTCGTTTACTTTTGTTGTCTACGAAATAAATCGCACAGTTACGAAGATGGCTACTATGTCAGCCTGCTTCAGTACATCCAAAAATTCCTATCCCATGTATCAATACCAAATACCAATATGTACCATTTCGTCATATTACGAAACAATCGATAATGGTAATGATGACGAAATAGACCGAATATTTACGCCAATATAAAATAATTGCACAAATCTTGGTAATTAACGTGAATGTAACGCCCAAAGTACATACTAAAATTCGCAACGAGTACAGTAGTGTATTAGAAATAGATCTTACTCATACTCATACACATGTACTCGATATTTTGTACGAGTAAGTAATTGCATAAGACGATGAAAATGCATTCGTCATGCTTGCTATTTACCTAATTAAAATCGACTTTGTTAATGCCAAAACTCCCTCGAAAACAGAAGGAGAAAATAACGCTACGGTAGTCATCGGTATGACGGTACACCAACGCTAGGAATTTTTTGCGCACACCTATTCACTAATTCTGAGCTATGTAATTTATGCGCCAAAAATAACACCACGTGGTCGTAGTTGTTATTGATGACCCTGCCCGTGTCCGTCGACCGAATTCTGGCCGGTGCAACGGTGCACCATGTAAATTGTATACATTGTGTAGGATGCGTCGAGCTCGTCAGGGCTGACGAGAGGAAGTGCAAAATGTGCATTTGCATTGTGCTCGCATTTCTTCGAAAAATTAGTAACGAGCTTGTGAAAAGCTCTCAAACAATGCAACTTGTTAAAAATTAATAAAAATTTTAAAATACTTCAATTGACGCTGGAGGGTTTATTAACTTTGCAAAAAAACCAGTTAACGTGGAAAAATCGTAAAATTTTTAATAAATTACCTAACAAATCTTGGAAAAAATATGATGAATTCCCGGAAGTGTCTTTATTTAAACAACTTTCGTCAGAAATGGCCAACATTACTATTAAAGGGTATACCCGGGTTTTAGGTGAATTTGGCCCCTCTCCGATTTTCGATCTAACCTCCTCTGACGGTGTACCTTGATGTAAAAAAAAATTAGAAAAATTTTTGACCCCCCCCCAACCCCCTCCCATTCGGAGTTATGGTCATTTTATTGCATTATTTTCAAGAAATTTTAATTTCAATGGAAGTGAAGAAAAATTTCTGCTTTTTGGCATAAAGTTACATCTCGTAGAGATGTATTTACGATAATTTTTTCAACAATTTTGGTGCACTCCTTCACTTTGTTTCGCCTATTTGAAGTTTTCAATCGTAAAAAACACCATATAAGCGAAGAGCGACCACTTTTTAAAAATATCCCAAAAACGCGTTTTTCAACGTAGATTCACGTCACGTATTCACTTTTGGCGACTTCGATGCACCAAGAGCCGAAAATCGCGAAAAACCGTACAAAAATGTTGTTTTTTTAGCAGATTTTTCAAATTTTGAGCGTTTTGTACAGAGAGAAATGACTGAACGAAGAAACTAACGTCGGATTCGTGTTTAGCGGGTCAAAATACCCTGATAAACACACGTTTCTCGGTCGTTTTACTTGAAAACTCGAAATTCGCTATTTTTGTCCTGAAAAATCAGTGAAAAAGGCGAATTTTGAGACATTAAGCAAAACGATCGCGAAAAGGGTGTTTATCGGGGTATTTTGACCCGCTAAACACGAATCCGACGTTAGTTTCTTCATTTGGCGATTTTTTCCGTATAAAGCACTCAAAACTTGAAAAATCTGCTAAAACAACATTTCTGCATGGGTTTTCGCGATTTTTGGACCTTAGTTCAAAGAAACAGCCAAAACAAAATTCTCTGGGAAAATCTACATGAAGGATGAAAATCTAAATTTTGAACTTGGGTACCTACTAGGCCAAAATTTCAATTTCGGGTAGGTAAACTAATAATTTGAAAAGTGGTAATATAAAATGAAATTTGGGTTTCTGATTTCAAATTTGGCCTTAGTTTTTTGATTTAGGCCCTCTACACGCCCCTAAGCTCATGTAGTGAGCGAATTTATATGAGACCACATATTTTTCTGTGTCAAAGAAAAATCGGTATAATTATGTACTCAAGGTATTCAATGTACTTTTCCAATTCACATCATTTCGAAGAGGATGAGCCCTACTTGTTTTCGCATATTTCGCTCATAAAAACATATTTCGGATTTGTTCGCGATTCGCCAATCCAAAACCAAATGATATTATTTCTTTCAAATACGCAGCTCTCTTTTCGTTTGACAAAGTGGGAAGGTAAAGGTTGGTGGGGGGAGGGTAATGTTGTGTTACTTGCTTTAGTAATGTATTGCACATTTTCATATTTTTTAATGAAGATTTTTCCTGAGTATTTTGTTTTGGCTGTTTCTTTGAACTAAGGTCCAAAAATCGCGAAAACCCATGCAGAAATGTTGTTGTTTTAGCAGATTTTTCAAGTTTTGAGTGCTTTATACGGAAAAAATCGCCAAATGAAGAAACTAACGTCGGATTCGTGTTTAGCGGGTCAAAATACCCCGATAAACACCCTTTTCGCGATCGTTTTGCTTAATGTCTCAAAATTCGCCTTTTTCACTGATTTTTCATGACAAAAATAGCGAATTTCGAGTTTTCAAGTAAAACGACCGAGAAAAGGGTGTTTATCAGAGTATTTTGACCCGCTAAACACGAATCCGACGTTAGTTTCTTCGTTCAGTCATTTCTCTCTGTACAAAACGCTCAAAATTTGAAAAATCTGCTAAAAAAACAACATTTTTGTACGGTTTTTCGCGATTTTCGGCTCTTGGTGCATCGAAGTCGCCAAAAGTGAATACGTGACGTGAATCTACGTTAGAAAACGCGTTTTTGGGATATTTTTAAAAAGTGGTCGCTCTTCGCTTATATGGTGTTTTTTACGATTGAAAACTTCGAATAGGCGAAACAACGTGAAGGAGTGCACCAAAATTGTTGAAAAAATTATCGTAAATACATCTCTACGAGATGTAACTTTATGCCATAGAGCAGAAATTTTTCCTCACTTCCATTGAAATTAAAATTTCTTGAAAATAATGCAATAAAATGACCATAACTCCGAATGGGAGGAGGTTGGGGGGGTCAAAAAGTTTTCTAATTTTTTTTACATCAAGGTACACCACCTGAGGGGGTTAGATCGAAAATCGGAGCGGAGGCCAAATTCACCTAAATACCTGATGTATAACCCTCTTTAATAAATGTGATGATTTGGCTACAAAATTAGTAAGTCATCATTTACATTTTTGAATTTTTCACACACCAAAGATAACGTTTTCTTTCTCATATTCTCATTATGACATAATCAAATAGGTATCTATTCGCCAATTAGTTTCACATCACATCTGTTTTGATTTTTCGCAGCTCTAGTTGAAAACAGGTATATGTACAAGTACATATCTACATAATAATTAAACATTCAGCATCGTACGAATACTATCACATTACCATAATTCGTCGGATAAAGTAGTAAAATCTTGAAAATAAGATCACCCATATTAAATCCCCCTATTCCGCAACCACTAACGGATTACCATAGCAGAAAACAATAATCCTCGACTAGATCTTATTCAAAGACTACGCCGAGCCGTTGAAAGAGACATCGGTTGAAATCGCGCAGAGGGACAGAAGACGGGGGTGGAAAAAACCCAACCTTACAGGTACTTAACACCGCCGCCAAGTACAGCTTTATACTAAAATCACACCAGGATATATGGGGTGTTAGTGAGCGAGATGAAACAATACGTAGCATAGCTCGGCTGCACCGTATACTATACGAGAATAGTCGTAAAGTGGACCGAATACCTTGGTAGAGTATATTATATGAAAAGCTCGTAAAATACGTAGTATCCGCAAGAATACGAGGGGGTGGAGAAACAGCCGGGTATTTGCGGTTCTCACGCACACTTATACAATATAAAGTTTTAACCCTTTCACATTTCAATGAACTGGAGTTGTTCTACCTTTGTAATGAATATCAAACCACCACTGGCCTTAAGCTTTTGCTACTACGCTGCTCTTCGTCTCCCGGCGCCGCAAACCGTTCATAATTTTGAATCAAATACCACCCTTAATCTCGTGGCTACGACATATTCGCAAAGTATATACGGCGCTGTAACGCTCTCCTCTATCATGCCCATTCTGTTTCGCTGTACAGTTTGCGTGAGCAAAGGTGAGATGAGGTGGTACTATATGGATCGTATACTCCTGCACTATTAAACTGCACGACGACGGATAGAATTATACACACGTGTATGGGTATAAAAGAGCACTTGGCCAGTACGACGCGTTTAGTATTCAAAGGATGAATTTTGATTTGCTCTCTGCCCGTAATACCCAGATATTCGTGGCTTTGCCGATGGTACCTTATCATGAACGTGTGCTAGATTCGAATTTATTTCAAAGGACCAATGATTTTTCGACTCGCGAAAACTATTTTTACGCTACGTTGGGTTTTTCTCCAACGTTCAGCAGTGTTTTCGAGGGAGGAAGATTTTAAAAATTACACAATTTTCTTTCGCTACGACTTTCATTTACAAAGGTTGCCATAGCGATTTAATTCTGTATACTCTCTTTCATTCTTGAATCAGTGAAATTTATCAAAAAAACACTGAAAATAGTCAAAATTTCCGCACAGTAGTAAATTAGTGAAATTTTTTCACTGAAAGTAAGTCAGTGAAAGAAAATCACTGAAAATCAGTGAAAATTCACTGAAAGTGAAAAATCACTGAAAATAAGTGGATTCAATTGAAGAGCTCTTTTCCAAAGTGGCCTAAGTCAAAAAAGTTGATTTTGTGTACGAAGTAAAGTACGTTTATATGGCTTGCCTTTGAACATTTCTTTCCCATATCACTCTAAATTTATAGTACAGTGGAATACCTAACAAGTGGGGAAGGTCTCGATCTCCAAAAATTTGATGTTAGTGAGATGGAACCCCTCAAAGTTGGCAAAGTCGTGATTTTTGCAAACTATGAATAAATTGGATATTTCAATTTTGCATTTCTCACCCAATTAAGTAGAATAAATTTTTATTAAACGAAGTATTGCATTGTAGGTACTATTCAGCAATGCCCTACAAATTACCACCACCTCTCCCCCCTCAATCAATGCCATATATCAGCATTTTCACATCATTATTCTGAAATCAACAGATATCGAGATAAACTTACGACTTTTGTACTTTCATAAAGTGAAATAATTCTTTAAATTCGCGAAAATCAAGAAAAAAAAATTATGTTTCATAAAGCTTTATTGGGTTTTAGCTGGGAAAAATGTTTGTGAATTCGTTTTACTGGTGAGGCAGCCATCAAAACCAAAAACAGTTTGACTTAGGCCTCTTTGGCCCCCAATAAAATGTAACCTTAGGCCACTTTGGAAAAAAACGAGATTTAAAAGTGCTGGTAACACTGCAAAAATATGAGTTGGTAGGTCGGAATACCTACCACAGATGGGTATCCTTTCATACCACCAGATGGCGCATCAAACTCATTTTTCTCAAAAATTGACTTAGGCCACTTTGGAAAAGAGCTCTTCAATTGATTTTTCACTAATCATTCAAAAAAAATTACAGATTTTTCAGCGAATTTCATAAATATCACTGAGTTTTTAGTGAATTTTCACTGATTTTCAGTGATTTTCTTTCACCAATTTATTACTGTGCTGCAATTCTGACTGTTTTTCAGTGATTTTTGATAAATTTCACTGATTCAGAAATGAGAGAGATGGATGACGCTTTGTTCGTCTATTTACAGGAGTGGATCATCTCAAGAGGAGGTAAGGAATTTAAATGTTGACGATTTTTGAAATATAGAGAGAATCGTTGAAAATTACTTACTCAATTGCATGCATCTCATATTCTTAACAACGAAATTGAAAACTCACCTGAAAGAACAAAAAAACAAAATAGATCAGTGTACAGATTACCAACCTAGTTAGGTATCACTAGGTAAGCCATTATATAATTGCTTTTTGTTACATCTGCAGAATGTATTATCAACATTCTGCTGATGAAAGTTTATTTTACTTACAAATTCACATTTTGGAACTTTTATCTAGATCTTAAACATTTCTCTCTATAAATCAGCTTTCCGGTAAAACAGACCAACTCATTCAAGTTTTTTTTTTGGATTCGATTAACTTTCAGCGAAACCAATCATCTTTTTCATTTCTCCCTCTCTCGTTCTTTCAAGAATTCAATCTATTTATCGTGGTAATGGTATTATGCTATTAAGTAACAACTAATTTCTCAACTCCTGCTTGTGAAGAACTTTAAACGTGAAATTTTCAAGTTTTAATCCTCTGCAAATGCAAGAAACCAAAACCCAAAAAATGACTGGTTTTCAATGGGAAGATGGCGTTTTTGAAAACAGTTGTGCAACTTTTGGAAAATTAGCACAAGATTTCATTCATTTTCCCACCCCAGCTACTGAGTTCTTCCATATTTTTATAAAATTATAATACTTAGGTATTCGCCGTCCATTATTATGAAGTAAAAATTGTTTGTCATTTTGTAATTCAAATTAAAATTTACTAAAATGGAAAATGGTAAGTGCTCGTAGGTATAAAATAGGAAATGAATAGAATAATTTTCTTTCTCAATACCAGAAATTGACCTTAGGTAATTGTCTGAATGAAAAAAAAGATCAAGTTCCATACACGAGAAATAAAAAGTAAGACGAAAATCCAAAACCAACGCACATTACTAGATCTCGGATTTTTAATTTTTTATGCACAAATAACTTCGAGATATGCACATAAAAAATGCATTTATGAAGCGAAATATGCAAAAATATGCAAAATCGACATGGGTGTCTTTAGAAAGCATTTTTAAATCAGACTAACCCAGTATGCTTTATTTTATCATTTTATTCATTTTGAAAACTTTAAAGTAAGTAACAAAAAGATTACCTATTTGATAATCGAATTAATAATTTGATTAATAATAATCAATTGTCATTTTTTTAGGCAGATCATTTTTTGTTTGAAAAACAATAAAAACACAAAGTTTTGAAAGTTTTGGTCATAATATGCACAAAAACAGGGAAAATGGGCAAAATATGCCGAGATATGCGCTTAAAACACCTGAAATATGCAAAATCATGCATTTATTGCCAAAATATGCAAAATCAAATGGGACTCATAATTTCATGAATCGCAAAGATCCGATCGATATGCGCGATCGTCTTTCAAGTAGCAAAACATCCAATGGCATAAAAATCCGAGCTTTACATATTACCTTACGCTTAGACCTTACGTCAGTCCAGGGATACAAACCTAAATCGAAAAAATATCCATTTTCGGTTACGGTTTCAATTTCTTCATTTCGATATTTAAAAAAAAACATAACAGTGCAAAACTTTTCAATACCTAATATGATAAATTTTCTCCTTGCAAATGATCATTTAATTCTTCTTTCTTATTAAAAAAAAATCATGGAATTATAAATGTTCAACTTTCCCCGTTTGAAAAAATACATACATGTACTTACCTACAAATGGTAAATTAAGTATACCAAAATTTCTAAGAAATTTACAAAATAATGGCCCAATTTTTCTAACCATTATTAACAAGTAAAAATTATTTTGAATTCCAAATTTCAAAATAACCATTTTTGATTTTATTATTATTAGTCTATTAGGTACATATTATTATTATTCATTAAAAAAGTATAAACTGAAACTATAAAATTTTTTTAGTCGAGTGAAAAATTTTTAAACAACTCAGTAATTAATTTTTTCCCCTGAAACAGAATAAATTACAAAGGTCTAATTTTCCCAAGTAACAAGTGAAAAGTTGGAAAAATTATTCTGAATTCCAAATTTCAAAGTAACCACTTTTGATTTTATAAATTTCATCATTAAAAAGCATAAATTACAACGGTCCAAGATTTTCCTAACTCATCAGTTGGGAAAATGGCCAATTTTCAGCTGACAAGGGAGCTACTCGAGGTCGGACACGCGGAATGAAAATGTTTTTCACAGGCTTGTAGAGCATCACCAAGAACTTCCACAGCCAAAATTTCAGCCCCTAAAGTTGATATTGAGGGGAGCTATGGGGTTTGAATTTCGAAAAATCGCCTAATACATCGAAACATTAAATCTAAATATGTAACTGGCGTTCTTTTGGCGTTTAGGAGATGGATTTTATACCAGGTAGGTCATCTGAAGATGAGATAGTCACTTAGGTTCGCGTGTAACGTGGGGGGGGGGGGGGGATTTTCACTCATACCTTTTATGCGCGATGTAGAAAAATTGTAATAACAACCAATGTATGAGTGAAAATCTCCCCCACCCCCCTGATGTTACACGCAAACCTAGGCGACTATCCCATCTTCAGATAGCCTATACCGAGGGCAGTTCGTGGTATAAAATCCATTTCCTAAACGCCGTAAGAACGCGAGTTATTTAGATTTTTGTAATTTTTCGGTGTATTAGGCGATTTCTCGAAATTCAAACTCCCATAGCTCCCCTCCATTTCAACTTTAGGGCTGAAATTTTGGCTATGTAAGTTTTTGGTGATGCTCTACAAGCCTGTGAAAAAATTTTTTCATTCCGCGTGTCCGACCTCGGGTAGCTCCCTTGAATAATGATGGCAACGCCAAAACGAACCACCAGTACCGATAGGAGGGGTAGGAGGAGGAATCAAGAGATAACAGCCATCGGCTATATCCTTTGCCAAAAGGCATTCCTCATTCCTACAGAACCAGTTGCTTACACAACAACGTTCACTTTACAAATTATACTGTTGATTTTTCGTATTCTCATCACAAATCTTACCGATTATTTTTCGCGTCATGCGTTATTTTCGTCTCAGTTTTTGAGTATATGTAAGTAATACCCCTTGATAAAATCAGTTGAGAATTATGACTGATATTTAACAAAAAAATTTTACACGTGTAAATGTGGACAACCCTAGTATTGACGCACTATTGAAAAAAAATCGTTGACTCAAAACTGAATTTTCAAAATTTGAATGCTTTGACCATACAAATGAAGTTCACTGAAGTAGTTTGAGCTGCTGAACATAAATCTGTTGCAAATTTTTTCGTATGACAATTTCGTATGGAAAATAAAGTGAGATATTCAATTTCGAGCCTTGTGCTGTACTTATTTGGACTTGAAATTACAAAAATCGCGAAAAAGAGATGAAATGAAGTGAAAATCTGACAAGACGTGTATAAATTCGTATTTTGGAATACATATAATTACAAGAAAAAATTTTTCAGCCAAAGATCACCATTTTAAAAGTGAAAAACGCTGTGAAAAAGTGGTTTTTCGCATTTTTCAAGGTGTTCCACCACCTAAAAAATTCTGGAAAAAATATCATGATGTACTTACATAGAGATTAGGTACATAAATTTTTTTTTTTCAAAATTGCATTTCTGAAACATCATGTAGAAAACTCGAATTGAAGTTTTTAAACGCAATTTTTGGCTTGAAAAAATCATCAAAAATTTTTTTTCAAACCACCCACTGATACCTCTCAGTATAGGGTACACCTCACGAAAATTTGAAAAAAATTGGTGAAAAACTCGCAGAAATAAAAATTTTTAATGGAAAGGCTGAAAAAAGTAACGTTTTGTCCAATAACTGGGGCTAGGAGTGAAGTTGGGGGGCAAAATTTTTACCACGTGGTTTTCAGACCCTAAGAACCAAATTCCATCGGTTAGTTTCGAATTTCAGTTCGGAGACAGATTCGCCTATCTTAAACGCCGGTACCCTTTATTTAAATTTAATTTTTTAATATATAGGTAATAATAAATTTATTAGGTATAACATTTTAATCGTTTAATTTGAAGGTCACAGGAAAAGAACCTAGTAAATCAAAAAATTGTATACTTAGGTATTTGTAAGTTTGAATAAATATTCCATTCCTCGAAAGAAGAGCTCCTCTTCAGTCACCACCTCTACCTACATAAGAAAATTGTAGAACAAGAACGAAACAAATTCACTTTCGAGAACTATTCGTTCCTCATTAAAGGCCAGAACATCTAAGTATAGAAATTCTACAGACATTCGCACAATCAACTCTCAATTCTCAGCACAAAACTACCACTCATTGGAGTTTCCGATACCACGTCTATTTTACCAAAAAACACCCAAGCGAAAAATTTATCTCAAAACATCTCTCTCCAAAAAGGGTCGAAAATATCACCTTTAAAATACCGAAATCAACCGAACACCCAACACCGGTAATTCTCAGTTTCCATCTGGTTTATTCCTCGTATCTCGAACCCTTTACCATACGCGACTTGGAATAATAACTTGATCGTAAATTCGACAAACGTAGACTATACGCCGGCGAAGAGAAACGGGCGACCAAATATTGCGAAAATTCTAACCTGACATTCTTTGATTTATGAATCTCGCCGGCGAATCCGATTAAAAACTTTTAAAAAATATTCCGGTCCGCGAATGCGAATACGTTCGATTCTACGCACGATTTGTATACATGAGAGCTCGCGCCATATGACAATGAAAGCAATACCGGTACGTTTCTGCGGACCCGGCGTCGAGCCAGGATGAGGCTGGGGCAGAGGGAAGGATTAACCGTGGCCGGGCGCGAGTGTCGTCGATTCGGCGAAAATTCAAAAAACCATATAACCACCGAGAGAGAGGAAAGTCTACGGGAGGATTGAAAAATAAATTGTTTTAAAAATACCCAAATCTGTACCTAACCTAACCCACCTCTCTATATGCTCTCCGGTACAATCGCATATAGAAATAGGTACGTAAGTTGGGTTACGTTTCAAAAATAGGTACCTACGGTGCCTGTACAGCGTGAAATCGGCGGGCTTCGTCGGTCGGGGCCGGGTATATCATTATTTCAAACCGTATATGGTATAGAATTACAATAGCACATTTTAATGACAGTTCAAGTTTTCAACCGTTTTGACATATTAATTAGAAATAGTTTCGTTTGAAAATTTACGACGTATAAGCGAACGGCGTTTTATATATGTTAATAAATAACTTAAAGCTCGACGAAATGCATCGTGCCGATATGTGTACCAGGCTAAGTCACCACCGCACTTTCTCTATACAATCAAAACCACTTTTCGACGAAAAGCTCGCAGCTTAGGGTATAATATAAGTTGCAAACAGATATGGTACGTAATGTTACAACGAGGCTACGTATACCATGATCTTCTCTCCCTGTGATGTACCTACATATAAACATAAGGCAGCCTGTTTACCAAACTATATACAGATATAGGAAGAGGTAAACAAGAGTCTACCTTGAAAAGTGAATTTTCACTTAACAAAAGCTCACCTAAGTTTATTCTAGGCTTATACCTACGCTACGTCGCGTAGTCGAAGACGTTAATGGGGGGGGGGAGAGAAAGACGCAGACATGATGAACAACCTACCGACAAACAAGGTGGCAACTGTTTAGTTATATTAAGATAAGCCCTGTAGTCGTGCTGTTGACAATAAGTTTCAAATTAGATTACATAGGCGAGATTTTACCAAAAATTTCGACGAAGCGAGACGCGAAGCCGACGTCTACCTGGATAAACGTTGAATCGAATGGTGCTACGTAGGTGAATCTTCCGCACGTTACACGAGCTAAAAATTATTACGTGGTCGCCAACGTTAAAAATGAAAATGGTGAAAATTTCAGAAATGAATAACTGGGTTAGAAGCTTTTCGATGAATTGAGCCAAAATTAAGAAACGGCTGTGATGGATTTTAATCATTTCAGAAATCAGGAGAATCAAACAGTGGTAGATGATTTGTTGTTAGTTCTTTCTGACCTATTTCCAGGAACGCGCCGAGGAAGGGGAGGGGTTAAGTTAGCCCCAACGAGATTTTTCAGCATTTAGTTTGGAAAATTCAACATTTCTATCCATGAGGTGGGAAAATTTACCATTTGTACGTATTAGAATTTAGTCAGGTTGTCAGGCCTCAATCGTACAAAAATAAACAGTGATGCAAGCATCACAAACTTTCCGGACAGGTGTGAAAGAAAAATCAACGAAGGTATTACCTAGGTACCATAATTGTCTGAATTTTGCCCATGAAAATATATGCTCGCTGGGGAAAAATATACGTTATCTTGAAAGAAATAGGCAAAAATGCTGACGCGAGATATATTTGGTTTTCTCTAAATACGTCCTCCCATCGATAAGGAGAGAAATTATGTGTTATCGCGTTTTAGATTACGATTACATGCAATGTAACGCGGCAAATGACCAAACTCAAAGATTTTTGGATTAAATCGCTCGTAAAATTTTTTCTGGTGAACCTATCGATCTGAAATTTTGGCATAGCCTTCCTTTTTGCAAACCCCAACTCCTATTAAAATTTCAACGAAATATTTTAATTAGGACGGACGTAATCGTGTTCACAGACATTTTTTATCCCACATACATACATACATACATACATACATACATACATACATACATACATACATACATACATACATACATACATACATACATACATACATACATACATACATACATACATACATACGGAACATCACCTGGAAAATGGTCAAAACAAACTTGTACAAAGTCAGATTTTGTCTAAACTCAATATTGGCGAAAACGAATTTCGACCCGAAAACAATACTTTCCTTACAACGCTTCGCGCTGTCCGGAAAGTAAAAAGGCTTCCGCGCGAAATACCTGTTAAAATTGATTTTATGATTGATTCTTGTTCTGGACACTAAAACAAAGAAATTAGGCCCGTATGACATTTTTTCCCCTCTATCTTTCCCCAGGGTCCACCCCCCAACATTTCAAACGCGTGTATTGCCGTTTCTATGGGTCGTAATGAAAAAATTTTCGAACAAAAATTATTTCTCAGCACCCAATGTACATTTTCATTTCCCATCAAAATCCATTTTGGAGCAACTCCCGCCCCCAAATTTAAAAATAAAACAGTTTTCAGAAAACTTCAAAATCACGTTTTCTTCATTTTAAGCGAAAAGTTTCAGAGATACGGCAAAATTTGTAAACACAAAAAGGATTCAGAATTGAATTTCCTTTCGAATGAGCTTTATCACGACCATTTTCACCAACTTTTTCCGACAGGGTGGATCTCCCCCCCCCCCTCCTTCATCTCAAAAGTTGGACTCACGAAAAAAAATTGAACGATTTTTGTTCTTCGATATCTAATACATAATTTCATTTATTATCGGAATTCATTTTGGAGCAAATTTTGTTCGTGGGTCTAACTTTTGTGAAAACAAGGAAGGGGGAGAGGTCCACTCTGTCGGAAAAATTGGTGAAAGTTGTCGTGATAGAGCTCATTGAAAAAGAAATTCAATTTTGAATACTTTTTGTGATTACAAATTTCGTCGCATCTCCGAAACTATTCGTTTATTAAAATGAAGAAAACGTGATTTTGAGGATTTCTCAAAAACATGTTTTGTTTCCAAATTTGGGGAGCAGGAGTTGCTCCAAAATGGATTTTGATGAGAAATGAAAATATACATTAGGCGATGAGGAACAACTTTTGTTTGAAAATTTTTTCATTACGACTCATAGATAAGGCGATACACACGTTTGAAATGTTAGGGGGTGGACCCTGGGGAAAGGGGGTGGACATAAAATTGACATACGGGCTTAATTTCTTTGTTTCAGTGTCCAGAACAAGAATCAATCATAAAATCAATTTTAACAGGAATAGAGCGAGGATGTACGATTGAGACCTGACTAATTTTACAGGGTAAGTTGGGAAAAATGAACAGACGCACTTTTTTTTTTTGCAAAAAAGCAGAAAATAATAATCATTTTTGATCGGAAGATTTACCATTTGTACTCATATTTTTCCGAGGTGGAAACATTTTCAGATTTTCCTAAATTAGAAAATTTTTCATATACTCCCAAATTGGAAAATTTTTCAAATTTTCCCAAGTTGAAAAATTTTCTATACTTTTCCAAGTTGGAAATTTTTTTTTATTTTTCTTAGTTTGAAATTTTCATATTATTTTCCCAAGGTGGAAGAATTTTCAGATTTTCCCAAATTAGAAAAATGTTTATATTTGAACCGTTTTAAGTCAAAAGTAACCAAAACATAATTGGAAGTGCTGAAATTTTAACTTTTTTTGCTGGTAACGCAGAATAGGCTTCTAAACACGTAAATTACTGTTGGATCAATGTTACTAAAGTACATATTTCTTATACTCATCATCCCTTTTTCAACTTCTTCAGAAGTTATCGTGCTTTCAAATCTGTTTTTTGGTGAAATTTTTTATGTCGCTTGGTCGCTTTTGATTTAACACGGTTCATTTTTCCAACTTGGAAAATTTTTTATATTTTCCCAGATTTAGAAAACATTACCATTTGTATGTACTTACACATTTTTCCCAGATTGGAAAAATTGTCATATTTTTCGAGGTACAGAAAACTTACCATTTGTACAAATATTTTCCCTAGTTGAAAATTTTTGAATTTTTATGCTCCCAAATTGGAAAAATTTTCATATTTTCCCAAATAAATTTTTTTTACGTGTTCCCAAAGTGGAAAACTTCTGATTGGTATACATAATATTACATTTTTCCAAATCGGAAAAGTTGAACATTTATATTTTTATCTATGATTTTCTAAATGTCAAAGCAGAATTGAATCCTCATTTTCTTGGGGAAAATTCATCAATCATCTTCATCATCTCTATCCATATTTTCCCCAGTTGAGAAAACTGAACAGATTTGCATATACTTTTATATTCTTCTTTATGAAAAGCAATTGCATTTTTCAAAAAGTTTTGCCTCGATTCGTGCAGCCTAATTTCATTGTCATCTTCTCCCATAGTTTCAAAATACTTAATTCAAACCGTGTAGGTAAGTGTTTTTTTTTTTCGTATGTTTCCTCGAAATTATTTCAACTAATTTGATTCCATCTTTTCCCTCAAAATTAATTTACAATAATTGAAAATCAAATGTTTTAAAAGCTTTGGCCTCGCCGCGCTCAACCTTATAATCCAGTCGATAGAGCATTTTTAGCGGGCAAATCCAAACTTCGAAGCCAACAGTGATTTTTTTGCTAAATATTGTCGAAAATGGTTTCCTAATCAACATACTTCGACCCACCTCACCCACTCCCACCGCTATCCTCCCTATGGTGGATTAAAGCTCCCCAAAACCAGTTTTTGGTTTCTGTTTCATTTTCTTTGCATTTTTATGACAAAATACATCACAGACACTTTATTCTGCATTAAATTCCCTACAAAATGAGCCATCAGCCATTTCCGTGCCTTGAATAGGATTGGAGTAGTGCATGACGTCCAGAAAAATGGGAGTTTCGGAGGTAGGCTTGAAAATTAGTAACAAATATTATCATAAATCAACAGAATTGCATTTCTGTCGTATTATGTTGGAACAGTAACGACCTTTCTGCAAATCTTACCTTTCTCCCTCTTGATAAAAAGCCTCACCCCCACACCGATGGGAATTTGGTGAAAAATTATAATATTTTCTCATAAACTTTGAAATTTTTTAAAATGAGTTTAAAAAATAACCCCATCTCAGATTTTACTCAGCACAAAAAGTTGTACGTTTTTTTTTTTGGGGGGGGGGGGGATTTCGAAAGTGTCCTTCATATAAATTTTTTTCAACTTTTCCAGGTAATTTACATATTGTACCTATTAAAAAAAAGTGGTAACACTGATTTCCAAAAAATCGTCAAAAAAACTCCTCTAAAGTCCTACACATTGGAACTTGAAAAAGAAAGACGAAAAAAAAGACCTATCTGAAATCGTAATTTTACTGATTTTTTCCGGCAATGCCATTGGTATTTGCAGAGATTTTTTTCATTGATTTCCCCGCACTTAAATTTTTATACAACGTTTTCTCTGTGCTACAACTCTTTCATTTTATCCACAATGTTTCACAATTGTGTAAAAATTTCGAAATCTTTTACCAAACCTTTTCGACAACCTAAGTCAAATCAAAATCACTGGAGACAATTTTGACACAAAAGATCTCATCATTAAATGATTTAATTCATCTTCACAATTTTTAACGAGTTTTAAAACTTCAAAAAAATGTAACCAAAAAAGAATTTGTCCAAGATTTTAATTTTTATCGAATTCGAATCAGGCGATTTTTCAGTAATTTTAAGCCCTCTAAGATCAAATAAAAACCATTAGAAACGAAAATGATCAAATGTATCTTTCAAATTATTTCTAGCTCGCTCCCTCAACTGTAAGCGAAACTTTAAACATTTGGAAAAAAAACACGAGCGAAAAAGATTCCAAGTGATTCTAATTCGTCTGAGATTTTACTTTCCATCAAAATCGAATCAGACGAATTTTTTCACTCATTTTTAAACCTCCAGTTCAGTATAAAATGAACCGATGCAAAAATTTAGTTTCATAATAGGTACTCATAATTTTTAAAAACCCAGTACCTAGCTACTTAAGTACTTACGTACTCAGGTATTATTAAAACGTCAAAAAACACGTTCGCGAAGAAAAAACAACGACTTAGTAAATAAACCACCGGTTGACTTTAACGATTACCAGGCCAACATTTCCATAAATAATTTTCAAACTATGTAATAACCTAATTAAATTACACTGTTGACCTTTGGTACGTAAAGCTACTTGAAATATTTGCCGGACGACGACAAAGTGCACACCAGCTCGATGTTTACATTCCATTCGTATATGCTTAAACGTACAACACACAGAAGGGTTATAAGAGTGTAAAAAGACCACAAACCCCGCAACCGCTGTACACTCCGGACTCGTACAATTACGCGGAAATAAATCTAATACGTATAAAAAACTGCCACCGATTACACACGTGCTAGCGACCAGGCCGCAAATCAAATTACCCGTATAAAATTCATCAACGCGAATTTGCGCTCTTCGCCAGACAGACCAACACGTCGACATCGCACACGGTGGGAATTTTCAACCATATACGTTGGCGTGATGAAATACAATTTAAAAGCTGCCAGCTAAGTCAACCATTCATCAAATTATACGCGAAATGCGCGCCCTAGGTTCCTATTAGTGGCTCGTGTATTAACGAAAACGTCATGAAAATACGTCTCAAGTCTGCCAGCTTTCATTTCCCAGTATGTATTTTCCAGCCTTTAATTCGAAACCAAAGGTGCTCGTTATACCGCTAAAAATCGCACGAGTGGATGAAATATTCCCACGCGAAACCAAAAACCAAAACCCATCGAAGTTGTTAAAACTTTTCGTTTTGGGTTTGGCGGATTTCCTAGAGTTGTAATTAAAACTTGACGATGATGGCGGAAGAAATGACGAACAAATTTGAAAAAAAATTATCAAGAGGTATTTTCAAAGAGGGTTGTGAAATGGCGTAGAGGAAATTTTCCTACGAGACATAAGTTTCAGACACTAAAATTGAATATCGATTGTTCTCTTTTTTTTGAGATATGTTCATCAATAACGTTAAGAAATGAATTTTATATTCTTGTTTTCATTAAAAGACAACTTCGAGTCATAATAATTTAAAAACGAAACCGACGATTTTTTAGATGCAATCCGTTTTTCGTTTCATGTTGCAGCATTTTTTTGAGGAGATATTTTCCATGGAAATCGGAAATACGAATTATTATACCCTTCAACATGAGTACCTACTACACGCATCAAAAAAATTATTGCTGCAAACAGCATAAAATTCTGCACAGAAAACGTAAATACCTACAACAAATTATGCTCAGTCAATTTTGTTTTCGAGTAATAGTAATTCTAAGGTGTAATATATTGGAAACAAGAAGAGAAAATTCATTCATCAACCATAAAGGTGGACTCGAAAAAAAATTAACAATCAATAAGAAATTATTATGTACAATATTAATGTTTTTTGTGGGGATAATGCCATATAACTTGATTGCCACATAAATTTCAATTTCACTCATTTTCAACGTATCACAATCGAGCCACAAAGTTACTCATAAAATTACAGTAAGAAAATCAAGTCTCTGGAAAATAAAACTTTCTATTCAGGCACCAATCATACTTACCAACAGAAAACTAAATCCCCCATGAGCGAGAACCCAACAAACCAGTATAGATGTTTAAAATTAATAAGATCAGGAATGAAAGGAAATGAAAGCTCCAAAAAAACATTTTCAAAATTATTGTGCATTATATTAACTTGACAATAAGAATCATCGGGTAGCGTTGAAATGGGTGATGGGGATGAGAATGAGGCACTCGCAATGGCTATTCAACCCCCATTACCAGAAGTGGTACTGCAGGCGGCGGCACCTGCTCCACCGATGCCTGGATGCTTTTGAAATAAATTGACCTATATACCATTGAACGAATCAGTAGCTTGAAGGAATCAAAATAGTTTTTGGCACATTTCTTCTTTATCTAGTTGAATATCTGAATAGGTACTTGAAGTTTAGTCCAAAGATGCAAATTTTTTGTTGTGAATATTGTGTGTAGGAGTCTAAGATATGTCTTATTGTAATATATGGTTGTTCGAAAATTGGACCCAAACTCCCATTTTAGAGCAAGTGATAAAAAAATAAAATAATAGGTGAGATGAGAACAGAATGGAACAGAATGATGTGAACAGATTCGGACCAAGCTTGTACAAGAGTCACACTCTGGTGGAGAAAGTGAAACGAAACGGTCAAACAGTTTTAAATTTAACATTGGTTCTTATGGGAGAATCTCATTTTTTGAACATTTTTTGATAAATGCTAGAAAAGTATATATTTTTAAGAACGTTTATTTGAATTTTCTTATTCGCCTTGAAATTACCTTTCGAATGACTCATCACAACCAAAATTTCATTCATTTAATGTATTGTTTTTCTTTTTTAAATGTGACCGTTTCGTGAAAAAATCACTTCACTTCATTTTATTCGCGAAACAGTCACATTTGAAAAGGAAAAACAATGAGTGGAAGGTTTTAAAATTGTTAGGATGTTTGGGATGTTCTGCAAGTTTTACATAGTATTTTAGTGCCAGATGGTTCCTTCTCTCCTATAATGTGACTATTCTAACCTCCTCCATAATTTTTAATACTGGATTAGTGCAAAAGGCTCCTATGCATAATCTTAAAGCATGATTTCTTATCACATTTGTGACGCCGCATACGAAAAGGGTGTAGCAGGCCAAAAACGCGTTTTGAGAAAAATGCATTTTAAGTTTTGAACTTGAATTTCTCCCGTTTAAGGAAACCTTAAGGGGCGGGGTTTGATTTTTCAGGTTCTGTGTGTCTCTGGCTCACTCTCGCGGCAATTGTCCGAACCATTCGCGCTCGTCGGCGACGTACAGGTAGAGATGTGCGCCGAGGTAAAATCGGCGGCGGCGGCAAACTTCCAAAATCTTACGGCGGCGGCGACGCCATCGGCGCGCCGCCGACCTTAATCGGCGGCGGCGAATTCAGCGGCGTGCTTTTTTAGTTTTTTTTTTATCAATTTTTTGACTCCCTTATTATGTGTTTTTTTTTTTACCAATTGGTACCTTTTTTCCAAACACACGCACATAATTTGGTAACCCAGAAAAGAATTTTTCATTTACAAATATTTTATGGTATAAAATGTAAAAAATATTTGTAAATGAAAAATTCTTTTCTGGGTTACCAAATTACGTGCGTGCGTTTGGAAAAAAGGTACCAATTGGTAAAAAAATTTAAAAAACGACACATAAGGGAGTCAAAAAATGAAAAAAAAGCTCGCCGCCGAGATAAAAATCGGCGGCGGCGGCGGCGGCGGCGCCGGTAAATTGACTCGGCGGCGGCGGCGACCGAAAACCAAGAAAAATTGGCGGCGGCGGCGTAATTTTTCGGCGGCGCACATCTCTACGTACAGGTACAATTCAGGTTTTTCTCGCGGTGTCCAAAAACTCAATTTCGGCTATTTTGAAGGGAAAAATCGACTGGACGATGGTTTTGTGGTATTCTGCATTGGATTATATGCTGATTTAATAAAAAAAAAAAAAATTGACTATTTTTGACCATTTTTGATTTTTTTGCCTTATGTAAAAGCGGGTTTTCAGCACTTTAAAAGCGAGTAATCGACCGGGCGATGGTTTTGTGGTATTCTGCATTGGATTATATGCCGATTTAATAATAATAAAAAAAAAAAATTGACCATTTTTGACCATTTTTGATTTTTTTGCCTTACTTAAAAGCGGTTTTTCAGCACTTTAAAAGCGAGTAATCGATCTGGCGATACGTTTTTCGGATTCTACGTGAAATTCTACATAAGGATTGATATGTAACTCAAAAGTCGTTTTTTGGCCTGCTACACCCTTTTCGTATGCGGCGTCACATTTAGTTTGTTAAAGTCCGTTTTGGAAGCTATGTTGTACATAATTGAGCTGTACTTAGTCTATTATTGGTTGAAGATGACTGGAGAATATTCGGAGTAAAGACCATCTATCTGCTCCCTACTTTGTATGGCTCAACTTTTTTTGTATATTCATTGCCGAGTTACTTCTTTGCTTAATATGGTTAAGGTGGATTTTCCAGTTCAACCGTTTATCAAAGTAGAGGCTTAAAAATTTATGTGATTGTACCAGAGTTGACGCGAGTCCTTGAAAATTGTGACTCAGAGTCGAGAGGCTCGTGAGTCTTTCACAAAAAGGCTCGGAAAAAGACTCTGAGTCTTCAGCGAGTCTTTTTCAGAGTCCCCCCTTTTTTTTAAAATTGCAGTCAATGAATTTTTGCAGTGAATGAATGGTAAATGATGAATTCCATCTTCACAACTTTGGAAAGTTGAAAAACCCATTGAAAACCCCAAAAACTTCACTTTTTTTACCTTCAAAAATACAGTCAGATGAGAAAAAAATAAAACTGTGACTCGTAAAAAAGACTCGCTCGCATAGTATTTAGACTTTTTTAGAGTCGTTAAAAAACGAGTCTTAAAGAAAAAAGACTCTGAGTCTTCGAGTCCTTTGCGAGTCCTTTTCCAGAGCAGACTCTGGTCAACCCTGTATTGTACATGGTGATTTGTGTAAAACTGTGACTCATAAAATAGACATTAGACTTGCTCACATAGTATTTAGACTTTTTTAGAGTCGTTAAAGAACGAGTCTCAAAGAAAAAAGACTCTGAGTCTTCGAGTCCTTTGCGAGTCCTTTTTCAGAGCAGACTCTGGTCAACCCTGGATTGTACATGGTGATTTGTGTTCTATATATGTACTTAGTTGAAGTTCTAAGTCTGGAGGAGAGTTGCACTTATGGTGAAAGTTTATTACAACAGTCTTGGTTGGAGAGAAACAAAACCCAATTTCTGTTATCTACTTTTCCAGACAGTTGATAGTATTTTGAAGGATGGTTTGTAATTCGATGAGGGAGCTTCCTCTTATATAGATGGCCAAGTCGTCAGCAAATAATGAATAATTACCCGGGGTTTTAATTACATCTCAGTCCTCAATACTGAAGAGAATGAAAAAAATTCTATTATTTAAAATTTTGTGTTCAATTTATGAAGAAAAAAGATTACAGGCACCATAACTCTTACCCCTACACACTTGCCTCTCAGATCTTACCGCAATTTCAATTATTTATAAGAAATAAAATATTTGAAGTCTTAAGCACTAGGTAAGGAATTATTTAGATTTTTTCTCACAAAAATATCATCGGAACTCATTTTTTTTACAGTTAAGATATCTACCTTTTTTTCATGGAAACTTTAAAAATCACTTTCCTTCAGTTTTTAAATTTTCAATAAAAATCAAAAGAAATTACTTTTGATAAAATTTTGAATTGGATATATTTTTTTCAACAAAAAAAATCATCGGAAAAATTTCTACTGAAACCTAAAAAAAAAAACGAACAATGAGTTTTCTTTATTTCGAAAAAAAAACGGGAAGGTACTTAAGTTGAAAATTGTCACTGATGATCTTTTTCTGATATAACTACGAATCCACAATAATTTCAAAACAAAATCTTTAAAATCTTTTTTTTTTTGATTTTATACCTATTGACCTTTAAAAAATATGAAGAAAATGATTTCTTCAAGCAGCAAGTGCGGACCTCTGAAAAATGATGTAACTATCAGTAAAAATTGCACGTCAGTGGTAGCTTTGAATCTATTGTACAAAAAACGTTTTTCACAACATTTTTTCAAAAAAAAAAAACAATCAGCAAAATTATCAACTTTTTTGAACTTGGTAAGTTTTTAGAATGAGTAGGGAGTAGAGAGAAAAAAACTTCCCCTCCTATTTTTTATAATTAGATAAGTATTATTCATATTTATTACATGTTACAAACATACACCTTAACAGGATTCAAGAATAGATGCAAATAACACAACCATAAATTTTATTCAGACTGATCATCATTAATAAAGTAAATACGTAAAATTTTAAATTTATGAGTAATTTATATTCATTTATTTGATTAATATTATAATTTAGAATATAAATTTAATGAAATTATCATTTAATTCATTTAGTACAGTCGCATTATGTAAAAAAAGGAGTTCCGCTCGATCGGAATGTTAAAAGCAATTTGATGATTGATCCTTAATCTAGACTGTATAATGAACAAATTTAGCTTGGGTGCCATTTTTTTAACCCCCTCCCCTCCCGAGGATCCACCCCCCTATTCTTAAAATCGTTCTAACTCCGAATGATTTAATCCGATTTCGATTTTTTTCGACTCTAATGATAGTTAAAAGGGTTCTGCACATTTTTTGTTATTACAAAAATTTTGAAAAACCCGTAATCGGATCGTCAAATTTCCAAAAACAGTCATAAATTATGTTCAAATTTTCATTTTTTGCCATTTTCATCAAAAATAAACGAAATACAATGAAACTTGTTATAATAAAAGTTGTTTAGAATGGTAAAATGAGTGCGTATATGTAAGGTGTTTTTTCAAAAACTGCTCCCCTCCCCTCAGGGTCCACCCCCCTTTTCAAAAATCCTTGTAACTCTGGCACATCTTATCTGATTCCAATTCTTTAAATTCCAAATTGTGGCCGAAAGGGGTTCACGCATTTTTTGTTATTATTAAAATTTCGAAAACTGATCTTCCGAGTTGTCAACTTTCAAATAACGGTCAAAAACGTTTTTCACAATTTTCATTATAGGTGGGGGGGAGGAGGTTTTGGGAGATGATGAAATTGATTTTTTAGAGAGTGCACAGAGAATCCGTCATGTATAGCCGAATGTGAAATCTCAATTTCAGTCCGCCTTTATCGCCCAAAAAATTGGAGATTCTAGAAAATAAATTATTTCAAATGATTTCTCGACAAAAGTACTTCCTAAAAAAGTTCTGACTGACGAAATTTTTTTTTTCGTTTCAAGAGCTGACAAATACAGGCACAAATGTGCACAACCCCCTGTAAGGGGACGCGACCCCGACGACGACGACGATTTACTTTTAGGTCAAATTCTACTAAAATCTGAGCATTTATTTTTTGATTTCTGGGAACAATAGAAGAAGTTTGAAGTTCAACTTCACTGAGTGCCTAGCTACCTGTACCTAGCTACCTACTACCTACAGTATATTAGATACTGCCCAAAAACGAAGTTTTCTCGGAACCTAAACACTTATCATTGGGATGCAGTAAAACAAAATATGGGAAAAGTGATAAAAATGTCTTTTTTTCCAAATTGAAATTTCCTCATTTAAAAGTTTGTATCCTGAAAAGTTTTTTTTTTCATTTTTTGTCCCATTTTTTTTCAATACTACCTTGTCGATTTTCTATTTCTTCATTTTATTATGTTCAGAAAAGCTTTCTTTGTAATTTAACCGACAGATTTTTGGACGTTTCAATTTCTCATGCTTTTGCGTTGAATTGATTTACTGTACTGATTTTGAATGGATCGACGAAATTTTTTGAAAAAAAGTTGGAATTTCCCTCGACGAAATTTTTTGAAAAAAATTTGGAATTTCCCTAAAGCTCTCCATTCAATTACAAAGAAAACTATCTCAAAAGTAGAACTTTTCAAAGCCAAATAACACATTTTCATCACTTTTCTCATATTTTACCATTCTTTTTGTTTCTTTACTCAAAAAAGAAGTGTACTGTATAGATTCCAAGAACGTGGAAACTTCATTTTTGGGAAGTGCCTGATTTTACTGTAGTAGGTAGTAGGGTTGAAATTTGAACTTTTTTTATCGTTACCAAAAATCAAAAAAATAAATGCTCAGAGTTGGGTAGAATTATGATCCATAGGTAAATAAATATTATAAAAAAAAATCTCGTCGGTCGTAATTTTTTTAGGAAGTACTTTTGTCGAGAAATCATTTGAAATAATTTATTTTCTAGAATCTCCAATTTTTTTGGGCGATAAAGGCTGACTGAAATTGAGATTTCATATTCAGCTATAGAAGACGGATTCTCTGTGCACTCTCTAAAAAATCAATTTCATCATCTCCCAAAACCTCCTCCCCCCCACCTATAATGAAAATTGTGAAAAACGTTTTTGACCGTTATTTGAAAGTTGACAACTCGGAAGATCAGTTTTCGAAATTTTAATAATAACAAAAAATGCGTGAACCCCTTTCGGCCACAATTTGGAATTTAAAGAATTGGAATCAGATAAGATGTGCCAGAGTTACAAGGATTTTTGAAAAGGGGGGTGGACCCTGAGGGGAGGGGAGCAGTTTTTGAAAAAACACCTTACATATACGCACTCATTTTACCATTCTAAACAACTTTTATTATAACAAGTTTCATTGTATTTCGTTTATTTTTGATGAAAATGGCAAAAAATGAAAATTTGAACATAATTTATGACTGTTTTTGGAAATTTGACGATCCGATTACGGGTTTTTCAAAATTTTTGTAATAACAAAAAATGTGCAGAACCCTTTTAACTATCATTAGAGTCGAAAAAAATCGAAATCGGATGAAATCATTCGGAGTTAGAACGATTTTAAGAATAGGGGGGTGGATCCTCGGGAGGGGAGGGGGTTAAAAAAATGGCACCCAAGCTAAATTTGTTCATTATACAGTCTAGATTAAGGATCAATCATCAAATTGCTTTTAACATTCCGATCGAGCGGAATTCACTATGCGACTGTACTAATTATTTTGTTAAAAAACTTAATTTAAATAAAATAAATTTTTGAAACTTTTTTTATTCGTTTTTTATACGAATCGTATAACTTGTGCGACTATAAAAAGCCAATATATCTTTCATTTCTTTTATTAAATAATTCATTCATTCATTCATTCATTCATTCATTCATTCATTCATTCATTCATTCATTCATTCATTCCAAGTAAAATATTGCTTCAAAATCACACATAAAATGCAATTGAAATAATATCAACCAAAAATCTCGCCCAATTGCTATATATTCTCACCCACCCTCCTAACTGAATATAACAGCTGGATAAAAGCAGCATTACCAAATTAGTACAAATTTACATTTCCATCGGCCTCTGGCATCGTTGAAATTGCTTCTAAAATTATTTCGCATCTTCTCTTCCCCTCTTTCAATGTCTCTCGATAGTTTATCTATATGTACTTTTTTCTGGACGTATTGGGGAGAAAAAGTTGTAGAAAAAAACTTAACACCTCGAGGCATCTTTCTCGATTACCACCAGTTACTTGTGAAAAATATCTCGAAGGGTCCAAGCGAGCGTATTCGTGGTTTTTTAGTTTACAAACAAATCTCTTATCAAAAACTAAAGTTACTCTATTTTTTTCTCTCTCTGCAGCAAAGATTGTTTCTTTTCTCTTCCAGTCCATCGCATACCCAAACGTTGCTGGCAATTACGTAGGATGCCAGGTAGATATAAAAAAATTGGCTCGATGTTTAAATTTACCTGACACGTGTGAAGAATTTTCGTATCTCTTTGAAATCGTACCAAAGTGTAAGGTGCCTCTTACAACGAAACCTTACGAGTTATTAATTTGACGTCGTTAAATTTAAATTTGCCAGAGTGAATTTCGCGCTGTTGTTAAAAACTTTCCCTCTCGGGGTTTTATTAAATTTTAAAAAATTTACTTTAACGGCTCGGCGGTCTGGGTAAGACGATATTTTTTCAACTATTTAGAGACGTTTTTGTTTTTTTTTCTCGTTCAACGAACACTCGGTAAAGTCTGACGACGATTTATGAGCTTTATCGTTATTAAAATGTAAGACTGCCACCTGAGCCTGAGGAGTGATCTGAAAAGTTTTTGAGATTTATTGCTCGAAATGAGATTAACCTATAATTACGTAGGTATCTATACCAAAAGTATACTCATTTATAGTGCTTCGATTTACAAATACCATTTTTGTCTGCAAGATGGATTTAAAATACACAGAAATAGGAATTCAATGAGCAAAACGGAAGATAAAGAAGTACTGTTAGTCACGTTGGTAAATAACGTAAGTAATTTTTTCATTTTTTTTAGTACTTCCATGCTGAGAATTGTCATGTCTTTCGACATCACCTAATTTAGTGATGTAACTCTTTGAGCTTTTCAAAATGTTCAACTCAACTTTTAGCTTGAAAAATTTTATGAATGCTTTCAAATCAACTTTAAATTAATTTTCCCAAAGCCCAAACAAATTTATTTCAAGTTTCAAGTTTGCGGTATTCGATTTCTTAGTTTTTCAAGTTGTATTAGCCATGTTTCAATGTTTTTCAGCCTCCAGGATGATTGAGCTAAATCAAATAGCAAATCAAGTCCCAAACAAACCTAGGAAGAAATTATACCTAAAAATATTCTAAATAAATATTTTCAGTCATGAGATGATCAATTTTAACATTAGAAACTTTGCAGGGAATCGTGAAAGCGAAAGAAACCTTTTTCTTCGTCTCTCATGATGTCTGTCGATGGTGTTGCAAATTATGAAGGTAGAAAAATCTGCAATGATCAAAAATGGTCTGAATTTTTTGTACAACATTTTCATCATATAAACTTTCTTGTGCCTATTATTTTCCATAAATGATTTTTTCCTGATTTTTCAGATCAGGTTTTCAAGTTTTTCAGACCTTACCAATTTATTCAACAAAATCTGATCACCAATTAAGCACACAGCACAGCAGTTTTTCAGCAAAGTTTCCACATTTTCCTTCCAAGCTTTTCAAACATCATGAGAAGATTTTCACTTCACAAAAAAAATTAAATTTTAGTTTCAAGTATTTCTAATACCTACAAAAAAAAAATAATTAAAAAAAAAACATTATAAATTCAACAGTCACAAAGTTACACAGCAGTCAATATAAAAACAAGAAGGTATTCGACTAAAAAAGGAGGAAATTTCGAATACGTCTCCCTTCATTCAACTCATTTTTTTTCGATTGTGATCAATTTTCACTGTTTTTTTCCCCGTGTGAAAGGAGGAAGGTGCAAAAACGCAAAACATCGATCACTAACTGCACATTTTTTTTCTTAAAATTAGTTTCAAAGTTTTTTCATTACGGTCGAGGTTAACAAGGCCAAAGGGATTGACAACGTAGATTCTCAAACTCTCAAAGACTGAAAAAATACGATTTTGGAAAAATGAGATTTAAACATATCTATGTTTTTTAGAAAAAATGTCGTGATTATAAATAATTCTCTGACTTTTCAGCATTGGTAAATTCCTTCTTTTATGTATGTCGAGTTAAAAGGTTATTGTGAAATTTTACCATCATGTCAATGAAAATGGCCTCTTTGGAAAGACCCAATGTAAGTTTTTTCAGTAGTATTGTATTGTGTATGATGCAGATAAACTAAACACCATGACCTTACACCATTTACAAGGAGGGGTTCACGGCCATTTTCCCGAAAATATTTTTCCCGAATGGATAAATCCCGAATAGAATCCCCGAATGACCAATTTCCCGAATGAGATTTTTTTTGAATTTTATTCTTTCCATGGAATGTTTAAATGTGTAGAAGAAATTCGCCATCAACTTAATCCTATGAGCTACTACTCGGAGTCTTGAATGACAACTTTTTCAAAATATACCTTCAAAATACTATTTCTATCTGGAAAATTTTTCAGATTTCTAACTAAATAATAAAAATTTTTGAATCGTGGAATTTTAAATGAAAACCCCAGGCCAAAAAACGACCCATCTCAGTGAAGGATGTGGAAAAGTCGTTCATCCTACTGGTCTCATATAAATAGGCCATGCAAATGGATTAAAGTTTTCGTTCGAGTATCCACGAGCCATTAAATTTTATCGCAAAAATGGATACTTATCTACGAGATACGTAGGTAGGTACGTGTTTTTACCTTGAAAACTATACAAGAGACGATGGCCAAGTTGACCTTTTCTGACATTATAGCATGGTCAAAAGACGACCAAAACGTCTTAGAATGTCTCACACGGATCTCTTTCAATGGCTCATCTCGTTCGCAACACCCAAAGAGAAAAAGGTAAAAGAAAAGTTGAACGGTAAAACGAGACCGGAATGTTAAGAAGCGAAATTTGCATTCGACGAAATGCTCCTTCACCGGCCATATCCATTAATCTGGCGGGTCGAAAAAAGCCTGGTCGTTCGCATCGCGTCGATAATTCGAAAAAATAATACCTACGAGACCGCACACCAGACCTGCATAAACATTTATCCGAACTTGGGCTAGGGATACCCAGATCGTCATAAAATACCAACTTTTTTTCTCTTTTTATTTCGAATCATCGGGTGTAATACGGATCCACGCGAAAGTATTTGGTATTCGAAGATGAAAAGCCATACCACTGGGATTCGGAGAATTGATAACACTCGTCGCGTCGTTGTACGTAATTAGTTTATAATGTGGTGTTACGAGTGATGAAGGGGGCAGGGGGCATGATACAGTATTCGACCCCGCGGTAATTATTTTACGTACCTATATACATTGTATAGATACGTTTATTACGCCGAGAGATATCTAAATTATAAGTGTAAAAATATAGACGATAATTTATCGGTATTTTTCATTTAATTAGCGTAGGTGGCTTTAGTCGAATCGTATAGCTCATTATCGCCGTCTATAAACGAAGAGAAATAATTAGAGCATTAAATAATCGCTTCTCATTTTGCGGCGAATATTTAGTGATATCTGAAGGGTCGCAAGAAGCGAGGTCGAGGGTTATATACAGTCTAATATAGAAGAGGTTAATTGATTTGAAGCATTGAAGTGTTCCTTTTTTAGTACCATGAACAAGTTTCAAGCAACAATTTAAATAATACATATATTGTCGTAATTTGTACTATTTCAGGTATGTGCCCCTGTTTTTCTCAAATGCAGCTTTCGAAATATTATTTATTGACTAACACATAAAGTTCTTGAACATGACAAGGGGGGTATCCCGACTCAAAGTAAAATGTTGAGACAAAACGTAAAATAAATCGAAAACACCATATTCCACATAGGAGGCACCTTCGGAGGTGCCAGGTGCCAGGAGTGTCTGGGCACTCCTTTTTCCAGCCCAGGTAAACGAAAAAAAGCGCGAAAGTATGAGAGTGGCACGAAATTCGAAAATGACCACAAAAAGTACGAAAACCCGTCAAAATTGTACGAACATTATGAAATCTGTACGAAATTTTAAGGAAGTAAATTACTGACCAAAACGCAATTTTTTCAGTCAAAATTGCCATTTTTTCAAAAAAATTCCCTCGCTACGCACGGACTTTTTTCATTCAGAAGCTGTTGAATCTACAATTGAGCATGCAATGTAGGGTGTCTTACTGGTTCAAAAATGATACAAAATTTCATTAAAAAAACTAAAGTTTCTGAAAAATACAACCTTGAAAAAATAATTAGTAAATTTAATCTTTTTTGATGAAACATTTTCGCTCTCACTTCGTTCGGATTTGAAAATTTATTCATTTCTATCATTTTTTTTTTCAATTCTATTGATATTTTTTCAAAAATACATAGGTACCTATTTTCTTTTCAAATAACATTTTTTAAAGATTAATTCATTGAGCCATGAATTTTATTCATGAATTTTGAGTAAGTACATACGTATTAGGGTGGCACTTATTTTTCAACTTTCGAATTTCTATCGGTACCGGGCAGAAATTTGTTAGACTATGTCCCAACATTATGTAAAAAAAATTTCAGCTCAATTCATTCATATTAACACGTGCCCCACTGGCTTTGAAGTTTAATGTTGTACATTAGCCCGTGCCTTCAGCGCTATACCCGCGACGCACCGTGGGGATTCATGTTATTCGGGCGACGCAACATGGTTCAGTTAAGCTATGAAATGAGGGGTATATTTTGCGGAAGTTGACTGTGTCTGGGTTGTGGGGTGTTTGGAACTACAACCCATCCTAAATTTAGAATATTAATCAATATTTAAATGGGCAAAAAATAAAATTAGTAACTTTAAATTAGCTAGTTTACTACTTAGCGAGCTGCTTTCTGGAATATTGAATGATCTTACCTATATGATCAAAAAAAAAAAAAGAAAAAATATTGTGATACCAATCATGAAAATATCAATGAGAAAAATTTTTTCTTTCTTTTTAAACATGATTTTTCAAACAAATTTCATTGAAAAACAGTGTTTCACTGATCTTTCAGTTAGAAATCACTATTTTTTCAGTCAATTCCCAGTTAGTCAGAAAAAATCAGGAATTTTGTCAGAGGCCAAAGAAAAATTACTGGTTTTTAATCTTTATTACTTTTTAAATTGACATAGTATTACTTTCTAAATCTGAATCAGTCAAATTTGATGGAATTCTGCCTTTTTGAACCAGTGCAATAAATTTTCCTGAAACATAGTGATTTTTTACCGACCTTAATGCCAAAAAACACTAATTTCTCACTCACTTTCCAGTTTGTGAGAAAAGATCAGTACCTAATTTTGACTGAAAGATCAGAGAAAAATCACTAATTTTTAGTTGAATATATTCTGCTGATTCAAAAATACAGAATTAGAGAGTAACTATATTGATCGTTTGTTCTGCCAATCTTGAAATTTTTCGATTTCATTATTTAGATGTTTCCCTGAATGCCGACATCAGAATGTACCAACACTTCAACTGGTATAATCAGTTCTTTAGAGATGAAAAAACTGACAAAGAAGTCCATAGATTCGTTTCATATCAAATTTGTTAACATTTCATGGCCTTTGGCATTCAAAAAACTCAGACTAATTTTATAAATCATCGGCAAGATCATGAAATTTTCATTTTCTTATTTGAGTAAATTGTGAACAATTTTTTAATTCATTTCCTGGATCATAACCTCATCAAACAGAAAAATTTTTTGTTAGACTCAGCTCAACAAAAATTTATATTTTACTCATTATTTTAGATCATTTAAAATTCTAGAAAGCGGCACGCTAATAAGTAAACTAGCTAAGTAATTCAAAGCCATCAACTTTTTTTTGCCCATTTAAATGTTGATCAATTTTTATAAAAATATCATTTTGATCTAAATTCTGGAGTTATTTTAGTTCCAAACACCCCCACGACCCACATACAGTCAACTTCCATAAATTACACGGCTCATTTCATAGCTTAACTGAACCACGTTGCGTCGCCCGAATAACATGAATCCCCACGGCGCGTGGTGGGTATAGCGTTGAAAGCACGGGCTAATATGTGTTTTCAAACTTCAAGGCCGGTGGGGCACGTGTTAATATGAATGAATCGAGCTGAAAATTTTTTTACATAATGCTGGGATATAGTCTAATAAAATCCAGCCCGGTATCGTATGAAAAGTGAAAAAAAAATTTTGCCCATGCATACAAGTGCCACCCTAATACGTATGAAGCATATACGTTTCCAAACTGCTCTAAGTCCAAAATCTGTACATGAGAAAAGGGACATAGATGTATTGAAAAAACGTTACACCTGGGTCCGTTTTCTCATATACAGATTTTGGACTAAGGCCAGTTTGGAAACGTATGTTTCATACTCTCTCATTTCTGAATCAGTGAAATTTATTAAAAATCACTGAAAAAACAGTCAGAATCGCAGCACAGTAATAAATCAGTGAAAATTTTTTCACTGAAAGGAAGTTAGTGAAAGAAAATCGATGAAAATCAGTGAATTTTACTGATTTTTCCTGTGCTGCAGTTCTGACTGTTTTTCAGTGATTTTTCACTGATTCGAAATGAGAGAGTATGTATTCGTTTTCTCTTTTTGATTCGCGCCATGCCAGGGCAAAAGTATCTACTCTCTCATTCTGAATTAGTGAAAAGTCACTGATAAATAGTCAGAATTGCAGCACAGGAAAAATCAGCGAAATTCACCAATTTTTAGCGAATTTTTGCTGATTTTTCATCACCGATTTTTCAGCAAATTTCATAAATTTTACCGACTTTTCAGTGATTTTTCTCACAGATTTGTTTTCAGTAAAAAAAATTCACTGATTTTCTCCTATACTGCAATTCTGACTGTTTCTCAGTGATTTTTTATAATTTTCACTGATATATAATTGAGAGAGTATGTGAATGAGATACGAAATTTTGTTATTTAAGTGCAAAAAAGTTCGAAAATATGCTTAGTACGAATTTTGCTTTTTGCATCTCAGTAGAAAAGACAACTCGATGATTTTTTAGATATTGACACTGTACTTTCAAACTTGAGCGGATGATCATTCACCCACTCTTCAAGTTTTTACACCCCTGCTAAGAAGGTCCGATGGCGCCTATGTCAAAATTTCAGGAGCTAAAGTTCATTTCTCGAATTTTAGTGAATTCTTGAAATTTCGAAATCACCCCATCACCCTGCAAAGTACGAAAATTTGATTTAATCTGTGAGAAAATGCCCGATCTCCTGAATTGATTGAAGGTGGTTTCGAGATGTTTCGGTTGGAAATTTCCAGCATCGGAGAAAACCCCATAAAAATGGTCTGTATGAACTTCAGCTCCCATAATCGTGGATTACCTATATTGGTGACCTAGGTCGAAAATTACTCTCTCAATTATAAATCAGTGAAAATTATTGAAAATCACTGAGAAACAGTTAGAATTGCAGCACAGGAGAAAATCAGGGAAAATTTTTTCACTGAAAACAAATCAGTGGGAAAAATCAGTGAAAAATCAGTGAAAATTCACTGAAAACTCAGTGATATTAATGAAATTCACTGAAAAATCTGTGGAATTCTTTGATTAAACAGTGAAAAATCACTGAAAATCAGTAAATTTTACTGATTTTTCCTGCGCTGCAATTCTGACTGTTTATCAGTGACTTTTCACTGATTCGGAATGAGAGAGTAGGTATCTACCAACCCTTCGCTTTCTCCCTAAATGCAAACGCTGCGCTATTGGCGTATTTTAAAATTTTTTCCAGGAAAATTTTCTTCGAAAAATGTAGATTTGGATTCGTAATAGCGAATTTTGGAAAATATTACCTTAATTCGATCAAATAGGTCTCCATATGGGTAATTCGCGGTTATAGGTGCTAAAGTTCATATGGACCACTTTTATGGGATTTTCTCCAATGCTGGAAAATTCCACAATTTTCTGGAGGCTCCAAAACGTCTCGAAACCGCTTCCAACTGATTCGGGAAGTCGAAAATAGGTTGTATACCAAATTTCAGTTTTTTTTTGTTGATTAAATCAAATTTTCATATGTATTCTGCAGAGCAATGAGGCAATTTTGAAATTTCAAAAATTTGCCAAAATTTGAGATATGAACTTCGGAGGTTCTTTTATGATGAACTTTCGACTGGATTAGGTACTAAAATTTTTACTCAATTAAAAAATTAAATGCATTACGAACGAAATTTGAAAAAAAAAAATGGTACCTAATTTGACTTCTATGAATGTTTTTACAGTATAATTCGTTCTTATAAAACCATTCAACTCATAAGACCCTATGATGAAGTATTGTAAAATTACCTACAGATACAATGCACCTGTACTTACATTGTTTAGTCTAATTAGCTTGATAATTTTTAAAAATCCTGAAATACGTGTATGTGCCTCCATATTTGGTATTTTATTTCGAAACAATACAATACCGATTCGGTTTGCTTATCGCAAATAGAGTCAAATAAGGGCATGTTCTGATGCTCGAAATACATATTTTACTATTTGAAAAATCACTACCAATCTGTGATTGTTATTAATTAGCGCCGTCGAATGTTTTCTTTTGTTACATTTTGCCATCTATTGTTTTTCGTTACCTTCCAAATACGTATACGTTGTTTTATACCTGTACTGATTACTGAATCGTAGCGAGTATTGAAATTTACACGCAACTTGCTTCTTTTGAAGCCTATTAAAGGTACGACGCGTGAAAGATTTTGTTTAATAGTCGAATATGCGAGATAGACGGATGGGTACCCTAACGTATGCTAAAACTGAAAGCTCGCTCGAGAATACGTTGGCATTGGCAAACTCTGAGCTGTTCGCTAGTTTTCGGTATCAATTATGCCATCTATATAAGATAAGAAATTCGGTGAATATTCATCGACGTATATATGCGAGCTTGAGAAAGAGCAGGAGCACATTTACTGTGCATAAGGAGTTATGGTATTCGTTTGATGGAAAAATCACACCTCTCCTCGATTCTTGCCAGTAAATTGGTATAGTGAAACGTGCTGGTAGTGTGTGGGTGTGCTTGTGTAAGAGGATTTTTCTTTCAAAGGAGTTTACATATGGGAAGAAAAGTTACTGGAAGTGTATGGCGTGTGCTTAGCACGCGATGTGTGCCGAGTTGTAAAGATGCGCGAGGAATTCAACGCGTGTGACAGTTTCAATACAGTGAAATTAATCAAACGTAAACTTCTCTCGACGAAGTAGAAAGAGAAAACGTAACACCTAAACTAATTTAGCAGGCTATTAATTTCAATAGATATGAACTTTCGGTAGCGTTACGTTTTTCGTGATGTCTGAGGTTGCACCCGTTCTAGTTGTGCATTAAAGGCTGCATTTGTTTGTGCGGATATCGTTATAGATTTTTGTACGAAAATTGGATTATTTATAGGAATTTGAAAGAGTTTTTGTTATTTGAGTACTCAAATTTTTGTACTTCTACACGTCATTATACATATATATTTTTGAACGAGATCTTCTCTTGCTTTCTGTGCAACTTTGATAAATAGGTACTGAGGTGTTTTCAGAGAACCTGCAGGTCTCATGTATTTCAAAATGATTATGATGTTATATGGTTAGAACTGAACGAATGTCTAAAAACTGACTATTTAACGAACTAAATTGACAAACTAATGAAACAAATTGGATTTAACCGACTTTAAATTGTTTTCTTCCTCTCTTCAGCAATTTTGAAGAGATCAACAAACTAACAAAAATTGGGTCTTATCGATTTCAAATTTTTTTTATCAATAGTAGTATACTCTCTCAATTATAAATCAGTGAAAATTACCGAAAATCACTGAGAAACAGTCAGAATTGCAGCACAGGAGAAAATCAGGGAAATTTTTTTCACTGAAAACAAATCAGTGAAAGAAAATCACTGGAAATCAGTGAAAATTCACTGAAAACTCAGTGATATTTATGAAATTCACCGAAAAATTTGTGAAATTCTTTGAATAATCAGTGAAAAACGCTGAAAATCAGTGAATTTCACTGATTTTTCCTGTGCTGCAATTCTGACTGTTTATCAGTGATTTTTCACGAATTCGGAATGAGAGAGTAGGGTTATCACTCTGGGCCACTTTGGACATAGCCACGGGCCTCAAGGGGTGGGAGGTAATGGAGATCAGTGGGTGTGGCGTATGTTTATCTCAACTCCTTGATGGGCGGAGCTACATCCGTCCTAGGTGTCCCAGAGTGTCAGCCAATGTGTGGGTGATCCCCGCCCTTCCCATCCATCCCAACAACTTGCCCCCTCCTCTACTACTCGGGTGTCCTAGAGTTGTAAGAGGGATATGGCCCTGCAAGTACCCATTTACCATATGAGTACATACGACTTCTTGCTGTTCTTCATCAGTAAAATCTCTTCTCAAATAGTGGGGTAGTTTTTTGAGAAAAATGTTTATAATTTTGGAGTGAGGCAAATATGGAATTTGTAGTAGCGTCTCATGCCATTTCAGACACAAATACGCCATTCCACTTATGCTCTCAGATTGTTCAATATTACATTGGAAGTGATAAATAGCCTGGTCATGAATTGTGTCGTTCCAAAATTTGGTCAAAAAATTTCTTTTTAGCAATTCATAATCTTCTAAGTTTTCTTGATCTTCTAGCCAGGTTTTGTGTTTGGGCATATTTATCGCGCATCGGAATAAATAACAGCGTGTGTAGCCATTTGTTTTAATATCCCTCATGAATTTTTTGAATTTGGATATAAAAGTGTGGGGGTGAAATCTATTTTCGTGGACAATTTCTACCAGAACGGAGTCTTTAGATCAAAATATTTTATACTTGACCTAGTAAGAATTATAAACGACCTCGTAGAAATACCCCCGGAAATTATAATCGCTGCCGGCGAAATGGACGTGGCACACACGTCAAAAACAGCATTCATCAAAAGATGGAATCAGCTCCTCGACGTCCTCGAACTAAAAAAGGTAAAAAAAGTAATCGTACTCCCGCTAATGAATTCAACATCCGGAAAGATAAAAAGCCTACACGATATCCAGAACACCAATCCAAACCGACCCTTCGTATACAAATTTGCTGCGTCTATATTAAACCACGACGAGATCTCAAAACCCAGAAAAGGACGGCCCTTTCCTACGAGCACGGACGCGACCCTAATCAGGGAGTATATCATGAACCTACCAGAGCACTTCCATCTCGATACCGACACCGACTACAAAAAATTGCACGAGCAAATACTTAAAGAAACATACTAAAACTCACGTAACATATACATAAAATTACATAAAGCTAATGTTGTATCTAGATTTAATTATAACTATAAGAATTCTGTTAATTGTAAACCTTTCATACCAAACTGTATCCCCATACACGCGATGTATTCACTACCAACCGACACCGTAGCCTTCAAAAAATTGCGAATACGCACCAACCTAGCCCTAGCTGTCAAATAACACTCTCACCAGTGCATAAGAGAAAGAAAAGGACACCTACAAATTGATGACTTAGGGCCCATACAAAAAATTCATTTATGACTCAAGTCATACTCAGAAATACACCTTCGTGTGTAATCAAAATTTATTCCAAAATGCTCATTCTTTCGATGTATACCTCCATAGTCTTATACTTTCATGTGTTACAAAACACTTCAACAAAATTTTTCTCAAATTTTCTCTTTTTTTTAACCTCTCAACAAACTTTAAATTTCCACAAATTCTCTAAACCTCAAAAATTATAGTCGTCCACCTCGCAGGCTTTCTTTTGGCCATTCTTCATGAACTTACAAAATTTTGACGAACTTGCAGCCACCACCCATAAGTCAAGGTAAATGGGGCAGGGACCTCTCCCTCTCCTCGAACTTACACTTACCATCGTACTCAGGTTGACCTCGACTTAGGGCTGAGCTGAGCATTGCTCCCCCGAACTCGTGCTCAAATGGGGCATATGTAAGAGGGATATGGCCCTGCAAGTACCCATTTACCATATGAGTACATACGACTCGCGACTTATACCTGAGTCGCGATCCTTTTAATGGCGTGGTGGTGGCTAGCCTGCATACCTGAGCTGATGCTGTGGTCTCGTCCGTTTCGCGAACGCGACGCAGCATCAGTTCTAAAAGTCGATCCTTCGCCGCATCGCGAATCTTCCCTCTTCTAGTTCTCAAAGGCGTTCGCATGCTCTCCAACCAGCCAGGGTTGGATCCAGAGACCTGCGACCCAGGTGCGGTGCCGCGTGAATTTAGAGTGTACGTCGCGTGTACTCTCTCTATTTCTCCCCCCGCTCCACCAATTCAGTTAAATTCGGTAATAAGACTACTGATAATTTACCACGTAATTATCTGTACGTCTCGTTCGGTTTTGAATAAATCATCTATCAAGTGTATGTCGTTTTCGTTATATCGCCCTCGAGTGGCAATTCGTGCTCGGTTCGACTCGAATTCGACCCATAGTGTAAAAGTGCTCGCGTCTCACCGAACCATCGAGTCGCGCATGCACAGTGATCTGGGACCGGGAGCCTTGAGTCGCGACAAGGCTGAGGATTTACCTCCTAATACCCTAGGCGTGGGATTAGCCTGGCGGGCACTTGCCTTCCCTATCACAGAGTGACAAGGCATTTCCCTCTTTCGTTTTTATACTTGAAAAAAAAATCAAGTTCGTAAAGGCTAAAAATATAAGGGAAGAGAATCAATATTCATACTTAACATATGTTTACCTCGAACGAATCAGCTCTTGAGAATTATAACACAAGTCAAAAAAAAAAAAATGTTCTGTGTTTCAGTTCTCATGGCCAAATTCTGATTCTAGACATCAAAATACACCAATATGCTTACTCGTGGCTTCCAAAGTTTGCTTGGGGGGATGGGGGGGGAAAGTGTGATTTTTCAAAAACAATACACACGAATTTGAGAAAAATTTGAAATAAATTTTTTTGGTCGAACCTTATAGAAAATTTTACGCTGAATCGAATGCCGCAAACCGCAGACCTCTATCTCTTTTAGAAAAAAAGTTACGGTTAAAACTTTCCTAAATTATGTGAAAAAAATCGCATTTTTTTTCGCCTTGCTCACCGAAAAGTGAGATTTCTGAGAAATCTAAGCGTTCTACGACCATAATGATCATGAACAAAGTTGCAGAGAATTAAATTTCCTATCGGATAGGTGCATTCAGATTTTTCCGGAAGGCGTAGTTTTTGAGATATTCTCGAGTAAAGTTGAACATTAGTTGAGGCAATTGAGAAAAAAAGAGAAATGGCTGTCAAAAGTGTTACAGCGAAAAATTGTGGGAGGTCGTGGTAACTTCTAAAGGTTAGTCGCCTTCCACAATTTTTCGCTGTAACACTTTAGACAGCAAAAAATTGCTTCATTTCTCTTTTTTTCTCAATTGCCTCAACTAATGTTCAACTCTACTCGAGAATATCTCGAAAACTACGCCTCCCGGAAAAATCTGAATGCACCTATCCGATAGGAAATTTAATTCTCTACAACTTTGTTCATGACCATTATGGTCGTAGAACGCTTAGATTTCTCAGAAATCCCACTTTTCGGTGAACCAAGGCAAAAAAAATGCGATTTTTTCACATAATTTAGGAAAGTTTTAACCGTAACTTTTTTTCTAAAAGAGATAGAGGTCTGCGGTTTACGGCATTCGATTCAGCGTAAAATTTTCTATAAGGTTGGATCAAAAAAAAAAATTTTCAAATTTTTCTCAAATTCGTGTGTATTGTTTTTGAAAAATCACACTTTTGGCAGCCCCCCCCCCATCCCCCCAAGCAAACTTTGGACAAAAAAATTATTCTTCCCTTCATTAGATACATAAAAGCAACCCAAATTTCGCAATCGGAACCCAAACACAAAAATCGTGTTGACTTGTCTAATTGATCATTCGTAGAGTAATTTATTTTTCTTATTGCTTATTTTTTAAAAATATTTTGGGGATCCAGGTTCTTCCATCCATTTCAAATAATATTTTTGTTAAACGTCGAATGATATTGAAAATTTAAAAAAAAATATATATACAGGCATATTGCAGCGTTGCGAGACCCGTTTTGGATATCTCGCTATCCTTATTAGGCCCGATTTTACCTTGTGAGGCCCGAAATCGGGTCTCGCAACGTCATGCCATATAAAGTGGTTTTTCATGATGTATGCATACTCAGGAGTCTGTAGGCAGAGGGTCTCGCAAGGTCGTTTGTATATCTTTATATACAAATTACCTCGCCTCTCTGCACACAGCAAAACTTGAAAACTTTAACCATGCGCCATTCTTAGGCATAAAGAGATAGAAATATGACGCTAGCACCATTAGACTCGCCTCATTTTCTACTATTTTTTTGGTTACACACATTGGCATTTTTACCTGACCCTTTATTTATGCCTATTTTTAAAGTATTGGGCCTCACAGTGTCTGTATGATCTCTTTTTGCAAAGCGGGTCTCGCAAGGTTAGTATGATCCATATATATATATATATATAAAAAAATTGTGACCGATGAAGAATTACGCCACTCAATATGGAATTGGAAATAATGGAGGTAGATATAACTAGAACATAAGAACAACCGAAAAAAAAATCTCAGTTGATAAGCAAAAGTAAGTAAATTTTTTTCTTCAAACAGCTCACTCATCTCCTTCAAAACAAAAAACACCAGAATTTTTCATGTCCATTCAACACCAATTATTCAACTATTCGTCATCTGCAGTATCATCATTCAAGGTAGGTACTCGTTAAAAAACCATCCCAAATTCGTTTGTTTCTTTTGACAAAATAGTAATAAAATTATATGACGACATGAAAACCTCAGTCGCTATTTTTCAACAAACCCTCTTTATATTTCCCACGACCATATCTTTAGCCAAAGCCAAGGATAAATACACATGTCGTAGATATACGACAAAAAAAAAAGGCGAAACGAAAACCTTGCCGTACGTCTACAACTACATACGTCAACCTACTCGAAAATCTCAATAAAAAATCTCGCTGATACACGCGACGAATTAAACCAGCAGCAACGAATTACGAGTACGTATTTCGGAATTTAATCCGAGACGAAGAAACCCTCGCTCGTATTCGTAAAGGGCAAACGATGAAAAACACTCATCGGCGAAAGGGAGAAAAAATACACGAATACAAATGAAAATACGACTGTATAAACGTTGATATACAACTCGGCGAACGCCGAATACCACCTGGTACTTTATTTTTCGACGCTCGCGCCGCTGTTTGATGTACCAAAACAGAATTAATAAATCTTTTTTCAAAATTAGTTGTTTTTGGGAAAAAGTTACCGAATGGAGATGCTCTCAGAGATTTAAAAAGCCACGAATCAATCAAAATACTATTGAGTGAAATGGTTTTGGAATAAGGGTAAAGGCGCCATATTCGACCAATTTTTTTCAAATTTCTACTAATCAAAGAACTATTCGAGGTAGAAAGATTGAAAATAGCTTGAAAAATACCGTGATTCTTCCTCTACCACTCCCTATAATTTTGAGCCGATACGATAATTTTGTATACTTTTGTGCGTTTTTTTGGAGGGGGCGGGGGCTTGGAAATTGATTTTGAAATTTTAGGTCCCTAATTTCGATCATTAGCTGATTTCGTTCACCATAAGTAGAATCTACCCGAAAAGATTCTTCTTTCACAGATAAACAAGATGAGACCAAATCGACTCTTTTACAGCCAAAACTCTCGGAGAAAATTAGAAAAAACAACGCACGTCGCATTCAAAACGACAGATTACATAGGTGGTCGAGATTAGGACACTCCAAGCAATTCAAGCTATCGTGAAAATTTTTCGTACGTACCTTCAATTGTTTTCAAAAACGATGACTTTATCGAAATCTAACACCATACACCATCGCAATTCGCAATAATGTTGTAGAGTAGAATCTAAAGCAGCTCCCATTAATAATATAAGCTTTAATCACTTTGTGTTGGTAAGTTTTCGTTTTTTAAAAATTAATTTTCATCCTGATGAACATTTTACTATAACGAGGAATGCTGGTGGTTTCGTATTGAGCAACAGCTACAATCATGAAACTGACATTCCACTTTTGTCACTTGTCTTTCACAGATTATTACTTTTTCAGAAGACGCCTCTGTTTAAGTCACTATACTCGAGACTTCGGCGATGAATCAACCAGACAATAGAGAAGTAAATGGCGACGCAGTCTTGTTGAGAAATACTTGTATGTACTCGCGACAACAATTGCTTCAAATGACACTACAATGAACCAGTTCCATAGTCACGCACTCCTTCGCGTCTTTAATTTACCTCGAGTATATTTATTTAGTTGGAGGGGAAGAAGGTGACGAAAAATACGATTTGTATACCTATTTTAGAAAATCAAAACCCAACAAATTCAAACGTAATGTGAATACGAAGGGGAAAAAACACCCACGTAGTTCGTCATGTTGATTTTCAACGTATCTAAGGGTGAAGTACCAATTATGGCTCACTTTTTTCAAAGCTCAAAAACTGCATGAAAATTTTTTTTATAAATATTTTATTATACATAAAACAAACATAAAAGTGCAATTTTAGGTCAAACTGAGTTTTAGCATTGAATTTTGGCATACATTGAGCCGATTTTACTTCATAACTTAGGCACTCGCTGCTTAGGTTACAAGTTTAACTCATCGCCCAACCACTTGTGAATGGCATGAAAATTAAAATTCGATAAAATCTGGGAATTCAATAAAATTTTCAAGATCTGACCTAGAAAAATTCTTAATGAGGTGTGGTTCCGCGAGTTCTATCTTACTCTAGTTGTGGAGATTGCTAAAATATTCCATCTCAAAATTTGAATCTGTTACATAAAATACTTTTCATTGAAAATTAGTGACTTCCATTGACTATTCAGTCAAAAATCACCAACTCAACAGTCAATTCTCAATTTGTCAAAAAAAAAAAATGTTGACTGAAAGATCAGTGAACAATTACTGATTTTTAGTTAATTTTTTGCACTGATTCCTATTCAAATCGATGTATGTATTATTCGGTTCATGAAAATACCCTGACTATGTCAGCATCTCTGAAATAACAGATTACTCGATGTCTTTACGGAATTTTTCTCGCCCTCCCCCATTTTTTGAAAATTATTAGCACCTACCTATTTCACATATTTTCTTGATGCGCTTCGGAAAACTGAAACTGTCGAAAAGTTTTTGTCCATGGTATTAAAAACAGCTTTTCGGTATTTCGAATACCTACGTTTTCGAAATGGTTTTCTTTGAAACTACTTTAAAAGGCTACTAGAAGGCGGAGGAGCAAAATTCAGAATCCCGTCGAAAATTTTCAAGTTTGATTTCAAAATGTCGATTTTTTGGCATGCTAAGAATATTTTTGGTCTCTGACGATTTTTTTTCTCAAAAACTCGATTGGAGGATCTGATGAGAAGTGGTCGACTTCATAAGCTGGAAAATTTTCATGTTCGGTATCAAAATCCAACTAATTGAGATCCCGAATGCGTTTCAATACATGCTGTATATCTACTTGTCCTAAAAGTCATGAACCTTTATCTTGATTCGACAAAAGAGATTTCCTTTGTTTGAAAATTTTTTGTCCTCGAACGTTAAGGACAATGTAAAATTTCGTATGGTACATTGCGGGTTTTAGTATGAATCTGAGAAATAGAGAAACATTGAAATTTTCAATCCAAAATCATAAAACTTTTTTAAAGAACAAGATGTTGGAACGTCATTCCCTCTTTCATGACTTAAGTGACCAGTAGACATCCTATATTGAAACGGATTTGGGATGTCAATAAACTTGGATTTTGATATCAAACATAAAAATTTTACAAATTTTTAAATTTACCACTTCTTATTAGATCTTTTATTAGAGTTTAAAAAAAAAACAATCGTTAGAAGTCGAAATTGTTTTTAGGGTAAATTTTTACATCAAACATAGACATTTTTGATATTGTGTGTTTTTCGACCCCCCCTCCCCCGCAGCTTTTTCAGGGAGTTTCAAAGAACTCAATCTTAATTTCGAGTTCCAGATGTCAAAAAGTTATTTTTTGAAACCATAGACACAAAAGTTTCCGACAATTGCAGTTTTATCCTACCATAAGCGCACTCGGAAATTATGTGAAGGAGGTGCTGAAAAATGTAGAGAAAATTGGGGCGGTAAAAATTCAATGAAAAAACGGCGCCTAAGCGATAAGAAACACGTATGATTGAATTTAGCAGTGCCACAGATCTGCCAAACCAACCAAGTCCATATTGACAGATATGAAAACTTTGACGTTTTGGTGGCACCTCAAAACTTTTTTCAATTGATTTGAAATTTTGCACACGGATTTCCTTCTACTAGTAGCCACTTTTCCGCACCCAGGCATTTCAAATTTTGAAAGTTCGGTTTTTCGCTCCACCCTAATGTGTAGCATGTAGCTTTATAGTGCATCTACTTACTCTCTCATTCTGAATCAGTGAAACGCCACTGATAAATAGCCAGAATTGTAGCACAGGAAAAATCAGCAAAATTCACTGATTTTCAGCAAATTTTCGCGAATTTTTCAAAGATTTTCAATTATTTTTCAATTATTTTTCTCACTGATTTGTTTTCAGTGAAATTTTTTTTACTGATTTTTTCATGTGCTGCAATTCCGATGTGTCAACTTGCTTCCGAAGCATGGACACTATACAAGCTCTTTCAACAATAATAACGAGTTGAACATGATCACTGGTAAAAAAAATCCCGTCTCACAGTGGCACATTTGCAATTCTAAACTGAAAAAAGTCTATGTTTTGCTTTGAGACAACGAAACACATGTCTGTCTTTGAGAGCGCTGAATCAACTTTTTGTATTACATATTTTGATCTCAAAATGCAAATTGTTCCTCCTAAGAGGAAAGCTCAAAACTCATAATTTTGAGAATTCCCCGTTTGGGACCAAAATACCTTCTTGAGTCTTGGAAATCCATTTTTTGTGTTATTTGAATCCAAAAATGCAAACTGGGTTACTTGAGGAGGATACAAAATTCAAAATTTTGGAAGTTTCATTTTATACCCAACTCTCTCAATTATAAATCAGTGAAAATTATCGAAAATCACTGAGAAACAGTCAGAATTGCAGCACAGGAGAAAGTCAGTGAACATTTTTTTACTGAAAACAAATCGGTGAGAAAAATCACTGGAAAATCAGTGAATATTCACTGGTTTTCTTATAATTTTTTTTTATCTTTTAGATTTTTCATAATTTTTACAGTCTTCCCAATTTTCCATTTCTTGATTTCCAAAAATTTTGAGCTGTTTCTTAATTTTTCGTGATTTTTTTCAATTGCAGCGAATTCAATTTTTGTGATTTTGAGAGTTTCGCTTTTTCTTCATAATGCATGAAAATTTTTCATTTTCTAATATCCACCAAGGATCCGTAATTCAATTATTTTTTCATTTATACTTCTGTTCGGTAATTTCATAATTCTTGAGGGCAAATTAACGTGATTTTTTTCTTACGTGAAATTCAAATGAGATAGAACTCATAATTTTTATGATTTTACAAGTTCATCAATTCTATAATTATGTTGGTTTTTTTCAACTGATTTTTTTCTTGAGGTATGGAGATAAGATTGAGAAAATCTCAACTTCCAACTATCGTGATAAAAATTGTTGTTAAATGGATTCTTTTACTGCTAATTCAATTTATTCGCTGTGATTCAATTTTACTGACGTGCGGTTTCATTTCCTGCCGCCCATTCCTTTCTTTCAATGTTCAAAATATTTACTACCGTTCAGTTTAAATATTTGTCTTTCATTTCCTTCTTTTTGTTATGAGATCGAATGGAACCCAAAAATTAATTATTATTGTTAAATGGATTGCAATGAACAGCATCACGTAATTCACATTCGCCAAATTTTATACGTAAGGATTTTCCGCGAAGATGATACGAGGTAGAAGGAAAAGCCCTCAATCTTATTTACAAATATACGAGCTTAGAGCATTAGAACTCATTGGAAGTAAACATTCGCTTAAAACAATAATTAACACCCACGTACGCAGGTATTTATTCGACGAAACAGGCGAAAAAGAAAAACAGGTCTACGAAGAAGAAAAAAAAAGTATTGTGTAAGTATTTCGAACAAACAAAATGAAAAACGAAACATCGCAACAACGTAAATTTTCGCTGATACACGAGTTGCCATAGTCTACGTAGTCCAGAACGTAATTCTCTCTAGAGAGTAAAAAAGTAGTTTCGCGAACAGAAGTGAAATAGCGAAATAAAGACGAGTAAACGAGCGAGAGGGGAGGAAAAACGACCTAAATTTGAAATGAATTTTATATGAGGAAAGAGAGAAATTTGTAGATTTATGAAAAAGTCTAAATGGCGAGAGACGAAGCGTGGAGTCGGTCTCGGAAAAAAAATCCTACTACGAAAAAGAATTTAATCAGCGACTAATAATAACAAGTACGAAACACATTGTTTTTCATCGGAGCAGAAACATATTTCAAATACCATCTTTGCGTTGCCGCCGCAGCCGTTGCAGTAAAAAGGCTTATTACAAATCGGAAAACAGAGAGCCGAAGGATTACAAGACGAAGCTACTCCGCGAGTTCGGCGAATTTTCCCTTTGCGTTGCGACGGAATATGTAAATTGAAACTGCTTTTAGGTAGATTACTTCGAAAGGTTTGATGATTTTTTTCCCGAAGTAAGTATACGCCGAACGAGGTTAGAAGACGTATTTTTAACCATGGCCCGAGCGAACAGGTACTTTGGATTTTGGTCGGGTTCAGCGAGCTTTTCGAAACTCGGTAATGTTTAAAAATTGACGAGCTTCCGGAATCTTTGGGCTATTCGCGAGTTTTAAAAAATAACTCTTTAAGCGGGTAATTCTACGTTTTAGTTTTGCGAGATGTGAATAATTAATGAGTTATATTTCAACGCGAGGCGTGGCCTTTTCAACGTCGAAAAGGTTCTGTCTGCTTTAATCAACGCTACCGAAGCGTAGGCATGTGTACGAGTGAAAATAGCCAGCTTGAAGGATATCCCAAGAGTGCTGTAAGAATTTTCGACGTGTGATTTAGGTATAGCTTCGTCATCGTGCGTAGAAATACACAAGGCACCGCGATTGAAGGAAGGATTCCATGACGTCGACAATTTTTGTTCTATCTTGAAAATTAGAATAGTGATGGGAGGGGGAGAGGGAATAGTGTAAAAGTTATCTAGAAGTTCAGACCTCAAAATATCCCAGTAAACACTACACTATTCCAACTTTACCATTATTCGCTTCTCATCTCACCTTTAAAATCTGACCATGTTCAAAATATGTAGAAAAAATGTAATTGTCCATTGGTCTAGTTAAAAGCAGTAGGAAATACGAGGACACCTTTATCAACAAAATCATCACAGATATACTGACACAATTTTGCACCATCATTTTCTGACAAAGCACTTTTTTCAACATAAAAAAACATTTGTGCGTGATCTATTTTGAGAAAAAAAGCCCATCCAAAGGTCATTTTCAAGAAAAAATTTGTTGAAAATCATTTTTTAGACTTTTCACATTTCACAAAATGAAAAAATCATAAAAATTATTGGAGAAAACTGAAGAAAAAAGTATCACCTTTCCACTTGATTTTCATCAATTTTGGCTGAAGAACATTTAGCTAAGCATATTTTGAAGATAAATCGTTGGCGAAAATTTCAAAAAAGTACATTTTTGTAAGTATTTTTTTACATTCTTCACCTCTCCGTTATCTTATCAATCGCATGTCACGTGATTGTGAACACCAAGACTTTGGAGCCCAATTTAATTGCGGAGCCAAATTTCCATCAGAAAAAATCATAGTAACCTAAGTGTCTCAATATTTATTAACTGCAGATGACCATCAGACGCGAATTTCTTTCTCCCACTGACTTTGTGCCACATTGCGAACGTGAAACCTTCGTTCACCTCGCAAAATGGCGCTGTTATATTAGGTATTTGAAGGGTACAGGGAAAAAATCAGCCAATTACAAAAATTTTATATTAGAAAAGGGACCCAGGCGTAAATTTAAAAAGATTAGGTACATTTAAGTCCCTTTTCTAATATACAATTTTTGTAATTGGCTGCTTTTTCCCCCGTACCCTTCATTTTGAAACCTGTTTAGCGTTTTGTTTGCTGAAGAAAATTATCACTTTTTTCCAGTTTTTTTTGTAGTCATACTCCAAATTTTTTCAATTTCCCCAATTCTGAAATTTTTCAAACCTATACCAGTGTACCTATGTTGTATCGAAATTAAAAAAATTCATCAGTAATTTTTCAATTGAAAATTTTTGAACCTCGATTTTTTTAATTTTTTTGATTTCGTATTATTTTTGTTACATTTTAAAAATATTTCTAATCACTTACTTGATGAGTTCGGAGAAATTTTGAAAAACAAGAAGTTGATTAATTTTTCCAATTTTGCTTTCTTTAATTCGTTTTTTTCAAAATTTCTTTCAGGTCAAAAATTGCTTTCAGTAATTTCAAGATTTTTCATCCCTCTAAAATCTTTTCAATTTTATTGAAAACTTCTTAAATTTTTTATAACTTCGTATTTTTTAAAAGTAAATTAATTTCGTGTTTTTCGAAATTTCTCCCACCTCAACATGTAATTGGAAGAAATTTTCAAATGCAACAAAAATAATACGATATCAAAAAATTTTTAAAAATCGAAGTTGAAAAAATTTTGAGAAAATTCAAATTAAAAAATTTTACTGCTGGAATAATTTGAAAATTGGATACTACTTTGATAAAAATTAGAAGAAAAAAGTTGAACTTGGAATAAATTTTGACTTGAATCATCGAAATCCCATATGGTACTAAAAGATGGTCCAATTGATATTTTTGTGATTTTTTTCCAGGATATTACATTTTTGCTTCAATTTTTAGATAGAATATCAAAAATATCAAAAGTTTGCCTAAAAAATCAGAAAATCAACTAAGGTAGCATAAATTATGAATACAAAGGTTTTAGAACTCCTCTTTTTTAAAAAAAATACCGTCAACATTACCGGACATGCCGTTTTCATGGGATTCATTTAATGCCAAAAATGTCAGTCAATACACGGTAGGCATCGAAAATCCCATAGATCGTATAATACTCGGTTGCGGGCACATGTGCCTTTGCAGCACATGTTCATCGGTTTACCTGAAAAATATACCGCAAACACGTGCGAGTGAGTAGGTAGGTAGGTGGGTGGGTAGGTTGATCAGTCAAATTCCACTGATTCTCCTGTTAATCAGTGACATTTTACTGCCAATCAGTGAGAAATTACCGATTCAAATAGTGAAATTTGATTATTGAATCAGTAAAAATTAATTGACTGATTTCAATAATGAAAATTCACTGATTGAATCAGTAAATTTTTTCACTGATTCCTACAGTGACTCAATTTTGACTGATTCAAATTAAGAGAGTAGGTAGGTGTATGTGTGCGTGGGGGTGTGTGTGTGTGTGTGAGGTAATTAATCAATTTTTCATTTCAGAAAATGGATACTAACAACGATGATGTGATATTTGAGGAGGGGTACCAATCCCTCGCCCCCGCCTCATTATCATCGAGCCTGAGGACAGGTATGTATTTATGTAATGTTTTTTTTTTAAGTTACAGGAAGTTTTTTCTTTCAGGCGACCTCAATATGTTCGGGAACACCCCTCCAATGCGGCTCCTTATCAGCCGCGGTTACTTCAGGCCCTGGCGATGAAGGCTGCTGTATTAAGCACGCCACCCGCTCACTAAGATGTAGAATTACCACGGGTGCTGCAAAACAGTTTGGTAAAATTGTCTTCCGCTAAATATGTATGGTCTTTACGTAACTGCCACTGGTGCGGGGGTCCGGGCGGGCTACTGATTGTAGCAAATGTTCGAGGTGCGAGGCCTGCTGTTCATGCCCCCCGCCCCCCTCAAAAAGGGCCCGCCGCCACGGCTGAATGTAAAATAAAATAATATTTTTGTGTTTTTTTTATTTTTTTTTATTTTTGTATATATTGTAATCAAGTTTTATTTTTGTATATATTGTAATTATTGAAAAAAATAAAAAAATATATTCCATTGTCTTTATTTTTCTTTTTTTAGGGGCGCTGATGACAAGTGCCCATTATTGTTATCGGGTTCATTCTGAGCCCCCTCTTTTATTTTATTTTTTTCATTTATATAATATTTCTTCTTCATGTAATACTCATTACCCTGTGTATTATAGAACATCGGTGGTGGGGGAGGGGGTGGATGGGTGGGGTTGGATAGGTAGGGTGGTGGATGGGTGGGGGAGGACGGGGGAGGGGAGGACTGGTATATATATACAAGCACTCTGACTGGATACATTCAGTATGCAGTCAGAGCTCGAACTTAGCGGATGTGTGTTCATCAACACATGTCCGCTCAACCAAAGTGTTCTATAATATCCATTACCCTGGGCATTATAGAACACTGGTGGAGGGGTAGCCAGGAGGAAGGCTGGATGGAGGTTGGGTCGGGGGAACCTGAAGAGAGTACCGAGAGGCGGGGAAGGGGAAGGGAGGGGGGCCCCCTGTATACATGTCACTATGGGAGAAGGGAGGGGACCCCCTGTATACATGTCACTATGGAACACCTATGTCGTAGCTCATATCACCCATCTGGAGGGGAACTCATGGCCACGCCCACCAGCTATGTTTACACCCCCCCCGGGGGGAGGGGGAAACAACTAGAGGAAAAAGGTGGTCAGAGCTACTAACAACAAACTCACCAGCCAACTCACCTTGCAAGACCCTGAGAGATACCATCAAATGCGCAAGGAGCCGCCAAATATAGGCGAAGATAATAGATGCACACAATCTCCTGCTAAGGAGACGCGACTACGACGACGACGACGACGAGGTATGCACCAAAATGGAATTTTTTTTGAAATGAAAAGTAAATGTTTCAACTTTAATTTGTGGCAAGAATCAGACAATTTGACCAATTTGAATAGATTTGGCAGAACATTTGGCCTAGGTTGGTGTATCCTGCCCCATCTTCCCTTATACAGCGATTCTGTCAAAATAATCAAAATCAACATCTTCGTAAAAACTTTTTCTGGATTTTTTGAATTTTTTTATCTAAGTATCACATCACCAACATTTTTATAGCTCAAGATAAAAAATCACCAAAACACCAAAATGATGAAAAAAAAGATCGAAAAAAATCGCAAGCTTTTCTTTCACTAAATTAAAAATTCGACATCGGTATCGAACGTCCATTAGAAAAAAATCAATCAGCGATAAAATAAGCTTTGATACAATAATATGAAATATATTGTATCATCGAGTAAAAATATCATTTGAGACTTGAGACGAAGAGAGAGGTCGGTTCGGCTCAGTAATAACATAACAAAGTACACAAGAATTCGTCGATACCATGGCTCACAGCTCTCGAGTATGTTAGGTACGTTCAGATAGGTACTCGTTCAGGTGCTGCACCTTGTATAGATATACGGTTTTCGTATGTATATGCAAATAATGATTAATTACTCGGCGCTATACTAATCAATCTACGTCTGGAAATTGGCACGAGTTAGCAGAAAATTTCACACCGTTATGTAAAAAGTACCCGGTGAAGGTACGTGAACGAATAATAAAAATCAAATCTCGCGTATGGCGTGTCTTTTTCGCCTGGCATAATATGCAGCGATAGAAAATACAGTACAAAGGTGAAGAGATGAGAGGAGAGGAAAGCTCGTGCGTACATAGAACTCTCATCACCACATCAGACCAGATACCTATTTTAAATACTTCGAAGCATCATTCCAAGGCAAACATTCTGCCCATAGCAGAAAACTACATACAAGATAAGTATAAAATGGCCAAACGGACACGGATAGATTAAATAATTCAATATTGATTTAACTCGATAGATGAATACGTCGATAATAAACCATTGGCGTCGATTTTAGCCTTTGGCAAGTACAGAGCTTACATGCATCGTGCATTGCGGTCTGTACTCAAGGTACATAGATTTACTCCCAAATATAGCCAAGTACTCGTATTATAGCGGGCGTTTGTCTTTGTATACTCGACAAATAGGTGGTATTTCATCTCTACACATAAGACAAATGACCATTCCTTTATGTAGCAGTTTATTTGGCGTTGCGTAGGTGTATACCAAGCAACATCAGTCTGTTCGTTGTCGAATATTGCGGTTCCATGGTATGCTGAGGAATTCTCGAAGCAGTTTTTCGCTATGGGAGAAATTTTCAATACTGTAGGTACGCGAATCGACGTCTCATTCAATCCCCTGCAGGGTGTCACGACCTGCGTCATAAATTATCCGCAATCGTATAAGTAGACACGGTCTGGCGAGTTAATTGATATATCTATGAGGTTTATTTTCAGACGTATCATGTCATGTTGTGGGATCCGTGCGCGGTGAATAGGTCGTAGGCGTGTAGCTGCCACCATTTTTGGTATAAATGACTCGAGACCACATACGAAATTGTTTCACTGTCGCGCGAAACACCCACCGATGAATTTTTTTCATCGACCATGGGAAAAAATTTTTCATTTTAGATCTGTCAGAAGTCGTGAATTTGGAATGAATGATTGAATAGTAACCTACTACGTGTAACCGATGCGGACGAATGTATCGAGACATTGATGCGGGCAAGGAGGAGGGTAAACACCGGTGTGTAATTTAATACGTCGCTGAACGGGTGTGCACATACGTATTATTTTTTTTACTAGACTGTTTCATTATGCAAATTGCCACGAGTCTCTCGTGTCAGCGAATGTACTCGTCTCTGTCATTTGATATAAAATAGATTTGTCAAGTTTTACGTGTAATGAAATCAGCGTAGAGGTGTCTATAACGTATGTATGTCTTCGTGTCATGCCATCGTTGCCGAAGCGTCGAGTCAGCACGAAATTAGAGGTGTCTATGGTCGCAAGAGTAAGCGTTTCTATTTCTTTGGTATTTTTTTTTTCGGCGTGTATTTTTCCTATATACAAGATCCACAAACGAAAGGTATCACATTTCAAAATTCAATAGCTCCTTGAAAAATGAGTCGAAGAAAAGTAGAACAGTTTAGGGAGTTTTTCTAACGTTAAGAGTAAATTCGCACAGGAAAACGATTAGAGAGGCGCCCAAGTCTCCTGATGAAGAACTTTTGTCATTTTTGCAAAATAAAGTTCATTTTCTGAAGACTTGCATCCAAAAAGTGAAATTTCTGGGCGAATGAAGCGTCATACGAAAATAAAATGATAGGAAACAAAATTGTAGAGAATTAAATTCCTTTTCTGCTTAAAACGGTCAACATTTTTCTACGAGTTACTGCTTTTGAGAGATTCTTAAGAGAAGTTTAAAATTGGAATCGTCGTATCTCAGTTTTCAAATTCACTGGAGAATACTACGAAAAAAGTGACTTCTAGAAAAATGTTGACTACTTTAAGCAGAAAGGAAATTCAATTCTCTACATGGTTCTTATCATTTTTTTCGTAAGACGCTTCATTCGTCTAGAAATTTTACTTTTTTGGAGGCAAATTTTAGAAAATGAACTTGATTTTGAAAAAATGACAAAAGTTCTCCGTCAGAAAACAGTGGCGCCTCCTTAATCGTTTACTGAACTTTTCAATAAATAACATTACTTTTTACCGGTTCCACTCCACTGAACTAGCTTTTTACTTTAAAGAACAGCTTGCTAAAATTTGATCGATTTCTCATCTTGAACATTTCACTTATCACAATCCGACACTTTTTATTTACAAAGCTTACGAGAATTCGTTTTTTAAAAAAGGAAGATCTTTCCACACTCTTCAAAAACGAATTCTCGCAAACGTCCAGGCATTTTAGGAGTTGACCCCCAAAAATTAAAGCCTGATTTTTTTTCGCGTTTTACAGCAATATCGCCAAATTGTAATCTGTTATATTGAAAAATTGTCCCATAGAAAAAATCTCTCCCTTCCTGCTCCCAATAAAATGATTGAAAAAAAGAGATTTTATCCAGATATCAATTCAAACTTGGTTTAAAAAGAAATTCAAAAATCGGAGTCTAAAAAACAGGAGAAAACAATGAATTGGATGAAGAAGAGGGAGAGGGAGGGGAATATCACATTTTTTCATGCTTCTTGAATTTCCTCTCAGAACTCTAAAAAAGTATTTTTCAAAATTTTAAACTGAAATGGTCTCAGAATAAATTCCTTGTCTCAAAAAAATCATCTAACCATTTTCTCGAGTTTGGAAAAAAACACATAATGACGAATACATTTTTCCTGATCTTTGAAAAATGGCCCAGGTGGTAAGTAACGATGGAAAATCAACCCCGATGATATGTTGGGTAAAAGCATTCGAGCTGAATCCATTTCAAGAAAATTTGTTCAAAAATCTTTTTTTTCATTTGGGGGAGGGGGGGATTTAGAAAACGCGAAAAATTGTTTTTTCAAGTCTCTCTGAAACGAAGAGTAAAAGAGGAAAGTAGGCACCAATTATATTGAAACAATTTTCGGTAAACTTTTTTCTGAAAATTTTCATCACATAAGTATTAAAAAAAATTAGCAGAAATACATATCGAGGCAAGAAAGATGGGACGGTTCATCGTTCATCAGATCTTTTGAGGTGTAAACATGAATTTTTTATACATGAATTTTTCATTTCTTAAGATTAATTATACAATTATTGGGTTAGGATTTTATGGAATTTTTAAAATTAGATTTAATAATTTTATGAATTATGATATCAAGTTGTTAATTGCTCTTTCTTCATCAATTTAATGGTATCCACTTACACTATATACGAAATCGAAGATCAGTAATGAAATAATTTATTGGGTAAGTCAATTATTCTCCTTCATCGAAAGATTGTTAAAACAAATTTCCCCCTTCCTGCCCCGAACCAGATTCATTTAATTGCTGCAAATCATTATACACACTTGGCTTGAAAAATTATAAAATATTTGACGAGGTGGTTTCAAAAATGTTCAAAATTTCAAATTTCAAGAAAGCATACCGACCCCCTAATGTTTTTTTTTGGGGGGGGGGGGTGTTCAGACTACTAGGTCTATCAGCCCATGCCAGCAATAATTAGTCCCCTAATGTTAAAATCGTCTAAGTGCCACTTTTTTCAAAATTGAGGTTTTTATAATTTTGGATTCAGCGAATCAAGCTGCATCGATTAAAGTATAAAAAACGTAACCTAAAGTAATTTATACCCTAAAAAAAAAGTTTAAAATTTGCAAAGTCCATAAGCGCAGTGCAAATTTTGATACGTTCTTCAGCTCTCCTGTAAAAAACGAAAAATGGCACTTAGACGGTTTCAAAATTAGGGGGTCGATACGCTCTTTACAAGAGATTTTTGGAGGCACCAGAACCAATATCAAATTCGTACTTACATAAGTCATTCGCTGTGCCGACGAAAGTAGTTTTATCTGGTTTGAAACTCGGTTCTTTGGCTACTCTATCAAATCGATCATACGAGTAATTACTTATAGTGCGAGAGCCACACCTGCTGAAAAGTGGCCCAAAGAACTGAAAGCTGGGACCGGTCCCAAAAGTTAGTGTATGTACCCCTATTTCGAAAATAATCGGTCTGCCGATCCGCAGCTGCTGCTTTAAAGCTCAGCGAAAGCTCAAAAGTTCACAATTTTCATGAACTTTTGGCCGGAAACACTGATGGTCAAAATTGGTGTCAAATTAAAGGATTTTTTGCACTGAATCCGAATATGTAGGTCTGCCGACCCTAAAGTGCTGCCCAAGGCTTGACAGATCGGGTCAAAGGGGGAGAAAACTCGAAAAATACACGATTTTTTAATGAAATTCACATAAAATTCGGCTAATTGGCATTAAATTAGTTTAATAAGTGCTTTTAAGTATTACTCAAGAACAATCATGACTTCCCAACTTCGAAATTTTACAAAATTTTCACATTTGAGGGGGTGGGGCGTAGGGGTTCATCAACAAACTCATGTATATAGGCATGCGATATATCAAAATGTATGTTTTCAAGGTCGTAGAACTCGATTAATGGCAATTTTTTTCTCGTTGGGGGTAAGAGGATGGCACTGATTTTTGCGGATTACAAATGGTAGCTTGGGAAATGTACTTGGAAAAACAAAGTCTCACAAATTTCATTTTATACGTATAATGCACATAACAACTAACAAGCAAAAAATATCCAAAATTTTTGTACGCGCCCGTAATCTTAGATTTTTTGTGAAATTTGGCCATTTTTGGCTCAATAATCGCTCCATAGGCATCATATGGTCTGCGGGCCAAAAAAAACCAAACAACTCAACACAAAGGTAGGTACATGGGTTCATTTCACATCCATTAGGCCAAAGTTTGTGGAAAATAGTTTGCACAATAGGACATGGTGAATTTTTGAAGTTGAAAAACGTATCATTTTTATACTTTTTTGCCAAAACTAAATTAAATAAAAAAAAAAAGGCGACCTATCAAAATGGATTAAAATTTCACGAGCTGCACATAGATTTTATTGAAAATGTTATTTTACGCAATTGTGACTTCGCTAGTTGGTAATCACTTTGAAAACGAACGCAAGAATTTGTTTCTTACATATCTGTTTTCACAAGTCGTAATACCTAACCTACTTGTTCGCTTGCCTAAAAAGCAATATGCAAGATTTGCATTGTCTCATGAAAAAACATCGGTACAACAGGTACCACCAATTCATCCCTAATGTGAAAAACATTGCCGTAATCGAGTTCTACGACCTTGAAAACATACATTTTGATATATCACATGCCTATATACATGAGTTTGTTGATGAACTCCTATGCCCCACCCCCCTCAAATGTGAAAATTTTGTAAAATTTCGAAGTTGGGAAGTCATGATTGTTCTTGAGTAATACTTAAAAGCACTTATTAAACTAATTTAATGCCAATTAGCCGAATTTTATGTGAATTTCATTAAAAAATCGTGTATTTTTCGAGTTTTCTCCCCCTTTGACCCGATTTGTCAAGCCTTGGGCAGCACTTTAGGGTCGGCAGACCTACATATTCGGATTCAGTGCAAAAAATCCTTTAATTTGACACCAATTTTGACCATCAGTGTTTCCGGCCAAAAGTTCATGAAAATTGTGAACTTTTGAGCTTTCGCTGAGCTTTAAAGCAGCAGCTGCGGATCGGCAGACCGATTATTTTCGAAATAGGGGTACATACACTAACTTTTGGGACCGGTCCCAGCTTTCAGTTCTTTGGGCCACTTTTCAGCAGGTTCGGCTCTTGGACTATTATTACCACAGGTCTGTGTGTCTGAAATCTTGTGTAAATATACGGGGTAGTTATGATACAGTGTAAGTAGGTATTCAATTGAGAACGAATGCCTCAGCTAACTTTTTACATCAGATTCAATTCGACAAATAATATAGATGCAATTTCAACATTGTTTTTTTTTTCATCCGAAACTTTGTGTGAGTATTTCTGACAAGGGACCTTTTTACAGGCTTGTAGAGCATTCGCCACAAGAAACTTCCACAGCCAAAATTTCAGCTCCTAAAATTAACTGGAGGGGAGTTACATGGTTTGAATTTCGAAAAATCTCCAAAGAAACCGAAAAAATTACAAAAATTTAAATAACTTGCCTCCATATGGAATTTTGGAAATAAATTCTACACCACAAGCTATCCTCGGTTTAGTCCATCTGGAGGTGGGGTAGTAGCCTGGATTCGCATGTTACACTTCGGGGTGAATTTTCACTCATACCTTATATGTGAGAAATAGAAAAAATTGGAATAACTACCATGCAACTTATGGCGTTTAGTATCGGGCGATTTTCCAAAATTCAAACCGCCTTAAGTCAACTTTAGGGACTGAAATTTTGGCAGTGGAAGATTTTTGTGATGCTCTACAAGCCTGTAAAAAATTTCAGTTTTTTGGCGTGTCAGACCTCGGATAGGTAGGTCCCTTGTGAGCAAAACAGATGATAACTTTAAATAAGTTCGATCTTAAGAAAATATTCTAATATTTAGAAATTTTTTCAATAATTTTATGAGACTTGTTAGGTTTCCAAAATTTTTGTTTTGGAAAATTTCTCAATCTTGAAAATGGAAATTGGTTTTAATTTTCAAAGTTTTCAATGTTGAACAACTTTTTATTTTTTTTTATAAGTAATCATAATCAATATCAATGTGTTCTCTTTCAGAAAGTTGCGCTGAATGGCCAAGTGTTGGCCCAGAAATCCAAACGAAAAGTTGAGAGACTTTGGGCAAAGAAAAAAAAATGCGAGAAGTCACCCAGCGATAGCTCAGAAGTAGAAATGCAAACAACAGAAGCGCCGATAGAAAAAAGGAAGATATATACCTCAAGAGAAAGCAGTCAGGACAGTCCCTCAGCTGGAGCTGTGATATCGCCAAACACCCCAATAATAGTGTTGGATGATACAAGAATAAAGGAAATTATTAGCGAATTAAGCACTGAAAAAGAAAATCCAACACTTTCAACAGTACTATCAGAAGATATTGGTACTCATACTAAAAAAACAAGTAATAATGTTAGCAGATATTCATATTCATAAATATTATTTCTTTTTGTTTCTTTTTTAATATAGTATTTTTACTTGTACCTATCTATGTTTCTTGTCATTTCTAATGACCAAAATATTGCCGCTAAAACTTTTGTCACAAAATTGCCATCATTTTGCCAAAACGCAAAATGTTGACAAAAATATTGCCATTGTTTTTAGTCCAGTGGCAAACTGCAAGTAAACTGCAAAAGATGATAGAGGTGTGAAATTTGGTATGGTGAACAAGAGGTGTGAGTAGGGATGAGCCCATTCAGGTAACAAGTTTTGTCAAAATGTTACCCTTTCCCCATTTTAAATCGGCGCAATCGAAAACTTGAATTAAGATATGTAAGTCGATTTTATTGTTAAAATGTTACCCCTCACCCCTACTCACCCCTTGGTTTTAATCGAAAAATCGATAACGTATTTGAAATCAGCGCCTTCGAAAACCTAGATTTCGATACGTATGTTGATTTTTTTGTCAAAATGTTACCCCTTCTCCTAAATAGTCACCCTTACCAATTGCATTTAATAAAAAATCATCGAGTGATCTGGATCGAAGAACGTCAGAAAACATTATTCAGTAATTTACTCCGCGATTAGGTGGTGAAAAAAATTGTAAAACTAATTTCACTTTCCAAGTTGGCAAAATTGGGCAAAACGCTAGTCAAAAATGACCCCCTCGCCCCTCCAGAGGGGATATACGGGGTGCCTCTGGGCCTGCATTTATTCTTTTGGACCTGTACTACTCAGAAATCGCATAAAAAACTTCAACCCATAAACAGTATCTCGTATATAATTAAATAATTGTGACCCGTGCAGGGAAAAGGTACCTAAAGTCGGAATTTTCAAATGAGTTTTTGAGCTAAAATTATAAAGGAGACCAAAAGGAACATTTTGAGACCTTGATGAGCTTCCAAGGTCCATTTTTCGTCGAGATAGAGACATTTGAATTTGAGAAAATAAGAATTCCATAAAAACAAAATTCTGAGAAAAACGCGTTTGAAGTTTTTACTCTTGTTTTTCATGCATTAATCATCAAAAAAGCTGCCAAAACTACTTTCTTAAACTGAAATTTCACGAGGAAGTCGTTTCTGACGTCAAAAATTACTTTTGGAGGAGAGAAAAATGAAAAATTTACTATTATGATGCGTTTAATTTTTAAAAAAGCTGCATTACAAAAAAAAATCCTGTTTTTCATACTGTATAAATTACCAAAAAAGCTCTCAGAACTACTTTGTTGTACTGAAATTTAACGGGGAATTCATTTTTAACGTCGAAAATTATCTTAGGAGAATAGGAAAATTAAAAAATCGACTTCGTTTACACCCATTTTCGATCAATTTTATTCTAATATTCGCCAACAAAGCAATATTTCAGATACTTACTACCTATGTATTTCTCAGTACAGTTGAATTCGCACACACAAATCTATGGGTATTTTACGTTATTTTTCTAATCTGGTAGACTCCCGAGGCTCCCCTTACCTTCAACAGACCGAATTTTGCAGCGCATGTACATTTTTTTAACGTTCCGACTTTAGGTACCTTTTCCTCAGTCGGTTTGAACGTCATTCAGATGTGTTGTAGTAGGTTTTCCGAAGTGAAATTTTGGTAACAGCTGCGTAAAGGTCTGAACCATTCAAAAACGCAAAAAAAATGTTTTTGAAAAAAATTGTCTATTTTTCGTTTTTTGGCTCTAGCGCAAAATTCCGTTTTCCGACTTTAGGTACCCTATCCCTGCACGGGTCACAATTGTGATTTTTACCCAAAAATGTGGAAAATTTGTGCAATTTCAGCACCTTTAGTCCCCTCTGTTCACTCAGAGCAGGGGTATGGAAAGATGAAAAAGGTCAATATATATGGTAATCTACCCGTACATTTCGAAAATCGTAATAAAAATTTGGTTGGAAGGTCGACAGGTTGTGCAAAGTTGGAAAAATATGATTTTTAGGCAGTTTTGAGGGAAAATGCAAAAATACGGGTAGAGGAATCTCAAATTTGAGGGACTTCTCTCACTCGGATTTTGAAAGTAATGACATTTTTGAACTCAGCGGGATTCAATCATTTGGAAATGACACCAAAAAAGGGTCGGTAGTCCAATTTTGAAAAATTGGGGCGGAACCCTCCTTGAAACCTCCCCTCACCCCCTCCTATGGGGTTTGGCGATGGGCTCCCGGGCTCTAAAAATTCGTTATAATGTCCTTGTTCACCATACCAAATTCCACACCTCTATCAATTTTTGCAGTTTATGTCCAAAAAAATGCAATCTGCCACTGGACTATTTGTCAAATTGACAAAATTAATACACTGCTGCAATTGGTTGAAAGTTTTGCCATAAATTTGCCAACGTTTCGTCATTTTGACAAAATGAATAAAGCGCTCTGATTGGATAAAATTTTTGCCACAGAATTGCCAACATTTTGTCAAAAATCAAAATGTTGGCAAAAATATTGCCAATGTTTTGTCATATTGACAAAATTAATACGGCGCGGCGCTCTGATGGTTAAAATTTTGCCACATAATTGCCATCATTTTGCCAATAGTTCACTCATTGACAATTGCCATTTTGACAAAATATTTTGCCACTGTGCGTTGATCGGGAGAGGAAAACATCAACATTTTGAATTGAAAATTTTTCACGTGAAAATTCAAACCATCCCGCTTAAATCCTAAAATTGAAAAAAATTCCCACCATCCAGTATAATTCCCGCGAATACGAATACAAACCTCCTCACACGTTCTAAATATAAACGTCGAGCGATTATTTTTATCCTTAATTTGCACGAAGAAACTACTTACACATATACAAACGACACCACGACGCGGAGACCCCCTTCAGCAACAATGTAGTTTTACTTTAAATAATTGCCGCGTAATTAATTCATTCATCGCGTATAATAAGTCGACGAAGCAACCGAGCCTGTCAACGACAAGAACACTACAGCTAGGCGACCGGCGCGGTGGTTGTAGGGTGCGTAGGAGGGGTGCGGGGATTCGGTGCGCTATATACTCGCGTAATGTAAATTAAAATTCTAGCGAAAAGTCATTTTATGTGTCATTGTATGTTTACATGTATGACACACGATGTTTACAGTTCATTAGCCGTGCATTTTTAGTACACAAATGGAAGATGTACGCGTATCGCTGACGAGAACTTCGCGACGTCGAGTGAGGAATCCGGGGATGAGAAAAAACCATCGGCGGATACCATCTCTCATTTCTCGCTCGCTTTTTAAACTAATTAGCCGCGTGAAAACGACCATACGGCGAAAATTACCAAAGGTGTGAACCGTAGCGAGGTATAGTAGAATTTTAGTAGGTAACTCGACAATGAAGGCTTTTTTCGCATTTTTTCCACACCATCTCGTATATGGCTTTTGTTTGGCTAAATACGCCCGCGTAAGATAATGGAAAAGAAAAGAGAAAATGGAGGCGACGTGCGAACTCCGGGGTCGTTTATTTTTTTAATGAGCCATATACGTATTAACGTACTGCAGAGAGGTAAGTTTGTGAGTGACGTTTTGACAGAAGACGGCGTATGCTTTGGCCAAGTTGGCATAAAAATAACATTCTATCTCTCTTCTGCGCGTGTATTTTTTCAAACATAGTAATTGCTGAGGTAGCTGTTCGGCTCGATTCATCAATTATGTAAACTCGAACCTCGCCAGCACTATGTTTATGCATTCCTTCGACGAAGGAAAAAAATACGACACAATGGGCTATTCCGAAATGATATATGGGTTTCGAAAATATCTCCGTATAACCGGTTCACCCTTGATTTCAATTTAAAAATTTGACCCAGTGATCGGTCGAAAATTGATAATAATATAGCTACGGAAAATTTAGATCAATGATCAATTGACCATCGAGCGCATATTGTCGAAAAAAAATTTAAACAATATGCATATACAAGTATTTTGCGCATCGAGTTGACCTATTTTGACACCACGTAAATTGCGTTGTGTTCCATTACGTACGCCCATCGGTACGACGAAACGTCATAGCCGGCGTTTCTATTGTAGCTTATGTAGCAAATGCTAAAAATGAGAGAGCTGATGTGTAGCAACACTATGCATGAGAAAATAGTGGGAAAATGTCAATTTTCAATCGTTCATTTAAAAAAATCACTTCCATGAAGTTATCGAAAATTCTCGACCGAAATGGAATTTTTCCTGATTTTTTGACTAATTCCTAGACCCCGAGTTACCAAAACGGGATCGAGAGCTCTCGGCTACTTCCGAAGGTGTTCGTTCGACTTGTTTGAATTTTTGTAGAGTGTTCCTAAATAATTTTCTACTTCTGTTATGGAACTGTGGCATCAGAGGGACTCAATACCAATGGTTTTGTTCATATTTAAGAGGGAGATCGCAGGCTGTAAAAATGGGGGGGGGGGAATTGGAGATTTTTTGCCAGTCTTAAATGGGATTCCACAGGGGAGTATCCTAGGCCCAATTCTGTTCTTGATATATTTAAATGATATTTTTAAATTTAAATTAAATTGAATCCTTTTCTCATTTGCAGATGACATAAATTTGGTTTATAGGGCAAAAACAAAAGAAAAACTTGTTGAAATGATAAATAGAGACTTGGACATTTTAAGGCAATGGTTCTGGTAACATAAACTTACACCAAATTTAAAAAAATCTGTTATCCTCAGGTTTGGCTATAGGTATCCACTAAATCTTGAATATCAGTGTTACCTGCATGAGCGTCCTAACTGTGGGATAATATGTAGTTGTATGCCACATAAACAGGTAGAATCGTATAAATACTTGGGGATTGTGATTGACTCAAAATTAACCTAGAAGGACAAAATTATCTACCTGCAAGACAAACTTCAAAAATTAAACTACCTCTTACATTATCTGGCACAATATTTCACAAAATCTCATATGATAAGAATATATTATGCTCTGTACCAGTCAGTTCTCCAGTATGGATTAGTGATTTGGGAAGGAGCAGCAGATTATCATGTAGATCTAATCGGAATTCTTCAAAAATGGGCTATTAGGGATATTCTTGGTAAAAAAGGGGCGAAAGTACTAGAGAAGACTTTAAAAAATTGAAAATTTTACCTATTAAAAAAGTATAGGAAAACTTTTGAAGTCCATGTTAATGTATGAGGTAGGAAAAGGGATAATACTGTTGCCACAATTCCTGACTATTGTAGGGAGAGATCGAGGGCCCAGGCCTGTGAAAGAATGCCAAGATTGTTTAATGCAGCTATGGGTCTAGGTATGCGATCACATACGGAGTTATCCGAATTACTTGGTTGAAAATGACCTCTTAGACCATGGATGACCTGTCAAAATACTATGTTATTTACTTATTGGTGCAACTTAAAACTATACTCAGTTTCATTGTTATATTTTATGTTTTTCTATATATTGATTGTTATTTGTATTAGGATTGTGATCAGGGTTGACGCGAGTCCTTGAAAATTGCGACTCCGAGTCGAGAGGCGCGAGTCCTTAGAAATTGTAGCTCCGAGTCGACACCCCGCGAGTCTTTCACAAAAAGACTCGGAAAAAGACTCGGAGTCTTCAGCGAGTCTTTTTCAGAGTCCCCCTTCTTTTTTTTTTAAATTGCAGTCAATGAATTTTTGCAGTGAATGAATGGTAAATGATGAATTCCATCTTCACGACTTCGGAAAGTTGAAAAAACCATTGAAAAACCAAAAAACTTCACTTTTTTTACCTTCAAAAATACAGTCAGATGAGAAAAAAATAAAACTGCGACTCGTAAAAAAGACTCGCTCGCATAGTATTTAGACTTTTTTAGAGTCGTTAAAAAACGAGTCTCAAAGAAAAAAGACTCCGAGTCTCATTCCGAGTCGACTTCGAGTCTTCGAGTCCTTTGCGAGTCCTTTTTCAGAGCAGACTCTGGTCAACCCTGATTGTGATATCAGAGAGCCCAATGCCGCTCGCGCTTATGCGCATAGGTGTTGGTTAAATTATTATTTGTATTTATATATTCATCATGTATGAATTATTTGCCATTCAATATAACTCTCTTCTCTCTCTCTTTGTAGGTACTCACTTTCCATCCTGCAAAAAAAGCTTCCGACCATTGTATACATATATACTTGATAAATCAAATTTGTTGATTTTAAGCTGAATAATTGAAACATCCAGGACATAATGTGTAAATGCGGTTTTTTTCCAAACAGAGTGCTGATACGCGGCTTTTTCTCGTGTCTGCAAAAAAAATGTATTTTCTTTCTGAACAGAACCGGAGAATTCAGTAAATTCGTTTATAAGACAATCGTATTCTTCAACGAAGAGGTGTTCGATACAGAACCGTTCAATCACGATCATAAGATATCAGAAATCAGGGGAATCGAGAAACCTCATTCTAAATCCTCGAAAAAATTTTTGGCGGAGAACGTCCCCTTTTAGAAATTCGATCCATCAGTGAAATCACCTCCCAAATATAAATTTTTCAATAATTTTGGACCCTAGAGAAGTCATTTTTTCGTATTTTTCCTCAAAATTATTTGAGCCGCCAAAATCTCAGCCACCGAAATCTCAGCCGCCGCAATCTGAATTAACGAATTCTGATAATTCATCAAATCCGACATTTTTAAGTCCACCGAATTCTGATCATTCCGGCGAAGTCAGTAATTTCGAGCAATCTGAGCAATCTGAAGACGATTGTTTTCATGAGAACGACTTCGACGAGGATGACCTTGTCGGTGACAAATTCTACCAGGCAAACAATGGCGTCGACGAAACCGACACTGGTAACAACAACGCTTAACGAAGAAGAGAAATCAGACGACGAAAATGACGGTGTACGATACGAAAAATTCCTAACAATGGACAGAGTAAGGCGCTTAACCCCACTTCAACTCTCTCCGGCACGCAAATATGTTTACAAAATTGGTAACGTTTTAATGGCTGGCGACTGTATTCTGTATCAAATAATTCAAAATCGGGGTAAGGATAAGTGGATTGATACGGAAGTGCAGATGAGCAAACTGTACGCTTGCGTTACGTCCTTCAACACGATGAAAAAAGAATTACGAAAAACTGCCGGACATAAATGGCCCGGTGGTGCTGTCATGCACGAATTTAGAGTATTACGGCGAAGGATCTGGTACAGACGTTTACGTTGAAAAAGCAACAGGAAAAGGTCTGATCAGAGATCTAGAAAAAGTGTTGGAGATTCTACGAGAAAAATTGGTCACAAAATTGTACTTAACCCCGCCTATCCAGTGGCATCCGGACAATGCCACAGAAATCGATTTACGACAAAACTCGAGAATTCAGATTTATGAAAATTGGCTGAAAACTTTCGATTTCGGTATGAACTACGAGTATTTGGATATTCTGAAACCACTATATCGGGAGAGCAAAAGGTGTGATCGGTATGAAGGAAAACCATTTTTATGGAGAAGTAATGTTACTAAATGCTTCGAAAAATTATTTGAGAAATTCTCCGAAGACGGGGAAGGCAGTTGGTAAATGGTAACGTGTTTCGATTCGGTCACGCATGTAGTATTACGTTTTGTATTCTGATTTGTATTTTGGTTTGTATTTTGATGTCTGACCTGACGTTATCCTAATTTTTTTATATATATTTTTGTGATTTAATCTCAAATAGTTGGAATTTTTTTTTTATAATTTTAATCGTGTCTTCCAATTTTTATATATATTTTTGTAATCGAATTTTAAAAAGTGAAAATTTCGTTTTTTTAATACTTTTAATCATCTACATATATTCTTGTATTTTTGTATTATCAATTATCACCTTTTTAAATTACGAATTTTATGTTTTTTAAATACATTTTTTATTTCGATTCGGTCATGTAGTATTACGTTTTGTATTCTGATTTGTATTTTGCTTTGTATTTTGATGTCTGACCTGACGTTACCCTAATTTTTTTATATATATTTTTGTGATTTAATTTCAAATAGTTGTAATGTTGTTTTTTTATAATTTTAATCGTGTCTTCCAATTTTTATATATCTTTTTGTAATCGAATTTTAAAAAGTGAAAATTTCGTTTTCAGAGTGTCTAATAAACATGACCAGCTCCAAAACAGGACCAAACAGGACCTTCAACAGTACCTTTTGAAAATAGGTACTGATAAATTTTGTAACCCCCCCCCCCCCCCAAAAAAAATCAATAATTGTTAGAAATGAGCGTAAATTTATTTTTAAAATTCAAGAATAAGGAAGGTAGAATACAAACAAAGTTACAAAACCAGGGTGTCTACTGATTTTTGAAAATCAAAATTCGCGACTTTTCGCGACATTTTCTAAACTTTTCAAACCATGCTTCAAATTCGCCCAAAGACCCCCCCCCCTCCTCCTTTCGTATACTTGTTTTAAAGGAAATTTCAAGCATTTTTTAGTGCCTCCCCCGCAAATACTCTTTTTTTTATAGGAAATGTTAGGTACATATTTTGTAGAGCTCCTCTCCGTCCAAAACATCTACGTACCTACAGAAATTTTTAAAATTCATTTCAAAATTCTCTCCTTTACTTGAGAATTTTAAATTGTTCAGGTTGAAAGGGAAAGAGATTCATACTATCATTTTGAAAATTACCTGTGAAAAGTTATTGAGCCTGAGCGGAGCGAGGGCGAAAATTTTCTAAGTTTCTAAAGACTAAAGAGAGTCACATGAAGGCGATTGCAGTGGTAATTCCAGACAGAAAAATAAAAATTGAGAGATTTTGAATGAAAAACCTCGAATTCTAATCAATTTTGAAGTATTAGGTAAAAGAAAATATATAGTTTGCCCGAGCGAAGCGAGGGCGGAAATTTTTTATACAAAATTTTAGTTAAAAAATCATCTAAAGGCAATTCTTTAAATAAAAATTTTTGAGGAAAATAAATTAATTTGAGACAAATTCGCGACCTTTGATGAATTTTGGGTCAATTTCGCGACTATTTCGCGACTTTCGCGACCAGGAGACACCCTGAAAACAGGACATTTCTCTAAAAAAGCCTCAAAACAGGACCAAAACAGGACTAACAGGACCATTCAGCCCAAAACAGGACCAACAGGACCAACAGGACCTGTTAGACACACTGGTTTTTTATATACTTTTAATCATCTATATTCTTGTATTTTTGTATTATCAATTATCACCTTTTTAAATTACGAATTTTATGTTTTTTAAATACATTTTTTATTTTATTACGAGCTGTAGTCATCATTTCTTCAACACTCCTACGCTACAGCTGATACACTCGTTGATTTTGAAGAGTGAAAATGATGGTCAATTCAGTAGGTAAAAAACACGAGAGCAATGAAGCCTATAAGAAGCTTCACATAGCCTGATTGAAGGGACGACAAGGGCAAAAAATTGAAATTTTCTAAACGGGATGGATTGTTTCAACTCAAAGTATGATTTTTTTCAATTTTTCTTCTTTTCAAAACAAACATTTTTCAAAACAATGTGTATTTTTGTGAGATGTACATGGGGCACAACCAGAAATCGTATAAGGGAGGGGCTGAAAAATCCAAAAATGGGGGAATTCAATGAAAAAAATTCAGTAACCTGTTGGGGGTTTTTCGGACCAAACAATCAATATAATTATTGTACTCCATAAAAATGTGAATCAGTAAAATTTAGTAAAATTATAACTTTTTGAATCTGAAAAAAATTAGCTGAAAATTAGTGATTTTTCACCGACTTTTTAGACAAAATTGCTGAGTTTCTGATAAATTGGGAATGGATTGAGAAATCGGTGCTTTTTAACTGAAATATCAGTTTTGAAAAATCATGTTTGAAAAGCAAAAAAATTGACTACTTTTTGACGTTTTCAAGTTGAAAAATCTTGTCATTTATCAAGCTTATGGGGACTTTGAGTCTCTTGATCCACCCTCTTTGGTGCGCCTATACCTTGGAAACGTTAAAAACTTGCGAGGCAATAAAAATAGAACCTTTCACATTGTCACATTGATTATTTTTTCCATACAATTCCACTCGTTAAGTATAAGTTCGTTTCATTGTTTTTTCAAAAACGTTCGAAAACATTTTCTGAGGGGGGGCTGTAGCCCTCTCCTTGATTGCGCCCTTCTCTGCGCAACCAAAAACCAGTTGCTGTTGCAGCTTTTGGTTGAAATGTTAGGTGGAGAGGAGGGATTTTTACGACATGCAGTCTCTGCACAAGATAACAATTATCCGCTCGCTCACTTGATTTTCAAAACTTCCTTCGTCTAACATATCGATTGCGGATATTGTTAGTGTTATAGTAGTTATGTACCGCTAAATAAATTCATTTACTTATCTGTTTTATATATCCATGAAGATCAAATTGAAGTCGATATTGCAAAATCGATGGATGAATTTTATCAATTTCAAAAAATAATTCAAGCATGTCCGCTTTTAAATTAAATTCGCGAATAATTTTTGTTTTCACGTCTTCTTTTTGTCAATAACTAATTACATACTTGAGTATTATTTGAAGTAAAATTTTTTTTAAAGATGTTGAAAAGAAACAGTTATGAGTTATAAGGTTAAGGGGGAGGGGTAGCATGCAAATTTCACAATTTCTGTACTTTTTTGAATGCTACACATGAGAAAAATTCACTTGGCGGCTCAGCGAGATGTCGAGTTTACTTCGAGTAGAATGTTGTACTTATGTAGATATCTATTACCTATGGCTCGATATTCGTACTTCTCAGCTTACACAATTACTTCGTAAAAGGGTACGAATATAATCGCGCAAAAAGCTTTTGAAAATAACCTCGAGTAGGTACATGAAAACGAACAACATTTGATTTTAATACAAGACATTTACAACATAGAGGTGTAGATAATAACGAATCCAGTACGTATCATCTGAATGTACCTATCGTTATTGTACTCGAAGCTTGGATAACTTTAGTTATCTTAGATATTCGTATATACCCCTCCATCAAATTGAAACCTCATTTTTATAAAATACCCAACTCAGGGGAATTGCATTTGTACATCGATACCTATCGAGTACATTCTGTTTGGCTATAGGTAGGTAAAGGGGGGTACATAGAGAACGCTCAATCGTATTTTCATCTTTGAGACGAACGACGGACGAATCTTTCATGCAATTTTGAAAATAAAACAATGAAAATACGACGGATCGACCTAGAGCTAGAGAATGAGAAGATTTGTTGAAATAGTCGCAAATACGCAGGAGTGTTTTGTTTCTCCCTCTTCGGAAGATAATACGATGTCTAATTTTAGGAATAAATTAAACGGAACGTTATTTTTAATTCAATACTTCAATTTATTATCCGCGAGTATAACGGCGAAAGCGGCAGCATTGATCTTGGGTGGCAATGAATGATAACGAGTGAACGCGTCATTAATAAGATTAATAGAGAATGGAACGATTCGAAGAATTGCCAGATACATTAAAAAACGCCGAAAAATTAAACCGATTTTGCCTAATTAACTGGCGTTTATGTGGTATTTCCTCGTCGTAATATTATTAAAATATTTGATATTTTAATTATATGCATTAATAGGTATACTTACATATAATGGAAAAGAACGACTATTACAACGAGAGTACGAATTAAGAATTACGAACATGATTGCTGGTACAAAGGTTGGTCTTATTGAAGATAAAAATAGCAACCAAAATAAATGAAGACAAAAATCATCTGAAAAATTTCTTAATTAGAAAATGGGGCATGACCGGCAGCTTCGGTACCGCTCTGGTGCTCGAGCTGTACACAGTGGCGATTCTAGCGAGTAAGCTTGTAAGCTCAGCTTACATCAAAATTTTGGAAAAAGGAAAGAGAAAAATGTTTTCATTGCAAGTCTAAATTCCAAATTCAGATCTATTCGCGAAAATCAGAAAAACAGTACCTAAAAACGTAAATTTATCGCAACCCGCGTTGCAACGAAGCTGTCTGCATTCAGCTTCAACATAATTGGTTTGTTTATGGTTGCGCTTGCGCAGATGGAGCTACGCAGCATGGAAGTGTAAGGGGAAGGTTACGTTCGTAGCGGGTGGTTGGAAGCTGGCTTCAGAACATTTAATTACGATTTTTCCATGTTTGGAGCTTTATAACTCTTTCAGTTTTGATTAAAATCAAAATTTGAACATAACTTATTTAATTTGCAATTTCATAAGCTATAAAACAAGTTATATTCATTTTTTAATAAAATTGAAAATTGAAAGAGTTACAAAGGATTGAAACTGAAAAAAATCAACCATTTCTTATTTCACTGAAGAAAGTAATTTGACCCTTGTTTTTTTAATGCAAAATGCCTGGTATTCCAAATTATATGAGAAATTAGAAATTACTGCCCTCCCTACAGCCCTCAATTTTTTTTTTGAATCATTATAGCATAAATTTATCAACTCTCAGCTTACATCAGATTTTTTCCTAGCTACGCTACTGGCTGTACATGGGAGAACCTGAGCTACACTTGGGAAAATCCGATAATCGACTAAAAAAAATCACATTTAGTTCATAAATAAAAATTTATCAATTTTTTCGTAATATTTTCTAAACATGAAGTAACTTTTCGTAAAAATCCCTTCCTTCGCTTTTTGGCAGTACTTTCGTTTCATTTCACATAAAATACCCGCCTATTTTGAAAATTTCCATCAGCTATTTTTAATCTTCCCTCAATCAACCCTCATTTTTTAAATAAATATAAGTTTTACGTGGAAAACTTTCACAAGTTTTTTCCCTTTGTGAGAAAATTCAAGGCATCTATCGCCTTTTTTCCTATGCACAACAAACTCGGTATTTTTCACGTTTTCGGCCTCTCTCCTTCGGAAATTCAAAAATATTCACTTCTCATACTCTCTTTTTTGAAAAAGTTGAGCACCACATAAGAAAAATCTGAGCTGCCTGCTTTGAATTGAAAAGTCTACGCTTGAAAAATTGGAATATATAATGTCGAAATGTAAAAGGTCAAAATTTACGAAAATGAAATAAAGAGAAGTCTTTTAGGCATTGGATTTTGCAATATTGGGCAAAGGAAAGAAAAAAATTATACGTAAATTTTATTTCAAATTTTTCAAAATTAAAATACAAGTCTTCAATGCTTACGACTCAACAAAAATTTCTCACTCAAGACTACCACATTTCAACATAATTATTCTTTACCAAATAATGTAATTATTAGGCGCAGAGGCGTATTAAGAATTTTTCACGCCCTAGGCGAGGGCAAAAGCGAACGCCCTCCCCATTTTTTCTCTAAAGACAAAGCTGAAATAATTCAAAGGTACACATGAGGGGGAGGAGGTGGAAAAAATTGGCAGAATTCACATGTAACGTTTTTTTAAATTTATTTGAGAAACAGTAAAGTAAAACGGAAATTTGAGAACTAAAAGGGCGCTTCCCAGCAGAAAGTTAGTGATGGGGTTATTTTGTTCACACTTTTTAAAGTTTTTTGCTCACAATGGAGAAGTAGAGGGTTCATACCATCCTTTTAAGAAAAAATTAAGTAGATTCATCGAGTCCGAGCGAAGCGAGGACAAAATTTTTTGAAAAAAAAAACATCCAAAAGCTAAAATTTTACAATTTTATAAATCAATATTTTATCATTGAAAAGGAGCCGAAATCCTTAATCCCCTCCTCTTTTATAGAAGTTAGGATTTGTATGCCCTAGCGAAGCGCGGGCTAAGATTTGAAAAAAATGATGGAAAAATTCAATCAATTTGAAATAAAAATCACCTGTATTTTGATTTTTTTTTTTACTGAATTTTACACTTTTTTCGTGTTTTTATATTACGTATGGTACTTGCATGATAAAAATTTGTGTTTTTTTGTGCCTGTTTTCAATTCAGTTCTCCAACTATTGTGAGTAGTTTTCACAGTAATTAAGGGGTTGAAATTTAAAATTTAGGCACAAATAAACATTTGGGTGTACCAGGAAATTTCCCAGTTTCTTGCTTGGGTCATCGGACATGCTGCATCTGAGATAATTTTTCTCACAGTTTCAAAATATATTTTTTTTATTCGTGATTTATATTATAGAAAATACTGCTTTCCGAATTCTGCGCCCCCCAAAATTTTTGCGCCCTAGGCGTCGCCTACTCCGCCTATTGGTTAATACGCCCCTGATTAGGCGTGATCATTTCGCAACTTTCTCAAGTTGTATTCAGAATCCCATAAAATGATCTGGCCGGAAATTTTAGCTTCCTGTCTCCGTTCTCACTTTTCCTCACTTGACTTCAACATTTATTTCAACTATGCTCAAAAAATTTAGAAAAACTAAAAATTTCTCATCGGAAATTGTTTTGAAAAGACGTTGTCATCTAAAATCATTATATTCGACCGATTTCCACTTATACCTTATTTTCCAAAAATAACTGAAAAACAAGCATTTTTCAGGTTTTTTAATATCTATGCTGAACATCGGAAAAATATTTTCAAGAAAATTTCAATAAAATGGTTTTATTGGGACCATTTTTACTCAAAATAACCGTGGCTGATAATTTTCCACGATTAATCTCCTCAGCCGCGACGAATTTCCAAACACCAACAAGTTTTTTGAAAATAATGTAACAGTGGAAAATTCTCAATAATTATCATTCTCGGTAAAAATAGTTTTACGAAACCCATTTCGAGCAAAATTTTTCAAAAATTTGTCCTTCTCGATTTTGGCAGACAAATCAACAAACTGAAAAAAAATAGTTTCATCAAGCATCCTTAAAAAAGACGATATTAAGGTGAAAATCGATCGAAAATTGTGTTTTCGGTAACTGTTGTAAAATCCACTTTTTGTAGCATTTTCCCAAAATTCTTGTATGTATTTCAATTTTTCAAAATTTAAAAAAAAAAGATTGAATTTTAAGTGGAGGTGATAGAAGATTAGGATCGAATCAAGAAGATTAAATTTTCACAAAGTCATTTTGGGGCTCTAGACATGACTTTTGAACTAGCGCTGTATTCAATTTTGGACAAAAGTTGCAGCAGAATCACCTCAATCTGGAATTTTTGGATTTGAAAATTTTTAATTTGTATCATCATGGAGTCCGATATTCAACACGTTGATAGCTCAAACTATAGGTGGCTTGGAGCTCGCATCGATGAGCAAGTAAATCATATTTTTTTAATGAGTTTTGGAAAATTTCATCAATTTTAGTAATTATTGAATGAAAAGTAGTTCATGAAGAATTATTTCAAAAATTATCAGATTCCTTGAGTTTTTTCAAAGGATTCAAAGAAACAAACGTTTGTATTTCGAAAAAAGAAAGTTGCGTGGTGACGTAATCGCCTAAATTTGTGACTGGTCATTCATCAGAAACATAAAAAGGATTAGATTTTTCTATTCTAGTTAACGAACAAAAAGAATAACAAACGAAGCCGAAATTACTACATAATTCAACGCAGTCGAAAATCAAAGAAAGGAAACAACAATCCCAATCAGCGAGTTTGATTTCCATTATTCGGAACTAGGTGTACAAATTACTTAGACTCTTCTATTAAAACTACATATATTCTGACCCAAAATCAACTTCATCGCACCAAATAAAAATTGGTTCTCTCGACAATCCATAGGCAATACTCTTAACAGTGTTCAATCCATTCAGAAGCTTCACTAATTAGCTATTGGTAATTTCTTTGATTAAGTTTTTGATTGTATTTTAATTGAAAATATTTACTTCTAAATGTTGACTTGAATAAAAATTTTGTATGTTTTTTAATAGTATTTAATATAAATTATTGTATATTATATTTGTAATTTTCAATATGAGTTTTGATGTAGGTATTTAATAATAATATCGATGTGACGATCCAAGATGCAATTGGAAACTCTTCTAATCGAAAAATTCGCTGTCACAACTAAGGCCCTAATAAAATTTTAGTGTTAGGTTTAGGTAATTCAATTTATTAGAATTGTTTAAAATTAATATTCAAAGAAAATATTTTTCTCTCAATTTTTATATTTATATTGTTCTTCAAGTTTGTTTTTATGGTTATTTATATGTACCTTAAATATGCGAATTTCGCTAAAAAAAAAGAAGATATTCCCTTCTTATCTCCCCTATCATTTTCAACTCGACTCTCCCCACAACAGTTTGTTTCATGTTCGAAAACTACATCCCAGTTCAATAGATGCTACAGCTAGACTATCATTTGAAAAAAAATCCAAGACTTCATCCATATAAAACATTCTCGACGCTTGACCTTACTCGCACCCTGAACGAAGCCGATTCATAGGTCAAGTTCTCCGCTAAGATATAAATTTCATCGATTTCCTCACCGCTTCGCATGCAGGTGAGTTTTTCGAAACTATTGCAAATAATTTTACTAGGAAACATCATTCAAACAGGTGAAATTTGTAAGCTATTCTTTCCAATTTCACGTTTATTTATTTGATCTTTTGTTTCGTTTGTTTTTTCATGCGGACATTACAAATATTGATAAAATATGTAAAATTGTCAACGTTCTGAGCATTTGTACTCAAATATACGAACATGAAAAAAAAAAAATGGAACGGCCGATGATTAGATTAATTTTAGCGGACGGAAACCGATCTCTTGAAGAGAATCAATAACGTTTGTTCCATGGTACCGGTGTTTATCCGAACGTACCAATTAATAACTGTCAATCAAATGCACGTGCAAAAAAGTGTATCCGAATCTCCGATCTGAAATGATGGCGAATTTCTAAAAAAGTGTATCCGAATCTCCGAAGTGAGAAAGACAGGAACATTAATAGGGGTTCCCAAATATTTGTGAAATGACATTCATACGTTTTAACCAATTTAGAAGTGATACGAATAATAACTAAGTCCATGTCTATAATATCAGTTTGAAACTAGCCGAATTACCTGATCGAAATGTTATTGAAAATAAAAGCTATCACTGAAGGCCCATGAAAAGAATAAAATCGAAAGAGTAAATTTTGTGTTAAAACAATGGTCAAATTATTCAAAAAAAGAAATTTCGCGACTGGATCATCAAAAAATTGGGCTATAAGTTTAAAGGGGTAAAATTGTAATAAAAAATGCTTTTCGCAGTCTGAAGTCTGTCATAAATATTCCTAAAAACAAAACAAAATATGTCAAATGAAATAGGGGAAATATGGATATCAAAATTAAGGGTTTTTGAAGGAGACCAATAATAGGACAAACTCAAAATTGAAACTTCATTCATTTATTTGAAAAATGTAAAAAAAAACAGATGTTTATTTAACATACCTATTATTTCATAAATTATGAAATAATTTAATTTTTCCCAGGAGCACATTTTGGCAAAGCCGATTTTTCAATTTTTTTGCCTTTGAAAAAATGTGCAAAATATATCAAAAAACGGGTAAAATCACCAAAAATACGTCCATTTATGCTTTTTACCTAAAAATATGTCAAAATATGCTCAAACAAATTGGGCTCATTTTACTCGGAATTTTACGATTCGCAAAGATATTGTAAATATTCCTACTGGCAATCAACCAAAAAAAAAAATTTTAAAACATTTTCCCATCCTATTGATGAAAAAATGAATCATTTCAGTAAATAAAAAATAGATGACGTAGTTATACCAGTGCACTTCATTGCGATGTGATTTAACGCACTTTGAGAACCCCTGCAAGATCAGATATTGAAACGGAGATTCGGATACACTTTTTCGGAGATTCGCGGTCATTTTAAATCGGAGATTCGGATACTCGTTTTACCCCCCGCGGTTCTATTGTAATGTACTAATTGGTACATTCGGATGTGCAGCCCATGGTACGACGCTGATGCAAGTTACAATTTAAGAGGATACCTAAACCTGGTATTTTTAGGCTATTTTTTATTCTCGTTTTCTTAATATGTTCGACCTGGTAGATACAATTATAGTCATGTGTATGAATTCCAGCTAATTGATAAAAGAAGAACTTAGGTATCATAGCGAAATTTCGAAGAAAAAATGTGACTTTTAGTGACTCTTTTTGAGCAAAAATTGACCAAAAAATGACAAAAAAGTAACCAAAAAGTAACAACAAGTAACCAAAAATTCGATTTTTTCGGGGATTTTTTTACAGTTTTTTTGGGGGAAAATTTTTTTTGTACTTTTCTGCAAACATTTCAAAGATGAATCAACTGAAACGGCGTGAATAATTTCATTCCAGGCACCATAGCGAAATTCTATCAAAATTAAGTAACTTTTAGTAACTTTTTTCGAACAAGACGTAACCAAAAAGTAATCAAAAAATGAGCAAAATGTAACCAAAAATCCAAATTTTTTAGATGGGGGGGGGAGGACAATTTTTTTGAAGTGTACTGCAATCATTTTGAAGATAAACTGAAACGACGTGAATAATTTTATTAAATTCCTTCGTCAAAACTATAAACAAATAATAATTTTATTACGGTTGTAACACACAGTGTAGCCGAATTCTAATGTTGAAAAGTTCCAAAAATGTTCCAGAATTCGTAAAAAGCTCGCTTCGCTCGGGCAAAATTTTTTTGAAAAATCATTATCAACTTTTAATTTTTTTCTTAAAGAATTTTGAAAAATAGCAATTTTTACTTGAAAATTTGAATTTTTTCTTGAAAATGCGAAAAAAGTGACTTTGGGAGGAAAAAGTGACTTTTAGTGACCTTTGGATAAAAAAGTGACTTTTAGTGACCAAAGTCGAAAAAAGTGACAAACACCCTAAAAAAGTGACCTGCTATGATGCTTGATTGAGCTTATATTTTTCAATTTGTAAATTATTTCATGGGAACAGGTCGACCGCAAAATATAATAAGATCAGGAGCAGGACGTATGGGGTAAGAAAAGAACATCACGCGCAATGATAAAATTCATCGAGTCGTTAGATTTGCCTATCATGATCTTATAAGGAACCGCAATAGGCGCCCGTATAATTCACTCGTTATGAAATAACTATCATAGCACAAGTATAATTCAATTTATTTTCCTGATTTTTGACCTTTCGTGACCGTTACGCAGAAGATAGAAATTTATTAAATTTAAAAAATCACAGGCATGCCACCCAGATTTTGGGGGAAAATAGTGACTTTAGTGACTTTTTATGGGACAAAAAGTGACCTATTTTATGAAAAAAGTGACCAATTTTTCATTTTTTCCCCCATTTTTTTCATGAATAACTACACCCCCCCCCCCCCCATAAAAAAAATCATAATTCAAACTGTATTTCTCTCTGTAATAGTGCTGAAAATGGGGGTTCAAAATTCGGGAAATATTTCCGAACGCTGCGCCGATTTTTTTTTCAGCAATAACTCGCTCCCAAGACAACGTAAAAAAAAGTAAAATGTTCGTCTTTTAACACTCTACAACGTTTGTTTGGACCAATTTTTCGAATTGTTCACTGTAGCTTAGCTATTCTTAGGGGAAAAGGCGGCTCTTCCTACAGAGGGTCCACCCCCTACTTTGAAATGAGGGGTCGGTTGTACATTTTCATGATTCTACTTAGTAATGGGATGTACTATGCAAAAAAAAACGTTCTTAAAAGTCTATTAACCCGATTATTGATAATTATTTGAGGTAATGGGAAATTTTCGAAACTGATTTTTTTCTGAAGGCTCTAGCTCCTCCCCATGACATCCTGAGAGAAAATGGTAAATGACAAAATTGTTCGTTTTTTAATGCTCTACAACTTTTGTTTCAACTATTTTTTCATAAGTGCGTAATTTCGAAAGTTATAGACGAAAAACCACAATTTGAACCCCCTTACTCCTCAAGGGGGGGGGGCTAAATTATGCACCAATTTTAGGGAAGTTCGGGAATCTTAAAATACATACCCTACTACGAAACTTTCCTTTTCTGCTATTTTTTTGGAGGGTCAAAACCTAAAATGACTGTACTACTATGCGATTTCGTTTTTTTTCAATTTTCTCCGCTAGTTTTGCCTGTAGGGATGTCATTTTGATCTCAGATTGTTTATCTGTGAAAAAGGAGCCTGAAAAATTTTTTCCCGGTAAATTGCGTCTATAACGGCCGAAATCGGCCGGTGGTCGAAATTAGGAAGCGGTCGAGATCAGAGCATTTTACCCTTAATAAGTCTTTACTTGAAGCTACGAGTTTAAAAATATGCTTCAAATAACTGAAAAAAAGAATAAACTTTTTTTTATAATAATACATTTATAATTATTAGAACTCCCACCTAAAATAAGTTTTTACTGAAAAAAATCATAATATTCTGCAACTAAAAATTACGAGTTCTAAAAAAATAAGCTAGAATTTTTTAAAATTTTATGCAACAGCGGAAGGCCGTTTGAATGAAAAAAGTGACTTTTGGCCAAAAAAGGGACTTTTAGTGACTTTTGGCCAGAAAAGGGACTTTTAGTGACCAACCCTGAAAATAGAGGACAAGTCACTAAAAAAGGTGACTCCGTGGCATGCCTGAAATCAAAAAAGTGAAGTTTTTCTTGAGTTTTATTCAAAATTGAACGCTCGTAACTTGTGATTCGAGCAAGATAGAAGAGTGGGGTTTGCATCATTGGGAAGGTCGACGTTTTCTCTTCTATAAACACTGCTGATCAACGGTACCAAAAGAGGACATACTTTCTAGTTATTAATAAAATTATAAAAAATCTTCAACTTTTATACACTTTTGTTTAAATATTTAATCCGGCAAATCTATCCTACTTCACCTATCAAAATTATCAACCGCATAAAGTTCGTGGAAAACGAGTGCCTATTTGGTTATACCAGTCAAAAAAAGTACATACAAGAAGTTGATGATTGAAGTAAGTAATCTTTTATTCAATTCAAGATGTTTCATATCTGACCGCACTCCTTTCAACCAGTGAGTATGCAACTCATTCCGAGTCCAAGCATCCACGCTTTCCAAACCTTGAAATGCACGGACTGAGTTATGCTCTCTGATTCTTTTTTTTTAATTCTGCTCGATATCTCCAACCGGTCGCTACCCCACAACCACCGCATCAAATATTCGAAAAAAAAGTGTAAGGAAATCGACAATTTTTTCTAATTTTGGGAATAACTGAAAAAGTTTTCCTCTTTTGGTACCATTACCTATTGGCGATGTTTCTAAAAGAAAAAACTCCCGACTTTTCTAATTACATCAACTCCACTCCTCAATCTTGCTCGAATCGAAAGTTACGAGCCTTCAATTTTATTTCAAATATCGATCACGTCAACCAATACTACTGAAGGAGTTTTTTAAGGGTATTCTTTACCTCGCGAACAGAAAGTGCGGTTTCGGGTTGCCTATAGCTCTTCCTACGCATTATGCCTACGTCACAAACCTGTAGTCGAATCACCATATGAACGACTAGAAATCATGATCTACCAGGGTGCATTCAGCGACAACGTAACGCTACGAGGTTCTCTTCAACACCCCCTGCATCCCTTACCTCGCATCCCTTATACCTTTAACCTTTTTAACGAGACAATACAATGGACAATATAAGAATTGTTTAGATTTTACCACTGGCTACTACACAGTAAACATATACGTATACGATGAGAGGTTGAAACACAGAAGAAACAGGTTACCTATTTTATTTTCTCGAAGCTCGAATATTTCTTTGCATAAAAATAATTTGAAGCTTGAAATCTCGTAATTTGTAGCGAATTAAGCGACCTACCAAAAAAACGATAGATACCAAAATTGTAGAGAATTAAATTTTCTTCTAGTAGTCAACGGTCAAAATTGTTCTGCATAGAAGTAACCGTTTTCACGGTACCATATTCTCAAATAAAGTTGAAAATTATTGTGATTTAACGAATTTTAATGTTCAACTTTACTTGAGAAATAACTCCTAGAAAAAAATTAGCTGAATAGAAAGGAAAATTAATTCTCTAAGACTTTGTTTCTGATTCTTTTTTTAATAGGATGCATAATTTGCCTAGAAAGGGTATAGCCGGTTAAGTATGGTCAGGCATGCCACACAGATTTTGGGGAAAAATAGTGACTTTAGTGGCTTTTTATGAGGCAAAAAGTGACCTGTTTTTCGAAAAAAATGACCAATTTTTCACTTTTTTTTCATAAATAAATACACCACCTTCCCAAAAAAAGTCACCGTCACAACTCAAACTGTATTTCTCTCTGTGATAGTACCGAAAATACTTTTTTTCTGAAACATTTTTTTATGAAGGGTAAAGGGTGCCATATTTCGACCACTTTTTTTCAAACTTCCACCAATCAAAAAATTAAGCTAATATTTTTTAAATTTTAAGCAAGAGCAGAAGGTCGTTTGAATGAAAAAAAAGTGACTTTAGAGTGAAATAGGGACTAATAGTGACTTTTGGCCAAAAAGGGGACTTTTAGTGACTAACCCTGAAAATAGGGGACAAGTCACTAAAAAAGGTGACTCTGTGGCATGCCTGTATGGTGGTTTGGCCTTGGAAACCGATCTGAATCGCTCCTACCCCAAAAGGTCACCCCAGATGAGAAACTATCGTGACAGAAATTTTGGACCCTAGAGCAATTATTTTGGGGGGAGGGGCCAAAACGTGTTTTTTTCCGTAATTTTTTCAATTTTTCGTCATTTTTTGCCAAATTTAGATAGAAATTTCGCGTTTTTCAGATGGATTTTAGAGAGTCTGAAGAACAAAACCAAAATAAGAAATTTTTTTGGGGCAATTTTTCGCCGAGTTATGGCGTTTTGAAAATTTTGAGCCGCCATTTTGAAGAAATGGTCAAACCTACAATGGAATTTTTTTTCTCAAAAAAAGTGTTATTTATCCATATCATATAAATTTCAAAAATTTTGGAGTGGTGGAACATTGTGAAAAAAAATTAAAACTGGACCCTCGCGTTGTAAAATACTCGAAATTCGCATATCTACGTACCTTACAAGTCATGGGAAATTTTGCAAAAAATATTATTTTTATAAAATTATTTCATCCCACTGCGGGCATTTTTGTAAAAAATTCGAATAACCGATACCTATTGGTATCGATTTCATATGAATCAAACCTCCTGAAAACAAATCTGCAGTCGAATTTCCATTTGAGCAACACTTTTTTTGAAAAAAAATTCCATTGTAGGTTTGACCATTTTTTCAAAATGGCGGCTCAAAATTTTCAAAACGCCATAACTCGGCGAAAAATTGTCCCAAAAAAATTCTTATTTTGGTTTTGTTCTTCAGACTCTCTAAAAATCCATCTGAAAAAACGCGAAATTTCTATCTAAATTTGGCGAAAAATGACGAAAAATTGAAAAAATGACGAAAAAACACGTTTTGGCCCCTCCCCCCAAAATAATTGCTCTAGGGGTCCAAAATTTCTGTCACGATAGTATCTCATCTGGGGTGACCTTTTGGGGTAGGAGAGATCCAGATGGGTTTCCAAGGCCAAACCACCATACTTAACCGGCTATACCCTTTCACTTTTCTACAGACAATTCATGAGAAAATGAACTAGAATTCGCAAACTCGACAAAATTTTACCAAAAAAACTTCACTATATGGCCTTTTCTGCAGTGGTGGAAAATTCTGAAATTTTTTGGATACTCCCAAACGTCTCAAAACCGATTGTAATCAATTTAGGAGTTCGAAAATACGTTATATTCCAAATTTCAGTATTTTCCCTAGATTAGATCCAATTGGTATATTTTGCAGGGCGATCAAGAAATTTTGAAAATTCGAAAATTCGCCAAAATTCGAAAAACGAACTTGAGCACCTGAAATTCATGATATGCGGTTATTTTATGATGTACCTTTGATTTATTTTTGTTTCGGCTCAAAATTTTACTTTCGAGTTGGGATACCTCTATTGTAACTTTTTTTTTCAAGTAGCTACAGTTGGGGCAACTCTCTTCAAGTTCGTTTTTAAGTAGGTACCTATCAACCTTGAATTATTTCTCAATTCTTAAACTGGATTTCTTATATTAAATTTTTCGAAATTTTCATGAAGAAAAACGACTTACATAATAGGCTCATTCCATGTCAACTCGACCAGGTTTTGACCTTGGGTCTTCCGATTTCGCTCAAAATTTTTTTACGAGTTCCTCTCGATGGTCTAATCAAGGAATCACCGTCATTTCGATCCTAATCCTTCAGGGGGGCGGGGGGTGGCCCTTGTAATTTTCGTATAATTGGGATTTTTTGCGAAATGACTCAACTTTAAAGGCGCATATCTCAAGTTCGGTAATGTCCAAGATGAATCTGTTCATGCGGTTTTGTAGAGAATTGAAAGCAGATTCAAAATTGATGATCATATTTTGAAAAGTCTAAAGTTGAACTTTTAAGATGAAAGCTCAACTTTCATGATAAGTACAAAACATGAGGGCCCCCATTTAAAAATCTGAAAAAATTACTATGGAGAGAACTTTTTATGTACTTTTCAACTAACAACTTTTCAAGATGGGATCTCAATACCCCTGGGGGAGGCACAGGGGTCCTCAATTTTGATCAAAATTCAAGAAAATGTAAAATGTGAAGTAATATATCGTTTTCTACTAATTCGAAGGCGCTGAGTTCGAATATGAGCTCAGTTTTTTCATCCGACCCCTCTGAACCTCCCTATCAGCCCCCTGATGGGGTTAAAATTCAAAAAAATGAAAAATCACGTGTGACGTGTCGTTTGTCAGGTTTTTGAGAGCGCTGAGTTCGAATATTTGCTTATTTTCCGGATTCGACCCTTGGGTGCAACCCTAGCCCCCAATTTTGAGAAAACACACGTTAAAAAAATAAATAGCATGTGATTTCGATTTCTACTAATTTGAAGGTGCTGAGCTTGATTATAAACTTACTTTATTAATCGGCCATCCCCATCCCCCCATTTTGACTTAAAAACTGCTAAAAAATTTAAAAAAACGATGTTTTTTTCAAAAATGGGGGCTAGGGTTGCACCCAAGGGTCGAATCCGGAAAATAAGCAAATATTCGAACTCAGCGCTCTCAAAAACCTGACAAACGACACGTCACACGTGATTTTTCATTTTTTTGAATTTTAACCCCATCAGGGGGCTGATAGGGAGGTTCAGAGGGGTCGGATGAAAAAACTGAGCTCATATTCGAACTCAGCGCCTTCGAATTAGTAGAAAACGATATATTACTTCACGTTTTACATTTTCTTGAATTTTGATCAAAATTGAGGACCCCTGTGCCTCCCAGGGGTATTGAGATCCCATCTTGAAAAGTTGTTAGTTGAAAAGTACATAAAAAGTTCTCTCCATAGTAATTTTTTCAGATTTTTAAATGGGGGCCCTCATGTTTTGTACTTATCATGAAAGTTGAGCTTTCATCTTAAAAGTTCAACTTTAGACTTTTCAAAATATGATTATCAATTTTGAATCTGCTTTCAATTCTCTACAAAACCGCATGAACAGATTCATCTTGGACATTACCGAACTTGAGATATGCGCCTTTAAAGTTGAGTCATTTCGCAAAAAATCCCAATTATACGAAAATTACAAGGGCCACCCCCCGCCCCCCTGAAGGATTAGGATCGAAATGACGGTGATTCCTTGATTAGACCATCGAGGGGAACTCGTAAAAAAATTTTGAGCGAAATCGGAAGACCCAAGGTCAAAACCTGGTCGAGTTGACATGGAATGAGCCAATAATATAACATACTTACGAGTAAGTAATTATTTTCAATTTTGGATTTTAATTTTTTTCGAAAGAGATCTCTCCGATTTTTATTTTTGAAAAACCGGCGTTCAATTTAAAAAAAGGAAATAAATTTTTTGAAATGAATGCTCTATTTATTTTCAATAATAAATTTTTTAAATGAATGTATGAAAAAAAACTATTTCTTAATAAGTTTTTTTAAATGACACGACTTTTCAAGTTTTTTTAAAAAAAAATCTTTTTCATTAATCAACAATTTTTTGATCTTGTTTGAAAAAAAAATTTCGTTGTTTTTCTATCACCAAATCAATTTTATTTTAAAAAAAATCAATATCGAGATTTATTTATAATTTCAATTTGTTAAACTAATATAATTTCAAAAAATTATATTTTCAAATTTTTAATAATTTGAAAATTATAATTGTTCATCTGATTTATTTTTCTATTCTTTTGGAGCCCTTCTACTATTAGCGAACCCTAGTTTCGCCTTCCCTTCCCCGCCGCCTCAGATGATCGTATGCAGGTATACGACTTTCGAAGTAAAAGAAATCTCACTTCACTCCTTGCTCTTCTTGGTGAAGGGTGAAGCATCGTCAATCTATATTAAAATAAAATCAGTTTGTGGTGAAGAACGATATCCCTCATACTTTAAAACCAAAATACTCTCACGAACCTACATTTTTTCTGCTGAACTGTTGGCTGGAATGCTGTCGTCATTATAAATGTCCCGCCACCCGCTTTCGTCTATCAATCTACTAAACTTACATACCGGATTACTTCGCGAATTTTAAATTTTTGAAAAAAAATTTTTTACAACATTGTTTAAAATAAGTAGATGAAGCAATGTATTTTGCCAAAATTTCGATTTATTCCTTCAACTGTTCATTACACTGCTCGCGACTTGCCGCTTTTCTGGCCCATTTCTGAGTAAACTAATTAATAAATACGAAAAATCTCAAAATACATTGCTAGATAAAGGTTTGAACATTACATTAAAACAAACCCCATTCAAATCCGTTCATAATTTGCGGAATAATCCGGTATATAAGTTGGGTGTTTTTTCCCACCCGCATTTACTTCTAACGCGGTGTAAAGAATACCCTTAAGGAGAAACTCTTCAGATGAAGTCTGCAATGACAGCAGAAACATTTAATAAACTAAGCTAATGTCGTGAGGATAGTGCCTTCTATCGATGAAAGCTACAAGCAGCTTGTGATCGTTCTGCCCATTTTTCGAAAATTGAAGTTAAGGTAGCCAAAAACTTAACGTCAAAGTTGCAGAAAATACTCATTTTTCGAGGTTTATTTTGCGACAGAATGCAACTTGGAAAAAAAAATTTGCAAGACGGGTGTACCTATAGCAGAAAATTTAGGTGAAAGGATTTATCGGATTTTGGAAGCCACTTTGTAATTCTACTACCAGATGGAACCATAGTACAAGTAAGTAATATTTTATTCAAAACTACAACTCTTATAACTCTTCATATGCTTTGAAAATTTCTCAAAAAAATGCAGGGTAAATTTGTTCAAATGTAGACGGATTGATTACAAGTGAATACAGACGCGATCGAGCTGTTATACAATCAATTCATATATCAGCAGGAATCGATACCAGCTCGGTCATTCATATCTACGAATTTTCCCCATTAAATTTCCATCGAGACTGCCGTACACCTCAGAATTCACCTCAAATTACTCCCACCAATCTCATAAAGCTAAAACCTCTCGACTAAAACGCATTTCTCAAAATCTGCCCGTCTCGAAACAGAGCCCGAAAAATATATAAAAACAGAATCCACTCCGACGAGAAGCATCTTCTAAAAAAATGTAAATTTCGCTCCAAACTATACACTCGACGACCGCCGAGCGACTCCAATAAACGTTTATTTATAAGACTATAGAAAAATTTCGCGACAAGAAGTGAAATATAGCGCTGTTTAAAAGGCTGCCGTGGCACAAGCGAACGAGACGAAACCAAGGGAGAGGGAAAAGTTTAGAAAACTCGTATCGTAACCTGCTATACGGTACGATACAAAGCGTATATACGATTATATGGAACAATAAGTGGAAAACTATGTTTTCAAAGTTAAACTTTCATAGGAAATGACTCGCCCCGTAAGTAACAGTTTATTTAACGCGCTTTTATATCCATTATATACAATAAGTAAAAATGAAATCATCGCGTAAATCGGCCGTCCCGACTGTCGGAGTCGCAATAAGCAACGAGTAGGCGCTTACGGTGGTATCGGCAACAGCAGCGGGATGGTTCGGTCGCCGTCGTGAAAATATCTTCGTCATTTTTCCCACGCTTCGTTTCTACTCATTTTTTACTCCGCATAGTATTTTTTGCCAGCTGAATTCGCAGAATTTTTTGCTCAATTGATTGTCACATGATGCAACTATTTTGTTAGTAGTATATTTTGATTTAATATTATTTCAATTTTTCAAATGATTAATTTAGACAGAGGCCTACCGACCTAGGGGGTGTCCCCCTCCAGCATTTTCCAGTTGGCAAAGTTGGGTGAATTTGGCAAAAAGTTGGCAGAAAAGCTCGAGTAATAGAATTGAGAAAAATTGTGAAATATTGAAATTAAAAAAAAAACAATTTTGAAATGGCAGTGTTGTAAATTTTTGATTAGAAAATTTCGTAGGTACCTATACCTATGTGCGATTTGTAAAATGATACATGGCATCCGTATATGCGCATGTTGGCTATTCATGGGCGTGCAGACATTGTCCGGTAGGGTGCGTGGGTGGTGGTGGTTGATGGAAAAAATCAATGAAAGTTGGAAAATTCGCAAAAAAAAACCACGAAATGAAAAAGGCAAAAAAAAATTATTAGAGATACAGACACCTAATATGCATTTATTTTTTTATTTTTATCTTCCTTCTAATCGCATTATAATACCTAAGCAAATTACAAATTTAGCTATACTTAGATGTAGTTGGTGATTGATTTATACCTATCTGTTTTGAAAAACAGTACCATAGATGAAAAATCAAAAAGAATTTTTTAAATTTTTTCCCCCCTATTTACTAACCTTAGGGCCGGTTGTACAATCAATAGTTAACCAACAGTTGGTAGTTAACTGATGGTTTCCACCAATGAGAATTCGTGAATCCGTTGGTTAACCATCAACCGTTCGTTAACTATTGAATGTACAACTAGCCCTTACTAGAATAATAAGTTGTTCTTTCAATAAACAAATTCTTAAAAAATTTTATGAAATAGATTTCAAACAGTTTTAGACGAATAGATTTTGGATTTCTTTTTTCATTTTGAAAAATTTAACTGCAAAGTTTTTAAAAATTATTTCATTTAAACAATTTTTCTAAAACTTAATTTTAGAACCTTTTTAATGAAGTAACTTCACGTTTTGATTTTAAAACAGGATTTCAAGTTTTTAATTTTTCTCGAAGTTGATTTTGATTTTTATAATAGGTATAAGTACTTTTAGGTTCAACGGTTCAAGTAACGTGTAGTTAAGCAGGGTCTCATCTAAAAGGGCAGAAGGCAAGTAAGTCCTCAAAACAATTTTTTTGGGGACCTTCTTTCAGAAATCATAATCCAAGTCTGAAATTACTCCCCAATATCACGATCCAAATCACAATTCTTCAACCCATTCCTAAAATTACCCCCCAAATAAAAAATTTTCAAAAACTTTGGCCTCGCTGCGATCGAGCTTACTGTATTTTTCTTTTCATAATTTTAAAATAATTCAAATCCTACAAAAGTGATTTTGTTCGTACATTCTATTTTCTTGAAACCCATTTTCGATGTTTGAAAATCAAAATTTTCAAAAGCTTTGGCCTCGTTGCGCTTGGCCTTGCCATATTTCTTTTGTTAAAGTAAAAGTAGCCAATTTTTCATTTAAGTTACATGATCCAAAATATTGTTTTATTGCACCTTACATTTGAAGTTTTCTGAAATTTTCGACCTCGCTTCGATCGGGCCAATTTCATTTCTCTCACATTCCTATTAAAACTGTGTTAAGTACAAAATATTTCTTATTAAAGTTTTAATTTTCTTGAAATTTTTCACCCTCGCTTCACTCGAGACGAATAAGACAATTCCAAAGTGTTTTTCATTTACAATAAAATTGACCAGGGGAAAAATTTGAGATTGTAACATTTTTTTGTTATTATTATTTTTGAATCTGTTTTTATACCAAAAAAGTGGTAATTGCTATTCCTAAATAAATTTTTTTAATGAATATTGCTTCCTTGCAATGTTTTGAGAAAAATTAGTACTGGTAAAATTTTTAAAAAAATCAATTGACAAATTTGGAAAAATTAGTTGGAAAATTTGAAGCCCCCCCCCCCTCAGAACATGTCGCTTCGAGAGGCCTCCGAATTCAGATAATACAATCAAGTGTAAATTGTAAGTAAGCTATTATAAAACTTTTCTAGAGTAATATTTTTTGTAATTCATTTTTTCCATGGGGTATTTCTTTTTCATTCATTTAAATGATAGTGTACAAGATAGAGATGCAAACGTGAAACAATTGTGTACACAATAATGAATCAAAGAAATCGGAGACTCCAATTACAAGGAGGAAAAATGAAATTTCCTATTTATGTGTTTGTAACAACCTCTCTAAATAGATGGTTGGAAAAATTTGACGAATTGGTCAACTATTAAAATCCGGACTGATCAAATCCTTTCGGTCGCTCAGCAATCAACACTTTGTAATTTCTTATCATCATCTGAAAGAGGGAAACTGGTGAGTGATGAAATAAACAATTTCGGATTTTGTAGCCGTTTAAATTTTGAATGGTTGAATTTGCAAAAATTATTGAATATTATTCAAAAAATGTGTAGTTAAATTACCTGATTGAACAAAATTTGAAATTATTTCATCACTCTCCAATTATTTACCTCTTTCAGATTATGATAAGAGGCTAAAAAGATTTGAATATTGAACGACCTCCGAATTGAAGAAGAAGAAATATATTTTCATTGGTTCTGTAGTGTAAGGTTTTTCCATAACTTTATTCTTCTTTGCAGTATCGGCAATTATTAAAATTACTGGAGATGTGTAAGTTGATAAGATTAAGACTGTCCCTTATTGGTTTCGAAAAATACTTCAGATCTTGACATTTACTGGAAAAACTTGCTTATTTCCATTTCAAAAAATTTCGCGAATTTCGTTTCCTTCTCGTGACTAGCAGTTGACTGATTGAATATACTCATTTTTTAAAAATGAAAAAGAATTCATTTTCATTTTAAATAAGATACGCGGTTTCATCTAAAAAAAAATGTCACGTGGTTCTGGAAATTCCAAGCTCCTATAACATAGCGACGCCCTAGAACTAAAATGGTCCAAGTGTCACTTTTTTTCAAAAATGAGGTTTGTATAATTTTGGATTCAGTGAATCAAGCTGTATCGATTAAAATATAAAAAAAAACGTAAAAATTAATGTAAAGCTAAAAAAAGTGTTTAAAATTTGCGAAGTCCATAAGCGCAATGCAAATTTTGTTACGTTTTTTGGATTTCCTGCAAAAAATTCAATTTGGCACTTGGGCCATTTCAGAACTAGGCGTCGATAGACAATTCCCACGCAAACTTAGAATTAAGTATGCAGATTGAAAAAACGATACAAGAAATATTTTCCAAGAACGGTTCGTTGATTTTTATTAATGTTATTGACACTACTGGCAAAGGTTCGGTTACTGTAATTTTGAAAAAACTCGAGGAAGATGGCTAAAAAATTGAAAAATGTCGTGGGCAACGTATGATAGGTAATGGTGCTAATATGGCAGGTAAACACATACAAAGGCGTATAAGAATCAAAGAATCTGCGACTTTCATACCAGTGCGTTTCAACGCTGGAAATCAGATGAAACAGGTACTTATTTAAGCAAAAGAATACCTATCCTTTAGTTATTAATATTGGAATTTTCTGACCAACTCAGCTGCTGATCTTTTTGGGACGATTCAAGAAAAAAATTACGGATTTGTCGTTGAGAAAAATCAGTTTGCAGTGTGCTGCCCATAAATTGAATTTAGTAAGTGTGAATACAGCTAGAGCACGTTTTGAGATTGTAAATTTTTGACATTGTTCAGTGAATATACGTGTTCTTTTATGCATCAACACCAAGATGGAATAATTTATTACTGCAGCAGCATAAAAGCCCAAAACATGAAAATTTAAAAACTCATTTGGTCATTTGGACACAAGATATAGGCTTTGAAGCTTTGAAATATAATACTGTAAATTCTCTGTTGAAAGAAACTTTGGGAGATGGAATGCTATGTCCACTACACAGGGAAGAAATGCATAAATATTAGTGATTTTTTTTTATACATTCAAGTAAATAAGTTTATTTATTTCATTTCGGGTTAATTTACCCAGGTACACAGAATTCATGCACGTATATGGTAATCGTGCAAATATGGCGATATATTTCGGGGTTATTCGAGGAAATTAACGTTGCCACCGTTAGCAACATACAACACTCCAGATAGAAAGAGAAAACAAGCGAAACAATGTTGAATTAGTACGCGCCCAAACTCACCGTTCAGAGGTTGGTTTAATTGTTAAAGTAATGGCATAGCCATTTGTAGCATTTAACTAATTAAAACACACGTTTGCTACGTGGAATCTATTATTTAAGTAAACCTCGTCGCGTAGGTAAATAGCGTCGAGTGAATTGCATCGTATAAAATAGCTCTGTTGTACATTTAACTTATTATACCAACATAAAGTTGATCAAGTGGTTTATCTAGTAGAAAGTTTCATTTTTTTCTTGATAATTTAGGATTAGTTGGAAGAGTCCGCATAGGATTCACAAAATCCTCGGGCAATTTTTGGTCAAGTTGAAATCAACCAGGCTAAGACGGCTATTATTTTTCTCTTGCTCATTTCAAAACCCAAATTTGTCAGAAATGCCTAATCATTGAAACATTTGTTGCAAGTGTTTCATTTGTCATCCATCTTTCTTTCGAACTTGTAAAAATATGTGACGCCGCATACGAAAAGGGGACATTGCCCAAAAAAACGAGTTTTGAGTTAGTGATTGATCCTTCTATGAAATTTCACGTAGAATCCGATAAAAATATCGCCAGTTCGATTACTCGACTTTAAAGTGTTGAAAAATGGCTTTTAAAAAAGGCAAAAAAAATGTTGAGAGAAATACTTTAATTTAGAGACTGTAAATTAAGACATGAGAAATACGTTAATTTAGAGAACTGAAATGAAATTCAAACCAGTGAATTTTTTAACCTACAGGTAAAATATAAATTTTTTTAAAAAGTAGTGAGAACATTTTTTAAAGTTCAGAAAATTAGAATCCCTTCTTTCAAAAACTCCAATTTTTTTGAAAACTGAACGAATTTTTAAAACGTGGAAATTTTAATAACGTATTGCGCAAGACTTAATTTAGAGTGTCTAAATTAAGGTATTTCACTTAAAATTTTTTAAAAAATATCAATCATTAAACTCGAAACATTTTCCAATTATTTTAACTAATTTCGATTTCACTTGTTACAGATTCGAAGGGGATGGCATTATTGAGGTGCCCGCTCCCCTCCTCAGAAATTTGGTGCTAAAAGTTGCAATTTTAGAAAATTTATGTCGATTGGACTACGGCAACGGCGGCGGCGGTGGCGGTGGCGGTGGCCGTTACGATGGCCCTGACGGTGGCCCTGACGGTAGCCCTGACGGTGCCGGTGGCGGTAGTGGAACTCCCCTTCCCAGGGTTAGGAGTTCCTTCACTGTCCGAAAACGGGTTGGCCGCCCCCTTGGATCAAAGGTAAGATTTTTAAACATTGAACTTTAAACTTTTATGGGCATAGTTCGCATTCCGTTTTGCCTATACGCGCCGTGGCCAATTTACATTACGCTTATGGGAGTTCATGAAAAGACCATCGCGAAAAATGTATATTTCAAATTTGAGCCCATTTCATCACTCTCATTTCAAGTAAAGTAATATTTCATGAACTCCCATAAACGTAATGCAAATTGGCAGGGGGCGTGTAGGCAAAAAGATATGCGAACTATGCCCTTAATAAAATTTAATTTTTTTCAGTAAGTGTTTGAACAAATTCTGTTTTTTTTTTTCAGAATAAGAAAAGAAGAACGGATTAATGGTGAAGATTAAGTATTTTATTTGTTTTGTGTTTTTTTTTTCATTTTTTGTAATTTTTGGAAGTTTTTATCATTGTTTTTTTTTAAAGTTCCAATTTTTATTTGTTGTAATTTTTGGAAGTGGTACCATTGTTTTTTTTTGCAAAGTTCTAATTTTATTTTTTGTAATTTTTGGAAGTTTTTACCATTTTTTTTAAAAAGTAATTTGTGTTTTTTTTTCATTTATTGTAATTTTTGGAAGTGGTACCATTGTTTTTTTGCAAAGTTCTATTTTTTATTTGTTGTAATTTTTGGAAGTTTTTACCATTGTTTTTTTTCAAGTTCCAATTTTTATTTGTTGTGATGGTATGACAAAAATTTTTCAATTTTTGAAACAAATCAAAATTTTAGGTTTTGAAGATTTTTTTGAAAAATTTTACGTTTTCCTCTGTTTTGTGATTGCACTTACCACATTCATTCATCATTATTCTTACATTCTTATAATCTTTATTAAATTTTGGCGACAGTACAAATTTTAAAAAACAATTAAACAAATGAGACGCAGCCAGGGATACCCGACCATATGTCGGAAAATTTTTTTTTCGTTTTTTTGGCTCTTTAAGTAGTACAGACTTGTACCTTTCGAATAGCGCAACCCGCATTAAAAAAGGTTGAGAAATGAATTTTCTATGATTTTTCAAAGTTTGTCAAAAAATGATTTTCAAAAATCAAAGTTTTGAGAAAAATGCAAAACAAAATTTGAAACTGTTTTCAATGAATAAAAAAAAATTATGTTCTGTAAACGACTTTTCTCATCGGAAATGGTTTATTTACGTCCTCTTACATCACTTTAGGTCATTGACCCCTTCCAGAAGTTGCCGGCATCGAAAATCGAAACTATACCATATGTCGGGAATCATCTTTTTTCAAGAAATAATGACATTTTTGGTACAAAATTTGTTTTTTTAATAATCGTACACCACTGTAGTTCATTAAAACGAACCTGAAATTACGTGCATTGAGAAATGAAATCATAGTGCAAGTCAAACAACTTTACAAACCAAACGGTGAAAATCATGCTTTGAAAATTAGTGTTCAACAAATATCCGGATAATCGAAATGAAGAGTTTCAAAGGGAAAAAATTGAATTTTCAATTTCGATAATCGATTTTTCAATTTCGATTTTTCGATTTCGATAATCGATTTTTCAATTTCAATTTTTCGATTTCGATAATCGATTTTTCAATTTCGATTTTTCGATTTCGATAATCGATTTTTTAATTTCGATTTTTCGATTTCGATAATCGACCTTTAAATTTTGTGAGGGTTCGTGAAAGAATTCGGGAACTCTCGGAAAAGTTCAACCGTTTTCGGGATGTTTTCGGAGCTGTTCGGCAATTTCCGTGTGATATCCGGATAATCCAAATAGTATTTGGTATTTGGATAATTATCCGGATATTTGTTGAACACTACTACGTTTCAATAATAATGAAAGTTGTAAATTTTAACATATTTTTATAAAATTCCGACATATGGTATGGTTTCAATTTCTCAGAGGCTTTCAGCAAAATTCGTTTTTTAACCAAGAAGATGACACTTTTGGGACCTGAACCTATTCTCATATGAAAGTAGAGGGTTCATAGTATACAAATTGATAAAAAAAAAATTTCCATATTTTTGGTCATTTTTTCTTAATTTGCGTTTTTTTCGAAATTTACTTTTCCGACATATGGTCGGGTATCCCTGGCTGTGTCTCAAATGGTAAATTGAATGTAAATGTGGAAAAAAATTTGAAAAACGAAAAGAACAGAACAAAAAATAACGGTTCGGGAACAGAAACCAAGAACCAAAAAAAGTGGAGAACCGAAACAGAACCATAACAAAGATCCTAAAACCAACAAGAACGGAACCGAAACCAAAAGCAGGAACGAAAATGCCAAGAACCGAAACAGAAAACAACATTTTCTTTCAGAGCAGAACTGAACGGAAACCAAATAATTTGGTTCTCACAACACTGATTGAGGAACAACGCATTCAAGCGAAATTTATTTGTTTTAGTGTCTAGAATAAGAATCAATCATAAGTTTCCAAAAAGTGAGATTTTTCTCTTTTCTCTCATTTCCATGAGGGTTTTAGACGCTCTAACCGAAAGGAAAAGAAAACGTTACCCATAGCGATGCTAATGTACCTGTGCGACGAAGAAAAAGAATACGTCGCCAGGGTATACTCAGAATAAAATTTTTTTATTCAAAATTCAAAACCTTTTAACAAAATATCTGTCATTTAATTCTTGAATAATGATTGCAATGCCAAAACGAACCGCCGATACCTGGAGGGGAAGGAGGAGAAATTAAGCGATAACAAGCAACCGGCTACATCCTATGCTAAAAGCAATCCTCATTCCTCCGAAAACCAGTCACTGACGACATCGTGCCTTTTTATGTGCAAAGTGATTCGATATCTTTCTCCTACGATAATTTCTAAATGTTCAATTTTTTCTATATCTACTTCTTTTTTCTTATGTTATTTCCGTTCCACTCAGACGCTCTAACACAATTTTAAAACGATTATGGCTCCGTCGCCTGCCACAACGCCTGCAAGAACTCGTCACAGGTCAATAAGAATCAATCATAAGTTTCCAAAAAGTGAGATTTTTCTCTTTTCTCTCATTTCCATGAGGGTTTTTTGGGCTAGGAAGAGTTGAAATAAAAATCGAAGGACAAATCCTACTTCACATCCGGGACTAAATTCGCAATTAAAAGAAATCCCATCAGGTCAACCTGAGTCCTGAGCTCAATAATTGTACACGAATAAAGTTTCTACCGCATTGTCAGATACCCTTACCCATCTTTCTTTATCTCAACCCTCATCCCGATTTTTACTTCGTTAACGAGAGAAAAATTCCATAAATCGTGCACACGTGGTGGCGGTTTTTCCATCCCACGTTAGTCCTCTTACTCCACAACACTTGAGCTAACCCCGTATACGTATAAAATTACCCCAGAAGTAAACTTTAGACCTACGTACATCGTAGAATTGGTATAGGTAGTCGTACACCTACCAAGCTTTCGCATACAAATAAGAGTGTAGGTGCTGGGGGAAGCGACGTCATCGTCATCGAGCAGGGGGTACAGGTACACCTATACGTGGATAGGTAGACGTAACGCGGCGAACACCGAAATGGAGGAGAAACAAGATATAATTCTACGCGAAAACTAATATTTCACGTTAGTTAGAAGTTTGGAAACAGAGCGAGAGGGCAAGACGAGGGAGAGATTTCTGTCAGCGGGTAATATGTCAGCCGGGCGAGGACGAGGGCACGGGCGGCTTCGGCAAAAGTACCGGTACTCGTGCGGAAAGCTGAATTATAACCACAGTTAGTCCCCATACTTATCTTTTCCGCAGGTAAAAGGCGTGCATAAATATTTCATTTTGCCGCCGCTCACCTATACGAGCGCGTCTTGCGGCTAAAAAGGCACAAAGTTTTTTTTCCACCGCCGAAGCACGATGCGATGCGATGTAATTCACGGAGCAAAAAAAATTACCTACGTAATTTCGACGACCACGCGGTCGCCTTTTTTCCCAACACCCCCCCCCCCCCAACCACGATTTTTATTTATCGCTGGAAACTACCACCGCCTCTTCGTATATTGCATTGTGTTCTTTTTAAAAATGAAAAAAAAAAAACGCAAACCGCGAATCGCGAGAGTATAATACAAGGCACTTAAATAGGTTACACCATTCGGAGCTTTTGTTTTGGCCCGCGATACAGATAAAGTTACCAACAACGTCGGTACACGAGAAAGATAGAAAGACAGAGGCGATATAAACGCGTGTTCGTTTACGCGTCTCTCAAAATTCAACTACACGCGATCGACGGGGCGACGAGACGGGCTCGGGCGTTTGGATGAAATGAGACGGGGATGACGAGAGGATGTGAATCGGAGCACGTCGTAGTTGATGTTTCTGTTTCAACGGTTTTAATTGTATTAGCAACAAGTCACTTTGACGAGAGAAATACAGCAAACTTACGACACACCAAATTGTTGTTAAAGCAAACGTAAATTTCATCTTCGACAAATTCGCTCCGCTCTGTCTCCCTGACCTTTCGCGTTCCAAGTTGCTATAGTTCGACTTGCTCTACGATGCTGTAGCAACTTACATATACGTCGAGCTTTCTCCCCTTTTTTCCGTTTCCTTCCCGAATGTATTCCGGGTTTTCTCTAATTCGTTGTTGATACGTAATACGATTACGTACGCAATTTCGTTTACTTATGTACACGTGAAATTAAACGAGTGCAGAGGAAATTAACGCTGCTTAATTTCGCCATTGTTGCTGTTGTCAAGCGCAGCTGGTGGAATTTGGAATATGGCGATTCGATGTATTATATTTTTTGAACATTAGGCATGGTAGGTCATGGTGTGAAATATATATGCCAGAAAAAAAAAGTTATTTGATTCCTACTCGTCGATGAAAAAGCTTAAACTTCAAATTTTAGAAACCAAGATATTTCTGAATCTACTTTTGCAGTAATTAAATTCATCATTATAGTCATAGATTTCAAAATTTAAAATTCTCATACAGAAATACAAAAGCAAAAAATGAATCTCCTCCTCTCCTCTCTCACTCTACAGGAGCTGGGATGGAAATTACGATAATTTTCGAAACTGGCGAATAAAATTTTAATTTATTGGCAAAATCGAAAAACACCAGGTCAAAAATTACCCTTCAACATTTTATAACTTTTTATCAAAACGTGAGATTTTGAAACATTCGGCAAAATTTTCATTTTACAGGGTGTCTAACAAAATGTGTTGAGCAAAAAGCTTGACTTAGCTTGACCTTTTGGAATGGCTTTTCGCATTTTTGCATGACTTTACCCGCACCCCCCCCCCGTATAAGTCATAGATTACAAACAAAACAGTAGTTATGTTTTCAAGTAAACGATAAAAGATAGAAATATAGTTCACGAGTACAAAGTGATTTTATAAAATTAAGTTCAACATGAAAACAACAATAATCAGGGACGAAATTTGGACAAAAATCTCGACGGATGAAAATGAAAAATTTGCCGACCAGTTATATTGAAACTAGAAAACAAAAATTCTTCTCTTTTTTTGCGCGACTTTTATTACTTCTAAAAAAATTTCGTAAGTAATGGTATATTCATGTTTAGGGAGTTCGAAATATACAAAATTGACCCCAAGAACGCCGACTTCGCCCAACCTTACCACATAGAGGGGCTGAAGCCTCAAAAGACCACCCCTTCTCGTATCCCTGATGGTAAATTTTGAGTGGCTCTCGTTCTCAAAAATGTTATTTTGATCTCGTTGTTCATCATACCAGCGTTCCTGCTTCTTTCATAAAACCCACTTTTCTTGAAAAATTTGCAGTTTGCGACTGTTTCTGTTCTGTTCTTGTGTGTGGGAGGGGGGAAGGGGGATAGATAACCGCATGCCCCACAGTAAAAACAGTTGCGCCCCTAGCACCATATGCCTACGTCACCGAAGAAATTATATTATTGCATTTGTTCAAAATAACATCGCTAAAACATCAATTTCATACTATAAAACACCAAAGGTATAATGGGGAGGGACGTACCTCGTGTAGGGGGGGGGGGGTTCGTACAAAAATTTTCATAGAATCAATTTTATGTGAAATTTTACGCTCTTCAAAATTGTATAGAGCTAATTATTCAAAAAAAGTGACAGGAAACGAGAAAAATGCAAGAAACTGATTTTGGGGGCAAAAATGTGGACCTGGGGGGAAATGCACCGAGCCGATTTTGTCCGGGTTTTTGTATGTTGATTAGGATACCTTCCTGAGTACTTTGGCTCAAAAAAATGTTTTCCTCCATTTTATTCCAAGTGAAATCCTAATTTGACTGGACTAAAATGTGTTGCGATGATTTTTTACCCAATTGTCAACAATGAAGGAGCTAGAGCAACACCAAAAATGAATAAACTTTGAAATTTCGGGATTTTCACAAGTTTTCCGACATTAAATATTGCTAATCGTTTTATTTCGATGCAGGGCAATCAAAAATCACCTATGATGATTATTTACATTTCAATGTTTTATGTAATCATTCTTAAGATGAAGTTTTTTTGGCTGTGGGTGAAAGCCAGGATACTGCTAACGAGATGCTACAGAGCTCTGTTAACAGAGTGTTTGAGTGGACTAGAAGGTGGAGAATAGTGCTTAATCAGCAGAAGTCAGTCCATGTTCTGTTTACTCTACGCCACTCAGACAGTTTCAAACGAGTGTATATGGCTGGGGAACCAATCCCACAGGCTGACAGCGCAAAATATTTAGGAATGCACCTGGATTCGCGTCTATCCTGGAAGGTCCATGTAAAAATGAAGGCTTCCCAAATTAAAAATAAGGTACGGGACCTGTACTGGCTTATAGGTAGGCACTCGACTTTGGACCTATAGAGTGCAAAATTCTCATTTATAAGCAAATAATAATGCCGATCTGGACATATGGCCTCGTACTGTGGGGATGTGCAAAAAAATCGAACAGAGACCTTATCCAACGGAGACAGAATATCATTCTGAGAACCTTGGTTAATGCCTGTCAATTCTCTAGAAACGACGATATCCACTCCGACCTTGGCCTACCAACAGTGGATGAGCTTCGCGAATCACACGTGGAAAAGCACAAAGCTCGCCTTCGTACTCACGTCAATGCTGAAGCTACCAGGCTACTCAACACTGAGAACGACAGAAGACGCTTGAAGAGGACAAAGCCCCTTGAGTACTGTCCATAGGAGGGTAGCCACTGGGCTTCCCCTCCCCCACTCGTTATTTAAGCTAGTATTTAACATGGAAATTATTTATGTCTCGAAATGTAAGATTATTCCTCAATAAATGAAAAAAGAAAAAAAAAAAGAAGAAAAAAAAAAGATGAAGTTTTTTAAAATTATAATACCTAGAATTTATTTGTTCTAACAAAATGTTCATATCTCTTTTTCCCCTTCAATTTTGAAATTAGGCAAAAATTATTGCAGACGAACTTGTTTAGTTTCTCGAGGTATTATATTTATACTTACACCATGTAAGTATCAAAATAATGGATAGGAAAAAAAGGTGTCCATTTCAAATCTGGTAATGTTGTCACCAGGAAACAGATACAGTTGAAAAACCATCAGAAACATCCGATCGACAAAACGAAGCACTTTCGACAGCAAGTTCTGATTCAGCTCATGAACCCATAACCGAAAATGTGAGCGCCGAAGCTGTAGTTCTTGACAAAAGTAATGGATAAACATGGCGAAACTCATGACGAAGCATCTCAGACAGAAAGTTAGTCTCATATCCAATAATCAGAATTTTTTGATTCGCGGTTTCTATTTTTTTTGCGGAAACATAATTGCACCTTTGATTTTGAATACAGAAAACGTATTTATCAACTGCTTCAAGTTTCATAAAATGTATAAAATTATTCAAAATACATAAAATATTTTATACCGTTTTTTTTTTCAGTTTTTCCTTTGTATAATTACCAAATTTCAATTTTTTTTAATTTTTATTGCCCTATTGCTGAATTTTAGTAGATGAAGTGCTATCGACAATACATACCTATTAGGTACCCCACGACAGTTAGGATTGACGTTTCATGAATACCTAACTGAAAATATACATTTTTTTCCATTTTGATGAAAGAAGGGGGGCATAAAACTTCCACAGCAAGCAGGGATAGTTTCCCACAGCTACTCAATTGTTATTTTTTAAAATGTTTTTATTATTTTCGAATGTTATTAATTTTTTTGGATATTTTTAAAATTATTTTAAATATTTTTTTAGCCTCATTTTTAAATATTTTAATCGTTGCAAGTAAAAATTCAATTGTAATTTTTAATGGTTTTATTATTTTCAAATTTAAAAAAATTGGTTGGATAGTTTTGAAGAAAATGGGACAAAAACATGAAAAACTAACTTTACGGGAAAGAACTTTTAAAAGAAAAAATTTCAATTTACAAAAAAAGTTGAGCTTTTGAAGGCTGAAAAACACGTTTTCATAACTATCAAGTCGAGGGACCTCAACACCTGTTTTCCACACCCGATAATAAGGATATAAAAATCATCGCATGAACAACAGCGAGTGAGAAATTCGGATTCATTACTTGGGGATCGCTTTAATTTTCACATTCTCTCAACGTCTACCCGCAAATAGGAAAATCGAAAAAAATAATGAAACTGTGCAGACATGAATAGTTTGAAAGATTTTTCCCCAGGTAAGTTGAAAAAATTCACTTCAATAATGAAAACCATCAGGTGATTTTGTGATTTTGATGAAACGTTTTTGTGCGATTTCTCACTTCATTTCAAAGTGGGAAATTTTATTATATTGATTGCTTTATCGAGTGTTTACCTATGATCACTTATCACATCACATGCTTCTGGTCTTCTTATTTAATAATCGTTCTGATCAGAACGACTGGGTAGTAAAGTCACCGTGGTATTTTGATACCACAGCCTTTTACATGAATTCTGTCACCCACCATGATGACGTTCCAACGTCAAATTAATACCCAGTGTACTCTGAAAAATCGCAATTTGCAACTTGACGCGATCAAAAATACACCAAATTCGTCATTTAAATCGACGAATCAACATTTATCAATATGTAAAGGTAGCATAATTATTTATCCACCGGATGGACCAAATACCCAGGGATCTCCTAATGATCGAGGAGTCCCAATAAAGTCGATAGTTGAACATGCTGTCGACATTGTACCTTTGAAGACGTTAGCACGACTTCAGCCACATTTACCAATATTGAACCTCATATAATTAATAAGACCGTGTTAGGATTATAGGACCATATTAAACACCGATAATACAATCAATACAAAATAATTATAAAAAATACGTTTCGTACGAAGTGAGTTCATCACCAAACCTCTTTTAGCGTACAATAAATGTCGCCTACGTATCTTACTCGGAGTTACAAAGATGTTTTTAATACATATAAGTGAATTTTTTCAAACTTTACATAGATAATAAAAATATTTTAAAAATTGATGATTTAATCTATCTGCATTTAATTCATCATATTTTTTCTATACCTGGTAACATTTTTTGGGGGGAGGGGGATTTTTTTGGAAAATAATCCTATTTCAAGGTGCCAAAATTCATACATTGCGGAAATGTTTCTTGGTTTTATTCTCAGCTAGGGAAGAGTCTGTGGTTGATTTGTAAAAAAAAAAACTTTTTTTCAAAAAATGAACATGGTTTTTGAGAATATATGCTACTGAAGACGGATTTTTAACACTTCTAATCCCTTTCAAAAGATTTGAGGCAAGGAAGGTGGTAACAAAGTACATATACTGGAAAGTGTATTATTATTTATGAATTTATCAACTCCTTACCGAAAGTAATTCAATTGGTGGGTTCCGTTTTCACCCTACCGTACTCGAAATAGGTTGAAAGGGTCTACGTGTTGTCGATGGTCGACTACGAAGGGATGAGTATTTTAAATTATTGAATCATTTTATATTTTTTATAAAAATATAATTTGAAATAATTATTTTAAAATAAAGAATATTTTCAATTCTTTTTGTATCAAGATTAAATTAAATTTTTTTAAATAGAACGGTAGAACAACAGCTCTATAAAATTTTCGGTTGTGGCCTTTTCCTGTAGATCAAATGTAAGTATGAAAATCAATCCGGAATCGATTTAAAAAAATTCTCAGAGTAATTCACCATGCACAGATGAATATTCAAATCGACAATGCTTTTGACCCACAATTAGGTATATACAACTCTGAGCATTCATTTTTTAATTTTTAGTAATGATAGATGAAGTTCAAATTTTCACTTAATTCAGTACAACGAAGTTGGAGATCGCCCAAAAATGAAGTTTCCATGTTTTTTGAATCTATGGACTTATGATTTGTACACCGTACGAGAAGATATTGTGGTAAAATTTGGAAAAAGTTATGAAAACGTGTTTTTCAGCCTCAAAAAGCTCAACTTTTTTTGGAAATTGAAATTTTTTCTTTTAAACGCTTTTTCCCGTAAAGTTAGTTTTTCATGTCCCATTTTCTTCAAAACTATCCGACCAATTTTCTTTCTTTTTTTATTGTGTTCAGAGGAGGTTTCTTCATAATTCAACAGAAGCATTTTTAAAACTGTCAATTTTTTGTGTTTTTATGTTGAATTTATTTACATGATACTATGCTGATTTTGAATGAATTGATGAAATTTTTGGCATAAAGTTGGGATTTCCCACAACCCTCCTGTTAAAACATGGCTGGGTTGAACTGTAAAAACCTGAATGTCGTAGGTCATGTTTTTTACTTAAAAAACGCTGCTAAAAAATTATGTGCCTATGTGTTATATTTTTATCCTTCATGAACACTGTGGGCATGGGTAATCGTAAACCAGTACCAGTGACGTACCGATAGGGGGGAGGGGGGAGCTTCCCCCCCCTGAGGAAATTTTTTACTTGTGAGTTGGGAAAATTGAACATTTCAACACATCAGTTGGGAAAATTGGACTGTTGGGATTAATTTTTTTGATGAAAAATAATAAATAAAATAGTTATTTCAAAAGTTGGAAATCAACAAAATTTTCACTTGTTTCAACTCAAAATTGGTAATTTCCCAACTCGAAAATGGTAATTTTCCCAACTCGAAAATGGTAAATTTCCCCACTCAAAATTGGCAATTTTCACAACTCAAAATTGGTTATTTTTCCAACTCAAAATTGGTCGTTCTCCCAAGTAATGAGTAAAAATGTCAGTTGGGACGATTAGTATTTATTTTTTTAATGAAAAATGAATAAATAAAATGGTTACCTATTTTAACAGTTGGAAATCAACAAAATTTTTACTTTTTAGTTGGGAAAATTTGTCATTTTCCCAACCTTTTCCAACTGAAAATTGATCATTTTCCCAGCGAAGAATTATTAAACCGTTGTAATAAATGCTTTTTTGGAAAAAAAATTTATTAATTAGTAGGGCTGAGATTTTTATGCGCTATCAAATCGATTATAAGCGCTTATAAAAAGCGATTAAAATTGCCTAAAAAAGCATTTATATGCGCTATCAAACCCCACCATGCAGCATATCAAAATGTAGGTATTTTTAATCTGAATGCGGAAATGCTTTCAAAATTACTAAATTAGAATAAGGAAAGAAGTAATGTGAGAAAATCATCGAACTTTTATAAAATTATGAATTATGAGAAGAAAAAAAATCGAACTTTTATAAAATTATGAATTATGAGAAGAAAAAACATCGAACTTTTTATTTTAAAATTTTCGTGAAAACGATGCGACTACAAATCGAAAACTCGTTCGATAAGTCACAGACAAAATCTTGATTTTTTTTTTTTAATTTTGAAGAGTTGATTTTTTTTAAGCTCAAAATTTCAACTTTTATGCTGTTTTTTAGTGATTTTTTTTCAAATATGCGAGAACGGTCGAAATAAGCGTTAAATAAGCGGTTTAAGGGCCTTTTTTTGGCTAAAATAAGCATTTTCAAGCAATTACGTCGAAATAAGCAAAAATATGCGATATCAAATTGCATAATTCGGCGTAGAAATGCATGAATCGCAAAAGAAACCATGGTATGCGGTATCTACTATCACGCTATCAAATATGCGATATCATAAAAATCTCAGCCCTATTAATTAGGTACCTTGCAAATTTAAAAATTTTCACTCGTCAACCAAAAAAATTTTATAGTTGTACTTGTAATTTAAAAGAGATTTTTTCGCACTTTTCTTCAAAATTATTCCAATTAATTTCATTGTTCTTATTCTCCTTAAAACTTATTTTTGATATTTGAAAATCCAATTTTTCAAAAGTTTCGGCCTCGCTACGCTCGGCCATGATATATTTCTGCTTTAATCATTTCAAAGTAGAAACAGTCGATTTTTCATAAAAGTTTATTTTTCCAAAACATTATTTTATTGCACATTCAATTTGAGGTTTTTTAAAATTTTCGCCCTCGCTTCACTCGGGCCAAATCCATCTCCCTATTCTTTACTTTGAAATTACAAAATTTTATTGATGTAAAATTATAATTTTTCTTCGAAACTCCACCCTTTCTTCGCTCAAGGCAAATAAACTATTTCGTATGTTTTTTCAACCACAATGACATTGCTTGTAGGTTTCAAAAAAAATTGTTTGGAGCACCTAACCAATGAAAAATTTATTCAGATTTCTTATCTCAAAAAGGGTCTTATAGTAATGGGTTGTAAAAACTTCAAAAGTTCGCAAAAATGATGAAAACGAGTAAAAAAAATCAAAAAACCTCGCGACTTGGGGAAAAATCAGTACCTACATGTAAATTTTAAGAAATCAGTCGGGAAAGTTTGAAAAAAATTTGATTGGTTCGCAAATTTGAATTTTACACCCCCTCTCCGGAATTCTGATATCGGCTATATGTAGTTGGGAATTTTGAGAATTTGAGTTGGGATTTTCACCTCTTCTCCCCCCCCCCCCCCTGGAAAATGCCTTCGGTATGTCACTGACCAATACGTTACACTCAACTAAAATTTTTCATGTTGTAGTAAGTAATCGCCTATTTTTTAAACGTAACATGAAATATTCGAGACAAAAGACATTGATAAGCTCAAAATCTTGATTCAATTTTAATTTAAAAATAATTATTCAAACGATGTAAAATTACGCTAGATTCCTCATCGAGAAATGAAAAGTAATGCAATTTTGCCATATCCCTATAATAATTTTGAAACACGACTTCCTCACAAAATACCCATTCGTAAGACCAAGGAAAATTTTCAACCGATGAATGGTTTAGCATCGAACTGCTCGAAGTGTAGCAAATCTATCCAAAAATGCACCAGTCAATGTACATGTAGATGTTACGACGAAATAACTTCGCTACGCCCACGCACGAGTTGAAAATTCCTAAAGGTTTGTATCTCGTATAAGCAACAGGTTGTTTACACGATATTTTTCTCAGTCGAAGGGAAAAAATCCCAACGTACTATTTACCTATTCAGATATTAAATATTATAAAATAACGACAAATGCCTACACTTTTCCTCGTATTTCTCCTACAGCATCGAGCGTTTAAAAAGTTACCACGTTTCAGAAACGAGGCGCGGTGGGAAAACGAAACACAAGGTAAACGTTTATTACTTCGAAAGGAAATTTTTCACTCTTGCTAAACGATTAAGGATATTTTCAAAAAGCAACGTAGCTTACTTGTATTTGTGTGTAGATTTAGTTCCTTTTTTTTTGCTTTTAAACGTTTAAAAACTTTCTTATGTTATTTCTTTTTTTTCCTACGGAGTTTTTCGTCCGACTTTATATTGGAGAAGAAAGTTTCGCTTTAAATCCCGCAGGAAGAATGTCAAGATTTATTTCGTCTAAACAGATAAGCCGGCGTAACTGGATTTTTAAAGACGAATTTTTACTGTGTAATTTTTTTGCCCTTATATTCTTTTTCGCAAGAGTAAGTGTATTATACGAAGACTATTTTTATACGTTTGCGATTCACAAAAAATTCTCCTGCAACTGTGAATGGATCAGTGAAGTATAAATGAACAAAAAATTGTCATTTTCGTTTTTTCTCGAGTAATTGATACATTACGTCACCTCAATTCAGCTATCAAAATGATAAACCGTACGAAAAAATTCAAGACAAAATTCCAATAAAAGTTCAAAAAGGATATATATTTAGAATTCTACTCTGGGAAACAAGAGACCAATCACCCCACACCTAATGAAAGCAAAATTAAATTTTATCAGGAAAAATTACTCGTATAGTTCAAGCTAGAAAAATTTGAAAAAAAAACATTTTTCTTGAAAAAAATTGGAAAATTTTCCTCTTTTAGATTTCGAATTATTATGATCCAAAAAATAGGCATACGAATTTTTACTCAGGATAAGCACAGGGTGGGAAAACATCAGATATGAAACACCCTCCACTGCGTACTTGAACAGAATTCTCAAACACGTTTCCATTAAACAATACGCGACGCAGTGGAAGTAAGAAAAGAAGAAATACGTACGATTGAAAAAAATGTATCTCGCGTCGAGAGAAAAAAATCATTCGTACAATTTTTTCGAAACGAGACGTCGCAGTCAGAAACTACGCTACCCGAGAACAATTTCCACACAATTTTTCATCCTTATTAAAACCAACTGCCATGCTACGCCACAATCGAATCGAACGTTAGTCAAATTTGGCATGTACCCGAATAACACGTACGATACTATTCGTACATACGATAAGTAAGAAGTATCTTTCGCCTTCTCAAGTTTTCCTCTCGCCTTCGTCATATACATAGCAAAATCAACTATGTAATTTGACTATCGCATATAGTTGGCAGCATGCTGTTATTTTTTTCTCACCCTTCAACCCTGCACCCTGTCTCAGCGTAGAAACGCGACACGAGCAGTTCAATTTATTTATCGAACGTCTGCAAGAATGAGATCGTCACGCTTCTCGTTTTTACGAGGTTTTCAGATACTAAAAAAGAAGACGAAACGCGTATACCGACGGTAATTTTTTCCCGGTATGTCGTATCATATGTAGAGCTACCAGAAACATAGCACAGGGAAAGCATATAACTGAGATGAGAGATAAAATGAGATAGAGAAGGAGACAGGTACGTATACGTACCATATACGGCGCTGTGTTATGGTACGCGATTGTGTTAGTTTTAGCGTCGAAATAAAACCTTAAAACGAGAAAAAAAAGTGTAAATTAAGTTAAACGACGACTTATTTTATACGATTTTCAACGCGCAGTAACGACTTACCCACGTAATGGTACGTAGAATCCGAGTATATTCCAAATCACAACCGATGGCGTTTATGGGTCCATCGTAGCGTTTCATTGCGGTTGAAAAGCGCACATATTGGCGTGATTTGCGGGCAATAATGGTTCCAAGCCAGTATATCGTATATCGCATGCACGTACATCGAGTCTCGCGAAGTACATAATTTTTTTGCAATTTTCCCAGGTAGAACTGGACCGAATAAAAACTCTGGCAGTGTGGTGATAAAAATAGAATTTAAGTGAGAAATTTTCAGTTTTGCCCCCCTCCTCCTGCTCCTCCCAATAATGCCATTCACTTGATAAATTATTTTCAATTGGTGTATACTGTACATTTATTAGGAGTAATGGTTCTGGACGATTGAAAAATTGGAAATTTTGAATTTCAGTGATGCCAGCTTCTCACTTGAATGAAAATTATGTTCAATGGCTTTATTAATTTGGTTCTAATTTTTCACTTAAAAATTCATGTTTACTAAAATAAAAAATCGGTAACACTGTTATGGAAAAATTTTCAATTTTTCATCAAAATAGTGTATTTCTTCTCAGTTTAATATTTGAAAGCTAGATCGAGTTTTTGTTGGCAAAAGAAGAATAGCTTATTTTTCAGGAAATCAGAAATCTGATTTTCCCACGATTTACAATCTTTTAACGAGCAGTAACCATATTAAAAGTGTGATATCGAATCGAGCTCTCAGCAGTTCAGGTCCAGGGAAAAACTTGAATCATATATTTTTAGCCTTCTTTTTATTTTCTGCGGTATTATAATTATTCTCATAAACAACAGATTTTCTCAAAAATGACCCTACTTTGTAAACCCATATAGCTCTATACCGCTTGTATTGAGCTAAGAGACCGAAAATTTTTATAATTGATTTCTCACTCAAAACGAACTTCCTACGGGAATTCAATTAATACAAGTCATGTTTTTTTTTCAATCAACCGGGCGTAACCGAAAATCTAACCAGCGTATTAAAAATAGCCGAAAATCTAACCAACGCACGGGGAAAAAATGACCGAAAATCTAACCAGAAGCAAAACGAACGAGTTACTGAAAAAATGAATCAGTTCTGAACATGGTCTGTGACTATACGTATCAGTAGAAAATTAGAGTAATCAGTGAGAAAACTGTTTTCCTCCTTGTGCTGAAGGATTTCGATGTACCTATTAAGAATTTCTGAGTTGAAAAGGAAAATTTAAAAGGTCGGGAAAACCTGGAAAAGTCAGGGAAAATCATCTCTGAAATATGATGGACACCCTGAAGACTAATTTGAGGACGCTGATTATGAATCTGGGGTTCGATTTTCGCGTTGGGCTTTCCATCTCAAGATACGGCCTATTTTCGCTTTAAAAACACAACAATTCTGAACAATCGAGCGGCGATCGTGTAAAACGAACATCAGATTCATAATAATAATCAGCAAAGTCTCAGTCAAAAAAAGCACTTTTCGTGATTTTTTTCTATTTTCTAGAAATTGGTCAAGAAGTCAGCCAAAAATAGCCATTATTTTTCAAAATCAATGACCGGCTGTGGAAAAACTAACCTCGTCAATACTCTCTCATTTCTGAATCAGTGAAATTTATCAAAAATCACTGAAAAACAGTCAGAATTGCAGCACAGTAATAAATCAGTGGAAATTTTTTTACTGAAAGCAATTCAGCGAAGGAAAATCACTGGAAATCAGTGAAAATTCACTGAAAAATCGCTGAAAATCAGCGAACTTCACTGATTTTCAGCGATTTTTCGCCGATTTTTACTGATTTTTCAGCAAATTTCATAAATTACACTGACTTTTTAGTGAATTTTCACTGATTTTCTCATGTGCTGCAATTCTAACGGTTTCTCAGTGATTTTCGATAATTTTCACTGATTTTCTCATGTGCTGCAATTCTAACGGTTTCTCAGTGATTTTCGATAATTTTCACTGATTTATAATTGAGAGAGTGGTACCCACGATGCTCACACGCGAGTAAATTGTCATTTGTTTTTCAGGGGCATAGTTTACATAACTTTTTGCATGTTCTCGCGCCTGCCAATTTACATTACGCTTATGAGAGTTTATAAAATATTACATACTTTACTCGAAATGAGAGTGATGAAATTGACTAAAATTTTAAATCTACATTTCGAGTAAAGTATGTAATATTTTATAAACTCGCATAAGCGTAATGTAAATTGGCAGGCCCGAGAACATGCAAAAAGTTATGCGAACTATGCCCTTAAAATTGAATGCATGGTACCACCCGAAATATTCAAGATCCTGGATGGTTTTGTATCTGATACACAGGGCCGTGCAGAGAAAATCCGGGCCCGGGGAAAAAATTGAAGAGAAAAAAAGGTCTCTGACAATGGGTGGGGGGGGGGCACAAAAATTCCAAAATTTTGATTTTTTGAGTTCCAAAACTGCGCAAAAGAAGGAGGTTGTGGATAACAAAAAAATTTAAGTCGATTAACGCAAGAACCTTCAATTCTTCAAGAAATGTCAAAAATTCAGTAAGTAAGTAGGTATTTTCGATTTTTTTTTCAATTCCAAGAAAATTCAAAATTGATTAAATTAATTTCAGAGATTATTCATTTCATTGACTTGGATTGTGCAGACCAAAAAGTACAATTTTTTGCTAAAATCAATATTTTATAGGTTTTTCACTTTTTCCATACTACACTTCTCTTCATCTATGAAGAAAAATTGAAAACCGTTATAAAATAACAATTTTCTCGAAAAAATTGTGCTTTTTGATCTACACAGTAGTTGAATAATCTTTGAAATTGATTTTAATAACTTTTAAATTTTTTGAAAAAATGAATTTTTGACAATTTTTAAAGAATTGAAGGCTCTTGCGCGATCGGAACATCAATTAATCGATTTTGAATTTTTCAAATATAATTTTCTACTCGACCTAACCCTCGTCTTTTGCGCAATATTGGAACTCAAAGATAAAAAATTTTGGTTTTTCGGCCCATCCTATTACACATCTAAAATTATAAAACAATTCAAACCAAACCTACGAGTGTACTCATGTGATGGGTATGTGCTAAGCCAAATTTTTTGTTTGGGCTCGCGGTAAAGACAGCACGTTTTTTAGTCCTAAGGGCCCCTACGGGCCCCCAAAAACCTCGGGCCTGGGAGGAAATATCCCTCCCCCCTATCTGCGCAGGCCTGCTGATACATAACGATTTTCTCGCACCAAGACTGCAATGGTATTTATTGTTTTATTTGAAGCTATGATCTGCCGAAATGGGTTTTGTAAGTCTCTTTCATTATTGTAATAGTTCTTGAAGCTAATTTTCCCAAACGATGATAAAAAAGTACAGTAGGTATAACACATTCCTTTTCTTAAATCGCGATCATTTTTTCAACTTTTATTTGTAGGTGTAACATAAATAACTTTCGGAAAAACATTTTCCAGCGATGAGAAACGAATCAAAGAGATAGCCTGATGGTCGATTCAAGTTCAGTTTCCAACGTAGGATTTTTGATTCGCAATGTTGCCAACCCACAAAAAATCACTTCATCTTTACTGAATACCCTTTGTATAACATACCTCCAATTCCAATAAAGAATTTAATCAATTTATGAAAAATTCTTTCGTAAAACCTCTTCACCTCCATTTCATAGCCCGATACAAACCCCTCAAAAACACTCGCGTTTCTCCACTATCCGGCACTAACCAGCAACCAAACATAGTTCAGAAACTCGGACCGATACAAAAGGGTTGAAAAATCATACGTACGTACTACGTACACCTACGAAACTCCGAAATCACGTCACTTACCTCAACTACCCACGCATTCCTTTCTCCCTCGTTCCTTCCCTAACGAATATCGTGATTTCGGTAGCAAAATTATACCCACGAATCCGAATAATAAAACGGACTCCGGTCCTGGGTAATTATCATACACACGCCGAGAAATATTCCCATCGGCAATCGGTATAAAATTTTCGGGACTTTGGAAAATTTGCCTATTTGACGACGTCGTCAAGCTTCCCACTTTCGAACACAAACCACATTACATAGCGTTGCGGTGGAAATGGCCGGACGGGCAGGACGAGGGATTAAAAAGGACGGTTCGGATACATCTACGGTATGCGGTTTCGTTGCTCGATCTACTATACCTACGTCGAATATACAGAGCTGAACGGAGATAGAACGAGAGGCTGTTTATAGAAGGAACCCGAACCGAACGTTCAACTTTATACACTACGTACGGCCAGGCCGAGCCGGGGTTTCCACAAACTTTCCGCATAATACGTATTACACGTACACGCCATCGCCATACACAGCACACATACTATGATGTTACGCCGCTCTTGCTACAGTTTCATTTGCCACAAGTAAATGAGAAAAATACCATGCCGAAAAAGTTATGTCCCTCGAGGCAGAAAACACGGCTACGTTAAACGCGACTGCCACCCGCCCATCCTGAGTCTCGTTCGCAGAACGTACGAGACCGGGACGTTACTGATTAGAATCGATTCATTTCCGCCACCGCGTTGTCGTCGAGCGTGCTTTTTTTCCGTCGTAAGGTCTCGCTCACACGCTCGCATCCGTGAGAGACCGGCAACCGATCCACGACGAGCCCCGGCATCGGCAGTTTTCTTTATTAGTTCAAAACCGACGCGATATAAGTTTAAAACCTTGCGAAGCAGCTTTAGTAGCAGCCACCTATTGAAATTTTACCGAATACTTTCACGTTCGCTGCAAAATTTCCTCGAACGCAAAAAGCTGACGGCGCAATAATCGTTAACGTTTTTACGCCTCGACGCGGCGTTCACCTCCGCCCCTGCATGCCTGACTCGATACACGTCCCCAGTCTCCATCTCCGACTGCGTATATATCGTCTATCTCCACGTACCACTTGTTCGCAGCATCAATTTAGGTGGGCGACATCGAAAGCTTAAATGGCGAAGAAAATAAATTCACCGATGTCGTGGAAAAAAATTTTTATTTACACGCGCTAGGAGAAATTTTCCGCAAAAAGCTATTTGTAAATTAGGTAAAGATTTCCTTTTGCTAAATTTAACACTAATACGATTTTGTCGTCGGGTATGCGTCGTGCCAATGTCGATAATTTTCCATCTACCATCCAATCAGATCGAACGCGATTCGAGATCAAAAATGACGACCGTGACATTTAGGGCAGCGGTGATCCCTCGAGTCAATTTTTCCGACTCTACCGCTATTAGAGCTTTTGAGATCGCGATGTCCTGAGGCAACATCTCGATGACTACGTTGAGCCATACTAGATACGTTGCTTCTTCCACTGCCACCACCGGTGCTGCTACCACCGATACCTGATCCGAGAACCCTACTACATTGAGCCGAATCGTAGTAACTGTAATGATTACAAAGGTACTTTAGTATTTCATCCTTTTTAGCCGGCGAATTAGTCAAGTCCTTGAAGTATGGTCGCGAATAGACCCACTGTGGCCACAGAAGAGCACGCTGGCCGCGCGCCATGCATCGCCAACCAAGACATAAAAAACACATGGTAATTTTCGAAATGAGTAAGTAAAATTTCATTTTACACCAATTCTCATCTCATACACAGAAAGTGGTACAATTTTTGAGCAGTGCCTCCTACATTACAACTACCAGCAAATCTATTTCTTGAAAAATGTATTTGAAGATAATACTCTACATTTCTACAATTGTAAAAAACCCAATCTATTCTTTTGAAACAAAGTTTCTCATCATAAGGGTTAGGATTTTTAAGCAAATGTTTTTCAATTTTTCAGATTTTTTTTGGTTATTGTGATCAAGACTGCTTATTTTTGCCAAAAAAGTAGCAAACTGTTGCTTAAATTATGCAATTGCATTTTCCGAGTGTAAGAGTTGTTTTTCATAAATTTTTCGCAATTGAAAAAATTAGAGGTCAAGTACCTACGGAAAAAGTTTCCAAACTTCTCAATAGTTTTCAAAGAGCATTTCCTGTTAAGATGGTGAAATCGGCCCTTTAACCGATCGGGACAAAAATCTCCCAAAATGTTGGTATTGATGTAAAACCACCCCAAAAAAATTTCAACCCCCTACCCCCACCCCCAACCGAATTATGAGGCCATTATTGCTCGAAATGCAATAATTTCCATCTCCGGAAGGGGTGGTTCAAAAATTTTGAAATTTTCACAGATTATAGACAATATGTAGTAGTACAAACCACTTTGAACCTCGGCGACGTTCAGAAGGCGGTTGCGGAAACAGGAACGGTTATCAAGTACGATAAGCTACCCCAAAGAATCCTGGTCATCATAAAGGACGTAAAAGGGCCGGTTTCGATTTGCGAACCAGCCTATTTGATTAATGACATCTCCTGACTTAAAGCAACTGATTTGCGAACCAACGAGATTCAAAATCAGAAATGAAGTATGAACGAACGAATGATTCGCATCTGAGACAAAGTAACTGATTTGCGAACCAACATCAGTTAATTATTAAAATCGAGTCCAAGATTGAAGTAAGGAGATCCAAAAACGATACCTAATCAAATTTTCAAATGTTCAAAGTTGGACTTCGGTGATATGAACTTTTAAGATATGGGCTATCATTTAAAAATCCGGAAAAATTATAGTGAGTAGCCCTTCTTAAATTTTTTTTAACCGACCAAATTTCAAGATGGGACCTTTACACCCCTGGGGGTAAAAGGGCCCATAATTTTGACCAAAATTCAAAGAAATATAAAAAGTGAAATGGCATATGTGACCCTGCCGGAAAGAAGGACACATGAAAATTAAGATATCGATTTTTTTTACACATGGTCCCTTCTTTCCGGCAGGGTCACATATTCATTCCAACTAATTCGAAGGGCGCTTATTCCGAATGTGTAGTGTACTCAGTTTTTTCATCTGACACTTCTCCAAACATCTCTACCAATCCTCTCTTTTTACAATTGAAAAATAATTTTAAAAATGAAAAATAATGTTGTGGTTTGTTGGGTTTTTGAGGACTAAGTTCGAATTTTCTTATTTTTTAGATTTTATCCTCGTGTGGTTTCTAACCCCCAATTTTTTTAAAAATGAATGAAAAAAATAATAAAAATAAACGTGTAGGACATGGATTCTTACTAATGTGAAGTCACTGAGTTCGAATATCGACTTGATTTTTCGATGTGACCCCTTCCTCCGCTCCAATAAACCACCTTGCATAATTATACTAGAAATAAACTGAACTGCATTTGAATATCTCATTATCAGATAGTTTGGAGTCGTGATTAAAGAAAAAATTGGTCATTTTGTAATACATATAAATTTCTAATGTAACTCGTGATGTTTTAAAATTATGAGAAGCTCTTATGTACTTCTAGAGTACTCCTTCGAATTTTCGATAAAAATGTCTTCAGAAATGAGCTCAGTAAGTCACACAAAACTGCACATTTAGACCCCAATTCACTGAACTCTGAAATTTTTAGCTTTGCTCTTTTCTATTGGGGAATCTTTTCGATGTTTGTCCAAAATGATGTTGAAAATGGATTCAACAGCTCTGAAAACCCCCTGTACATGTGTAGATTTTCAGAATTTCAGCGCACGCCAACTAGTTTTTTAGAGACCACTGGACGTTGGTTCGCAAAACAGTTAGTTTTTAATTGGGTGTATGAGCGAAATGATTCTTTACCACCAGTTATTATTTTTCTTCTGGTTCGCAAATCAGTTCTTTTTACCTGTCAAAATCCTATTGTGGTTCGCAAATCGAATACGCTCACGTAAAAGATGGGGAAGTTGCTGTAAGAGCCGCGCGTTATCCGGGTCTACCGGAGTTCAAGATAACTTACGATAGGCTCCTCCGGGAAGATAAAAAACTGGTACGCAGATTGCCACAGTTTAAATTTTATATGTAAAATTTTTTTCAAAAAAATTTCCCCAAATTTTCCAAGGTTTTCCGCGGTTTAAAAATTTCAAAAATTCGTCAAAAAAGGAGGAAGGGGTAGCCCCGAAATTTTTTTCTCTCCAAAATTTTGTGACACCTTTGGGTACAACATATATTTTTTTGGAGACCTAAAAATGAGTGCAACATGGATTAAAAAAATTAAATCCATAAAAAAACACATTTTTTCGATGTTTTTCCACCTTTCTATAAGAAGTTTTAAGGATGATATTTCCAACAAAATAAATTTTGGGCAGATTATGTCAAAAGACACTCAAATGAACATTTTCCATTGCCGGGGTAATCAAGGGAATGATAATACGCGGCGCGACGCGATTAAATGTGATTTTTCTACTTGCAAGCGGGCACTCGCATTTCCCGGCCGCGACTCGTGGCGGTGAATTATTCGCGTACGCGCCATTTCGAGGGTTGAACGGGAACTCATTCCGGTTGTAAGTAAAAATCAAAACCTCGAATCTCCAAGCATAAATTAAGAAAAAGTAAGTTTTTACATTGAAATGAAACCTTTCAATTTTATCATGTTGAAAACTTAGGGAATTTTAATATCAGTTACTTAGAATGAGTTCTCGTTCAACCCTCGAAATGGCGCGTACGCGAATAGTTCACCGCCACGAGTAGCGGCCGGGAAATGCGAGTGCTCGCTTGCAAGTAGAAAAATCACATTCAATCGCGTCACGCCGCGTATTATCATTCCCTTGATTATCCCGGCAATGGAAAATGTTCATTTGAGTGTCTTTCGACATGATCTGCCCAAAATTGTTATTTTGTTGGAAATATCATCCTTAAAACTTCTTATAGAAAGGTGGAAAAACATCGAAAAAATGTGTTTTTTTATGGATTTAATTTTTTTAATTCATGTTGCACTCATTTTTAGGTCTCCAAAAAAATATATGTTGTACCCAAAGGTGTCACAAAATTTTGGAGAGAAAAAAATTTCGGAGGTACCCCTTCCTCCTTTTTTGACGAATTCTTGAAATTTTTAAACCGCGGAAAACCTTGGAAAATTTGGGAAAAATTTTTTGAAAAAAATTTCACATATACTACTACATATTGTCTATAATCTGTGAAAATTTCAAAATTTTTGAACCACCCCTTCCGGAGATAGAAATTATTGAATTTCGAGCATTGATGGCCCCATAATTCGGTTGGGGGTGGGGGTAGGGGATTGAAAATTTTTTTGGGGTGGTTTTACATCAATACCAACATTTTAGGAGATTTTTTTCCCGATCGGGTCAAGGGCCGATTTCACCATCTTAACAGGAAATGCTCTTTTTAGAAAAAATAAACTTCCTTTCACTTTTTTTTTGTTCAATTGAATTCAATTCAGTTCCAATCATTCAATAAGGTTTTCATGTTACTTTATCGCAAGTTGGGGTGAAGAGGTACCGATTTCAGCTCTTTATTTGAATTGCTCCGCCCAAATTAACTTTAGGAAGTCGTTTTGGTCTCAAATGAAAAGTCTATATTTCAGGAATATTCACTAGGTAAAAAGGACAATATTTTTCATGAAAAAATGTGACCTTGGGAAAAATTCAAAGGGTCTGGTCCTCTTCATCACAGATTGTGGTGAAGCGGACCCCTCTCCCTATTTTTTTGCACGAATGAAATTCCTGTTTTGAAGACAGTTGAAAAAACAATTTTTGTACACCCCTCCCTTCTCCACAGCGAATAATCTTCATTCTACTTGATAAATTGGAAAAAATGGTCTGAAAAAAAAATATTCAATGTGTCAGCGGTTTAAAGTTAATCAGGGTTATACAGTATGACACAAAAGTCTTGTCAACGGTGAACAATTCTCAATATCTCAGAACTCGTGAGAAGAAATACCAAGACGGTTCATACGGAAATGTATTCTTGGCGACGAGGACATTGAAGATCGATAATAAAACTTCTAGTCCTTCCTATAGGGTGTTCACAAATTGAGAAACCGGTTTGGGTCAAAAAAATGTGGGTCCGGTTTTTTTGTTGAAATAAAGTCTACACACAGACGTGATTAAAATGTGATATGGTGATATGTTTTTTTAAAACCGGTTCAGCAGTTTTGAACCAGTTGTCAATAATATCCAAAAAAAGTGGAGATATGAAAAAAAGTTTGAAACAAAAGTTGTAGAGAATTAAAAAACAATAATTTTTCGTTCCATTACCTTTTTTTCATCTTGCAATGGAAAGAAGTTGTCGTACAAAAGGTTTGAGTATAATTTTTTCTTTTTCAAGCCATAACTCTTCTCCATTGTAGGATGAAAAAAAATTACAGAACGTGAAATGTTCATATCTCCAATTTTGATAACTGGTTATCGACTTTGAAAAAAACATTCAAGAAACTTGAAAAAATGGGGTTCATTTTGCACCGGTTTTAAAAAAGTGGAAATATCAAAAAAAGTTTGAGATAAAAGTTGTAGAGAATTTAAAAACTGAATATTTCACGTTTTGTGACTTTTTTTACATCTAGCAATGGAGAAGAGTTATGGGTTAAAAAGGATAAAATTATACTCGAATCCTTTGTACCATGATTTCTTTCCATTGCAAGATGAAAAAAAAGTAATGGAACGAAAAATTATTGTTTTTTAATTCTCTACAACTTTTGTTTCAAACTTTTTTTCACATCTCCACATTTTTGGATATTATTGACAACCTGGTTCGAAACTGCTGAACCGGTTTTAAAAAAACATATCACATTTTAATCACGTCTGTGTGTAGACTTTATTTCAATAAGAAAACCGGACCCCCATTTTTTGACCCAAATCGGTCTCTCAATTTGTGGACACCCTATAGGAAGGACTAGAAGTTTGATTATCGATCTTCAATGTCCTCGTCGCCAAGAATAAATTGCCGTATGAATCGTCTTGGTATTTCTTCTCAGTTCTGAGATATTGAGAAGTGTTCACCGTTAACAAGACTTTTGTGTCATACTGTAGAAAACATCATACAGATCATTTTGGTGAAAAACGTTTTTCATTTCAACAATAATTTTAATCCGAAATAACTTTGAGAACACCTTCATTTCGATATCCATCATGGCGATGTTTTTTAGTTTTAATTGCTTGTTTAAATTTAGAGTATAAAAATCCTGATATTTTAGCCGATGAAATGCCAGCTCAGGTTCCTGAAAGGCTTGGTGAACACCTGATCAATCAAGATCACTCTTGGCAGAACAAACGTGAAGTTGGTCAGCTCGGTAAAGTATCTAGGTCGGGTTCTTCGGGTAACGAACCCGTTATTCGAACCTAACCGATTGCAACCTTGGTTCAAAGTACCTTGTAAATAGTTGGTGTTTTAGGTTTGAGGAATTCGATTTTGCGAGATGATTGACAATTAAAACTTTCCAATAGTTATAGGCATATTTTCTTGTTTATATTCGTTCATTGTTTCATCATTTATTTTACCCCTTTATAATCCAAAAAAATTTGCCAAATTCAAAACGTAATTTTTGCCTTATCGATTGCCTGCATATGCAAGGTCGAGCACCCGACAAAGAGATTTTATAAATAATTCTCACCGACATTTCTGAGAGTTTCCTACCATCCAGAATCTAATTCAAACGATAAAAAATCTAGTAAATACTCTTTTTTGTTTCTACCTGTTCATCCCATGCAAATTGTCAATTAACAGAATTTAAAGAACGAAAATATTTCCGAATTTCGAATAAACACACAAAATTCAAACGGTGAAATCCCAAAATCGACAAATCGCCATTATAACGCTGGCTAGATTCTAGGAACTCGAAACGAACCTGCTTCAGCGGATTTACGCTATCGAAGGATAAAAAGAGCCCCAGCTTCGAAGACGTAGGGTCGACGATAAAAAAGACAAAAATATTCCAAATTCACCTCTCTACACTACGATAAGTAAGTACTCCGCATACCTGGCAAAACCTTACATAACCCAAATACATTTATATTTTCTCTTTTCTTTCAGCAGAAAAATCTCAAACGAGAAGAAAAAATAACACACATTTCGAAGACAAAAAGCAACTTAGGCGCGTTGACGCGAGTTATAATGAATTTTTATTTATTTATTTTTTACCTCGACGTAACCTTCTTTTCTCGCGGCGAATAAAAAAACCTTAGCTGAAAGCTGCTGGATTACCCAGAGCAAAGCAGAACGCAGCGAGTTTCAAAAGAGAGACATTTCTATACACCACACGCTCACGTCTTCGCGACTACATTATTCCAAAGCGTGAAAAATGTTTCGGTCTTTTGTACACATTAAAAGTGACTTATGCCGGGTGCTCGTCGAGCTAGGTAAAAATTTTAAATAGCGAATGCGAAACGCAGACTCGTTAATTAGATTCTTTTTCTCTGCTTCGATACGACTCGACGCGATGTAATGAAATTTAATTTCAAATACCGCAAAAAGAGTCCACGTTGCGTGATCAATTAGCTCTGTTGGAAAATTTAATTAATTGCGCCGCCGTCGCATCGTAGAAAAGCCAAAGGGGGTGGAAAAAATGAGTCGCGTACCGAGGCGTGTACTCTGAAATTCACGTCTTACAACGTCTCTACTCTATTTTGCTCTTTCTACATTCGTTATAATTACAAATTTCGAATTAAAAACACCAACGTCATATATCACGAATACTCGTATGACTAATTCGTTTCCTTTACAAAAGCAGAATAGTAATTTGAAGATATGAAGAAGAGAGTAGAATACCTATACACTTAAGATCTACTACGACATTGTTTCAACGCCATAATACCGGAATAATAGCAATACTAAATAAATACCAACTTGTAATTTGAAGCGGTACGTTTCTCGGTTAGTTTTCGAATTAAATTCATGTTTATAGGTTGACACTGCTTGTAATACATATCTTTCAAATGTTCGAATCGTTCTTCGTCGACTGAAATTAGTACAAATAAGATGAATTTTTCATAATGTAAGTATTATAAGTACCCATACTAGCTCCTAATATTATTTTTGTCAAAAATAGAATCTCGGCGATTCAAGTGCAAATTTAATTTAAGTTCAAATTTTTTCAATTTCTTTAACACTAATTTTTTTTTCTAAATTGAAGCGCCCGTTTAAAAAACAACTATAATTCGAATTTAGGAAATTATTTTAATTGCAATTTCAGAAATTAAATTTTACGAAAAAAACGATCGCGTTATTTATTTTGAATTTCAAGAGAGATTTCAAGTTTTTTTTGTGTGTTTTTAAATCAAAGATTTTCAAGCTTTTTGTATAAAAAACAACCACCATAGTTCACTGTCCACTGTAAATGACCAATCAGAATCATTGTGTAAGACTATGGCTGTTTTTTAAATAAAAAGCTCTAAAAGTTCAAAGACCTGTGATTTAGAAACACATGGAGAAATATTTCATTTCAATTTTTGAGAATTGGAGGGGTATTGAACAGTCAAACCTGTTTTGTAGGCCCTCAGTCCACATTTTGAGACTTGACTATTCGCTGAAAATTTTCAATCATAGAAACGTTATGAGCACATCATTTTACTCTCCTGAAAAATTCCATTTTTGGTCTGCGGTTGTTTTTTAGAACGGATGCTTCAATTGTGTGCAATATTACATATAGATTGCTTCCAAATTATTGAGTTGAAAGAAAGTTTGAAAAACATGAAGCTAAAAAATTTCTTTAAAAAATGCAAAATTAAAAAAAAATTTAGGCAAAATTTTAAAATTAATGGAAAAAGTTTTTATGTTAGAAAAAATATGGAAAATATGAAGTGGAAAACAATATATTTTTAATTTCTTTCAACTCGAAATTTTTTAAAAATAATTTCTGATTTTTCCTCAATTTTTTAAAACTGAAAATTTAAAAAAATTCAACTTCATGTTTTTCAATACCTAGGTATTCCTTTCAACTCAATAATATTGGAAGAAATTTAAAAAAACGATCGATTGAAAAATATTTTTTCAAAATTAAAATTGAAAAATTTTTACAGTTGACAATTTAGAAAAAATTTAGAATTAAAGAAGTTGAAAAATTTTAATTTGGAAATTAGAGACTGCACTGTAGAAATGCCACATTCAACATGACTACTAACACATGTGCATTAACGTCGAGTAAGTTTAATTACTTTGTAGGTAAGGCAACAATCTTGAATTTTTTTTGGTGACCAAACTTGATCGATAGTTCAGACCAGGTGTATTCGAATGTACACTAACGGCTTGAGCGTGAGGATCAGGTCAATTTACCATTGCTTGGAGTAATTAGAGTGGGATATCTTTGGATATTTTTGGAAGGTTAGATGAAAATTCTAGGTATTTCATTCGATCCTCCATCGTTCAAATAGGATTCGAAATTTCAAAATTTTCAAAAAAACGAGAATTTTGTTTCATTCTATTGTACTTTAATAGGTAGGTACATAATTGTATTCTCTGTTTCAAAGATGATTCTTATTACCTATTTACAAAATTTTTGCATATGATCAATGACCAAAGAATTTATTTCTGGATTATATCAAAACTCAATCTTCAAAAATACATTTTGATCGACGAAGTGGGTTTGTTTCTCACTTTAGATGGACATAAAACTGTCCCGTATTACAATTTTCAATTTATCAACAGTCTAAAATAAAATAATTTATAGGGTAGTGAATGTTAATTTGACGGCATGTTGAAAGCTCCTGAAAAATTAAAATAATGTCGCGGGTCGTTTCAAATTTATGTGAAGTAAAAATCAAACCTCTTAATACTGTCGATCAAATTTCATACAATTTATACAAAAATCATGATAATATCCTCATCTCTCGAAAAAATCACCGATTTTTTTCACTTTCTAAAAGCAAGATTTACCATGACTAACTATCGACAAAAAATGAAATTCATCTCGTTTTTTAAAAATAAATTATAAAGTTTTGAAATTTTGGTGATTGAGGTGGAGTGTAAGATACAAAGTTAGTACGTCATGCCAGAATTTCTCTGCAATCTCCAGCACCCTAATTCTCAAAAAAAAAAAAAAAAAGACAAGCTCACTTTTATTCTTGATCAAAAACAATTTAACAAATAAGCTCGCGGTACAAAAATTCAGGGTCGATATCTCGAGGTTACATTAAACCAGATTACGTTGTATCAAAAACGTTGTGTCCACTACTTGAAAAAATAATTTTCATGGTATCAGGACAATGGGAACGTAACATCTTAACATCGTATTGTCAGGTATTAAACAGAAATTTTGGAACAAAATAGTGACTTTAGTGACTTTTTATAAGGCAAAAAGTGACCAATTTTTCAATTTTTTTCCAAAATGATACCCCAAAGAATTAATTATTTTGACCAATTTTTCGGCATTTTATAGACTGTTTTACGTAATGATATTTATAAAGCATGGGGGTAATTTTTTTTTCGAAAGATGTGCTTACAACCCGAAATTGTGCAGACGAATTATTTAAAATGCATGGTGCTTAACGAGTTTTTTCAGAACAAATTATGACAGGTTGTTGACTAAATCATACGGATGAAAATCCGGATTTTTCCGAGCAAAAAATTAAAAACATTTTTTAAAATTGATTGATTTTCTCCCCTCATCTGAAAAATAAAAATCCTGGTCCTCAAATTTATAAATTGCACACAAGCCATTACAATATTCAGCTTGCCCCAGTAAATAAAAAATTGATGAAGTAAAATATCAATTATTTTGTCAAGATATATTTATTTACCAATGTGCTGAGCCCGAGCAGGGGCTCACTCAAGAGGGAGGGGGTATCGAGGCCCCCCCCCCTGACAAGGAGATTTTTTCATCGTAAAAATGTCAAAGAAGAGTATGATTTTTTAAAAAAATTATGAAAAAATGAACAAAAAAGCACTTTTAGGAATACCTTCTTCCAGATTTTTGAAAAAAGTGACTTTTGAACAAAAAAAGTGACCAATAGTGACCTTTTGGCAAAAAAGTGACTTTTAGTGACCAATCTTGAAAAAAGGGGGCAAGTCACTAAAAAAAGACCTCAGTTTAATGGCTGTATCGTCTGTCAATTAAATCATGCCATCAGCATGTCATTTTTTGCAGTGATACCAGCCAGCAAAAAGTGCCGCAGGGGTTTTCAAAAGAACAAAAAGTGACATAGATTTTTTACCATTGGGAATCTTGTTCCAAATTTTTAAAGGCAACAAAAAAATGTTGTGGTCATTTATTTCCTGTACAAATTTTTTGCAAAGCTTAACAACCACTAAAATTCAGAACTTTTTTCTCGCTGGTAACTTTGAAAAAGTGTCTAGATACTGGATATAATCGACTACCAGTAATTATAAGCAATACAACAACCTCTCTGGCGACAAAAATCAAAGCTCAATAAAAAAATAAAATTTTTAGAAAAATGTATTTCAAATTTTGATAAAATAGGAACGATTAGTATCGATTTTCTCACCGCAAAAAAACTCGAAACTTACTTTCAGGAGGAAGAACTTCATTATTGCCGTGATTATTCCTAATATATATTTTCACGCCGTGATTTTCTCTAGAAGAACCAAAATATCAAGATTACACGAACGAATCGGTACATGAAAAAAAATCAATTTGAGAGGACCCATCGATTCGACTCAAAATTCATCTCAGAGCGTATTATTCCATCAAATGTACTCGAGGTAAAAAAAATCCGACTACCTTCCCTCCAACTAAACCTTCCTTGATAGCTACACCTTCAAACTACCACCTCGAGGGAAAAAATCCATAAAATAACACATCATTCGAAACCCTAATCCAACCTAATCTCACCCCAACGTACTTAAAATTCGCCCTCGTAATACGATAAAAATTCACCTATGGTTTGCTCCGGTATCTAGAGTTCTGGATTTCAAAATACCGCCACTCAGTTCTCTATACGGTTTTCTCCGTTCGGATGCCATGTTTGCTTTTCGTTCAGCTCGGCTATAGGTTATTTATCGACGAGGGTACACCAGAGAAATATGACATATTTAAATAGGAAAAATAGAGGAGAAAAAAACAACTACAAATATACACTACTTCCGATACGACATATTCCAATTTCCAACGAGTGGGTAAAAATAAGAGAAACATACAAATCGAGAGTAAGCAAACCTTTAGCAGCCGTTTATTTGTCGTCAAAAACGCGCGTACGGGTAGGCGAAACGACGGTTTATCGTTTTGACAGCCATTCGCGCTCAACATTTACCAAACTATTTGCTCTATTTGCTATGTAGTGTAAAATTGTTATTATTATTTGCGGTAGGTAGAATTTTGCGTGTATAGGTAAAAGCACTTTATACACACGGCCGGCGCGCCGTCTTTGTAATTACGACACGGTTGACAGTTGCTTATTGTTATAAGCGACGCGACGACAAACTTATCGATATAGAATCGTAAGTTATGAGCTCAAATGATAAGATAGGCATGTGCGAGAATTTCGGCCGAGCTTTTGTACGTGAAGAAATAGAACAATTCGGATGCAGTAAGTTAAGTGAATTTATTCGAGTCATCGCGTCGCTATAAACTTCTCAGGTACGAGTTTATGTGTTTTCAACTCTAGCATCGAAACCGTGTCAAGAACGCAACCAATCTCAAGGCACATTACCTTCGATTGTATACCTAACAGCTTTTGCGAATTCGAAAAACATTTTTATGTTTATTCGCACACGCTTTCCATAGACAAAATCTAGCTTTTAAATTTTAACGGTACATTTACCAAAAATCTATGTGTGCACTGTGCAGTGCCCCATTCCTCTTTTTTGAATTACCTACACTGGAGTAAAGAAGTTTACTCTCGAATAAGTGTTTCTTTTTAAACTAACAGATTATCATTCTATTTAGATAACCTTAAGTTGATTTTATAATATACATTGTTTTATTATAATTTTTTCGTTTTTTTTTTTTTTAAACTAAAGAATATTTCCCAAGACAAAAAATTTAGATAAAACAAATATGGTTTAAGCAAATAGTACATAATATAAAAACTTTATACCTTCGAAGAAAAATCGCAGCACGTGTAGATTCAGTTTCCAAAGTAATTTATTTGTAATACACGCAAAAAAATAATAATAGAAAATGTTGAAAAAATTAGTGAATTTTATTTCAAAAAATAATAACGGGGCACCATTCGAAAAGTTGGCAAAATTTAATGATAAATATTATTATTTTTAGATTAAATTTTGCCAACTTTTTGAATGGTGCCCGTTATTATTTTTTAAAATAAAATAATATATTTTTTTTTGAGTGTAGGTATTTTTTCCATTTTTGTTTACCTCGTCATTGAAGAAATGCCTTTACTACCCGACCGACGACGTGCGAAAAGAGCAGGCAAATTGACAGAAAAGAGCATAAATTCTCACTGTCTGCTCCTTTGGACCCCCGTTGCGTGTTGAACGACCCTATTTGACCCCCCCCGTTGCGCGTCCATCACGCATCGGAAGGTCAGAAAGGAACAGAAAGGAGCAGACAAGAGTAGAAAAGAGCAGAAATTCTCAGAAGAAAGGAGCAGAATTTGTCTGCTTTTTTTGCACGCCGCGCCGGGTAGAGGTAGTGGATTTTTCGTCGTTCGATGAACTATACAAGAGGTGTTTCGCATCTGTTTCATCATAAAAAAAACACATCAATAAATTCAATAATGATTAAGACTTTTCAAACGAATTTAGATGTTTTTCTTCGGTAGAAAAACGACATGAGAAGAAGAAAAATAAGAAGGCATAGAGCTATACAAAGCATGCATCGGCTTTTCAATAAAAATATTCAAGATTTGTTAGCTGGAATGAGGAGGGGTGGAGGTGCTGAAATAGAAATTTACCTAAATCATCGTATAGTAAATTGAAATCTAGGTTTTCGAAGTCCGTAGATTACGAATCTGACAAAAAATTGTAGGAGCAAGAGGAAGAGGGTGCAACAATATTTTTGGTGAATTTCAATTTTAGCACCTCACCCCCGTCCCCTACTGTTTGCATCCTGCCCCATGACATTTTGCATTTCTCGCCACCACCTACGGGGTAGGATTCAAAAATATTGAAAAAAATTCTTCCGAGGTTGAGGAATGCACCAGAAAACGATTTTTTAGCTAAATGAAAGGATTTTTCTAGTTTCAAACTGAGGTCAAATATTTTCAAAATGCTCTCAAAACTGTGATATTGAAAAAACAGTCGACTCATTCTTTTCCTGGGCATTTAAAATGAAACATGCATTATTAGTACACTGAAAAAATGAATTATGGTACAACCCCTACCCAATAGAGGTGACCATAATTTCTATTTTTTCAATGTAAGGGGGGGGGGGTATTATTTTTAAAAAATCGTAGACTCAAAACTGAATTTTCAAAATTTGACTGTTTTGATTGTACAAATGGAGTTTATTGAAGTAGTTCGAGCTGCTGAACATGAAACTGCGTTGCAAACTTTTTCTTAGGACAATTTCGTACGCAAAGAAAGTATTCAATTTTGAGCCTCATGCTGTACTTATTTGAACTTGAAATCACAAAAATCACGAAAATCACGAAAAATATATGAAATAAAGCGAAAATTGGCCAAGTGGTGTATAAATACGTATTTTGTGATATAATTACAAGAAGATTTTTTCGACCAAAAATATCGTTTCATGTTAACCGCTGCTACCCATTAATGTACGTCACTGAGAGAACAGTATAGCAATTTCTACTCAAATATGTAATAATATTTACTATATCATGTAGTGTTTACCAATAAATACTACATTTTTTAGTAAAAAATGCTACATGCTGTTGTGAAAATTACCATATTGTAAAAACTGCTACATTTTTTGGCAATTTCAACCACATAATGTAGGAAAATGAACTAAACATTTAGTTCAATTTTACTATAAAAAATAGTAGGTAATTATCAAAAATGGTGCCGATTGTGTTGTGAATGATTATCTACAAATTTCAAACGTATATCAGTGAAATTTAATGAAAAAATATAAATAAATGTATAAAATAATTATGCCAAACACTATTTAATTAACTTTACAAATTGTATTCGTTTTTCAAAGTATTGTGCATAATGTACTTTGGCTAATTTTCCAACTATTTTTCTGGTTTAAATTTCAAATTAATCTTTGGTTTTTCAAACAACATTTCGAGAAATAAGGTGGTAAGTAAAGATTCTGATCAATTCTCACATACCTAGTTGATTTTTTGTTTGGTGATTTTTGAAAAATGTATTTTTATAATTTATAATGCCTTGAAATATCATAATCTGAAGATGGCGTAAAACTAGTTATATACATAAATTCATCAACGTATCTATTCCCAATGTGTCACATACTTACTTAGTATTAAAACAAGACTTTTGAAAAAAATTAATATTACTTTAAACCTGCATTATTAAATCAGATCTCTGTGGTCTAGTGGTTAAGTTTAGGTACTAAGGAATGTAGGGTCTTAGGTTCAAATCCCAGTTAGGTAGGAAAATTTTCGGAAACGAATTTGATTTGTAAATGTATGTTCAAATTCCTCTCACTAGTGCAAGAATAATGATGGTACAATTACATGTACCCGTTGATAACTTTATTTTTAAAAATTAATTCATTGAAAGCATTTTGCATATGGAAATAATACCAAGCTATAAACGTGTTTAAAAATTACTATTATATTTAGTAAAGTTGCTTCACTGGTGTTTTCATAGAAGATATTACTATAATATGTAGTGATTTGTACAATAAAATGTAATACTTTTTACTATAAAATATGGTAATTCATACTAAAAAATGTGGTAATTTGTACTATTCTGTTTATTGAAATTCACTATATATTGTAGTAAAAAATACTTTAAAAAGTCGAGTGGAGCAACTTTACTTTTTTTTATAGTAATTCTTACTTACAAAATTTCTCTCAGTGACTTGGGGCAAGATGAATTCTACTTTACGAACCAATATTGAGAATTGATTGGGCCCTTCACTACGTACTGGAGTCCACGTCAGCATAGAGAAAGATATTGTTTTTCAGAGCACGAGATCCTTTACCGAGATGTCCTCCGAAATTCGAAATCAAGAAGCAAGTCTTTTGCAAGAATTTTTCAAGTTTTTCACCATTGCATAGGAAGAGGAGGATGAAGATTTGCCTCGCAAATTTTTACAAAAAAATTGAATTCAGTTTCAAATCGGTATTGCTTTTATTTGATTTCTGAACACTGTACACGGAAGGGGAATTTTTCTCGTGGCAATTTACAAAAAAGGTACCTAGCATCAAATTCAGAGTGTCGATTGAATTATTGGCCTTTTAAATTTTCATGATTTTCGCACCGAAACGAAATGATCGAAAATCTTCAAGGGATGAAACTAAATTTAGAAAAACTAGCTTAATATTTACAATGTATAGCAAATTGTAAACGTGTTTTCAAAAAAAATCGCTGAAAACAACAGACAAAATAATCTGTACTACCGATAGGTTTTTAGTCTGTATGCCAAAAATTGTAGTGCATTGACCCCAAAAAGACGTGATGAAATTTTATTTCTTTTGTACATGCTGAACTACTCCCTCCACTCGAGGTAAAAGTTCAGTTTGAACAATTCAATTTTTCTTTCAAAAAAATGATTTATTTGGCTTTCAAGTTGATGGTTAGTCGTATTATTGCCATTAAAGAGTAAGTATGAAATATGATTTTTAGGTGTTTTTCATGATTTTTTGTACAGGTAAGGTCAAAAATGTCGTTTTTGGGGACACATCAGTAATGAATACAAAAAATTATTACATGGGCTATTAGCGTTCAGGGGGAGGGAGAGATTTTCACTTCAGGCAGCCGCAGAACGACTTCCGATCCCATTTCCTTTCTAGGGGATTTCAGATTTCTTTCGATCAACATCAGAAAGCAATTTTAGAACGTTTGGAGCTGTTTCAGGTCAATCAGGAGTGAAATCCCCACCACCCTCCGAAGAAAAAAAATCAGAAAAAGTAGACAATAATATTAAAAATAATTTTTTTCTGAATCACAGAAACGAAATGGGATATGATATTTTTCAAAAACAGCAATAAAACAATATAATCGGTGATATACGTGTCTACTTATTCTTCTATATCTTCATAATCACGGAATTATTTTTTAATGGCAAGAAAATCACCCATACATATAAGATGGGGAAAAAATGAATCCTGTAACAGAACTGGAAAATTACAGAACTGCGTTCAAATTTGAGTAGCTAGTACTTAACACACTACACCGCACCCGTAATTCTTCACACCAAATTTGCCATAGATACAATCAAATGGCTATCAAAGTGGCGATGAAAAAGCTCAGAGAGCCCCAATAAATGAAACAGAACAATAAACCTCTCATTCGAAACAAAATCAATGATTCATAACAAAATCTCGCACAGGTCAAATTTCCTTCTCAATGAGGCATTCTGCAACAGTATGGCTCAGAAATTACCATCTAGTAAACTTGAACTACACCGTCAGTGGTACCTGGTACGATAATTTTATCGATTTCGCGCCCAACAAAGCGCATTAATACTACGTATAAACAGTACACACAAACCTACGTAAGTGAAGTTCAAATATAGGTACGTGAAATTTTTGTTATCGCGGAACAGATTACGAGGAAAAAATTCAGCTCATTTTTTTCTCATTTTTCGTTGTAAGATCTAGTTTTTACGTTTTTTCTCTCATAGGTCCCGCAGAGAGAAAGTCGCAAAGTACAATGTGCGTTTTAGGCTCTCGTCCATTAAAACTATACGATATTTGTTTACTAGCGGTTGGTAAAATATTAAAATTAATCGCGCAACGGTACAATGAAACAGAAGCTCGACAATATTCCGCAGATTTGTTCTCGAAAATAGGTTAGTATACGTTGCGTATTTTCTGTATTGTTTGTCGTATGCGTTGGTAGAAGAAAATGACGTAGGAAGTAAAAAAATTATAGTATATTATTATTCCCTCCATGTTGACTCGCACACAAATGTACTCACGTATTCCAATCTTGCATTCGCGATATGCACGAAAATGGTTTCACTTGAAATGATTAACAGCTAAAATACCACTCGAAATGGGAAGAAATTGAAATTTCGACGTCGAAAACGCAAGTTTGGGAAGGATCCAAGTACATAGAAGCAGTACATTGCCTAGTGAAATAGTGATCTACTCCCTAAATTTGAATCAGTCAAAAATGCCAAAGAAAACTCGACTTGAAGTTTTCAAACACAAGTTTCAGTTCGAAGAAATTATCGATTTTTTTTTTTTCAAACCATCAACTAATACCCCTCAGTGTGGTGTACCACCCACGCAAGTTTGAAAAAATTTGGTTGAAAACTCGCGAAAATTAAAATTCTTTATGAAAAGGCTGAAAAAAAGAACGTTTTGCTCCATAACTATGAATAGGTGAGGGGTAGGGAGCCAAAAAATTTTCCACGAGGTTTTCAGACCATAAGAACCAACTTCCATCGGCTAGTTTCGAATTTAAGCTCGGGGGGCAGATTCGCCTATCTTAACCGCCGATACTCTTTTTTCAAAGTTGAAAAGTTTAACCCCCACTGTAAGACGAATGCCACCATTTTGAGAACAACTGAACAAGTCAATTTCGTAGGAAATTTCACGTAGAATATTTTTTATTTCTTCACCTTTTGCTCTCCGATCCTTCCGTTCGACGCTACAGTCAAAAAACGTATATCCGCAAAGGTTATTGACCTCTTGCGGGGGTGGTGTGCAAGTTGCGGGGGTGCAACTTTTGACAGCATATTTTTGAGCACATCTTAGCTTCAGGTTATGTTTGAAATGATCGATTTTTCAAATTTTTTGAAATCTGAAAAGTTTAACCCCCACTGTAAGTCGAATGCCACAATTTTGGGAACAACTGAACTGGTCAAGTTTGTAGGAAATTTTACGTAAAATATTTTTTATCTCACCACTTTTTGCTCTCCGATCCTTCCTTTCGGCGCTACAGTCAAAAAACGTATATCCGCAAAGGTTATTGACCTCTTGCGGGGGTAGCCGGCAAGTTGCGGGGTGCACAAATTAGGAGTATGTTTGGGAGGCCATTCTGAACAAATAATGTGAAATTCAGCTTTCCCCTAATTTTTGAGAGGTTCGAGTGAAAATTTTTCTATAATTCCTGGACTAATAATCGAGCCTTTTCAAAAATAGGAAGCATTTTTTGAGGGATTTTTCTTCGATTTTGAAGAATAAGTACATATTTTGTATTCCAACCAGAGAAGAATCGAATTGGAACACAAAATTGTGTTGAAAATCGAAGAAAAATGTCTAAAAAAATTTCATTTTTCAATAGGCTCGACAATCGTTCAACTTGATGATTTTTCATCGGCACATATTGGCAACTAAGTATGTCAAAAAAAAGGTGTTGAAAATCGGAATAATAGATATGTGTAAATTTACGAGTTCGTATTTCAAGGATGTTTTGGATTTTTTTTTCATTTTTGATAATGTGTATTAATTCCCTTTTTTGACTGAGCTAATAGGAAGGTATTCGTAGAGACATAAATACCTACATTTTTATTACTGATGCTCGAATTGAAGAGTTGGCAGAATTCGCGAGTTAGTAGGCAGTAATATAAAATATGAATGTATATGGCCGAATTGAAGAGTTGGCCAAGGTAAATTTTTTTTTTCAATCTATTTAAAAACCAGAAACATGACCATAAAAATCATTATGAAGTCGAAGAAATTAAACCAGTAATCTTGACATTGGGTCGACGCCGAAGAAATACCTTTAAAAAATCTCAAGCAGCTTACAACATCGAAGGCCAAACGATATCCAACAAAGGTCAAATATTCATTACTTAGCGTCCATTATCGCGACTTCGTTGAATTCAGTAATAAACCTATATTTAAATTGTAATACAAAATTTTGTAAAAACGAGAAACTCAGCAAAGAAAAAGCAAATTTCTACCTTCACCAGATTCAGACACAACTTCAGCGTTGAATTTACACAGTTTCCAATGAACGGTTGAATTTTGTGATGGAAATTATTGTTATGATTCCAATGAAAGACCCACATTCAGAGAGGAGAAACAAGAAATTCTCTTCGGTCAAAAATAATTCGTAAATGAAAAATGGTCGATTTTCGCTTTTCAAACTTACTTGGAAAATTCTTCAAAAAACTCACTTCTTTCAATATTTTTTTCATCACAAAAACAGCGTTCTTTCCAATTTTCACCATACACGTGAATGTAGGTACCTCGACATCTCCTTAGAAAATCACAAAAAATGGAATAAAAATACCATCCTTCCTGTTATATTGTTCTCTATATCTGTGCCTAATTCAAAGTGATAATTTCTGGTTCTCAGTAAGGAACACAATCAAAAATTCAGCATTATAGGTGTAGAGACATGATTTCTGTTGCTTTTTGATTATATTGGAACACAAATACACAATTTTTAGATTTTTTCAAATGAAAATAAAAGTTCTGTGAATAAACGAATCAAATTTTTCAAGCAATAGGTAACAAACTACACATACAATGCTTTTTCTAGATAGAAAATAACTTACTCATTCATGTGTACTTCTCACTCTAACTAAGAAAATTCGTGACTCACCTGAAACAAAAAAACAAAATAATTGTTTATTACTCGTAGTTGGTGTAATAGAATTTTTTGGGCGAAAATATTTGTAAAACAAATCTAAAAAACCGTAACTGGATATTTTCAAAACATTTGACACATTTTTAGGGGAAGGGTTACCACCCCTCGCACTCTACATATTCTACTGTCTGATAAGTCGTTGTAGTTTATCCCGGAAAATCGAAAGTATTGGATCAAAATTTCCAACTGATCAATTAAAAAAAAACTGAATCATTGTTGCAAATCAAAATTACTCATACTCAATAACTTTGAACTCTAATCACCTCAATGATCTCACAAGTGATTTTTTGCAGACATTTATACTCTACCACTGCACACGCCAAAATATTTTTCTCAAACGCCTCACTTAAAATTTATTCGCAATTCACGTGATTGACGTGATCTTTACTTTTGGTCCGGCATAGGTACTCGAATCATAGAAGACCTAATGATGAAAACATATTACGATCAAGAGACATGGTACGACGTACAGGATTTGTTTTTATACGGTAGGATTACCCGTTTAATATGCAAATGGGATGAGGATTTATTCACGCAACTCAACGCCATTACAGTACGTAAATCGTATTTATTATTTTAAAGCAAGCAAACACACATAGCTATGTAAAATAGCACAACAAAATTTCTTATTTTTCACTTGAATTAAAAAATTCAATTAACTTGAGGGTCAAAATTGACGAGTGAAATGTTGGAAAACGGTAGTTTTTTTCTCTTCAAATGTCACTTCTTGAAAATTTTTCGCCTTACTATTTTTTTAATGTGAGAAGTACCAGCAACTAACAAAATGATGAAATGCATCGAATTGACATTTTATGAAAATTGTCTATAACGAGAGTAGATATCAAGTGAGTAGAAAATTATCAATAAGCTATTCACGCAAGTGCGGGTTGCATAAGGGTAAGGTGCCCCATTATCGCCTAGTGCCCAATGTCGACCACCTCGTCTATCTCGGGCGCTATGGGCGACAGCGAGCCGAATTTTTTTTTTTCATATTCTTCATTGAAAATCCGGAAAAATAAGACCACTCCGACATCCTGAAAGCCAAAACTCGCGGAGAAAAATAGAAAAGAAGAAGTTGGAAGGCCAAAAACTTTTTTTAGCAATTATTGCTTGCACGCCTTGGAATTTTTTCTTAAAATTATCGAATTAAATGTTTCTAGTGTTTTTGTGATTGAGAAAGTTCAAAGTTTCTGATGTAATCATCGCATTTTAATAATTACAACTTTAAGTTGGAAAAAAATCACTCAAAGTTCATTTTTATGGTGTGTCCCATTATCGACCACCTATAAATCCTATGTAATTTGTTGTTTTTAAGCGATTTTATTTTTTTCAATTTTCTCGAATTTTGGTCGTAGGGTTGTCATTTTGGTCTCAAATTGTTCATCTGTGAAAGAGGAACACGAAAAAAATGTTTTCCAGTAGATTTCGTTCATACCGGACAAAATCAGTCGGTGGTCGATATTAGGAACCCAAAATTTCGACCTCGCATTTTGACATGTTTCAGAAAAAAATTCCTAAAAAATACTAAATTTTAACGGATGGCCCCGGGGCTTTCCACAATTGTAGGGGAAGGATGTAGGTATCCATTAAGCCATCAATGACATTTCCAGCCCTTAAACTTTTGAAATGGTGAGACTTCAAAAAAAAGTGGGCGATAATGGGGCACCTTACCCTTACTATATGGCGGAAGGTTTGATGCATTGTTATCACTTCTTTTCAATTTTTTCTAAATAAAACTCGAAAAAGAAGTTATTTTTGGATTTTTTCATGCTAATAGCTTGATTGAAAGAGGATGAAACGTTCGAATAAAATAATTGTATTTTGATTTTGTGCAAATTTGAAAATCTCTACATTTTTTCCATCGAAATTTACGAAATTTTGAAATTGCATAGAATCAAAAAGAACTGATACCAATTGAAATCTCATTTAATGCTCTATCAATCTTTTTATTATGAGAAAGATCCAAAATTGCTTCTTTCTCGAGTCATTTAGAAGAAATCAAAAAAAAATTATCACAGTGCACTAAACCACTCAGTATGAAGTATGCAACCCTCACATGTGCAAATCATCTGCTGGTAAGTTTCTACATAGGACATAGGTATTAGATACCTAACCTATACCTAATACCTATTCTGTGATATAAACAATTTTCGTTGTTCTCGCAAATATAGAAGAAAACAATAATCCATTTACTATAATCTCATTGTTAGAATTCAAGGTCAGAGTAAGCAATCTTTTTCATAAAAACCATCAACAAAATGATTCAGTAATATAAATAATTATAGGTACCCAATAACCAAAAACAAATAATTTCAAAAAAATTATGGCAGTTAATTACTCAAACTCAAATCCATTTTGAAAAAATAAGTAGTAAAAGACGAAAATAGATATCTCGTTCGTCAAAAAAGAACCTCATCAATTCAGCCACTGCACTCGAATAACTCAACTAAAATTCTTACTCTCTGTCATTTCCAACTAAAAATAGTTATCTGCGACAATTTTACTTTCTAGAACTTGAAACAAATTCTAATCATAGAATCACCTTCGAATATCAAAATACACGACATTATCACTAATACGGGAAAATATATCAGCGTCGATTTCGATGGCGAATTATTTTGGCGTAGCGAATCTTACGACGACTACATGATGCAAGTTTTCAATCGCGATAATAACAGTTGGTTGTCTACTAGCCAGGATATCATAAGGTACAGTATGGTAAAAATTAAATTTTACTTTCTTGGTATGTTCAAACACAAAGAATAAAATTACGGTATGAGAGAAGGACGCTCGGAGAGAAAACACGATTTACGCTGTAGGGACTTGAAAAAATGTACGAAGCTTCGAACTTCAACTAGATATTCAAATTTTCAAAGAAAAATAATAGGTAAATACCTATATGCATGAACAATCAAAAACAATAAGTCCAACGACTTCAAGGCAAGAAAATTAATACAAAAACAACGAAATATATACCAGCTAAAAATGAAGAAAAATACCATACTCACAGACTCTATCCAGCTTCGACCCAGATTTAAAAAACAGCAATCGAATAATGGCGTAAACCAATTCCGAAATCTCGAAAAAAATAACCCGCCAACGGTTTACGAACAACGGCGACCCGATTATTTTATACAGAATTCTCCCAAAAGGCACAATATTCGAAACCCGAATAAATAACGCAGAAAACAAAGAATAACGAAAATTTCAAAACAAATACCAGCAATTTTTAAAAAAACTGACCGAAATTCAAAAAGTTATAAGCTGCAATTTCACAAGCAGATTGCGACACGAACATACGACACTGAGTGAACAGAGAACTGAAGCCGGTAAGCCGGACGTGGACGGCATCGAATGAGTTAGAAAAATCATGGCGACTGGTTCGGTCGACTTATCTTTTCGAACTCTACATGGCGACAATACATTTCGATGAAGGCACATCGTAACAAGAACGATTTACGCGATAAGACATCATTTTTGGTCTTCCTTATCGTATTTCAACTTCACTCATAGGTTGTAAATTGAATGTGCCTGTTCGTTCCCCACATCCAAATATATACAATAATTCTTTGCAACAAAATACCTAGTTATCTAATACCTACTCGAATATTCGATACATCGAGACAGCCGGACACTGACAGCTCGATCATGCTGCAAACGAACACTAAAGAGCATGAAAATACACGTACTGAATAATTTCTTCCCACTTTTCATGATTATTTTGAAGCGTTCATTGTTCATACCCCTAGATAGGTATATGGTTACCTTACCTATGCAGTATGCATGGCCGAAAACATCATTTTTAATAGGTAATAGGTACAGGTACCTAACTAGTAAATACTTCGGAATTGAATAAAAATTGATTGGCATTATGGGAAGAGGGATAATTTTCACTCCAAATGAATATAGAACGATTGACCACATAATTTTCTTTTTTCAGAGATCCTCAAATTACACAGGTCGACACGGAAAATGTTGTTTGAAGTTTAAAGGGTGATTTTAATAGCATTTTTCGCGCTGATCACGAGAAAAATAGTGAAAAAATTCCATCACCCGAGGATTTTTCACACTTATAATTTTTCGTTCAATGGTTTTTCTAATTCTTTTGATAATTTTTGCACTTCAAGTCGATTTTCTGAAAAAAGGATGAGTTCTACGAAAAAAATGAATAGAATATAAATTGTAGAGCGTCAAATTTTCTACCCGTAGAGTCCGATTCTTTTTTTCTTAGGAGGCTTGGCTTTCGAGATATTTTAGCTCAAAGTTCAACAATTTTTTTTTAAAAATTGAAAATATCTCAAAAACTAAGCCTCCTAAGAAAAAACTTATTGAACTCTACAGATGGGAAATTTTACGCTCCGCAATTTATGTTCCATTTATTTTTTTCGTATGACCTTTTCTTTCGACAGAAAATCGACTTAATGGTCAAAATTTACATTAAAAAATGTAAAACGAATTTTCAACAAAAAATTTCGATTATAAAAAATTCTAATGCGATGGGGTAAAACAGAAATCATTTTCGAACTCTGCACTAAAAAGTATATCAGAAATACCAATCAGAATCAATTAAGTAGACAGGAAATTGTCGATTTGCTGCCCTTTGATATTCCCATTGTTGCAAATGGAAAATGTTGAAAATGCGGTTCATTACAAAAAAATCGATTTTCTAGCGAAAGAAAGGGTCCTACGAAAAAAAATTAATAGGACATAAATTCTGCAGAACGTAAAATTTTCTTTTAGTAGAGACCAATTCTTTTTTTTTTAGGAGGCTTAGTTTTTGAAATATTTTTTCCAATTTTTAAAAAAAAGTTAAACTGAACTTTGAGCTAAAATATTTCGAAAGCTAAGCCTCCTAAGAAAAAACAAATCGAACTCTACAGATAGGAAATTTGACGCTCTACAATTTATGTTCTATTCATTTTTTTCGTAGACCCTTCCTTTTCTCAGAAAATCGGCTTGAAGTGTCAAAAGTTATCAAAAAAAGTAGAAAAACCGTTGAACGAAAAATTTAAATTGTGAAAAATCCTTGGGTGATGGAATTTTTTCACTGCTTTTTTCGTGATCACCGTGAAAAATACTATAACAAACACCCATTAAACTTCAAACAGCATTTCAAAAGTTCAAAAATGTCGACCTATGTTATCCTAAAATAAAGTTGAACTACAAACAAGATAATGTTGTTACTTAACGTTACTGCTGGAGGAAATTTGAGAACCCCGAAGAAAGGAAAATGGTATCAGGGATCGTAATAGGTCCATTTAGGGTAAACACTTATCTACCTCTTAGCATCAAAAAATTGTGAATTTGTATTTTTTTTACTCAATTCCAAAATATCGTTTCTAGCTATCTCCATTCCCCTAACACAGAAATCTTGCGAAGATCTTAAAAATCAAAGAAAATCAGAGATTTTTTCACTCATCAAACTTTAATATAATTTATGAACAACTATCAACAAAAAAGCAGGAAAAAAAAGAAAAATCATGAAACTTTGAGCAACCTAGGGAAGGAAGGGAATATCAACTAAAAAATCTCACTAGCTCCTATAATCATTTTTGCCGCAAATGGTATTCAGACGATCCAAGTCCAAATTTTATTCCAATTTCCAAGTTCAATTTTTTTCATCAAAATTTCTCCAATTTTGATTTTTTAAAATTCTTTTTAATTTCAAATTGTTAAAAATTTCTTTCAATTATTGAATTGGAAGAAAGCTTGAAAATCATAAAGCCAGACATCATAGCGAAATTTTTGAAGAAAAAAGTAACTTTCAGAAACTTTTTTTGAGCAAAAAGTGACCAAAAAGTAATCAAAAGTAGCCAAAAATTCAATTTGTTTCGAAGGACAATTCTTTTTTACAGTTTTCTGGGGGGGGGGGGAATTTTTTGTAGTTTTCTGCAAACTTTTCAAAGATAAATCAACTAAAAAAACGTGCGAAACATTTCATTTATTAAATTCCTTCGTCAAAACAATAAACAAACTAGCAGAAATCAATTTTTTCATTTTATTATTGAACAATTTTTACGTGAAAATTTGAATTTTTGCCTCAAAGTGCGAAGAAAAAGTGACTTTTGAGGGGGAAAAGTTAACAACGTGATTTTTTAGATGTGAAAAGTAACCAAAAGTGACTGAAGACGAAAAAAGTGACAAAAATCCAAAAAAGTGACCCGCAATGATGCCTATGAAGCAGAAAATATTTTTTTAAATCAAAGTTGAAAAAAATAGGAAAAATTTTTTGAGCTGGAAAAAATATTGAAAAAATTTCATAGTTGGGAAAAATGTCAAAATTGGTAAAAAATGTCAGTATTAATAACTTTTCTAACTCTGATTTCTTCATTTTTTTTCAACGTCATATTTCATAAAAGTTCTTTTTATACTAATTTGAAAATTATTGTTTTCAATAATTTTAAAATTTTATCAAATTTGGAAAAATTTTGAGTATATTTGAGATCTAAAATTTTTGGTTTCAAATTTGAAAAAAATTTAGAATTGAAGAAATTGAAAAAATTTGAACTCGAGAGTAAATTTGGACTTGGATCGTCGAAATCTCAACAGCTACAAAAATAATATTAGGAGCAAGTAAAAACCTCAGATTTATATCGCGTGTTTATGAGATCATGCAAACAATTTTCAGCCACGCCCTATCAAAATTCGAAAAAAGTTGGAAAATAATCCATCCTATGCCCTCTCTCGTCCTAAGATAAAATGATGCCATTGATTTACAATTTATTTAAAAAATTTAACATTTTCTTTGGCAGCCTTAAACTCAGCCATTCAATTAGGTCTGTTTCACTCGTAACTAAAATTAATCTACTCACATTCCACAGATATTTTATCACATGTCGTCAAAAAATCCCTAAATACATCTACCAAGATATATACAACGGTCTTCTAGAACTTCACTTGGGTACCCTGACCATCACGACATCCGATATCGCCACCATTCTGCACTCATTTCCCAACTTACTCATCTTGCGAAACTACAAACTAGTCAAAGCTCTTTACGAAATGCATTGCGAAGACTGGAAAGCATCAGGTATCCGGGAAAAGTACCAATTACGTAATCTAGACGCGGATTTCTCTTACGTGGTAAGTCTCTAGACTAAACTTCATTCCACCCCTGCATCCCTTCCAGTCAGCAAAAATCATCGCGTCGAAATCTAGCTAATTAAGCAAAAAAAAATTATTATAAGTCGCGCAACGATATCGTCGTCCATTTCGATGGTAATCTTATTATTATGCATCGTTATGCGTATACCAACCGAGTCTACGTACCTATAATAATACAGCAGTATAAATAAATGGAAACTTTTACCTCCGTCTGTAATGTGACTCCTCGCCCATATACTTATAATATAGCCGAGTACTTTCGTATAATAAGATCTTTTTGTCTCTTCTAATGCAATCTCTTGTGAAATTATTTCGACGCTCGGGTATATCCATAAGTACTTTTTGTTGCATTTTTTTGAGGAGTCTGAGTCGGGACGATAGAACAGAAAAAAAATCTTCAAATAGATAAGATTTACTTTCCAGTTAGAGACGAGGGTAAAGGAATGCGCTATTATTCGCGACCGAGCGAGAAAACGACGTATACAATTTAATGTAAAATACCTACCAACTCGTCTCGCGTCCTGAAGAAATAGAGGTATATTTCCACCCCCTGAACGTCGTTTATCCCTCGGCAACGCGGACGAAACAACGACGAGAAAAAAGAGGAGACTTAAATGCGACCGAGAGAGCTTTACGACAATGACGATGACGACGGTAAATATAATAATAGCTTTTTACTTAGATTCTCTTTTCGCATCGATATAATTTAGCCGCGATGAAATTACCTTACGTACTGCGAGCTCCGCGGTCGTCTTTTAAATCGCGATAAAAGATACTCGATTTTGATAAAACGCCGTCGTCGTAGATAGAAAAGATACGTATATTTGTACCTGGACTTACATATTCGTACGTACATGGAACTGAGTCATGTATTTCTTATTTGCAATTCTCGTATGAGCTAAACATTTTACCATTTGCTTTGAACAGGGTAGTTGTACTTTGGCTGTACAGAAAATGTTACCGATGGATGCGTTACAATTGGCTACCGAATTGTGCCCTGAAGCTTACACAATTCGAGTACGATTTGATTGTTCGACACATCACGATATCTTGTTACCTTTGACAAATCTGCATAAATTGAAAGATCTCAGTGTAGTCTGTGTGACAAACGGTGAACGCAGTTTGATGGATTTTACCGATATCGAACCTGTCTTGAGACATCATGGAAATCATCTTAAATCGTTAGAGCTCAAGGTACACGTGTAAATATGTCTATACTTCGTTTTAATTCATTTTAGCAGTGTTTTCAAACGTGAAAATCAAATTTTCTTGTTATACTTGAAAACCCAAGAAGGGAAAGGGAGAGCTAAGTAGCACATGAAGTATTTTTTTCAAATCAACTAAAAATACCAATTGAAAGCACAGCGATATAAAAAAAATGAGATAAAAAACGTATGAAAATTTTTCAATTAATTTAAAATTAAAACATTTTAAAAGTTTATTTTAATCAATAATTTTAAAATCTTTTTCGAAAAGTTAATCGATTATTTTTAATAAAATAATTTTTACGTAAATTTGAAATTTTCAATCCAGATTTTTATTATTATGTCGGAAATGATAGGTACCTACATAATATAAGTTTAACAAATTAACCGTAAAAATGATTTAAACTCCAAATAATCCTATGAAATCGAACAAGTAGGTACATTGATTTTCTTGAGATAATTTCAACACAGAAGTTTTTTTCAGGGACGATCGAAATTTGTTATGTTTGTGCAACGCTGATCGGAGTAGATTTAATATTTTTCAGTTTTGCCGTAATGGCAACAATGCTTCTGTCTCGTGTTCAGAGACTCTTTATTTCTAGGGTTCCCGGTCTTCGGAGGCCGTGGAGCCCTACTAAAATCACTCATTCATCATCTTTGCGATTTTCTTTAGATCAATTGAAGAATGTCATTGGCTTATACCTCGATGACGTCAAGCTGCATCGTGTTAGTAAACCAATTAGAAGAGAGAAATAAATAACTTTGTTTTGTGTGGAGTAGTTCCTTTTTCTGAAGTCCAATTTCAGTTTAATTTCAACAATTTTTTTCCAATTTAAAATTTTCCCGAAATGTTATGCAATTTTGCGTTTTCTCCTTTTCTCTTTTCTCAACATTTTTTCCAATTTGATTGAATTATTTTTCTCAAAATTTCCAACCCAGACTTTTTGAAAAAAATGTTCCAAACTTGATTTTTTTGAAAAAATTTTCCAATTTGAAGATCAATGCCAATAACTAAAAACCATATATGTGAAGAAAAGGGACCTAATTAATTTTCATCCCAGAAGCTTCATGCTTCATCAATATTAATTGGTCTTTACTTCATACATTAAAAAAAATTTCAATTTCAAATTTTTTTCCGAGTTTGTTGAATTTTGACAATTTTTAAAAAATAGTCAAGAACACTGGAAATCAGAATTCCGGGAACCCTATTGCCAGGTCGCCTGCGACCCTGCTATTTATAAGTCAATGAAAGGCAAAGTAAAAAGTACGCGGTTTTTTTTTCGAATTCGAACTACAAAATTCGATAAAATTTCCAAAAAATAAAAACACGAGTACAAAAATTATAAAGGAACCTTGAATTAAAACTCTAATGAAAATTGATTGAAAAATGAGTGGAACAATATTAAATGACCAAACTTGAAACGGATGAAATAGATTTTGTTCTGAGTATTCATTTCAAGCATAAAAATTCATGATAGTTAAAAATACTGAAAAGTTGTAAACAAATTGAAAATCTTTTTACTTTCACGATAGAACTGACCAAGATATCAGTATGGGAGAGGTTAGCTATCAGTTTTGAAAAAATTGTCGAACATCGGGGGAACCTATTTTATAGATTTTCCTTTCCTCCCGCCAACCGACGACGCTGCATTCAAATACGTCCATCCAGTAAACAGTCAATCTGACTAGATCAAAATCGTTATTTTTCACGATTTTTCACAGGCCGTGTTTTCAATAGAAACGCATGAAAGTCAAAACTTACCAAAGTTGTTCACAATAATTTGCGTATCAATGAGTTGAAAAGATTTTTACAAAATACTTTTTTATTAAAAATTAATAGAAGCCAAAAATTAGTGAAAAATTGTTCGCACACGAGATTAAGGCACACAAATGAGTTCATGAAACAAAAGTGGTACCGAAAAGTATTAAATTAGAAAAAATGAAAGGTGGGGCGGGGTAAATCCCCACCTTCCGCCAAAAGTAAGCTGCATATTAAAAATTGAAAAATCACTAATAAAACATGAAATTTAAATATTCAGAATCATTCCCTAATATATATTATCATCAAAAAAAATATAGCATTGAAAAAGTTCAAACTTTCCTTTTGGAGTGATACCAATGTTTCTTGTAAATAGCCTGCCTATACTCAAAAATGTAGGGTGAAGAAGAACCTGAATTGATTAAAATACCCATCATCCTTCCAAAAACATTTTCAAACATTGAAAAAACTTCAAAATCCTGAAATTTCTCAAACTAACAAAATTCTTCAATGTCATCTCTTTCAATCTCCTAATAATTATAAATAACTCTGAAAAGACATCAGCTTTCCTTCCGGAGTGATAGAACGTACTAAAAAAATTTAAATTCCGGCAATGCTAAATCATTTCAGGTAATAATTTATTCAAATTTGAATCAGCCAGATTTGGTAAAATACTGCCAAGCGAAATGAGCTTCACTAAAAATTAATGATTTTTTCACTGATTTTCAATGAAGCTTATTTCACTGATTTAATAACGCAAAATTTCTACGAATTCAACTGATTCAGATTTAGGTAGTGGGATGAAAAATTATTGTGAAAATTTGTCAAAATTTCAACGATGGTTCACTGTTGAATTATTTTTTCTATTTTTAAGAAGCAAAATAATTTTTATTTGCATTTTAAAAGAGGCCTAATGAAATTTCCGAATCAAAATGCAACATTTTGGCACAACTTCTTCATAATCTTTGGAAGTACCTTCGGCAAGATACTTCCATTCTACTCTCCCCTTCAAAAAATTTATCTTTGCAGAAATTGAAATAATCTTGATGTTTTACACACTTGTTAAAAATCTTTGTGAAAATTACATCAATACCTACGGTGAAAAATGATCGAAAAGTCAACTAGATAGGCGGACGGTAAGTCATCCTTAAGCCTAAGCCAAAGTCGATGATTTTTTGTAAATATGCATTAGGCTTTAAGCTTAGGCTTTTTAAAAAACTAATACTAAAATTTTTTCGAACTGTAAATTTTTCTTTAATTTAAATTTTCTTGAAATTTTTCCAACCTTTTTTTCATTTCTTTCAACTTTGAATTCTTTTAAAAAGGTTTTCAAATTTGTTTTTCAAAATTTCTTCGAACTCAATAATTGGAAAAACTTCAAAAACTTGAAATTGAAAAAATCAAGGTGGGAAAAATTCTGGGAAAATGTAAATTCAAAGTTGAAAAAATTTGAACTTACACAAATTAGGACTTGGATCTTTGAAATCCCATTTGGGTCAAAATTAATTAGGAGACGGTAAAAAATCAATACTTATGGTTTCGGATCTGGTACAGGTATTCTCATTTCTCAATTTTTCATTGATAAAAAATATAAGTAATGATTTGAGCCACAAGCTTTAAACCTTAAGCCGTAAGCCAATGATTTTTCGGTCCTTCAGCTCAAGTTTAAGCTTTATTGATTGGCTTACCTCCCATGGCCTTAATCAATAAATTTTAAAAAAGATTGAAAAAAACACCTTTTTAAATTTTAAGCCTCACTTTAAGAATAAAAAGACTTCTTAATATTTTTCATAACTTGCAATACCTGTTGCACCAGTACACATTCGTTGAAATGAAAAATTTTGAATTTTGGATATTTTTCACGTTTTTGTTAAGTTTTTGAGGCGACGGTATATATGTACATTGAGTAACTACTCATTGAACACTGCGACAATACACGACAGCTCCAAGGGAGAGGACAAAACATTTTCCTCGAATTACCACACTCTACTTCGAACCAATATACTTCAACGAAATCGAATCATTCAAATATGCAAATTTAGACGTCAAAATCACCAAAACACCTTGAACTCCAAAAAACCCTAAATAAATCCTGGCGAATCATCGCTCCAATATCACACGTCCCAAAAACACACTGAAATCTCAAACCCATCAACTCGTTACCTTCGTTCATTTCATACGACACCATTAACCTCGACGACAGGTATATTAGTCCGTTAAAAAGCGAACTCGAGGCGGCCTTCGTTTAAAAATTCTATCATCGACATCTCCCCAAACTCTGCCAAAAACTTCGCTCCAAAGTGGGCGCGCAAATCTTACCGCAGATTTCCTTACTTAATTGAAATACAACGACGTAATTTCCCAAGTCGACCAAAACAGTACAAGAAATAATCATTAAATAATCATCCGTATCCAATTTACTAATAGACTCTTGCTCTAATTCTCCCCCTCCCCTCACAACCATCCTACAAACTCGTCGAGTCGAAATTTTCAAATCGCAATGGGCATTATAGCGGTGTTCTCGCTACCGCCAACAGTAGGCTGATTTTCACCGCACACAGACCAAAAACTTCCAACTCCGATGCGATTTGCTGAAAAACTTTTCACTTGGCGATAAGCCGACGTTCGTGACCCTTCTGTGCGAAAAAGGTATCGAATTTGTCATTACGAAATGGGGCTACCTACGTTGGCTACTCTTTAATATCAATGGTCTACGATTCCCATTTTCAAATACTCCATACCTAGGCCACTATACGTTCGACTAATTTCCCAATAGGCGTAAATAGTATAACTCGAATATTTTCCAACAACTGGAAAAATATAACAAAACAACCGGCAACGATTTCTCTCCGTTTCATTAGGTTAATATCGGTCAATAATATTTTTCCTCTCGCAATATTCCGGGTATAAGTAGGTACTTATACGAAGAGGTAAATTTTTACACCTAAATTACCACCACGTACCTCTACGTCGGTTACACGAGATCATTTTCCGAAAATTTGTCACGATCTCGAACTTACGCTAACCAAACAGATAAACGGAGCAATCGCAAAAAAGGATATAAAAAAAATAATAAACTTATTACCGCGATAAAAACTTCTTTGTTGGCTGATTCGCAGCATCTTCCTGGTCCCTTCAGCCATTTTCCCAGCCCATCTTACACATATGCTCGACAATACAAATAGGAGTGGCGAACAGTTGGAGGGTGAAAATTAACGTTACGTGCGTCGAAAGTGTATACGTAAAGTAGCATGTACCTATATGAAGCTATCTACCGAACGTACGTGGTTATACATGTAGTTCTGCACCCTCTGCCCCTACACTGTCGTCCCCCTTTATCGTACCGACGACCGTAGAGTTGCTCCAGTTACATTTTAGTGTATAGCAGTTTTAATCTAGTACTCTTCAATTACACGAAATGTACTTTTAGCAAATTTAATAAACTATGTTTTCTGTACATTTTGAAAAAGGTAATAGACGAAGTAGATACACACGTTATAACACGATTCTGTCCAAAGTTGGAGGTACTAATTTTAAGCGGAAGTAATTACGTAACTCCGCACACATGCGTCTCCTACCGGTGTTCGCAAACTAATCCGACAACGAGCCGCAGCAACGACGACAGCAACAGCAACTTGACTAAGCTGAGGATATTTTTCTTCGCCGAAGGTGATAACACTGTTTGCAATAATGTGCCGCAGTGTTTTTGGTATTCCACGTTAAAGCCATCGGGTAAGATTAAAATACGTATAATGATATTGATATTATTTGTACGATTCGTCAACCAATTTCATCTCATACACTTCGCACTATTACGCTTAAAATATATTTTTTAACTAGTAATTTAGTCAACAGTCAACTTTATTATGAAATTGACTGGCATTTCGTTGGAAATCGAAAAAAAACCATTGTAAGTATTAGAAGAATCATTCATTTTCAAGAAGTTTACCCAGAGAAATTTTTCCAACCATGCGTTGTGAACATTGAAAATTAAAATTTTTGACTGGGGGAAAAAATTAGAAATCGAAGCAAATATTTGAAAAATCAGAAAATTTATAATTTTACCGATAATTGCCAAACTAATAGATAACCGAAAGTTTCTCACTGAAAAACGCATTCGATAATAATGATTGACGTGATCGATATTTGTGATGGGGGGGAGAGAGTTCTAGGGGAGGAAAAAATAGTATTTTTTAAAGAATACATACAGTAATTCGTCATGGCAATTACCTCAATTTCAGTCAACCTACTCTCTCATTTATAAATCAGTGAAAATTATCGAAAATCACTGAAAAACCGTCAGAATTGCAGCACAGTAATAAATTAGTGAACAAATTTCACTGAAAGCAAACAGTTGAAACAGTGAAAAAAAATGCTGGAAAATCAGTGATAATTCACTGAAAAGTCAGTAAAATCTCTGAAATTTGGTGAAAATCAAAGAATTTCCCTGGTGTTCCCTGTGTTGCAATTCAGACTATTTCTCAGCGACTTTTCACTGATTCAAAATGAGAGAGAATCGCCTAAAAAAATGGAAAATTCCATAAGATAAGGATTTCTCGACAAAACTACTTTCTAAAAAAGTTACACGACTTCTTAAATACTGCCTCACCTTTGGCTCACAATTCCACACAACTCAAATCACTTAGTTTTTAATTATTAGTATTAACAATGGGAAAAGTCAGACTGCCCAAAAATGAAGATTCTATGTTTTCTGAATCTACACCACACTGTACAAGAAAATACCTATGGTAAAATTTAGGAAAAGTTGTGAGAGTAAGACATGGCCGACGCGGCTCCTCGCTAGAAAGTGATGTGTGCGAATATGAAAGAGAAAACAATAGACGGTCAACCTGAGATTTTATGGGATTAATATTTTTCAATTTCTATAGAATGAGCAAATGAATATGAAACGTACTACAAGTACCTATGATCTATTTTCGATCAAAAGATGGATTTTGAGAGGGTGAGCCATTTTCAATTTTTTCCGAGATTTTATCAAGGAGTACCTAACTGTAATATTTTCATTAATACCTACTCTTTCATGCATTTTTGATCGTATTTAGATTACACGTTCACAGGACGGGTATTACTTATACTTGAATGCTTACACAGGTGGACGTGGAAAATGCTGTTTGAAGTTTACTGGGGGATTTTTATAGCATTTTTCGCCCTAATCATTAGAAAAATGGTGAAAAAATTGCAGACCTTCAGGATTTTTCATATTATTGGAATCTTTGATTGAAAATTTGTTTTACATTTTTTTATGTAAATTTTGATTCTTAAAATCGATTTTCTGGGTAAAGAAAGGGTCCTACGAAAAAAATGAATAGAATATAATTTCTGCAGAACGTAAAATTTCTTTTCAATAGAGACCACCCGGTGTGCAAAGAAAGCGGTTTTGTTAGCGATTTCAGTAGCGTTTTGTGACAAAAATCCCACAAAATGGTGAATCCCGACATCATTAGTCGCTAATGATCACGGACGTCATGCGGCGTCCGTGCTAGTCCGTGCTAATGATATGTTGCACTTTGGAGTAGGCAACTGATCGCACACATGTGCAAAGTGGTGGTATGCCCTGCGACATAAAAATCGGAAGTTTTGTGAGATATCTACACTAGGTTGGGCCGAAAAACAAAAAATTTCGATTTTCGAAATGAAATCCGGTGCAAAAGTTGTTGGCTGGAGGAGATTAGAAATTTTTTTTTAAATTTAAAAATTGATTCATATCTTCTGATCGCGCATGAGCCTTCAATTCTTAGGAAATTGCTAAAAATTCATTATTTCCAAAAAAATTTCAAGAATTAAAAAAAAAATCAAAATTTATTTAAATTAGTTTTAGAGCATATTTGGTGACTACCTTAACCAGAAAACACGAATTTTTTTCGAAAAAACCCAGGTTTTATTGCTTTTTCAAATTTCAGACTATTTCTTTATCCATGAAGAAAAATTGAAAAAAAGTTATAAAACACAGATGTTTTCAAAAAAATGTGCTTTTTGATCTAGATGGTCACTAAATAAAGCCAAAGTTTAATCTTGATCAAATTAAAATGTTTTCGATATTATTTTTTGAAATTAAGAAAGTGTGGCAATTTCCCAAGAATTGAAAGCTCATGCGCAATCGGAAGATATGAATAAATTTTTCAAATTTATTTTTCCAATCTCCCCAGCCAACAACTTTGCACCGGGTTTTAATTCGAAAATCGAAAAATTTTGAAGCCCATTTATTTTGAGTGATCTGTAGCCACTTCATTTTCGATGTTAGGCAAAAAGTTAACAGAATAAAATTTCTTCAGTTTTCAACGTTCTATCCATTCCCTTGATCAGTTCATTTTTTGAGAATTTTGTGAACAATTTTTTTTGTAGACCCTTCAATTTTGAAGATAGGCTAAAAGTCAAAAAGTGAAAATTTTTTCAGTTTTCAAAGTACCTACTATCCATTCCCACGGTTTAAAAAATTTTTTGACGTGATTTTTTTAGAAGCAGCACTTGCCCCTTCAAGTTTGAAAATAGGCAACATGTTCCTCCCAAATTTCTTTTAGCGGTGCCCGGTTATATCCGAAAAAAATATGGTTGGCAGATGATTCATGGAACACCCTGTAGATTAGGTATTCAATTTTTTTGTTGAAAAATTCAGGAGTTGATCACAACATATCAAAAAAATATTACTAACGACTTTTTCTAGAATTCTTTTCTTTTGAGCTTGAAAAGGGAAAAAATTGTGCTTTGAATCGAAAAGAAAAAACAGTTCAAATTTAGCAAAAAAATTTGCATTTTGTTGTCCTTCAAATTTTTAAAAACTGAAATTTTGGAACTGGAACTGGAACTGAAAAGTGGAACTAAAAAATTTTGAGAACTGAAACTGGAACTGGAACTAGAACTAATATCATTTCAGTTTTCCATCACTGAATTGAACTTTTTTTCTAATTTTTTGGATTTATTGAGTAAAGGGCGAAATAAGTATTGGATTTTTGGTCGAATTTTTTTGGGCTCAATTGAAGTAAAAAGGTTTCATCAAAAATATGCTTTTTCATGTGAAATGTGAAAAAAAAATTTTTTATGAAACCTTTATACTCCACAATTGAGCCAAAAAATTTTTGACATAAAAAATTTTCCGTCACTGCCTTGGTTTGATTGCCTTACAATACTTCAATATTAAAACAAGCACTACTGCTTCCACCAGCAGTGATGGTGGGCTCCTATAAACCGCGATCGTAGATCCGTTGGCATGGCAACAGATCCAGGTAATCGCGTGCGAACCTTTTTTTTTTATATACACCGGCTCCACGATGTTCCACAGGAGCCCCGTATTTCCACCTCGTTAAGCTTTTTTTTCCCACATGCTTTGTAAGTTGCCTACCCTTCCAGCCAAGATCATTAGCGATTTCGCCTAGAAAAGTGACAAAAATCGCTATACGAAATCGCTAACGTCCTTTGCACACCGGGCAATTAGTTTTTTCTTAGGAGGCTTAATATTTGAGATATTTTCATTCCAAAAAAAAAAAAGTTGAACTCTAAACTTTGAACTAAAATATTTTAAAAGCTAAGCCTCCTAAGAAAAAACTTATTGGACTCTACAGAAAGAAAATTTACGCTCTGCAATTTATGTTTCATTTTTTCGTAGAGCCTTCCTTTTCTCAGAAAATCGACTCCAAGTGTCAAAAGTTATCAAAAAAAAAAAAAAAAAAAAAAAAAGGAAAAACTGTTCAACAAAAAATTCAAAATTGTGAAAAATCCTTGGGCGATGGAATTTTTTACTGCTTTTTTCGTGATCAGCTTGAAAAATACAATGAAAATCACCCATTAAACTTCAAACAGAATTTCAAAAGTTTAAAAACGTCGACCAGTGTTTAATCATTATTTTAATTTTAAATGTTTATTTCTCCTTTCACGGGTAAGTATGTTGTATGTCCAACGAAAAAAAAGGAAAGACTGTACGAAGTTATAAAATCCCTTTCTTTCTTCGATTAGTAAGTAAATTTGATTTTTTATATCAAGTTTTTCATCGAGGTTTGGTTTTTATGGGGGCAAAAAATTTAGATTTTTGTAGTTTTTTTGGTGTACCTATTGAGCGATTTTCCTAAATTCAAACCCTCATAACTTCACCCCAAGTCAACTGTAAGGACTGAAATTTTGGCTGTGGAAATTTTTTATGATGCTCTACAAGCCTGTGAAAAATTTTTCCAATTTGGTGAGTCAGACCTCGGGTAGCTCCCTTGTAAGACAAATAGATGTGTGTGCAAAAAGAAAAACACTCTATGCAATTCGAAATGTCATAATTCTATGTCCTGTTGTAACAAATAATACTCTTCAATTTATAATACTCAATAATTTTAAATTGTAACGCGATTTTTCAATCTTATGCTGTTTAATTTTACGATTACGATTCGAGAAATTAATTATATGATGCATACTTATTAGTATACGTATTGCATTGTTTTACCTAAATGCTGGAGAAAGAGTGAGAGAAACGGGTGGGAGCGATTTCCGACTTCGTACAATAAATCGGTGCGAAATGCGAATGGTACAAAATAAAACATAGACATCGCGAATTGCACAACAAATATTGTACAAATCGCGAATTCTCACCTCGGTAAGGACGCATCCAGGATGGTACAAAATCACTTGTACCATCTCCGATACGTACAGTTTCGGACTTGTATGCTCACGAGAAGGACGATTACTTTTCGTGTGACGTAGGTACTTTTTTTTACCACACATCAAAGCGAAACATTACTCGACAACATGTTACTTTTCGTGTGACGTAGGTACTTTTTTTTAGCACACATCAAAGCGAAACATTACTCGACAACATGTTTTTTCCAAGTCCAAAAATATTTTTGTCAATTTCAAAACGTTCAAATTCTAGAGTTTTCCCCAACATTTTTCGGAACTTTGACTTTATCTTTAAATCTAATTTTTTTCCAATTTTTTTTTCAACTCTGAAATTTTTCCTCCTAGTCCTGGGTACTTTCCAACCCGAAAATTTTAACCAATTCCCCAAATTTTTTTCAATCCTCAACTTCTCTCTCGAAATCTACTATATTCCAACTAGAATCTGTTTTTAATTTTTTTCCAACTCTAAAATTTTTTCGTACATCAAAATTTTTTCTCGAAACTTTTGAAACTCTAAATTTGTTCCAACTTCAAGCACAGACAATGACGTCACGTGTGAAAAGAAACACCCCACTCAAGAAATGAAAAGTTACGAGAAAAATATAAAGTCGAAAAAAGTTCGAGAAAATTTTTCATAGTCGGAAAAAATTTGAGTTTGAAAGAGTTGAAAAAATTTTGAGAATATATCTTGGAGTGGAAAAAATTTGAAAGAAAATTTTAGTTTGTAAACTTTTCTTGAAACAATTTCAATTTGAAAAAATTTTAACATTAAAAAAAGTGAAAATAATTTCAAAGTTGGAGAAAATTTTGAAAAACAATTTCAGTTGGGGAAAAATTCTAGAATTTTAAACTGTTCTCTAAGCTCGAAAAAATGCTAAGAAAACATTTTGAGACTAGGAAAAAAATTGAGAAAATTTGAACGTTTTGAAAATGACGAAAATATTCGGACTTGGGGAAAAAACAAGTTGCTTGCGTGGTGTTTCGCGAGTGGTAAAAAAAGTCCACCATACGAAGCGAAATCGTCCATCTCGCGAGTGGTTCGCCCTTATTCAAGAAATGAATCATTGTAAGAATAAAACGTCAGCACATTGTAGACTTGCGAAAGAGTTTGAAGTTCTGGTTATTGACGTTATTCAAGATTCACTTGCCTATTTTATGGAATTCACTAGACATAGTATACCTAAACCTACGTAGCAAGTACACAAATACATACGTCAGTTACAAATAGTTTAATTGGAAGCTTTTCTGGTTGAAATTGCTCTGCATCTTTGAATGGCCCAGTTTACGACCAGCTCGATTTACAGCATTCGTCGTCGAGAAAGGCATACAACAACAAAGAAAGGGCAGATAAAGGCTGAGCCCTGTTGATAGTAAAGAGTTATACACGTATTACGTTTATACTAAGTATATATTATGTAGGTTGCGGTGGCGAGGAAGGACTGACGAGCGTAGTAATTAATCCTAATCTACAAAGGAAACACTTTCGTTGTCGTCGTTTGCCGTCGTCATCACAACGACGAGAAAAGGACGGAAAACGTTAACCAAATTCGAAATTCAGCGAGGATGGCATCGGTGGCATTACGAATCGCTTGTAAATTAATATCTGCGTTGAACGTTATCAGTAGAAGGATATATGAGATAGAGAAAGAGCGCCGAGGGCAGGGAGGTGGATACGATTCTGCATACGTATGTGTGTTAGGGACTCCGGCGTGTACGTAAAGCTCGTCTCGCGAATTTCGTATATAGCTTTTGTCATTTACAACATAATTAAGAGAGGACGACGATGACGACGGCGATAAAGCTATACGAGGAGAAAACGAGGCAGCGTGGCGGCGAAAGTGGCGTTTTGTAATCGTTGGCGAAAGATAAACTGAAGATTCATTTAACGTTTGCTCTCTTTTTCGCCGGAGTATGGAGCTGATGGCATCGGGTAACACGGAGTGAAAGAGAGAAGTTACTAATTATGGAAATCATTAATAGAGCGAAACTATAGTGTTGTAAAACTTTCCCCATGCGACCTTTTATATACGTTTTATAATATTCGCCATCGTCTCCGTGTGGCGAGATGGCGGCGGTTGTAGGGAGATGAAGGAGGTCCTCGTGTTTTATCCGAAATTATGCGATCCTTGGCGCCCCCCTCTGTGCCCTTTGAGCTGTGGCACCACTGCGCGGATTTTAATTACAACATATATTCAACGAAAAACTGTTTTTATCTAAATCTAAACTTTATGGAAACGTTGGTTTGGTTTTTTTCTCCTCTCCGGGTTTCTCTCCATATTCTCTCAGCGTTTCTTGTTTTTAATTATGTAAAAAGCTCGAAATAGAATTTCGGCGTAGTTGTGGCGTGGCTGCGTTGCTCGCCTTTGGTTGCGGCCGACACCCGGTATCGTGTCCGTGTTCGCTCGCTCATTTCGCTTTATGAATTATAAGAACTTTGAACGCACGACGCCTTTCCCGCCTCCCGCCGATATTTCCTCCGCAAAGAAATGTAAAACATTGCGAAATATGAAATTTTAATAAGAATACATTTCCGTTGCGGTATTATTTTCAAAGCTAAGGTATCCTCTTTTATTTGTATTTGCATTATGCTACTCTATACCATCATCCTCGCGATTTCCTAATCCACTCTTGGCCCGCCCTGGAGCGTTTTCTCTCCTCAATTCGGCGGGTGGTTTTGCCAACTCGAATAATTTCATTAAAACCGCCAGAAATTCTGCCAGAAGTGTAGGGTAGCTAGTTAGATACGCGAAAACGCCGCATTTTTGAGTAAATATTTCATTTTGATGTGGATGGATAAATATACGTGTATCCTCGTAAATACCTACGCCTGCCTCTTTGAAAGACTCGAGTGATATTATGGATAGTGAAATGCGCTCACCGATCCCTATGCTGATACGTGTTGGGTTGTGGCGAAGGTGTTTTTGAAGAGCATCGGAGCAGACGTAGGGAAAAAACTATCGTAATTCCTTGGTCCCGTAACCTTGAAAGTTACAAATTTACTGCTGCGTATTTAAAGATTTCAATTTTATTAGATTGGTTTGTTGGTTAATAGCACATTTGATGCTATTTCGTAGCTACAATTTTTATTCGAATGAAGTGCAATATCGAAGGGATTTAACTGACAAGGGAGGTATTCCAACTGGCATCAAAATTTTGAGTGGAAGTAAAAATAGATCAAAAGTACGGTATAAAAGAACCCCGTATCAAAAATTTTAGGTGCTATAAAGTTCAATTCTCGAATTTTGGCGAATTTTTGAAAATTTGAAATACCATCGCTCTGTAAAATATGAAAATTTGATCTTATCAACGAAAAAATCTGAAATTTGGTGTATACTTCATTTTCAGGAAGTCCACGATACTTCAGAAAATTCCTTATGGTTTTTTCAGGATTTCTAGACCAATTTTTTCAATTTTTGCGGACATTTTACATGTGATATGTATGAAACACAGGGAGGAGGGTCACTGAATTTTTTCTAAGTCATCCGTTAGTTAGTTCTCAAAAAAGTGGATTTTAAATCAATTTTCAAGGTGTCTCACAGAATCGTAAAACTAACTATGCATATTTTTTTGAAAAAAAAATCAAAATCACGATTTATATTGAGAATAGAAATTGAAAATCGTAACGATGAAGTACACAATTTTTTAGAAATTTTATACTTTGAAACATTTACCAAGATTTTTGAAAGAATTTTTTATACGATTTTTTAGTACGTAAAAAGTAGGAATCAAGTACCCATTTATGGCCTAAGTGATGCAAGGGAGGAATTTTTTCCCCGAAAAATCACGTAAAAAATTTTTAAATGACCCCCTTTACTTGTTCTGAGAATACTACTGCATTAGCTCTAAATTTTCAAGAGACGCGAAGAATAATAGGTGCTTGAAAAAATGTGATTTATTAAACAAAATAGGTACTCAACTGATTTTAAAATTCTTCTTTCCAATTTCAAATAATACATAGGTACTAGATAATTTTCGTATTCAATAATTGTTTTTGAAAAACAAAATTCGTTCAACCCGATCGAAACAAGGGCAAAATTATACTGGACACAGATGCAAGTCAAAAACTTTACCTATTGAAAAAGTATGTTTGAAGCCAGAAAATTAGCATTTTTAAAAACATTTTACGTGCCATTTTCAGCGGTTGAAAAAACGGGAGAAAAATGGAAAAAAGAACTCATTTTTAATCAAAAGCAAGACTTATGACTTGTATAGCTCAAAATAAATTAGTACCCAGGCATCCCACACAAAATTTGAAAAAAAAAGTAACTTTAGGGACTTCTGATGGTAGAAAAAGTAACTAAAAAATTTCAAAAAAGTAACCTTTTTTTTTTTATTTCAATTCATTATTTAGCCCAGAAAATGTAAAAAAATTCAAAAAATATTTATTCGTGTACGTAATGCATATACCTAGTATTATAAGGAACACAGAAACTATTTATTCTCAGAATGAGCATAACCAAAATAAAAAACTAAAAAAAAACTAAAGGGTATAGCCAGATAAGGGGTGGTTTTGGCCCCAGCCCCGATTTTCGATCTAATGCTCCCAGATTATGTACCTTGATGAAAAAAAATTCTGGAAAAAATTTTGGCCACCAACCCCTACCCTTTCGGAGCTATGGCCGTTTTATTGCGCCATTTTCAAGAATTTTCAATTCCAATGGAAGTGAATGAAATTTTCTGTTCTTTGACACAAAGTTACATCTCGTAAAGGTCTATTCAAGATAATTTTTTCATTAATTTTGGTGCACTCTTTCATGAGGTTTTGGCCATTTTAAATTTTCAACTGTAAAAAAGATCTTAAACGCAAAGTTCGACTAATTTTTGAAAACATCCTAAAAATGTGTTTTTTGACGCAGATTCACGTCACGTATTCAGTTTTGGCGATTAAGGTGGCGCAAGGGCCGAAAATTGCAAAAAACCGTAAAAAATGTTGTTATTTTAGCAGATTTTTCAAATTTTGAGCGTTCTATATGGAAAGAAATGGCCAAATGAAAAAACTAAATGTCGGATTCGTGTTAAGCAGGTCAAAATACCCCGATAAACACCCTTTTCGCGATCATTTTACTTTAAATGTCGACATTCATTTTTTTCATTGATTTTTCATGACAATAAAATTAAATTTCGAGATTTAAAGTAAAATGATCGCGAAAAGGGTGTTTATCGGGGTATTTTGACCTGCTGAACACGAATACGGGATTGGTTTTTTCATTTGATCATTTCTTTCCGTATAAAATGCTCAAAATTTGAAAAAATCTCCCAAAATAACAACATTTTTTACGGTTTTTCGCAATTTTCGGCCCTTGCGCCACCTCAATCATACCAAGAGGGTTCGTAATACTAAAATGCCACTGGTGTACGAGATTTTTTTCAACTTTTTTTTTATCCAAAAAATACCAAAAATTAATTTTTTGGTGAAATTTTTGAAAAAAGTAACTTTTTTGAGAGAAAAGTAACAAATAGTAACTTTTGAGTGCAAAAAGTAACAAATAGTGACTTTGCTTGAAAAAAGTAACATGGTTACTATAAAAGTAACCCCGTGGGATGCCTGAAGTACCTCATAAGATAAGTATTATTACGCCACAGCATAGAGAAGGTAAATTTTTTTTGCAATTCATAATTTAATGAACGAAGACATGCATTTAAATATCAATTATTTTCCGTTCAATTTGGTTAACAAATGACAAATAAAAAAAGTCATTTACCTTTATAAACGGAAGAATTTGGCCCAAGTGGAGAGGGTGAAAAATTTAGGATGAAATGAGCAAAAAAACACCTGACACCCGTCTTCTGAATTTTTATAAAATTCCAGCGGGAATTCCAGAATTCCCCGCCTTTTCTACACTTTCAAAATTCCCTGACCTTTCCAGGTTTTCAAGAAAGTAAGCATCCTGATTTTCGGCCTGATGCCGCATCAATCGAACCGATTAGAAGAGATTTTGAGGCGTTTTTAAGCCTCCGGAAAATTTTTGAATTTTCTAGCATTGAGGAAAACTATAAAAATGATCCGTACGAACTTTAGCACCTACACTGAGAAAAAAAAGTGTGGCGATATTTACCACAAATTGTGGAAAAACTTATCCAGTCCGAGTTTATGATGCTTTTCACCACAACTGTGGTACTTTTTACCACAGCTGTGGCAAAAAAAGTACCACAACTGTGGTAAAAAGCATCATAAACTCGGACTAGATAAGTTTTTCCACAATATTGTAGTCAATTTTACCATACATTTCTCTCAGTGTACAATCGCGGATCACCCATACTGGTGACCTGCCTAATTGATAAAAGAAAAATTTTCCATAATTCGTAACTGCTGGTTTAAATCCATATTATTTTTTGACAAAACATTTTTTGGTTAAAATTGTACAATAATACGCCTACAACGTACGCATCAGAACGGGAGGTGTTCTGGAGTTTCTAGGATAGGTCGAAAAAGGGGCATCTGCCAATTTTCAGCTTTTTACCAAGATTTAAACGCGCATTGTGGGCGTATTTTTCAATTTTATCCAAGAGTTTTTTTTGCCAAAAAGTATGAATTTGAATTGGCAATTACAAATTTTGGAAAAATGTGCTTCAATCGGTCAAATAGGTCACCAGTAAGGGTAAATCGAGTTTTTAAATCCTAAAGTCCATATGGGCAATTCTTTGAAAACCTTATTTGTCAATTAGGGTTATGCGATTTACTTTCATTGTTTCAGGTTTAATATTACCTATATCATTCACGTGAATGAATTTTAATGATCGACTTTTTCTCCATCTGTGATAAGAAGAGAAGAAAGGAAATCAGCAGGTACTTAGTAGGAAATTCTTTCAAGAATTACTTTAAGATTCGAAGGTATAGGTGAATTTTTTTTTCTAATTTGATAAAAATTTCGAAAAATTGAATACCTATCCGGGTTTCTAAATTTTTTGGCAAATAAAGAAGTTCTGAATTCATGATTTAAAAAATTTCTAAAAATTCAAATCGAAAATCATGAAGGCGAATTTCCATAAACTCCCCCTCATCTCTTGCTCCCTAGATTTTTCATATCACGATACGGAGTCGAGTTGATAAACATAAACGAATCGATAATTTATTTCGCATTCGTATTTTCTGGAAACGAAAAAGAACAATGGGATTTGAATGCTCTCGTCGACACGATGTTCGCGTGATAATAACATTATTTTTACGTCGCAGAAAAAAAAAGGAGAAAAAAACATTGTGACGAGAAACCCTATTCGCCGAATAAAAGCGTGCGGAAAATAACGCGAGAAATCTCGAATAAAAAATGGAAGGAGAGAGCATGTGGAAATATTACGCCGAAGATGCGCGGTAATTCGGCTTTTAGCGGAATTAAATATTTCAATTTTTTATAACGTCATGGTCGCGTAATAAATACGGTAACGAGGTGTAAACGTACACGTAAATAATGGGATGGTTGGTAGGTAGGTACTAGGTAGGTCTATATGTGTAAGTATGCCTGTACTGATATGATGAAACTAAACCTGGGCTCGATTTCCAGTTTGAATGACGAATTTTTCAAGTCGAATTAGGTCTGTATTTTTGTCTCTCAACATTGTAACCATCTAATACTTTCGCAAAACATTCCAAATTAGTAGAATAGCGATAATTGGTTGTTCGAGGAGAATCCCTGTAATCCCATGATTTCCCCTTGGATCATCCCATAAAGGGGTAACTTAGCGATATTACCATGAGCTGCGATCGAAGGTGGAATCGATAAGATTCGTCTGGCCACTCCTCGGATTATCTTCTTCTTGCACTCAACTAATGAGAGGATGAGACTGATGAAAGCATCTGGTTTTTTACGAAAAATATGAGCTAAAACTTGTCTAGCGATATCTTCGAAAACTAGTTCTGGAGTGGCACTAACGAGTTGGAAAAAATATTAAAAAACATGAAATTAAATTTTTTTAAATTCAAAGTCGAAAGAATTTGAAAAATTTTTAATTGAGAAAGTTTTAAAAGTTGAAAAAAAACTGTAAGAAAAGTTTAAAATTATTGGAAAGAATTTTCGAGCTGAAAGAATTTTTTTTAAATAAGTACTTATAAAGTTGAAAAAAAAAACATAAAATCAAAGTCGTAAAAAGTTTTAATACCTATTAAAATTTTTCCAACCGTAAAATTGTTTTCAATTCAATTTTTTTCAATTTTTTTAACTTCAATTTCTTCAAATTTCTTCCAACTTGAAATTTTTTTTCGATAAATTTACAATTCAGAAAAATTCTGAGAAAATTCAACTACAGAGAACGTCGAAACCTAATTTTTGGCAAATTTGATTAGGACTGAAAACGTTGCAAATTATTAGAACTTAACATGAGACTTGAAATGTAATTTTTCTGATAGTAAATAAGTTTTAAATTAAACATTGGTTAGAAGTGTGAAAATACTGGCTTCCACATCAAATGGTTTTTCCCTTTTACAGACGACTCAGGCAGTCGACTAACATCGATCTTCCTCGAATCGCCACGCATACAAGAACCTCAAGCAAACCAGATCTTCCACTCATGTCCAGAACCGAGTTACCCGAACCTTCAAATAATTAGCATCTGCGACTACAACGAGCTGGACGTCACTCACCTAAACTCATTAACCAGCGGAGACCGCATAAAATACCTGCATATCTCTCGATGCCAAAAACTACGACCGCATCACGTCAAAAGATGGCAAAGCCGATTCGACCGCAACCATATCGTAGTCTACGTGAACTGACCGAGGCTCGATTCAAGCCCGGAAAACACTACTAATTTCAAACCACGTCTTTGTTTGAAATCTCGCTAGCCAAGGTATTTTGCAATTTACGTGGGTAAGTTTTCGGTCAATAGGAGAAAAAATATTCCAATTGTGTTTACGTTTCCTTCTACTGTTTTTCTTCAGGTAAATGAAGATTGAAGATTAGGTACCGAAGTTTGAATTCTAAAAAAAAAATGTATTCAATCAATTTTATCGGTCAAATAAATTATACTTCTCTCGTACTCGTTGTTATTTTTCAAGACATAAATACCTAGGTATATTAATAGTTCTTTCTTTAAGATAGATCGCAGGAACATGAAAATTTTCGTTTTATTTTTATGGATATCTATAACTTGAAATATTTCTTGATTAAATTTTAACCAATTGTTTATTTTTTCGAAATCTAATAATGTCGTTGCTCAAGTTGAAATCTTTGATCTGAAACATATGAAAAATCTTAACTTTTCCTTAAGCAAAAATACACAGCATCGACACGTGAACTCGCCAAATCCTCGTCATTATCAATACACTACGGAGGATTGGACCGACAGAAGAGACTGAAATCCCCAATAAATTGTAAATACTTCTATAATTATGTATACTTGGTACTTACTATATCTAATTTTTTATTACTGTTTCGAAACCTGGTAGGTAGTTAGGTACATCGCTTATTTCCATCCTTTACCGCGAAATTTATATCGGACCGGAATTCTACATACCTTCCGATTGTTAAATTTCTACCAGCTGTAGGAGCCGCGAGAAAAAAATTCTTATTACACACACAAGATAGTCCAGTAGAATTAACATTTCATAGGGAAAGACTCGGCGGCCAACCGATTTTTCGTTCAAGTGGTCCATTTTTATGTCCTGAATATGAATTTGACGAAACCGCAATCATGAAATGATAATTAAATTGTAAGTAAGTAATTTTTCATTTTTTTCATAATCTGACCATGTCACTGATCAAATAAAAAACTTCGATCTTAAATTCTAAGAAAAATGGTTCCTTTCACAGCCCTAAACAATAATACAAAATACACGAATTTAGCAAATCCTTATCATTTTTAATTCACCTCCTCACCTTCAGCCCACTGTTTGCTTCCGAAACACAACCCTCTCATAAAAAATTCTCCACTAATTCCAGCCAAAGTTCATCGAACCAATACCGATGAAAAATACTCGAAATTCCCCAAGCTCGACCCAGCCAACGTTCCAACCTAAATAATAAATTACAAAAAATATCCGGCTAAAGAAATTGATAGAACCGGGACGATGAAAATAACAAGCATCTAGGTATCTACGCTTTGCAATCGTTCAACCGGGCACCGACTATATCCATCGTGAGAAGACACGGCAACCCGAACCCTGGTAATAGCTATATCAATTCTTATCAGTTATTATTTTTACGTAACGGCTCTCTACGTTTTTAAAGACTTTCCTCTATAAACGTATAATGACATCACGTTCGTTGGAACGCGAAATATACGCGCAGAGAAATAGCGTCGAACGTCCGACGTAACTCGACGGTTCGGATCGGCGTCCAACATCGAGGTGTGCGCGAAACAAGTAAAAATAAACGACCGAACGAACGATACTTGGTCGGCGAAAAATCGTATCGTGAAAGGGCAAATGGCCGGGGTGAGGGATTTGGCCGATGACAAAGCGTTAATGTACGTGAATGGGTCAGCCAAAGAAAATGCAACCGTAGAAAATGATTTGGTGAAATATCAAAGGTTTCATTTCCAAACCCACTGAATTACAAAAATGTACAGAAATTGGTCAAAACCAAGAAATCAATAATTTAACATCAAAGATCCTTAAGGTAGGTAAGATGTTAATTTTTGTTCAAAGAAATAACAGCATTTTGGATGTAAATTCAAAACACAATTTGGTTCTTTTTTCAAGATTTGGAATATAGAACAAAATTATGGGAAAAATTCTGCACATCTGCACTTCATAAATTTTCAATCACTCTCCTCGCCATCTCAACTTGAAAGTAATGTTCTAGCCATTGTAAAACTTAGGAAAGAAGACAAGGTTTCCTATCAAAGTTCCAGAATTGAATTTCTTGTCTTTTTCTCGCAGTTTTTCGACTTTTTTGAAAACATATGTGATTCAAATTACACTTTTTACCCCCCCCCCCCCCATTCCTTATTTTAAAAAAATCAGGAAATAATTTTCCAAAGCAAATTATCATTTTTCTCTTGACTGTGAGATATGATACTAGATAAAATGTATAGGAGTAGAGAAGGGGGAAATGAAATTTCTCTAGCATTTAGAACATTCAAACTTCCTGGAAGGAAAGCGGAAATTCAATATTCTTTGAGAATTTTCCATTTTCAAAAAGTTCAAATTGTCATGATATGTAATTCGTACTCGCAAGGAAGGTATCCAAACTCAAAGTAAAATTTCGAGCCGAAACAAAAATAAATCGATAGTACATCATAAAATATTCCCATACCCGAAATTTCAGGCGCTAAAATTCATGTCTCAAATTTTGGTGACTTTTTGAAATTTTCAAATTTCCTCATCGCTTTGCAAAGTATATAAAAATTTGATCTGGTCAACGAAAAAAGCTAAAATTTGGCATTTATTTTATTTTCGACCTCCCAAAACGATTGGAAGCGGTTTCGAAACGATCAGGATCTTCAGAAAATTGTGAAATTTTTGAACACCGGAGAAAAGTCCATAAAAATGGTTCATATAAACTTTAGCATCTATAATCGCGGATTACTCATATTCGTGAGATCGTGACCTATTTGAACGATTAAAGCAAAATTTTCCCGAAATTTGTAACTTCGAGTTCAAAACACATTTTCTGGCTGAACATTTTCCTGGAAAAAATTCAAAAATACATTGACAACGTAAGCATCGAGGTAAGAAGCTGAAAGTCGGTAGAAACCCTATTTTCGATCAAAAAAGTCACTAATATGAGTAATCTGCGATTTTAACCGCTGAAATTCATCATGTACCATTATCGTAGGCTTTTCTCCGGTGCTGAAAAATTCTAAAATTTTCTGAAGGCTCCGAAATGTCTCGAATCAGCTTCAAATCGATGCGGGAGGCCGAAAGTAGGGCATATACCGAATTTTAGCTCTTTTCGTTGATTAGATGAAATTTTCATATTTCTCAAGGCGATTAGGTATAGGTAATTTTGAAATTTCAAAAATTCGCCGAAATCCGAAACATCAACTTCAGCACTTAAAATTTTGGATATGGGATTCTTTTATGATGTACTTTCGATTTATTTTTATTTTGGTTCAATATTTTACTTTGAATTGGGATACCTCCACTGTCAATAGAAAATAATATGGGCAGAAAGTTTGTAATCTTTTCATTAATATTTGAAATAAATTATATAATTGATCATTTTGAAACCATTTTCCTTGAACCAATTGACTATGCGATTTAACTGATCACGAGCAATGCGAGGTCGAACATTCTTTTCTGATTCTTCACTGTACGGAACTGAAAATCAAAGTAAGATTTTCACAATTTTCCATTGAAGTCAACATGACCATCATTTTTTCTATTATCATAATTTCTAGACTTTTTGAACATTTTTGAACAAAATTCTTAAAATTCTTCTCGACTTCAGCAACTGTAGAAAAGAAACTATCTTATTCCTTTTTTCTGTTCAACAGCTTTCATTAAGGAAATTAATGGTGGAAACAATCATCACATCATCAGTAATCAAATATTTCTAAAAAAAATACTGCTTCGAAACAAAATTGATATTTCAATATCTAATTGATTCCAATTTTTTAAAAAAAATCAGATACATTTGAAGGTACCAGCATGACACAAAAATTACTATAAAAAAAACATTACTTTAACGCCTAATTTTTCTTAATTTTTCAACAAACGACCTAGAACGGAATGAAGTTTACGGCCACATTTCTAAAAAAAAAAAAAGGGTCAAATAAATTATTTTCCTCCCAAAAATTACTGCAGACAAGTAATGAAAAATTGAAATCCATTTTATCAATCAAAGTCATCCTAATAATAAAATAAACATTACTGACCACATTTTTAAAAATTTCTACCAAAAATAAATTTGAAAATAAATTACAAGACCAAACACTCAAAAATTCACCACAAAGGGTAATTATTTCACGATAAAGAAACCGCGAATTTCATTTGAAAACAAAAAACAAAAAACCCAAGTTGAACTTGGCATTGTAATCTCATCAGTTCGTATTATCGGTCCTAGGTAGTCAATTTCGTTCAGTACTCTGGTGAACATAACTGTGACAATTTCCACACTATAAAAACTCATCTCGTTACAAGTTGAAAATCAAAACCTACGTATTTCGTTCATTTACCGAATTTATTCGGGTAAAAGAGATTTTTCGCTTTCGACGCTTTCCAGATTCAACTCTCGGGAGAAATACATAAAAAATTCTACGTAAGTACATCCCACCTTTGATCTATTTACTCGGTACAGCTATTATACTTCAGATAATGAACAAACCCACATCCCATCTCTCCGGCAAAAAAAAATTACGCGTCAGTGAGTTGGTAAAAAAAAAACTTTACGAACCAACAGCCTTCGCGAGGTTAAAAAATTCTCCATTTCGCTTGTCCGCAATAAAATAAAAATATACATCGCGTACAACCCATGGATAAAAGTCACGCTTCAGAACTCCACGCCGTCGACATATACGTAGATTATATGCCATCGGGCAGCAGGGCGTTTTTCGCTAAATGAATCGCAGTAGCTAAAATGAACCAACTTTTCATCATTTATCACGTTTAAAAGCCTTTCTAACGAAAAAAAAATGATGAAGAAAAATACACGACATTGTGATTTCAACGTTAACGTTGTTTGCTCGATAAGAATTCCCAGAGTTCAAAATTTTCGTGCATTATGAAAGATAGAGAGCATTCAGCACTTTGTAAAACCATGTAGCAAAGCACATCAAAAATCAGACAGATCGAAAAATGACTTGCACGCTAGATCAGTAATCAAGAGATCCAATAGAATGATCAAATTTTTTCCCAAGTACTACATTCATTTCCCTGAATTTTTCACACAACGAAACATCATCTCAAAACTTCTCTGAACCAAAACCACCGCAGCGAAAAAGAGGAATTTAAACGCCTTTACAATTTCTCCCCAACACGAAAGGAAAAAATTCAACGTAAAGACAATAAAACTCCAATAGATAATCACGAGTATAATTGTATTTCGCGATAAGGCATTTCATTAGTGTAAAAAACCCCGAATTCGCGATAAAGCTGCGAATGTAATTCGAACGAGTTTAAAATCACCTTTCAGTTTCAAAGGAACCCTTTTACACCATCCAACGTTTATCCGGACGGTGAAATTTTAATAGAAAATTCGAGCAGTTTGCAAAAAGAAGAATCCTTTTTCGTTGTTCTATTCAGTTTTTTTTTTCGTTCGGCAGGTAAGGTAAAACGAGATTTGAAAAATTCATCGCCATCGGGAACGAACGTCGTTTAGTACGGCAGCCGATCAGGCAGCTTTTAAAATATCGCGAATAATTGCTTTATCGAAGTAAAGCGTAGGCTCTGTAAAGGTGTTTCGTTGTCTGCAGCTCGATAGCTCCGAAGACGCATTAAATGCGACCGAATCGGTCGCTCTCATTAAATAATACATGATATTTTCGCCCGAATTTTCAACCCCTGCCGTTCCCCGACTTCGACTCTTCATCGCGTGTCGTATACTTTTTTCCCTAGCTGCTCGTTTCTCGTCGTGAAATTTTAATTAGATAACAGCGGCTTTTTAAAATACTGTTAAATATTTCATTCGGTCTTTTAATTACGATTCGAGCCTCGGCGAGCGAATTGGAATAACCATTTCAGTCCGAGGATTACGATAAATTGAAAGTGTTTCGTGAGCTGGAAATAAGCGAGCAGTTTACCTGCGAGAACGAGTGTGCTGGATCGTCGCTCGTGCCATCATCATCGCAACTACTTGCCAGACTTAATTTCATCCTTTATTTTTGCCCGCTTTGTCTTACTAGTTAGTCCGTCGAGAAGCGAATTCGACGAAAATCCCGATGATGAGCAATGCCAGCCTAAATTCGGAAGGATTATTTGATAACGAAGTTAATAATGTTCGGCCGTCTTATTTAAAGAAAAATAATGCATTGTGATGCGAAGAATTTTCTTCCTTAATGATCAAAAGTAAGACATGGTACAGCGGGTCGATCATTTTTCAAAATTATAGATCATTTTGAAGAATTTACAATCGAGAGGGGATCAATTCGAGTACCTAAGATATTAAAATAGAAAACATAAAGTAAGCAATAAAAGTATCAACAACTTGTACGAAATTTAAGCTGCAACGACACAGAAAAATTTTCTAAATCCAAAGATACCATGGAATAAAAGTCACTTTCCTTTGATTATTCACCATTGTCATATTTAATCGTCATTCTTCGAACTTAAAATATAGGTTTATTCCGCCAGCCACGTAGCCAAGTTGAACTTCTGGGGGTGTTTTACTATCACAATGAGTGGAGGAAAGAGTAAAAAAATTGAACACGTTGAAATTCTACGGAAATTCAGTCTTCTCTTATGAAAAATTCTAGTACTGAAAAAATGCAGAATGTGTACCAAATCTTGAGAATGAAAATTCGAATTTTTTCGGACTGAAAATTTCTATTTTTTTTTTTTGCATTTTATCAGTGACTCCTTCCCCGAAAAAGAATGAAAAACACATGCTTCAAATCAATAAATCCCACACTAGTTCCGGCAATTTTTTCGGTTTGCCTCACTAATTGAAGATCAATGAAAGAAGTTTTTTCAAAGAAAAAAAAGAGGTTATAAATTCTCAAAATTAATCTCTTTTTTTTGAGATTGCTACATAAATTTTTCAGGTCCAGCGAAGTGAAGCGAAGGCAAAAATTTCTTTGAAAAAAACTTGAGCCTGAAATGTTATTATTCAATTATTAGAAAATTCGCGACTTTTTCGCTACTATCACGACTTGGAAATGCTGAAAAAATCCCAAAATTACGTCTCAACTCCATAAGTCGGATAATGTTTTTCCCCTTGATTTTCAACTTTTTAATACAGTCATAAGTCTCATAAAACTTGAAGATGAGATTTTCAGAACAATGAAAAAGTTTTTCCATTCATCTAGTTATTTACATTTTTTTTGTTGTTAAAATGTCGCAGAATATATGAAAATTTAATAAATTAGCGGATCTAAAAAAATAGTAATACTTCTTTCTTAAAAGTTTCAAAGACACGTAGGGTTAACTCAATCCACAAAAATACATTCAGAATAGGTACTTTTAAGTAAATTAAGAAACCTACATAAATATACAGTAATTTTTGAACTTGTAATGAATTGAACAGATCAGAATAAATTGAAAAAAAAAACAAATTTGACTTGGGAAAATTGAAAGAAAAAAATTGATTGAGAAAATGATAATAGAAAAATTCGAGTTGAGATAATTGAAATAAAATTAGTTGAGAAAATTATGTTTGAAAAAATTTGAGTGGATGAAATTGGAAAAAAATAAGTTGATAAGATTGAAAAAAAATTGAGTTGAGAAGATTAGAAGAAAAAAAAAATGATTTGAGAAAATTGAAAGAAAAAATCTGAGTTGAAAAAATTACTTCTGAAAAAATTTGAGTTGATGAAATTATGTTCGAAAAAATTTGAGTTGAGAAAATTACGTCTGAACAAATTTGATTTGAGAAAATTATTAAGAAAAAAATTCGAGTTGATAAAATTGAAAAAAAAAAACAAATTTGACTTGGGAAAATTGAAAGAAAAAAAGTTGAGTTGAGAAAATTATAAGAGAAAAATTCGAGTTGAGAAAATTAAAAAAAAAAAACAAATTTGTACTCGGAAAATTGAAAGAAAAAAAGTTGAGTTGAGAAAATTGGAAAAAAATCCAAGTTTTGAAAATTACGTCTGAAAAAATTTGATCTGAGAAAGTTATAAGAAAAAATTTCGAGTTGAGAATATTGAAAAAAACGAATTTGAGTCGAGAAAATTGGAAGAAAAAATCTAAGTTTAAAAAGTTTGAGTTGAAAAAATGATAAGAAAAAAATTCGAGTTGAGAAAATTGAAAGAAAAAATTCAAGTTTTGAAAATTACGTCTGAAAAAATTTGAGTTGAGGCAGGAAATTATAGGAAAAAAATTAGGTTGCAAAAATTTGAAGAAAAAAATTCGAGTTGAGAAAATTATAAGAAAAAAATTTGAGTTGAGAAACTTGAAATAAATAAATTTGAGTGGGGAAAATTAGAAAAAATGATTGATAATTTACTTTACCACATCATGGAAAAAAACTTGTAAAAAAAAATCAGCAAAATCGATAAAGTCAACTTCGAAATCAACGAAAAATTGAAATTGGGCGTTGAAATCCGTTATGTTCGCGGCGCCAATACGACGAAACTGACGTCACAGGGCATATTTTCGTTGAGGCGGTCGTTTTTCGAACGAGTTCAAAAATCGGAACTTTAAAATTTTTTTCTCGAGTTCTACTCAACCGATTTGAGTGCGGTTTGTTTTGTTGACTTTAAAATTGTATATTCTATAACATATTTCAATTTCAGTCAAATCTAAATTTTTGGCACCAACCCTATTTTCAATTTTGAATCAGTAAGTTTTTTCCATAATTACTGATTCAGCCAGAAAATGTAGTAGTTATTGAAAAAATTGCAGGTTCACAAATGAAAATTCAATATTGAATCAGTAGTTTTACACCAATTGGCAACGAAATTTCACTTATTTTTTAGTACCTTAATTCTGGCTACTTCTTCAGTGAATTTTCACTGATTCGCATTTATATTCGATTAAAATAATCAAAGAGGTACGTAATTATACGGACGTAAAAATTGTACTAAAATCTGATGAATCAGCCGCAATAGTACACAGAGATAAAGTCACTATACGTATATCGAACACCGGCTACCACCTTAAAAAGTTTTTAAATTTCACGTTACCATAGGGTTTAATTATCATCGATCACTTCTTCCTTCCTGTACCTATAATATTACCTATTCGTGGAGAAAAAAACCGATAAGAGTAAATAGGACGATGGATTAACGAATGCGGTGCTGCGCGTTCGTTTCTTCCTTTTCTTCCTCTCCTACCCCGCGTTCTCGTTGTTACAGCTACTTTTATCATGCAGCACGCCATACGACTTTTACTCTATCCGCGGCTTCCAATTTACAACACATTGAAGCGAAGGTACACTATAAGAAATGTAGGATTCTATATGACCGGCTTGTGTTCGCTTACTCTAGAGCTCGATTCGAATACACGAGTATAAAATTTGCTTCTCTTTTCGTCGTACAAATACAAACACACAACGTGCTCGGTTTGTAGGTAAAATTCTAGCTACGTCGAAGGTACAGGGAATAGTAATTTCTCTCTAGAAAATTAACTTTCAATGAAAAATGTAATTTCCGCGTCCGCCTTTATTCGTCGACAACGTAACCGTTTCGATAAATAGAAGGTTAAAGTATACACGTATATCGAAGCGAGCGGCAACGATGCATAGAGAAAATCATCAAAATACCTGCTTCACACGGTCGACGAGCGCGGACGCGTATTTACGGCGAATTGATTATGCAATATTATTAACATCCTCGTTCCACGCAACATGTACCTAACTGGTAACTTTATCGTGGCAGAAATTGAGCTTACAACGATACGATTAATAAGTAGGTACGTAGTATGGACTTTAAACGAAACGAATTAGCATATTAACGTGGTAAAGTAGAACACTTTGACTTCGTACAACGCTTAGGTACCTGTCCGTTGTATAATTAAAGTCATCGTCAAAGCGCCTACCTCGATATTGTGAACCTCGACTGGGATGTTTTTGTGAAATTTCTTCCAGGTTTGATTCCTTTTATGAAGTGGGATAAAAATGAAATGCAGGGGTAAGGATGTGATAATGAAATCGTAAATATAGTAAGAGTATCAAAAAGCCCTGGGACAATATCAGAAGAGCATTGAAACCGTGAATCTTGATGGATAATAAACCAGCACCGATCAATTTCGCGATGAAATTCCGCAATAAAATCCTTCATAGTCAGAAAAATTTTATTTATTGGAAAGAGGGTTCAGCAATTGAAGATACAGTATAATAGCCCGGGGGAAAAAAATTGGATCCAATTGGATCTGATTGGATCTGATTCGATCCAAAAAATGGCGCGATCCAATCGGATCCAAGTGGATATAAGTAGATACAAACAAATCCAAATTAATCCAATTAAAGACATTTTTCTCTTTAAATTGAAAAAATTTGGATCCAATTGGATCTTTTTGGATCTAATCGGATCTTATCAATTAGATCCAATAAGATCCGATTAGATCCAAAAAGATCCAATTGGATCCAAATTTTTTCAATTTAAAGAGAAAAATGTCTTTAATTGGATTAATTTGGATTTGTTTGTATCTACTTATATCCACTTGGATCCGATTGGATCGCGCCATTTTTTAGATCCAATCAGATCCAATCAGATCCAATTTTTTTTCCCCGGGAGATAACTGATTTGTAGCGAAAATAAGTAGTTTCAAGGTATTTTTGTACCAGTAAGCTCATCTTTTTCATTTAATAATGTTTTTTCAGAATATCGGTTTTAATAAAACGCCAAAAATCATTCTTTCAGTTCAAGTGTAATTTTTTCAATTTTTTATTAAGGTTACTTAATTAACAAAACAAAATAAATGCCTTCAATTATTCTCTAACATACGAAACTTTCGCCTGTCTAAAGCGAATATGAACCAATCTTTTGAACTTTTATTACAACGCAAAAAAATTTGGATTAAATAAAAAACTGTTCAGAACCAGTTTCGTTTTTTTCAAAGATTCAAAAAAAAAATCGCGATACTTAAAGTCTTGGAATATTCATCAGTGAAATTTACTTAATTCTCAAACTTTGAAATCGTGATTGAAAATTTTCTCAAAATTATCGAAAAATAGAATAAAGGAAATCCTATCGAAACCTACTTTACGAACAAGTAATATACTTCTGACGTAATTATTCACTTCGCAATAAGACAGTTCAAAAAAGCAAACTTCTTCAACCACAAATTTAACCCTTCACTGCATAAGTGGTCATATATGCCCACTCATGTGACCACAGACTACAGTTGAAAAAATTGTGATTAATCAGCAATAAATAAAAATATTGACAAAATTTCACTTTAGCCATGTGATGAACATCCCAATACGTTATAATTCACAATTCATCCTCATTTTTATCCTTATAATCGCTCAAAAAAAATTAATTTCGCAAAAATTGAAATTTGCTAGAAAAAAATCAAAAAAAGTCATGCAGTAAAATCGAGGGATTCCGCTTACCTACTTCAAAATATTCCAGAAACGTATAATAAAAATTCAAAGATAAGCTGGTAAATTCTGTTCTCCCGTCGAAAAGATTTCTAGATACCTAAATTAGATAGAAAAACGAATTGAAAATTTTCGCTTCGTGTCACAAAAAAAAACCTCTAAAATTATACGATACACAGACTTGCACGAAAATGTGTATTCAACTTCACTGTGTGATTTTGATAGGATTTTTAGTGTTGATCACGTGAAAAATAGTTTGAAAATTCCAACACGATAGGATTTTGTTTTACACTTTTTGATAACTTTTGATACTTGAATTACCGAGTCCAATTAGTTTTTTCCTAGCAAGATTATTTTTCAGAAACCCTAACGTGATGAAAAAAAAACTAAAATAATCTTCGAACACAGCATCAAAAAATAGGCCAGAATCACCTATCAGAATTCATTACGCAGAAAAAAATAATTGTCAAATTACCGGCCTGTGATAATGTATAATTTGCACAAATTTTTTTTTGAAAAAAATTATGAAAAATCGAAAGTAGACATTAAAAGAAGAAAATTAAAAAAGAAAAATTTTAAATTGGTCCATTACAACTCGCACAATGATTTTTTGAAAGTTATGTTTTCGTGTTGCGTTCAAAAACGAAGGCGTGGTCATGTAACGTCATACCATGCAATTTTCTTTTCTAATTCGCGTCGTGAGTTTCGGCTGAAATATCTCGAAAGCTAAGCTTCTAAAGAAAAACTAATTGTTCTCTACAGAAATAAAACTTTCCGCTCTACAACTCCTGTTCTATTCATTTTTTTCGTAGGGCCCTTACCCTGCAGAAAAATTGACTCAAAGTGTCAGAAGTTATCAAAAAGTGTACAACAAATTTTCAACAAAAGATCTGAATTGGAAGACGAAGTGGTAGTAGGAGTGATGTGTGAAGTTTGTGAAGGCGTATGCGAATTTTCAGATAATCTCAACAATACACTTGTCATAGGAAAAAATTGTGGTCATGCTTACATCGCTTACCACATGACGTGTATCACAAGCAGTATTAGAATGTAAGTAATGATTATTGGCCTGTGATCCCATGTTGTCATTGGCCATTAGTTTTATCATTCATCAAGACACCTTTTCGCAAATCTATAAAGTATTACGTCCACTTCCATACTAGGTGTAGGTCTAGGTACCTCTACCGATGAAAGAATTGATAACTTATAATAATGACGAGGTGTAACAATGACTTGACTGGAGATCTGAACTTACCAAAAATTGTGAAGTCGTAGTCTTGAATGCTACCAAAAAATAATATATCGAGTTAAATAAAATAAGTAGGTATAAGAAAATTGTAAGTAAAGTTTTTTCCTAATTTTCGTTTTTGAAAATGTTTTCATACTAAAAATGTAGTATGTTCTAAATAAATTTTTTCTTATGAAACTTGCATCCTTGCAACATTTTGAGAAAAATTGGTACTTAAGAAATTCCGAGAAATCAGTCAACATTTTGAAAAAAAAAATCGCTGGAAAATTTAGAGCTTACTCCCCTAGAACACATCGCATCGGTTTGGATGGCCTCTGACTGAACAACTGTATTAAAGAATCGAAAGCCGGAAAAACGGTATTTCAATTGATTTTTTCAACAAGGCACGTGCGTGTTCAATAGTTTTCACTGAAAGGATCGATTTACTTACTTATTCAACTATCGATCGAGTGTCCAGGATCCATTTGTCCTCACACTTCACAATCAACCATGGTTCAAGTGAGCTTTTTAAAATCAATTTTCATAGTAGGTAAGTTGAATTTGAAAAACTGAACGACCTCTAATATTATCTACTCTGAAATCCTTGGTCATGCTTTTCGCTGAATAATGTCAGTGAAAATGACAGAAAAGAAAGGTGATAAAAAAGCGAATAAAATGCCCAAAGAAAATCAAACTACCATAACAGAAGTTGCCACTGAGGCCAAAAAGAACAAGGGAAAGCGTCGTCATGACGCGATGGCGGTTGCAAAAAGGATTTTAAAAATATCCGATACACTGTGATGTTTGAAAATTCCCAAAGCATATGTAAATTTGCACATAATGGATATATATCCAAGTAATTCTGGCTGTAAAGGTTCGGGTGGTAACTGTTCCAAAATGAATAGAAACGATGTACCTATTTGACCAGAAAAATGGAATTAGCTGTGAGACTTGTTTTGAGAAAGAAATGAGCTTTCTTTCTAAAAGTGACTAAAACAATGGTGCCATGACACGTAAGATGTAGCTTTTCAAAAAGAAATAAAAGAATAGAAGACACATGTGCCACATGCTGAACTTTGAGATATACCTAATCAATTTTAGAAGCAGTACAGTATGATTTATAAATTAAAGGCGTTAATTTTTGAACTTAAAAATGGTAACCCATTTTATATTCCAATTTTTTTTTAAATTTAAAGTTGACATTTGTTTTTAGGATCATAATATATTTATAATTATGTACCTACTATATTTTTTGTAGCAAATTAATTTTTTAATAAAGATAATAGTAGGTAACAAAAATATATTGAAGTTTATTTAATTGATTCTAAAATACATTTTTTTAAATTTATGTCATTTTATTTCAAAATAAAATCATTCCTGAAAGTTAAGGAGAGTGATATTAGGAACAGTGACTCACTTTTATGAACGTTAAGTCGATCGTATGGGCGCCCTAATTAGAACGATACTTGGACGGCATCAACATGCCAAGTTAATGGCACCGCTACCTAGTACTTTCTCATTCCGAATCAGTGAAAAATCACTGATAAACAGTCAGAATTGCAGCACAGAAAATATCAGTGAAATTCATTGATTTTCAGTGATTTTTCACTGATTATTCAAAGAATTTCACAGATTTTTCAGTGAATTTCATAAATATTACTGAGTTTTTAGTGAAATTTCACTGATTTCCAGTGATTTCCTTTCACTGTTTTGGTTTCAGTGAAAAATGTTCACTGATTTATTACTGTGCTGCAATTCTGACTCGTTTTTCAGTGATCTTTGATAAATTTCACTGATTCAGAAATGAGAGAGTAGTTAGGTGCGCGGTAAGTACAGAAATGGCCTTGGATTACAAAAAAAAGTTGAATATTCGAGCCTTTGGTCGTCGCTATTTTCATTCACACCTCCGTAAAAATTGGCTGAATTACATAACCAAACTTATTAATTGAAATTTTAAAAATAATACCTACTCAATTTTTTGTTCTATACCTTTTTTTCATCTCGCAATGGAAAGGAGTTATAGTATAGAAAATTTAGTGACTTTTTTCATTTTCAAGCCATAACGCCTCTACATTGCTTTTTACAAAAAGTTCTCGACTCTTGTGATTTTTAGAATTTTGACCCGAAAACTGAGGAATTGGTTGTTGAAAGTTTTTTCTACCCCCTCATGTAAGTGTTGTTTCCATGAATTTTAACAGTGAATTTCGGGGATTTTATAAAGGTGGGCGATATTAAAGTTATTTACTACTCTCTCAATTATAAATCAGCGAAAATTATCAAAAATCACTGAGAAACAGTCAAAATTGCAGCACAGGAGAAAATCAGTAAAAAAATTTTCACTGAAAACAAATCAGTGAGAAAAATCACTGGAAATCAGTGAATATTCACTGAAAGGTCGGTAAAATTTATGAAATTTTCTGAAAAATCTGTGAAAATCGTTGAAAAATCAGCGAAAATTCGCTGAAAATCAGTGAATTTCGCTGATTTTTCCTGAGCTGCGATTCTGACTATTTATCAGTGACTTTTCACTGATTCAGAATGAGAGAGTACTATAACATTTGATTAATCTTCTTTCTTCATTCAAAAGCTAATTTTTTTTTGACAAAACATTAAAAAATGCCATTAAAAATTTCAGATGCAGTCGAGTTTCTGAAAACTTAACCACTCTAAATCCGACAGAAAAGTAAAACTATGCAAATTGAGAGATACCGCTGAAGTCACATTCAATTTATTACCTCATCTTCAACCTTAAAAGATTCGCATTTGACTTGAATACTTTTTACCACCATTTCCACACAATTGGACAACAAGCGATGAAAAACAAACTACTCCACCTGTATCCTTATCTTGACCAAAAAAGGATTTTAACCCTTCCATGACGCTGCCAAAATTCAAAAAATGGAATCAAACGTTACTTGTATTGCTAATCTTTGTAACATATCACCGCATGGGTTTTTCCATAACAAACGCCCCCATTTCAACACTTTTTAAAGCTAGCACCTTACATAGCTGCAGCTAGTGTCTTATTAAGCGGCCTCCACGTCACTTATCAGTACAGGAGCACAATCAGCGACCTTTTACAATTGTTGGACACCAATCTATACACCTATCCCGACGAACACTTGATACAAATCGATTACGAATGGTATTTGCAGGACGACAACATCGCCACCTTCATACATTACGTGTTTTACTGCCAAATTTTCTTCTTCGCAATGATCGGTTTACCAGCTTTGGGAGAACTGATGTACTATCGACATATTCGTACGTTCATTTATCCAACATGGACTCCTTGGAACATGGAAAACGTTGAAGTGCAATTCTGCACGTATATGCTTGAAGTTGGTCAAGCATTCTGTGGCCTGTGTTTCAACCAAATCGCCATCACTTTGGAATTAATCGTAATTACCCAGCTGGTTAAACAGTATCTTAGACTGGAGGTCGCAATTCGATCTCTCGAATCTCGAACGTCATGGCTTTTATTGCAAAAAAAGCTCGACGAAAAGGAATACGATCGAGTGGTGAATGATTATATCAAACGATGTGTACAACATCAAATGATACAAAAGTAAACAAGTTATTGATTTTTTTTCTTTACAAAAGCAGGCGCGCAACCAGACCTCTTTTTTGGGGGTGGCTAGAATTTATGAGAAAAGTAAGGGGGCAGACCTCGGGGGAGGGGGGGACCTGCGTTTTTTAGAGGGCTCGCTAGGACTCGCCATGGTTTAAAAAGTTGAAAATTGTAGTCTTTTTACTGTGAGGATCTTAGAACAAATGGAAAATTTGCCTAATTACGTCAGATATCGACATTCAAAATATCGCAAGACCTTTTTTTGACTGTACATTTCCCCCCTGGAGCCCAAATTTTCTCTGTATGGCTCTAAGGGGGTGTAGACTCGGCTTAGTGACTATCTATTTTCATGAGCCATTTTAGATTTTTTTCCCCTTGAATTATAAAAATGAATTTTATTCAAACCAACGGAGTACGAAGGGCATTCAGAAACAACTGGAAGTGAATTTTTTTGAAGCGGGATCAACATCTCATACAGGTAAAACGAAGGAAGAATCGTGTAAATTGAATTTTTTCTATCTATACAATCCTTTAGTCTCATCCTAGAACTCGTTTGGGTTGATTTAGGGTAGTGATTTTGAAGACGTGTTGATTTTTGCTTCCAAACTAGCAAAACTGCGAAATTCTTCGAAAATTAGGGTCCTCGAAGACATTTCTTTAGGTCGAGGAATAGAGAATATCCACGGGAAGCCAAATCTGGAAAATTGGCTCCCTGTGACTTTTCTCTATTCTCCGAGTTAAAGAAACGTCTTCGAGGACACTAATTTTCGAAGAATTTCGTTGTTTCGCTTGTTCGGAGACTAAAATCAACACGTTTTCAAAACCACTACTCTAAATTTGCCTCAAACGAGTTCTGCTATGAGACTAAGGGATAGTAAGGGATGGTATAGAAATTAGAAAAAGTTTCAATCTGCACGATCCTGCCGTCCATTTACCCGTATGAGGTGTTGCCTCTTCAAAATAAGTTAATGACAGTAGTTTTGGGATGATTTTTGTATGTAACATTCGCGTTTAGCTAAATACTTGTATAGTATAAGTGTATACATAACAAAAAAATCAAAACATTACAAAAAGTTTGGGGGGGGGGCTTTAGCCCCTTAGCCACCCCCTTGATTGCGCCCCTGTACAAAAGTAACAACATTTCTATATAAAAATTGCCTACCATTGCCTAGATCCTATCACTTGTTCAAAATCTGGTTCGGGGCATTTTTTTCATTAGAACTGGCCATATGCTTAGGTACATTTGCACTGGCTTTGTACGTGACAATGAATGTAAGTAACTGAATTATTCTACTACTTCATGAGAAATTTCAAAGTTGACACGATTATTGCAGGCTACAAATCTTCCGCAAATTTGGAATTTTTTCACCGCTTTAATGTTTATATGGAGCAGCTTCTTGACCAGGTGCTTAGTCAGCGAGATTTTCACCTATTTTGTAAGTAACACTGGCCATTTTCAAATACACCTTCGTGCACTTCAACAATTCTCCATCATTCTGAATCAGTGAAAAATTACTGATTGAGTCAGAATTTCAGCACAGGCAAAATTTGTGAACAAGTTTCACTGAAACGGAAATTGGTGAAAAAATCACAGAGTTGAAGTAGACTGAGAAATCAATGAAAATTCACTGAAAACGAGTTAGTTTTTCTGATTTTTCCTGTACTGCACTTTTGAATGTTGGTTAATGAATTTTCACTGCTTCAGAACCAAAAGTTGATAGGTATATTTCAAAGTTTTTGCTTTCGTTTTTTCCAATAGAATGATCGATTAAGTCGAACTATTTTTTCGGAAGTTGATTGGCTACGAATGAACAAGATGAATAGACGTCTACTTCTTATGTTCCATCAAAAAATGTCCGGCAGATTTCCCGGTTTATACGGATTATCGATATTTGAAGCGAATCGTACAACTTTATCGAAAATTATTCGGAGCACTTATTCTATATTCAACGTGTTGAAATTTTCTAGAAACTGATACGTGCATATATTTTCAAATAAAATAATTATGAATTCATTTGGAATGTCTTCTTATTTATTCCAAATTCTCGTCCCTTTCTCAAATGACTAAGTACTCTCTCATTTCGAATCAGTGAAAAATCACTGATAAACAGTTAGAATTGCAGCACAGGAAAAATCAGCGAAATTCACTGATTTTCAGTGATTTTTCACTGAATTTTCAAAGAATTTCACTGATTTCCAGTGATTTTCTTTCACTGATTTTCTCCTGTGCTGCAATTCTGACTGTTTCTCAGTGATTTTCGGTAATTTTCACTGATTTATAATTGAGAGAGTAGAATCAATTGTCGTTTTTCCTTTGAATAATCGTAAAAAACTAGTGTGAAAAAAAAAGGCCTTCAAACTGTGGCGTTGTTCTGATTTCAGATTTCACCAACGCTGAGAAAACATCATAAACACAAAACTTTCCTCAATTTCCAAGCAAACCAAGCACACAAGCACACCCATGAACAATCAACTTCTCGATTACGTTTCCTCATCGCAGGCCGAAATCGGAATTGATTACACGAACGATATCGTCAATTCCAATATATGGAAATCGATAACCATTTACGTGATGTTGATTTTAGTGGACATGTCGCTTCTCATGGTATCCATCACAAATTACGACGATTTCAACGCCTTCGTAACACCAGTTCCTTACATAGCCGCAGCCAGCATATTAATTTTCGGGCTCCAAGTGACATATCAGCACAGAAAAACGATTGGCAATTTTCTACATTCAATGGATACCAATCTTTACACATATCCGGACGAACACCTCATACAGGTCGATTACGAATGGTACCTGAAGAATGACAACATCTTCCTCTTCATTCATTTTTTATTTTACTACCAAATTTTCTTCTTCGTTATGATCAGTTTGCCGGCTGTAGGAGAATTGATATATTACCAGCGAATTCGAACCTTTGTCTATCCTACTTGGACTCCTTGGAAATTGGACAGCTGGAAAATGGAGCTATTTACGTATATGATTGAAATATGCCAGTTAATTTGTGCTGTTTGGTTCAACCAAATTGTGATCACTTTTGAATTAGTATCAGTTGTCGAGTTGATTAAGCAGTATCGCAGATTGGATGTCGCGATTCGATCACTCGAAGCTCGAACATTGGGGATAATATCGCAGCAAAAACTCGATAAAAAAGAGTACGATCGAGTGAAGCGTCAGAATATTGAACATTGCATTCGACATCACCAGGAGATACATAAGTGAGCCTGGTAATTTCTTTTCATATTTTTTCAAACCTTCGCACCACTAAATTTTACATCTTATTTCCCAGATCTTATCACTTGTTTAAAATATGGTTCGAAACATTTTTCTCGTACGAGTTGGCAATTTGTCTGGCTGCATTTGCGTTTGCTTTATACGTGACGATGAATGTAAGTGGTCTGAAAGGACACACTCAACGCAGCATAATTAAAACTTGTTTCGTTTCAGGGTACCAATTTACCCCAAATATGGAACTTTTTCACCGTTCTTTTATTCATATGGTGCGGGTTTTTGATCAGATGCTTAGTCAGCGAGATTTTCGTTTATTTTGTAAGAAACAATGATTCATTATTCTCGCTCAATTCGACAACTGGAATTTAAAAATCTGCGTCCATTTTTTTTCGAACAGAATGATCGTTTAGCTCATGCCATTTTTTCGGAAGTTGATTGGCTACGAATGAACAAGATGAATAAATGCCTGATTCTCATGTTCCATCAAAAAATTTCAAGCAGATTTCCAGGACTATATGGTTTATCGATATTCGAGGCAAATCGTACAACTCTATCGAAAATAATTAGAAGCACTTATTCTATATTTAACGTATTAAAGTTCTCAAAAAATTAAAATAAATAGATATTTTTGTAAATAAAATGTTTGTATTTTCGTTGCATAAATTCTCTTTTCTTTAAGATTTTCATGGAATGAGGAAAAATCTTATAAACCAGGGTGGGATATCGTTTGTTTTTTTTGGAAAAGTTGAAGATTGGGACTGAAAAAAGTTGTGGTATGACTTCAAAAGAAGTTAGGAAAAATTTCAAGCCTATTATACATGAACTTCCATTACCCAGATGTGTATCAAAATTCCAAGATTTTTAAAAAATCGAAAATTTTTGTTTCACCGTTGTTGATAGATAGTCGTGTTATAAACATACTGTTGAAAACTAAAATAAATTCAATTTTCCCAAATTTTTTGGTGGTGGTGGGGGGGGGGGGGGTGTCATGTGATTTTGTTGAAAGCCAAAAACGTTTTTTTGGAAAATATTTTGAAAATAAAAAAAGTGAATTGAAATGGTGTGATCTTTATAAAGGGGTAAAATTTTTACTCTGGAAGCACATTAGACCACTCCTGATTTTTTTTTGTTTTCAGCGGTTCCTAAACTGTCATAAAATAACGTCAAATTACAAGATAATCTAGTTCAATAACTCCATTTCAAAGAAATTCAAAAACCTCTGAATTGAAAATGGGTCAAGGATGATCTAATAGGATTCTAGAGTGGAAATATTGATCAAACAATCACTCAACTTTATTTCATTTTCAATAATACCTCATCATGTTTTTTTTTGGCTATGTACTCAAGTCATGGTACATTGGTGCCCCCCCCCCCTTCCAAAAAATTTTGGTGAAAAGCGAAAAAAAAACTTTCACTGGTACGAGTAGATGATAATTCAACCATACTTAAATAAACAAAAAAGCAAACAAAATTTTAAAAGAAGTTTGTCATGATCCGATTGTTGGAAGTTCAAGTGATTTTTACTCCGTACTTGAGACGTTATGTCAGAAATTTTTAATTCCCACATCCAACTTTCCAAAAATTAGCTAAAGAACTATAGTGAGTGACAGAAAGCTTTTTCGTTGTAGGTAACCTTAATTTTAAAAAAATTCCATAAATTCATTTTACTGCCTCAAAACTAACGAGAAAAATAACCCCAATAACAGCTTTCATACTTTATTCTGATTTCAGCTTATCTTAAGAAGCAGAAAACCTCTATCTCAATCAGATATCAAAAACCTGTTCACGATTAACACGACACCTCGACCATGAAAAACCGGTCACTCCACTACGTCGCCTCATCTTTCAGCAATATCGGAATCAACGTCCAAGACGATTCGATCACCATAAAAATATGGAGATTCGCGTTTATTTTCGTAATGCTATTTCTATCCAACATATCTCTTATCATTCTCTCCATCATAAACCTCAACGATTTCAACAAATTCGTGTTACCAGCTCCCTACACAGCCGCAGCCAGCATCTTGGTAGGCGGCCTACTGATCACCTATTTTAATAGAAAAATAATCGGCAAAATGTTACATCTCCTCGACACCAACCTATACATTTACCCAGACGAAGACCTCATCGAAACCGAAGACAAATGGTACCTCAAGGAAACCTCCGTTTTCGCATTTATAAACCTATCACTGTATGGTCAAATCACTACATTGGTCATGCTCAGCTTACCAGCAATTGGACAGCTGATATATTATCGTCGAATCAAGATGTTTTTATATCCTTTTTGGAGCCCTTGGGTAGTAGACAACCTACAAAAAGAGTTATTCGCTTGTGTATTTCAAATTATTCAATGTTCATGCGGCGTTGGTTACAATCACGTTGTGACAATTTTTATTATAGTCGTAATTGTGGAATTTGTCAAACAATACGAAAGATTGTACGCAGCTATTTCATCATTGACGAGTCGAACTTTGATTCCGGACGAAGAAAGACATCGACGTGAAGAAAAAATGCGTCAGAATATTATTCACTGTGTTCGTCACCATCAGATTATATACAAGTACATTAGGGTGACAGCGAAAATGGACTTTTTCTTTTTTGAAAATGCGTACCCGCCAAAAATATTAGTTATGATGAAAAACAAATATTCCCAAAATTCCATCCCTCTGAGTTGAAATTAACCCGTGCCGCAAGACACTCAAAGTTGAGAAAGGGAGGCCCGAGCGCGAATGCAGTGGTCCCGCCACTACATGCCGCGGTGATAATTTCAGCGTTCGCGCTACGTTACGAAAACCCCCTCACCTCATTCTGGGTGGCAATGGAGGGGGTGGGTGTTAAAATTACTCAATAAGGAATTGCTTTAGGATGTCCGGAATATATCTATTCGGTTTTGAATTTTTTTATCAAGATTTTATGACCCTTAAAAAAACTTCTAAATGCAGTAATTTCTTAACACCATTTTCGATGCTTATAGCACAAAAATTTGCTATCATTTATATTTCTCCAAGGATTTGCACCTTCAGTATTATAAATGGAGGGGTAATAGAGGGGATTATCAAGAAAATATTGCAAAAATTTTGGGTATTCAATTTTTGAAGGCTTATTTAGAACAAAAAGCATCAAAAATAGTGGTAAAAAAAACTCACTACGTTTTACAAGTTTTTTCTAAGGGGTCATAAAATCTTGAAAAAAAAATTCAAAACCGAATAGATATATTCCGGACATCCTAAAGCAATTCCTTATTGAGTAATTTTAACACCCATCCCCTCCATTGCCACCCAGAATGAGGTGAGGGGGTTTTCGTAACGTAGCGCGAACGCTGAAATTATCACCAAGGCATGTAGTGGCAGGACCACTGCGTTCGCGCTCGGGCCTCCCTTCCTCAACTTTGAGTGCCTTGCGGCACGGGTTAATTTCAACTCAGAGGGGTGAAATTTTGGGAATATTTTTTTTTCATCATAATTAATATTTTTGGCGGGTACGCATTTTCAAAAAAGAAAAAGTCCATTTTCGCTGCCACCCTAAAGTACATATGAATTATTACCTACATTTTAGAACTAAATCGATTACGCAAAGACTTTTCATATCTTTTCCAGATCTTTTCAATATTTCAAAATTTGGTTCACCGTATATTTTTCATTCGAATTGGCCGTGTGCCTGGTGACTTTTGCATTTGCTTTGTACGTTTTGGTGCATGTGAGTTTCTTCATACCTATCCCCATTCCAGCACACCAATCCCCACTTCGTAGGCTAAAAATAATCAAGTATTTTTACGTTTTAACTCCTTCATAGGGTTCAAATTTTGGAGAACTATTGAACTGTTTTACCGCATTTTCCTTCATATGGTTTAGTTTTTTAACCAAATGTCTAATCAGCGAACTATTCACTCATTTGGTAAAACCACAGATTACATTACCAGGGTGTCTACCGATTTTTCAAAATCAAATTTCGCGACTTATTTTTACGGTACATATCTAGTATCTACCTTTCAATCTGACACCCCCCCCCCCAATCAACGAGATCAAATTTATAACAGAAAAAATTTCATACACGGAAAAAATACGTCTTTAATTTTAAAAAAAGACAATTTTCCACAAAAATTTCTAAAAATGAGTGATTTTATGTTAAAGAAGATGAATAGTTATTGCCAAGCGAAGCAAGGGAGAAATTTTTTATGAAAAATCATGTTGGAACGGATAAAATTATTAGATGTTTAGTGAACATTTGCCTAATTAAAGTATTTTTAACACAAAATGGAAAGCTGGTATAACACGGGCTAGATAATAGATATATGTAGATTTCGCGGATTTTGACCTTAAAATAGAGAAATAAATTCATGGGAAGTCTGAAACATTAGGAGATTACTAATATAATGATGTGATTATTGAGCCCGAGCGAAGAGAGGGCGAAATTTTTTAGAAGAATTTATTTAAAAAACAGCAAAAAAAGGCATACTTGCAAATGATTTCTCTTTCTGAATTTTTAAAACATCCCACTGAAAATTCCAAAATTCTCCGATTTTTTTAGATTTTCCCGAGAATGGACACCATACTCTCTTCGAAATTCATAATCGTGATTGCTACCAAGTCTCCCCCCAAAACTTATTTTTTCCGCTACAAAATATTCAATTGTTAAAAATAAAGAGGAAGAAGGTTTATAATTTAAGAATAGGGTTAAAAAAATTATGAGCCCGAGCGAAGCGAGGGCGAAAATTGTTGTAAAAAATCTTCAAAAAGGTGAAATTTCTTTACTTTTTCTGTTTTGTACAAGGCGAAAAAAAATTCAAGTAATTTCTGAAGAATTCGCGACTTTTGATGAGTTTTGGGTCAATTTCGCGACTTTTTCGCGACTTCAGCGACCTAAATCCAAGTTCACGACTTTCGCGACCGGTAGACACCCTGAATATTCAGCTTATTTCAATGAAAAAAATCAAGTTTTCATTTTTTAAATGATTTTTTCAATTTTTGGTGGGGAAAGTTACAAAAGTGACCAAAAGTCACTAAAAGTGACCTCTTTGATGAAAAAAGTAACTTTAGTGACTTTTGATGAAAAAAGTGACCAAGTCACTAAAAAGTGACTAAAGAAATATACCTGATACTAATGTAAGTTCCAGAATAAGAGGAACTTTAAGCGAAAAACTTTCACATAATTCCTGATGAAAAAAGCTCACATCTCGTTCACATTGAAACTTGAACAAGAATTCAACTGCAAAATATTCTCACAACATTTACACTTTGAATTCATCTCACCTTGAAAAAATCTCACATCTTTTTCACTTCATATTTCAAACAAGATCTCAACTGCAAAAATTCTCTCTACATTTACCTATACTTTGATTTCTTAAACAAGCTATCAAGTGAAATAATTTCACATACTTTTCACTTCAATATATTTTCACATCTTTTTTCACAAAAGAAATATTTTCACATCGTTTTCACATCAAATCAAACAATTTTCCTTGTATTTAGTTATCTTCGCATCTTTTTCACAACTCTTGAAACTTTCATTTGAAATGCAAAATGAATTGCATACCTAATATCAAAAAAAAAAAAAAAAAAAAATAGGTAAAACCGCCTGTTCTATTACACTTCTTGGGAACCTCCCATTCATCTACCTATGAAGCTATCTGAATGGGAGGTTCCAAATTCATATACTTACACTGGTATAGTAGTCAACACGCGCACGCCGTACGGTTACATTCTCGCCTATAGTGCTGGTTTCTCAGTACCTATCACACTATTACGAGGGCAGCAGCTCCGTAGGACTATCAACTACTACACATGTGTATTGTGACGTGATATAGAACAGGCGGTTTTACCAATTTTTTTTGGAATTATGCAATTCATTTTGCATTTAAAATGAAGTTTTCAAGAGATGTGAAAAAGATGCGAGGATAACTAAATACAAGGAAAATGGTTTGATGTGAAAACGATGTGAAAATATTTCTTATGTGAAATTATTTCACTTGATAGCTTGTTTAAGAAATCAAAGTATAGGTAAATGTAGAGAGAATTTTTGCAGTTGAGATCTTGTTTGAAATATGAAGTGAAAAAGATGTGAGATTTTTTCAAGGTGAGATGAATTCAAAGAGTAAATGATGTGAGAATATTTTGCAGTTGAAATCTTGTTCAAGTTTCAATGTGAATAACAGGATGTGAGCTTTTTTCATCAGGAATTATGTGAAAGTTTTTCACTCAAAGTTCCTATTATTTTGGAGTGAGATAATTTTTCAGACATTTCACTTCAATATATTTTCACATCTTCTTCACATAAGAAATATTTTCACATCGTTTTCACATCAAACCATGTTTCATCTATTTAGTTATCCTCACATCTTTTTCACATCTCTTGAAACCTTCATTTGAAATGTAAAAGTGAATTGCATACCTAATTTCAAAAAAAAAAAATTGGTAAAACCGTCTGTTCTATTACACTTCTTGGGAACCTCCCATTCATCTACCTATGATGCTATCTGAATGAGAGTTTCCCAATTCATATACATGCACTGGTATAGTAGTCAACACGCGCACGCCGTACGGTTACATTCTCGCCTATAGTGCAGGTTTCCCAGTATCACACTATTACGAGGGCAGCAGCTCCGTAGGACTATCAACTACTACACATGTGTATTGTGACGTGATCTAGAATTGGCGGTTTTACCAATTTTGTTTGAAAATATGTTTTTCACTTCATATTTCAAACAAGATCTCAACTGCAAAAATTCTCTCTACATTTACCTATACTTTGATTTCTTAAACAAGCTATCAAGTGAAATAATTTCACATACTTTTCACTTCAATATATTTTCCAGAGCTTAAAACCACCAAAACCACAACAACCACAACCAGATAATTTTGAAAATTTCAAACGGTTATCACAATCAATAGAACCGTTTCAAAAATTTTGAGTAAAATAACCAAAAAGAACCATAAAGAACCGATTGAGAAAAAATAATAAAAAACCATCACCAAAACAATAATCAAAACAAACTCACTTTTAAAATAACCGAAACTACAACCACCACGAATATTTTTTTGAGAAAACCATTTCAATGTATTTGATTGGAACCAGCACAACTATTAACAAATGATTCACAAATCGGATTTGAATTGGTTTTTTTGGTACTACCAAACAAATATGTAGTTATAGTCAAGTTGGGTTTTTTCTAGTTTTTGAAAAAAAAAATTTTTAAAAACCGTAACCACCATTACAACCATTTGAAATTTGAATCGGTTAATCAAAAACCATAACCACCATACCCACGAAAGAAAAATTTTTCAAAACCTTTTCAAAACCATAACCTGAAAAAATGGTTAATAAAAACCTATTGAAAAGCCAAAACCAAAACCATTTGATTTTCAAATATTACATACCATAACAACAACAACCAATTGCATCTCAAAAGGTTTTAAGCTCTGATATTTTCACATCTTTTTTCACAAAAGAAATATTTTCACATCAAACCATTTTTCTTGTATTTAGTTATCCTCACATCTTTTTCACATCCCTAGAAACCTTTATTTAAAATGCAAAATGAATTGCATAATTTCAAAAAAAAAATTGGTAAAACCGTCTGTTCTATTACCTACACTTCTTGGGAACCTCCCATTCATCTACCTATGAAGCTATCTGAATGGGAGGTTCCAAATTCATATACTTACACTGGTATAGTAGTCAACACGCGCACGCCGTACGGTTACATTCTCGCCTATAGTGCTGGTTTCTCAGTACCTAATACCTATCACACTATTACGAGGGCAGCAGCTCCATAGGACTATCAACTACTACACATGTGTGTTGTGACGTGATCTAGAATTGGCGGTTTTACCTATTTTTTTTGAAATTATGCAATTCATTTTGCATTTTAAATGAAGGTTTCAAGAGATGTGAAAAAGATGTGAAATTATTTCACTTGATAGCTTGTTTAAGAAATCAAAGTATAAATGTAGAGAGAATTTTTGCAGTTGAGATCTTGTTTAAATTTCAATGTAAAAAAGATGTGAGCTTTTTTCATTAGGAATCATGTGAATGTTTTTCACTTAAAGTTCCTCTTATTCTGGAGTGAAATAATTTCACATACATTTCACTCCAATATATTTTCACATCAAACCATTTTTCTTGTATTTAGTTATCCCACATATTTTTCACATCTCTTGAAACCTTCATTTGAAATGCAAAATGAGTTCCATAATTTCAAAAAAAAATTGATAAAACCGCCTGTTCTATTACACTTCTTGGGAACCTCCCATTCATCTACCTATGAATCTATCTGAATGAGAGGTTCCCAATTCATATACTTACACTGGTATAGTAGTCAACGCACGCACGCCGTACGGTTACATTCTCGCCTATAGTGCTGGTTTCCCAGTATCACACTATTACGAGGGCAGCAGCTCCGTAGGACTATCAACTACTACACATGTGTATTGTGACGTGATATAGAACAGGCGGTTTTACCAATTTTTTTTTGGAATTATGCAATTCATTTTGCATTTAAAATGAAGGTTTCAATAGATGTGAGAAAGATGCGAGGATAACTGAATACAATAAAATGGTTTGATTTGATGTGAAAATATTTCTTATGTGAAAAAAGAAGTGAAAAGTATGTGAGATTATTTCACTTGATAGCTTGTTTAAAAAATCAAAGTATAAATGGAGAGAGAATTTTTGCAGTTGAGATCTTGTTTAAATTTCAATGTGAAAAAGATGTGAGCTTTTTTCAACAGGAATTATGTGAAAGTTTTTTGCTTAAAATTCCTCTTATTCTGGAACTTACATTAGTATACTACTTCTAATTGAACATTATTATTTTCGGGTTCAGATTTGCTGACTGGTATTCGTAGATATATGGGGTGATTTGAAAATTCCAAAACTCAAAAATTGCTCCGTAAAAAATAATAACGCTCAACAAATAATTAAATCCCTTCGAAAAATATGAGCTCATCCCTTATTGATTACAAATTATTAAAAAATTTCAGATTTTTTTCAATTTTTGTACATCTTAAAAAAAATTCTCAATTCGAAAATTAAAAAAAAATAATGGTTACGGGGTGTCTACCGATTTTTCAAAATCAAATTTCGCGACTTTTTCTAAGATATCTAGTATCTAACCGAAAAATTTATTTAAAGAACAGCAAAAGAGACATATTTCCAAATGATTTCTCTTTCTGAATTTTTAAAACATTCCTTAGAAAATTCCAAAATTCTTTAATTTTTTTAGATTTTCCTGAGAATGGACACAATATTCCCTTTGAAATTCCCAATCGTAATCGCTACTTAGTCTCCCACAAGAACATATTTTTCCGCTCCAAAATGTAAAGTTGGGTCAACAGGGGCGAGTTGCTAATACCTTGAATTCGCTGTTCGAGCGACTTACCGTCAGCAGCGTCTAGTTGTATTATTTCGTCGGTTTTTTGGGGGAATTTCTTTAGGGACTCTGAAGAATTCGCGACTTTAGATGAATTTTGGGTCAATTTCGCGACTTTTCCGCGACTTCAGCGACCTAAATCAAAATTTGCGACTTTTTCGCGACTTTCGCGACCGGTAGACATCCTGATTACCAATCGACACCACTCTCTTAATTTGAATCAGTAAAAATTCACTGAAGAAACATTCAGAATCAAGTTACTGAAGAATCAGTAAAATTTCATTGTCACTTAGTAAAAAACTACAGATTCAATTAGTGAATTTTCATTTTTGAATCAGTAAAAATTCAGGTATGTTTACTTACTGATTAAATCAGTAACTATGGAAAAAAATTCCGGATGAAAAGTTTTTACATCAAATCATATCAGAGTTATTTGGAATTAGGTACATCAAATTTTGTCTGTTTTGATAAAAAATGTCAACTCAAAAATGTCCTAACAAAATTATATCGAATTGCATATGGGTTATTCAGAAATTGATTAAATCAGATATATTTGAATATATATGAATTGATGCAATTATATGTATACCTATGATTTGATGTAACTTGATGAAATTAGATTGGGGCATTTTTGAGACCTAATCAGATCTAAAAAATTTTCATTTTTTTTTCAGGTTACTGATTCAAAATTGAAAAGTTTTTCATTAATTTCTGCAGTGACAAAATTCTGGTAATTTCATCAGCGAATTTTCACGGATTCAATTTAAGAGTATGATTTTTTTTCAATAATTTAATTAATTTTCCAACCAGAACGAGCAGTTGGCTGAAAAAATCTATTTGCAAATTGAATATCTCAGATCCGATCATATCAACAGACGTTTATACCTCTTGTTTCACCAAATGGCCATCAAACCTCAGCAATTAAATGGGTTGTCAGTATTCGAGGCAAATCGAACCACGTTATCAAAAATAATTCGCTTCAATTACTCAATTTTCAACGTTTTAAATTTTTCCAGAAAGTAATGCACGAATTCAATATTTTTTTAAATAGCCATTAATTAAGTTTTTCTGACAGCAGGTTCAAGTAGGTACTTATTCTTAAAGCACAAAAAATTAATCATAAGTATTTTACTCCTAATAATTAAAAATAACAAACATGACACTCTCACAGGAAAAAAAACATATGTATCTATTTCCCTCTTTCGCCGATAAATACAATATAAAGAAACCTTTAGCCTGTAATCATTTCCAAGAAGAATTATTTTAAAAGGATTTCAAATGAACCGCAGTAATCTGACAACTTCAAACAATATAAATTTCGCTAAGACTTTGTGAACATTACGTAAAATAAACATGTCAAAATTAATGAGAGATCGGTTTGAAAATAAACGTAGTCGAAAAACGATAGAAAAACATAAGCTTCTGATTTGACTAAAACAGAAAATATTCCAAATTATAATATTTCAGAAACAAACGAGACTGGTAATTTTACATTTGGTAGGTAGGTATTTAAAATTGTTGACGCCGATCGTGCAACCGATCAAAAATTTAATAATTATAATGCAGGTTAAAATAATACAGTTGATTAGGTACGTCTTATAATTTAGCCACAGGCGTATGAAAGAAACTCATAACAAATGTGGATTTGAGTCAATATAAAATTCATGAAGCATCATTCCCTGATTTTCAATCCTATTTACTTTGCTATGCTGAAGAAATGAAAATACCACAAGCATGCGACACGAGTCCAACTTGGGAACCGCAGGAAAATTAAACGAGCAGTTGAGTACCGATTGTGTTATTGGTTTGACGTATTTTTTTCATACAGGCAGAAGTGAGTTTCAATTCACTGTATTATATTATATAAAATCAAAAATATTTAAAGAAGGGGCGGGGGGGGTCTCAACCTCTCTCCTCGAAAAGAGGTGTGACAATTTTGATTCCCAAGAACTGCAAAACAGCTGAACTGAAAATATTTTAGTTCTCGCAAAATTTTCGCAACAGAAAAATCGTTTTTTCTACAGATATTTTTTCTGCTTTTGTAAAATACTCCCAATTTCAAAGTAAAATTTCACCCGCATAGTTTGAATTTTTATTAAATTTGTTTTGCTGAATAGTCTACTGGGTATCTACGTTTTGGATTCGCAATGCTCAATCATTTTGATCGCTTTCCAACCAATGTTTTGCACATTGAAAAATATGTACTGAAAAATTCTGACATACTTAATTATCTCTCATACTCTTCGACCATCTCTCATACTCTTCGACCGTACTATTAAAATAGAATAATTCAACATCGTCTGTATTTCTTCAGCATCCCTCATCGGAAGTGACCTTCAAACCAAGAATTTGCCATGAAAAACAACCTAATTCAATACGTTTCCACATCGTTGATCAACGTTGGATTACCTCTTTTCCACGACACTAACATCGTCAATATCTGGAGGCTGATAACAATCTACATCCTCATACTCACCGTTGACATATCAACTGCCATGGTTTCCGTATCAAATTACAACAACTTCAACGTGTTCGCGAAGCCAGTTCCTTTCATAGCCGCAGCAACCATCTCGTTGGGTTCAATGTACGTAATATACAACCACAGAAAATCCATCAGCGAGATGTTACAGCAATTGGGTGACAATTTGTACACGTACCCTGATGAACACCTCCTCCGAGATATTGAATACGAATGGTTTCTTCGGGAAGAAAACGTCCTGATGATAGCACGAGCTTCAAAAATTGGTAACGGACTTTTTTTAGCCATCATGTGCTTACCAATAATTGGAGAATTGTTGTATTATCATCGCATCAAAACATTCATATATCCTTGTTGGACTCCTTGGAAAATTCAATCGTTGCCCACAGAACTACTCACTTTTGTAATACAATTCAGCCAATGTGCAGGAGGCGTCTGTTTCAATCACGTTATGACCATTTTCGTATTTATCGTAGTGGTCGAATTTGTTAAACAATACAGGAGATTAACAGCTGCAGTGTTATCAATCGAGACTCGTTCGACAGTAAGCACTTCACAGCATTCGAGAGTTGAAAAGGGCAAACCCTACGATCAGTTGATTAGCGAAAATATAAAACATTGTGTTCTGCATCATCAGATGATATGCAAGTAAGCAGATATGCGAGAAAATTTGTACCAATTGTCAAGATTTTTTGGTACCAAAATACATTTGTAAATTACTCTATGGTACGGGTACCTTATAAAAAATATAATTTCGAAAATGAAGCTGTTAAAGAAAATTTTCAAAAAAAATCCATCAAAGTGGTAACAATAACAGGTTATTTTTAAAAACATTTCACCAATTTTTTACGTGTGTGGGGGGGAGTTACTTTTTATACATGTTTTAACAGGTAAAAAAAATTGAAATTTTTTAAAATAAAGTAGGTAACTTAAAAGTTTCGAAGTTTGACTGAAAAAGTAAGAGAAAAAATCGGACTTTTTGACAAAAAAAGCAGGACAAAAGCAAAACTTGCAGGGCTGTTGGACACCATGTATAAAATCAAAAAGTAAATTTACATCACGTAAAAATAATTTATTCTTTCAAAACAATGTCATCGTAAATAATTCGTAAAATTGCCTCCTTCAAAAATCAGAACTTTATAGGCAAAATATCTACATCAACAGAAGAAATTTAATAGCATTATAACTTCGATATGTTAGCTGAGGTTCAGTTCAATCTATCAAATTACACACCAAACTTTTCACAACAAATTTTTTCCACCAATTTTTTACAATCGCTGATATGATAACATAGCGTTGGACTTGAAAAAACTGGGATTTTTTTTTAACATAAAGACATTTTGTTAAACTTTTGTAAAGTCGATGACTTTTTAATGAAATGTCAGATATTCTACTCTTTTTCTCTTTTTTTTTTCAATTTACAAAATTGCTAAACAATTTCAATAGTTGAAAAAGTATAGAAAAAATTTGACATTTCTGTAACTTTTTACATTTTGTCAAACTTTTTTTTTGCAATTTTGAAAATAACAAGAAGAGAAAAAAAATCATAAATATCTGAATTGAAAAAAATAATAAATATCTCGACATTTCAATAGAAAATCATCTTTAAAACATATTCATGATTTAAAAGCTCTAGCTCTGAAGCAAAACTTGATTTTCTCACACTCGTGTGATTTTTCAGATGCTTCATCAACTTCAGAATTTGGTTTTCGGCATTTTTCTCAATAGAACTGGCCATCTGTCTAATGACGTTTGCGTTTGCGTTATACGTCATGATGAACGTAAGATGAGAATTGTTGAGAAACCATTTTTAATAGTACAGATCTAGTTATTTTTCTCGATAACTAATACCGCATTGCTATTTCTTTTAGGCTTCAAATCTATCAGAAATTCTGAACAGCCTGGTCATACTTTCTTTCATATGGATAAATCTACTGATCAGGTGCATTATTAGCGAAATATTCACATCTTTGGTACGATACCTATAAGTAATTTTCAGATCATGATTATTCCAAGTTCGAATTCAATTTGTAATTTTTCAATAATACTTTCAAATGTGTTCTTTTGTTACCACTTTCACCCACAGAACGATCGTTTGGCTCAAACATTATTCTCAGAAATAAATTGGTACGAAGCAAATAAACCCAACAGACGATTGCTCCTCATTTTCCATCAATTATCCAGCAGATCATTACGTCTTTATGGATTATGTATCTTCGAGGCGACTCGTAACACTTTTGGCAAACTGATACGAATTACGTACTCTATTTTCAACGTACTACTTAATTTTTAGTAAGAAACTAACACAAGGTGTCTAGCGAACTCTGCGAAAATAAAAATTCGCACATGTAAGGGAACTTATTAGCCCAACATGTACATATGTAAGTACTTTGATTGACTTTCAAGCTTGACATCCCATGAAAAAATGGCTAGATATAATTTGATAAAATTTGATCACAAAATCCTAGATATAATTCTATATGTCAGATGTGTCTATAGAATTTTATCTGTTTATATCTATCTAGATATAAATATGTTTATTCGTATCTAAATAGATTTTGTGATCAATTTAGAACTGGTTAGATATGTATGCATAGAATTTTGTAGACACATCTGACATATACAATTATATCTAAGATTTTGTGATCAATTTTAATCGTATTATATCTAATTTACCTCCTTATTGTTCATTGCTTCATCCATGTTATTTCATGATCTTGATTTAGAGGAGCACGCCACCACATCGGGTTGAGAATTAGAACTAAAAGTGATATTTAAATTTCAAGTGGGTAAATTTTTTTTCCCCAATTTTAATCAAATTGGAATTTTTTTTCACTTTCTTGATACATCATAATTAATAAAAAAAAAATAGAACATGTTTGGCGAAATTCTATTGCCCCTCTCGGGGGTTGGAGCCTCCAAATTTACATTTTAAGAGGAAAAGGGAAATCAATTACAACTATATAAAATTATATCTAATCATATCTGATCACATTTGATTATATCTATTCTTATTGAAGCACTGCTAATCTCAATTCCATGAAATATTTTGTCATAAGAGATAGTTTCATCCAAAGATGTAGCGTTTTATCTAATTGAATGAGAAGGGATTTCATTTACTTTTATATAAAATTGAAGATAATTTCATATAATTTGGACTAACATTATATCTATTTAGATAAAATTCTACATATTTTGATAAAGCAATCTTTTATATAATTGCATATAAAATTATATAATTGGATGGTTTATATAAAACTATGTATAATTTTATATAAACCATCCAATTATTTAATTTTAAATGCAATTATATAAAAGATTGCTTTATCAAAATATGTAGAATTTTATCTAAATAGATAAAATGTTAGTCCAAATTATATGAAATTATCTTCAATTTTATAAAAAAAAATGAAATTGTTTAATTTTATATAAAAGTAAATGAAATCCCTTTACATTTAATTAGATAAAGTTTGATATAGGAAGATATAATTTGATCTGTGAAGATATAATTTGATTTGTGAAGATGTTTTTTAGATCTATTTATATCAAATTTTATATGATATAGTGATCAAATTTGATCAAATTATTAAAAATTTCACCATATCAAATATATTTTTATCAAATCATATCTAACCATTTTTTCATGGGATAATGGTAACCCTGCTGCTGTCCAATAATAGGTACATACAGGTGTCGGGTAAGTAGTGTGTCATACTTCATTTTTGGATATAACCGGGTACCACTAAAAAAAAAGTTAGATGAACAAGTTGCATATCTTGAAAATTGAAGGGGCAAATGATGTTTTTTAAAAAATCACGAAATAAATTTTTTTCAACCATGGAAATGGATAGTACTTTGAAAACTGAATAAATTTTCATAGTATGACTTTTTGCATAACTTGAAAATTGAAGGGGCTATAAAAAATTGTGTTCGAAAAAAGTTCTAAAAAAATGAACTAATCAAGGGAATGGATAGTATGTTGAAAAAGGAACAAATTTTGTTCTACAGACTTTTTGCCTAACATCAAAAATGAAGGGGCCAAGGGTCATCCAAAATTGAGAAAATTAAAAAAAATTTGAATTCGACTTTTTTTGAATGATCCGTAGCCTCTTCATTTTTGATGTTAGGTAAAAAGTCTGTAGAACAAAATTTGTTCCTTTTTCAACATGCTATCCATTCCCTTGATTAGTTTGTTTTTTTAGAACTTTTTTCAAACACAATTTTTTGTAGCCCCTTCAATTTTCAAGTTATGTAAAAAGTCATATAATGAAAATTTATTCAGTTTTCAAAGTACTATCCAAAAAATGTTTTCGTGATTTTTTAAAAAACATCATTTGCCCCTTCAATTTTCAAGATATGCAACTTGTTCATCTAACTTTTTTTTAGTGGTACCCGGTTATATCCAAAAATGAAGTATGGTAGACCACTTATCGGACACCCTGTATAATTACATAGAAGTACAGTGCAATAGTGATCGGTAAAGTGTGACCTAATCCACACCTTTCATATAATTTTACATCTTTTACTTACCTACTTCTTGAATACTTTCGTGCATTTTGTATAAGTACTAATTGAATTGATATGGTGATCTCACTTCTCGGAACTATCAAATTGCAAAAATTTTAAGAATCAATAATTAATATGGAGAAGTACCCACATATTTAAAAAATGTAAGTATTATATTTTTCTTTCCATCACAGGATTTTACTGATACGTACAACCAAACAAAACTTCATGTTCATCAGATTGTCTGCTGAATTTAAGAAATTAGAAATTTTGTCATTTTTCTGATTTTTTATTTCATGTTTCATATTTTCCCCCAAAAAAGTATCCACTACCCCTTCTTCCACAAAACTCGATTAATAATTTTTTTTCAGCTCAAATTTTGAAAACAAGCTGTCTTCTGGATCTGAATATGAAATTTCTTGCTATTCGCCGGATTTTACCCCATTTTTGTGCGATTTTTCTTGTTTCAAATTTGTCCAAAAAAGAACCCTTTCCTTTTTTTTTCGATTAAAAACTCAAGGAAGAACGAAATATTGAAAATTCCCGGTTTTCACTGTGCAACTATTAAAATAGGTACTTGTTAAGTATTTTCTGGGTTTTCTTGCTTTTCTTACTTCAAAGGCATGTTCTCCAAAACATTTTGCCTACTCTTCTGCATTTACATTAAGCTTATGGGGTTTCATAAAATTGTATGTTACTCGAAATGAGACTGACGGAATTGACTCAAATTTGAATACCATAGTACATTTTTCGAGATTGTCTGAAAAATCGTACCTATGCATGGTTTTCTCGTTCGAGTATTTTACAAAAAAATTTAATTTGAAATTATCCAAGATTTTTTAAATTCAGTTTTCTGTAAAATATTCGATGCACTTAACGAGAAAATCATGCATACGGTTTTTCAGGCCATCTCGAAAAATGTAGATTTCAAATTAGAGCCAATTTCGTCAGTTTCATTTCGAGTAACATTCAATTTTATGAAACCCCATAAGCTTAATGTAAATTGGCAGGCAGAAGAGTAGACAAAATGTTTTGGAGAACATGTCCTTAAAAAAAACACTTCTGGGATTGAAAAATTTGCAATTTTAGAATACGAAAAATTTCATTCAATTTAAAGCAAATAAAAATGCAGTGACTTGATTTTGGATGGTAAATCTTCTCTCTTACGACGCGACGTATTTACCTACTTCAAGAAATTAATTTGTCGAAGGTTTAATTTCAACATAAATAAATAAAACTCCATTTTTTTACTAAAAAAAAAACCTATCTGCATAATTCAAATGAGATAGCTAAAACATACCTTGGATTAAAAAACAAATCTTGATTTTTTTACTGCCAGAGACGCCAGAGTGAATGTGGTTGGGATGGAAAAGTGAAAACCAGCGGTTTTTTTTTTTCTAAAACCATCCAATATTTAGTCATTATGCCAGTACGGTCGGTTTCTTTACACAACAATGTGCAATATTTTTCTTTAAAAAACAAATATCATTCCGTAGTTAGGTGATAAACATATAGTTATTAAATTTTCTCTTTTCCAATGTTTTTCAAATAAAAACATGAAGTAATTTTTTTTCAAAGTTATATCAGACGGAGACACAATGGCCGAATTTTCTTTTGAAATTTTTATACCTAATACTGAGGTCCTAGAATGGGTCCAAAAGGAAAAAAAAATCCTTGTATTCGTACCTCTGAGTAAGGTCATTTGGGGTAATTGTAAACAAGTCATGCTGTAAATACTTAAATGCATCTAGCGAGCTGGAGTTGCCAAAAATAAAAACGTTGAATAATTGGTCTTACTATAATAAAGAACTTTGGGTTCTTGGTGACAGCTGAGATGAAAAATTTCGCGATGAAAAAAATATGATATCAAATTTTGGTTTTCACACAATCTACGTAATCTTCAAAATTCGAGAAAAAATAGAAAAAAGTAAAAAAGTTGGTGTTTGATGCATTAATTTAGTTCTACGGACATTCAAAAATGATGAAATTCAATACTTATGATTTTTGAAGCTGAGAAATTAATTTTCTGCAGCATTCACAAATACCCATCAAATTTTTGAGGTGTGGGGTAATTGTAAACACGTGTTATTTAGATGGGATCCACAAATTTAAACACAAAATATCATTTTTTTTGTTTTGATTTTTTTTGATTTTTTTTTTTACAAGTTAGTTTTTCCAGGCGTTTAAATATTTAATCTGTATCATTTTTTTCCAAATTATGCAAAAAAAACCCTGAGGGATACGTTTTTATGGGGTACAATGTATGCATTTACATTTACCCCATCATAGTGGGGTAAATGTAAATATTCTTGTCCAATTGTAAACGAAGTCCATAATTTCGGAATGAATAATCGAATCTATGAAAACAAACCGCCAAATTACTCCTCATACATTCATTGATACATGGTAAAAATTTCAATCACTTTGCTTTCTTACTTACAGAGTAAAACGAAAAAGAGTATCACAAAATCGGTTCAATTTTCCGAAAAATTTACAATTACCCCAATTGACCTTACATAACATGCAATCATTGTCTTATGTAATTTTAAACTGATCCCCAGCATCATATTGTGTGGAAATGCATTTTATTTTTGTTCCCTTGACCAAAGCCCGACTGTCCAACGAGACGTCTATATAGCAATTTAGCTAGGTACTTGAAATAAATTATTTCTGAAACTAAGTGAACAAAGAATACAAAGTCAAAAAATTTCACAATTTTGTAACCTGCTGCATGGAGCACAACATTCGATTTTGGAATCAGAAATTCGCCTAATAATATCCTACAATTGAGCTATATTCATGCAATACAAACATTTAAAATACTTTTCAAGTATAAAAAAACTTTCAGACATCGAAAGTTTTTTCTTTCAAAGTTCCGCAGAAAATATATAAGTAAACGTTCGAATAAATTAGTTTCAAATACTAATGAATGACTTATTTTGAATTTTTTATTCGTCGAATGTCAGCAAAGCCACCAACCGAGTCGACTGGGTGCTACTAGTTTGCGTCGGAATGAGAAAGAATGAAGTCGTAAATTGTCTACTTCGAACCAAAGAAATCAACTACTCGAGGTAAATTTACCAACTACTGATATTTTTCTAAATATTATTTACACCGTCCGTATTTAAAAAAAATAATTAGGTACTTTCCTAGAATAATTCACTCTCGAAAAATCTGTCGATAAGCTTCTAAAAACCTATCATTTTAAAATTTGTACATCCTGTTTTAATGCAGATTTTAAAATTTGTACATCCTGTTTTAATGCAGAAATTACTAACGAAATTAAAATCCATATTCTCAACTCCCTTCAACCATCTATCCAGCCTCAAGATGAAAAAAATTCTCATCGATCACATATCCAAATCACTGACCAACGTTGGTCTTAATATCCTCCAAGGAGCCAGTACCTATAACGTTTGGCGCCTCGTATTAATCTACATGCTTTATGCTACCGTCGAAATATCCATCTGTATGACATCGATCACCAATTACAACGATTTCAACGCTTTCGTCACACCAGCTCCTTACGTAGCCGCCATCACCGTCTCGCTAGGCTGCGTCCATATTGTATACAATTATCGAAAACTCATCCGCGAGATGCTGTATCACTTGGATACCAATTTATACACCTATCAAGATGAAGACATGATGAACATCCAAGATCGTAAATGGTACCTTCGAAATGACAATATTTTTTTGCTGATTTCCATCATCAGATATGGCCAGTATATCTTTCTGCTCGTGGTATGCGTTCCAATCCTTGCCGAGCTTTTTTTATACCATAGAATTAAAACATTCATATACCCTTGTTGGACACCTTGGCATCTGAATAATTTACGAATCGAACTGTTCACTTTTATATTACAATTTGTGCAAAGCGCCGGAGGTCTATGGTTCAATCACGTTATAATCGTTCTTATACTCATCGTTGTAGTCGAATTTGTCAAACAATACGAAAGATTGATCGCAGCTGTGCTATCGTTAAAGCTCCGAACATCGATCACCATTTCACAGCAAAGAAGGAACAGAAATATGCATCTATATGATCAAGTAATGAGAGAAAATATAATCCACTGCATTCGACATCACCAGGAATTATACAAGTAAAGATGATGGCGGACCTTTAGGGGGAAAAAAATCCCATCTTATTCATTTTTTGTAATTTTCCAGATGTTATCAAATTTTTAAAATTTGGTTCTCGGCTTTCTTCTCGTTAGAATTATCCATTTGCATGGTGACTTTCGCATTCGCTTTATACGTCGTGGTTAACGTATGTTTATTACAATTTCATTATTATTATGAAATATTTTCGTGAATTTGACTTTGAAAAATACTAATTCGCGAATTATACATACAGGGTGATCCACTTAAGGTGTGAAATATCAAAACCACGTATTCTACTCATCATTTGGAGTCAAAAATGTTATACACATTATGGGCTTTGCTTAGTTACAGAGTTATTCGCCTTTTAGGGGACCCAGATTTCACCTAAAATTGGCCATTTTCACGCTTGAAATGAAAATTAATGGGGGTAGGTGGTGAAAAAAGTAAAAGCAGGTCCATAGAAAAGTGTGCTGATTTTTTTTTTAGTCCATAAGAGTGTTTTAAAGCAAAAAAATGTATTTCTGTACCAGAAAAATGGTCGAGCATATGGTACACAATAAATCATTTTTTTGAAATGTTATCCATTTTTAGGAGCAGAACTAAGTACTCATTTAACACGTATTAATCCAAATTTCAATTTTTTTGATTTATTGAATGCCGAGTCATCAATTTATCAACTTTCGACCATCCTGCATCTCACAAAATCACAGTAAAAATCGAATTTGATAATTTCTCATGATTCCTCATCATTATAAAAAAAGTTCCACTTGAAATTTTTTTCTGAAAAATCAAAAAAATGGAGGATATTTCAGCTTAATTTATTATGAGGCAACGCTGCTCATAAATAGCCCTGACGCTCGTCTCCTCAAATGCAACATTTTACGAGTGTCGCGACGCGCAACGTTGCCGAATTTTCATTTCTTTACACGACGATATCCTATCTCAGAAAGAAAGCGTTTTGGGTCCATGTTGAATATGACATTTTTTATTCACATTGATGAGTAGAATATGTGGTTTAAATATTTCACACCATGACCGAATCACCTGTATGTGAACTCGGCTACGGAAAGGTACCTATAGTCGAAAAAAAAAAAATTTTTGTTTTTTGATCGATAGGTATTTATAGAAAAAGGTACGCTCTTTCCAATGAAACAATCCGCAGACTTTAGACTTCATAATTTTTGCTGTAAAGTACATTAGTTTCTTTGCTGGAAAGCTTAATTTTCGAGACATTTTCAATAAAACATAAAAGTTGAACTTTGAACTTTCGACTGAAATATCTCGAAAAGTTTCTATTCATATTTTTCGTAGAATCATTCCATTGTTTAGAAAATGTACTTCAATTGTCAAACTCTCTTAATCTAAATCAGTCAAATTGACTGATTAAAAAAGACAGAATTGAGTCATTGATGAAATCAGTGGGAAATTTACTGATTCAATCAGTAAATTTTCATTTTTGAATCAGTAAATTTTCATTTTTGAATCAGTAATTTTTCACTGATTGGCAGTCAAATTTCACAGGTTAACAGTGGAATCAGTGGAATTTCACTGCCAATCCAGTCACTCAATTTTGTCGATTTCAATCAGTCAATGTTCAGTTTTTGACTGATTCAAATTAAGAGAGAAAGTTATCAAAAAGTGTAAAAAAAATTTCAACAACAAATTCAAATTGTGAAAATTTCTGGTGTCAATCTACACGGGTACAAAAACAGAAACATCGCACGGCATGGCAGATGGACAGCTTGTGATAAGTCAAAAAAAATTGCCCTATTTCCTGACAGCATTTTGTACCTTTGCGGATTAAAACTAGAATTTTTTGTTGATTTTTTTTTTACAATATCTGTCAAATTTTGACATTTGAAGTCTATTTTTGGAGCAAAGGAACACTGAGAGAACAGTGTGGCGATATTGACTACATATTGTGGAAAAACTCATCCACTCCGAGTTTGTGATGCTTTTCACCACAGTTGTGGCACTTTTTTGCCACAACTGTGGTACTTTTCACCGCAAATGTGGTAGGTACTTACTTTTTACCACAGTTGTGGCAAAAAAAGTACCACTACTGTGGTGAAAAACATCACAAACTCGGAGTGGATGAGTTTTTCCACAATTTGTAGTCAACATTGCCACAATTTTTTCTCTCAGTGAAGGGTTCTACGAAAAAAATGAATAGAACATCAATTGTAGAGCGTGAAATTTCCTTTCTGTGGACTGCAATTAGTTTTTATCTAGATACCTAAGCTTCCGAAATATTTCAGTCAAATGTTCAAAGTTCAACCTTTTAACGCAAATGGACAAGTTGCATGAATTTTTTTTGGAAAAAAATTATGAAAAATCGAAAAATAAAAAATGAAAATTGGTCCATTAGAACTCGCGCAATAATTTTTTGAAAGTTGCGTTTTCTCGTAAAGTTCAAAAACGGAGGCGTGGTCGAATTCTGGTGCTGTGACGTCACATCGTGAAATTTTCTTTATAGTATCACGGAAAATACTTGGCTGGCAGGTAATAATGAAGTGTTTTAAACAGCGTATTGGCGTAAAACAAAAAATTCGTAAAATTCTTACGCGGGGGTGCGTGTCATGCCGCGAATTATAAAACAAAAATTTCATGATGTAACGTCACAGCACGATTTGACCACGCCTCCATTTTTGAACACTACGAAAAAACGCAACTTTCAAAACATTATAGCGTGAGTTCTAATGACTCAATTTTCATTTTTTTCTTTTTTAATCTTCATCGTTTAATGTCTACTTTCAATTTTTCATAATTTTTTTCCAAAAAAAATTTCATGCAACTTGCCCATTTGTTTTCTTTAAACGAGTTTTTTTTTTCGAAAAATTACTTTTGGTTTGCGGTCCCTTTTCGTAGACCAGGTCACATATTCATTTTTCAGCCAAGATCGATATGTATGAAATAAAATAATTTTTCGTTTTATTGCAGGCTTCGAGCGTATCACAAATCATCAACTACTTCACCGTCGTTTCCTTCATATGGATTAATCTTCTGGTCAGATGTTTGATCAGCGAAGTATTCACTGCATTGGTAAGACATTCTCCAGAACGCAAACGAAACAGCGAGCGATTTTTTTTTTTCACTTCAACCTTTAATAATCTTCCTTTCACCTAAACAGAACGACGACTTGGCCCAAACCCTATTCTACAGAACAGACTGGCACGAGGAAAGTAAATCCAACCGACGATTGCTTCTGATATTCCATCAGTTGGCTTGCAGACCCCTACGTCTCTTCGGATTATCAGTATTCGAAGCGACTCGCACCACATTCGGCAAACTAGTTCGGACAACCTACTCTATTTTCAACGTATTAAATTTCACAATGAGAAAATAATTCGTCTATAAATTAGATAAATAAACTTCACGCTTTCGTATTATTTTTTTTCACTCATTCGATAAGCTCGTCTTCGAAGGCGAAAAAAATACCCGAAAATCACACCTTAAGGAACACATCTCCCACGCATACATGGCGACGAACATATCACCGACGTCGTTCATTTATAACCTCATCACGAAATACGTATTTCGACACAGGTCCTATCGGTCAAGCTTTCCAACATCAGCCGACGAATATCAAACTACATATGTTCAACGCACGTACCTATATCTCAAATAAAATATCGAAATTGTAGTATTACTAGTGAAAAAAAAGGAGGGAAAAAAATACACGTTAACCTAATTTCAAGATTCCGCGACGTGTCAAGAATTGAAATATCACCGTAGTGGAAAAAAGCTCGACCCTAGGATCATCCATCCCGCCGTTTCGTTACATTTTAAGAACCACTTTTTACTTGGGGAAAATATCACGAGGGAGAGACCGAGGAACCCATCATAAGAATTTTTCTATGACTTAGTTTTCAAAAAATCATACACTTCCTTTTAATATAACTTTTTTTTTTTCATTCGAAAAATCGATTACTTTTTTCGGTCACTGCTACGATACTCAGTACCCGGCGTCATTAGACGACGGGATGGGGGAAAGAAGGCGGTTTAGCTTGAACATTGAATTCAAAGCTAATGAGATTCATCTTTGTAGTTTACTCGACGAAATAATTTTCGAACGTGCTTTTTAATTTGTGTACTTCTTTGTAAACTTTCTGTCGTCGACGTTGGTTTTCCAATTAAAAAGTATATCGAGGGGTTTAAAAAAGGGAGAAAAAGAACCACCACGATATACATATTTTTGTCAAAATAAGGAAAAATAACAAAACTAAAATAGGTATCTTAGAAAAAAAGAGACGTTACTTTATGGTCTTTGAATAAGGTCGGCTTTTCTTTGACAATACAACTAAACTGTCGCGAAAAGATCAACTCGAAAGGGCAAACAAAGCAGGAAAGTCGGAGAGAGAGGGCGAATGGAGAAATATACGGTCGTATTTTTCAACTTTAAGAAGATGAAATTTAAAACAGACCGACACGTAAGCACTTCAGCCAGCGCAATTTGATTCGTACACAGTGCATCGTATCATTGGCACACACGTAGTCGAGGAAATAGCACGATGGCGAGAAAGAGAAAAAAATCCGAAGAAAAAAAATTCGGCGTCTCGATTACTTTTCACGTGCGATGGGCGTTCTCTATAGTGGGAGTTTATTTGTTCGGAAATTTATCGGTTTCAATGGAAATTTCTTAGTTCGGGCACACGTTTGTATATACTCTGTACATCGGGTCAGGGTACACATCGACCATATATCACCAGTATTGACACTTCCTATTAAGGCTCTTACCGTTTTACCACACAAAAACAAACAGCTTTCCACTTGATAAGTTCGCCTTGAAAATGCTAATGGTCAGCCTATTTCTAGGCAACTGCTCGCTCCTCTCGCTTATATCCGTTCAGTCTACCTCCCAGCCTCGATATCGCTTCTATTATACTATACCGGTACCCTCCTTTCCTCCTACTAAAACGACGACTGTCTTCTCTTTTTTTATGGTTTCACTCCGATGATTCTTTTTTTTATTCGGATCGTGCATCTCTGTCGTGAGTATTTTACGACAACGGTGTATAAAATTTCCAATCAAATTAATAGCTCACTCAATTCGACAATCTGGGAGAATCGCATGTGCTAATTCTTCACTTAAGTTCAAGTATACCACCCCGAACACCGTGAGGAAGAAAATAGGAAAAACAAAATGCGCTGAATCGAATATTTTTATAAACCCTATGTGGAAGATAGTAGGTAAGGTAAAACACGCGAGTCGCTGCGGTATAACGATTTGATTTATTTACGGCGAATCGAATAGGCAATTTTATTAACACATACAAATTCATCGCATTAAATAAGGAGGAAACGGGATTACGGTATACGGTCACGAATGTCGAATGTAAATGATAATCACGCGCAACACAACAAAGATATTTTTCGTACGGAATTCTCTTCCCTCCCCTCTGCAATTAAAGAAATATGAGATTTGGAAATTTGCACAAAAATCACAAAAATAAATGCTGATTATTATTAGCTATCATGCTCTATGAAGATTTTTTTGCTTGATCGAAAACATGCCAACATCAAACATGTTTTTTTCAAACTTTTTCACGGATCCTCAGATTTCTTCAACACGCCATTAAATGAGATTATATTGTATTTTGATCCAAACATATTTTAATTTGTTGTCATTTTTTAATTCAATTTCAAAATGTTTCCAAAAATGACTTATTTCGAAATTTTTGTCGATTTTTTGAAAATCTTAAACTATGAAGTTCAAGATTTCAAATTCTCGCCACGTCTTTGAAGTCACCTTGCAATTTTTTAAAATATCTTTCAAGATAAATAAATTGTTCTGATCCATTCAAATATTCAAAATTGTTTTGTATTGTAACGAGATGCAGTTCCAAATATTTAAATCCGATGGCAATATTGAATATTTGGAATTTGATCAGCACTAAAATACGAGTTTCAAGGCTTTTCCTACCTCTTCTTGATATGGATACAGAATTTGAAAAAAAAAACTATAAATGTCTAACCATCTCTAGGTGGATCAAAAAAAAAACATGACCTGGATTTGGACGAAAATTGGTGAGGTAGTTCACTTTGAGTTAAGAAATTCCCAGAAAAAAACTTGAGCTCCCTATTTCGAAAGGGATCTGAGCTAGCAATCCTCGTAGAAGGACCATTTTTGAAAAAAATAAAAAGTAGACAGGTATTTTCAACCATGTAGCCCTACCTCGAAAATCACCTTAGAAGTTCTAAAACGACACTCAAAATATACGATTTGAGTTTTTACATCTCTCTGAACCGGAGTTAGCTTGACTTGATACCACTTTAATCAGACTACCAGAGAATTGAAAAGTTACAGATTGGTATTTTTTTGATATTTTGAACGGTTTTCGAGGGTTTTTGTGTAAAAGAAGCATCGCAAGAGAAAACTGGATACCAGCTAATGTTTCAGAGCGCAAAATTTGTGATCTTATCAGTCATGACGTTTTTGATAAATTCAATTTCAACGTTTTTCTTAAAATCGAAAAATTGATAAATAATACTATAAAAATTTTACAGATGAAAATATATTTTACTAAATTGAATTTAAAAAAAAAAAATAATGACGTCAAGTATATTAATTGCAAATTTTGCGCTCTAAAAATTATATCATCAGTTTTCTCTTACGAGGCTTTGTTTGCGCGTAAAACCTCAAGAACTGTTCGATATAGGTACCAAAAAAATACCAATCAGTGACTTTTCAACCCACCGATAGCCTGATGAAAGTAGTATCAAGTCGAGTCAACTCTGGTTCAGAAAAATGTAAAAATTCAAATCGCATTTTTTGAGTGCCTAAACAGAACTCTTACAGCGTTTTTTTTGAAAATGACTCCATTTTTAGGACCCCTGGCTCAGATCCCTTTTGGGCTGGGAGGTTCAAATTTTTTCTGAGAGGTCCTCCCCTCAATATAAAACTATCTCACCAATTTTCGTGCAAATCCAGGCTACTTTTTTTAATCCATCTCAATAACTACATTCAGGATTTTTTTCTTTAATTCACAACTACGTACCTACATACGATTTAAATCGATTATCTAATTTCAGTTTATTAGATCTCTTCCATCATGAAGAATAGAAAACGACAAAATTTCATTTTTAATGGAAAAAATTAGGTTTGAGTTAGGAAATTGGCAATAATGATATTTTATTCAGAAAATTTGAAAAATCGGGAGACAAATTTAAAAAATTGAAAACTGTCATTCAAGTCTGAAAATCTCAACCAAGTATTTAAAAAAAATCGTTTTCAAGGGTTTTCTGTTTTCTTCCTCAATCAATAATTCTTTTTTTTCAGGAGTTATTCTCGATTTCAAAAATGAAGGGGATTTCAAAACACAATTCCTACCTGCAAAAAATTCTGCGAAAGAAATTGGAAAAAATTTTTTAGTGCAATTTTTTTTTAAAAAACCACTTTCAAGAGACGGAAACTACCTAAATAAAATCATATCAAGAAACGTTTAGACAAAAACAGCAACAATAAGAAGAAGAAGACAAAAAAAATAATAGTAAACAAAACATAGCTTTGAAAATGATTCAGAGACATAACACTACGGCAGTAATACAAGAGATGTTTTCTAAATAAAATTGATTTCTTCACTCTTCACCCCTCACTTTTAAGAAATACGAAATATAGAAAATTGTGAAAACCAGTTTATCGAAAAATATAAACTCAAATTGGGTTCAGATACATTCAAATTTTCCAAATCATACAGCAGAAGAGTAACTAAGTATCGCAATCGCAACCATTACTTCATTTCGATACAGTCAGTCATTCACCGAAATAGGTTTGAATTTTGATTCTTTAAAAAAAATCAAGGTTCAGTCATAATAAAAGGCTTGCGAAGTTGGATATAACCGAGAGCAATACGAAAAGCCTTTCTTAAAACATGAGTAGACAAAAAATATCCTTTCGAGAAAAAATTCGAACGACCATGAAAGTAAATAATTTGAAAACTGAGTCAATTCCCTGCAGATACAAATTTCCCGAACTTCGAAAACTGGGAAAAAATTTCAAAATTTTCAACGTGCATTAGAAGCCTTTGAAAATTTTCAAGTTACGAAAAACCATCTGAGAGCAATTTCATCAGTTTCCGAAGAATTTCTCATTCCTTTGATAAAAAACACCCAATACCTACGTATTTTGATTCAAATTCTTCTGAAAGGGTATTCGCTACTCAAATTCAAAAAAGGTAACATTTTCATAAATTTTCCAAATGATATCTTGCATATTCAACTCTCACAGTTACATACAAACTCGGCAAAAATTCTTCCCAATATTCTCGACCTCGACATACCAAATAAATAACCGACGAAAATTAAACACGCAAAATTGAACACCCTTAAAATTATATTCGCAAAATTTAACGCCAAACGGCAATCCAAAACACAATACATCTTTACGCGAATTTTTAAGAGACCATTTGGTAGATTTGTTGTTATTGCGCTTCAACTACGTACGGAAGTATTTTATTTTGTTATTTTGCTTTTTTTTCAAGCGTCAATAAACAAGCCCGTCCGAATACTACCGAAATAAAAACACGCCAGTAAGCCGAGTTAATATTGTAGGCGTTACCTTGGGGTGTTATGTAGGTCGTTGGCAAAGGTCAACGGTTAAGGTGATTATTTTAGTTTATATCCTAGTCATGAAGTTGTATATCATATACGGTACGTACTATAAAAGACGCTGCTACGTACATTTTCCTACGACCAATTGGGTTGTTTTATGGGTTCGTAAAAAAGACTGATTTTATCGCGACGTCTTCGGTGTCGCGAACGTCGCTATACGAATAATACGCGACGAAAACGACGAGTTAGTAAATCTGGGTAACATTTCACCCAATTCAAAGGAGAAAATATCGTAGTCTATTACAAGACTCGATTTTTTCTCAATATTTGATAGTCGACATCCAAAAACACCACCTTCGCAAGAAAAACATCAATAATATAATATTTTCTGATCATGTACCACGATCCTGACAATTGGAAAATGAAGAAGTAAAAAGTTGGAGGAGAGAATTTGATGTGTTTTTTTTCATCTCTCCTCATATTAACAATCCCAGGCATCAAACACCGATTTTGGGGGAAAATAGTGACTTTAGTGACTTTTTATGAGGCAAAAAGTCAACCTATTTTTCGAAAAAAGTGACCAATTTTTTAATTTTTTTTCTCATAAATAAATACACCTCCCCCTATTTTTTTCATCATTCAAACTAAATTTCTCTCTGCGATTGTAGCCTAGTCAGTTTAGGTGCGAACCTCCAAAAAATTCTTGTGCACCTGAATTTCGCATAATCTATGAAGAATGACCTCCCAAACAACATACTAATACTTGCACCCCCCCTCGTGTCCGGCAACCCTCGCAAGAGGATAAAAACCACCCTCAAAACCAGTTTTTCGAGTTTTCCGCCGAAATAAGAGGTTTAATTAAAAAATGTCAAGAGAAAAAAAAATTTCCAAGTTAAATTTCCTATACAAATGTTGTAAGTAAGTAAAACTTTTTCAAAAATTTTAATTTTCAAGTTCATTTTGGAGGGGTTGAAAATTGGACTTTTCAAGGATATTCGGTATTTTAGAAAAAAAAAAAATTCTCACGCCTAAATCGTGAGATAAACCGACTTTTCTCGTATACTTATGCATCAAAATGTATTAGCTATCAAAGATACCTATCATCTGTGTAATCAATACGTAACTATTTGTTGGGGTTAATAATTTTGATACAATGAAAATGAGTGAAAACGAAATAAACCTACATCTATGCGATTTCCTGGTTTTAGAGAGCCGATAGGGGGGTTCAGAGGAATCGAATGAAAAAACAAAACCAAACAATAGACTTGTCACACGGTATTTTTCATGAGCACATATTCGAATTCAAAATTTAGTCAATTTCTTGGCGATTCAGTTTCTGAACATTCTAAATTGACAGGTAATTTCAAAGACCTGTCTGCACTTCTTCCGAACTTGATGAGAACTGGAAACGATGAATTCGTTGCTTGAAGAAGTCCATCTCGAGTGGGTCCTGTTATTCTACGATTATGTATATTCGAATGATGCCAGACTTGAAATTTTTTGATCAATTTGATTGGAGAATTTTTGCTATGCATTTTTATTGTGAGCTTTTTCGGATACCCTGAAGACCTCCTTTTTTCCAACGTTGATGGAAACCAGAAACAATGAATTCATCACCTAAAGAAGACCATCATTATCGTGAGGGTCCTGTTATTCTACCATCATGTACATTCGACTGGTAATAGACCAAGACTGACGACAGATTTAAAATTTTACAATTAAGTTAGTTACAAAATTTTTGCCAAGCATTTTAATTGTAATTTTTTTCGGAAAACCTGAAGACCTCTTTTTTTTCTTTAAAGTTGATGGTAACCGGAAATGATGAATTTGTAACCTAAAGAAGCCCATCTCGAATGGATCCTTCTTACTATCATGTACATTCGAATGGTATTAGAACAGGACTGATGCCAGATTTAAAATTTGTCAATTAAGTTGGTTAAATGATTTTTGCTATGCATTTTTATTGCAAGCTTTTTTTCGGATACCCTGAAGACCTATTTTTCTCCAAAGTTGATGGAAACCAGTAACAATGAATTCATCATCTAAAGAAGGCCATAGTTATCATGGGAGTCTTGTTATTCTACCATCATGTACAGTCGAATGGTGATAGACCACGAATGACACTAGATTTGAAATTTTTCAATTAGGTTGGTTAAATAATTTTTCCTAAGCATTTTTATTTATTTTTTTTTTGGACACCCTGAAGACCACTTCTTGGACGCTATTTTCAGGCAAATTCCATGAAAAAAAATCACAAAAATTCATTTTTCTCAAAAACGTTTCAACCGATTTTGATAAAACTTAAAATCTCACAGGTTCACCAATGCCCCAACAGCTCGACGTTTTCAGATTTTTCTCAGACCTTACAGTTTCGGAGTTTAATCCAGGACAAATTCCATACATATATATATATATATATACACATATGCAATACCTTGTGGTGCCCAGGTCTTTAAGAGTCATAGTGGTGCCCACCTTATATACAGCATTATTATATAAACATAGTATACTAATGCATCCAGACTGGGCACCACAAGGGCTATATACCATAAGCTCTTGTGTATATAAAAATTTGACTATAGGTATATAAGGAGAGTCATTGTGGTGCCCACCCTAAAAACGTGTCAGGGGACTCAGGGGGGTGTGGCCATCTATATACAATGGTTTTTAACGTAGGGACGTTGTGGTGCCCGATTTGGGCACCACAACGTTTTTTTCGGGCACCACAATGACTATTCACAATTAAAATGGGCACCACAATGACTCAGATTAAATCTATATATATATATATATAAGGAAAGGTGAAAATGAACCAATGGTACAGTTGTGTTCCAAATGACCCAAAACGCAAAGAAAACTCACCCCCGACCCCAAGTCTCACCGCGGCAACAAATTTAGTACCTGACTTTTCAAGAAAAGTCGGTAATAATGGGAACCGAAATTATTTCACAACGAATTTCCAATAGAAGACACCCCTCAGTTATTGTGAGCGGGCAAAGATGGTGCAAGGAACAGGGCAGGGGAAAAATAGAGTTGTTTTTCATGGAAATAATAATACCAAATAACCTCGTAAAATGAAAGAAATTTTGAATTTTGAAAAATCGTTAATTTTCAACCCCTCCAAAATGGGTTAAAAATGAAAATTTTTGAAAAAGTTTTACAACATTTTTATAGAGAATTAAAGGTAGAAATTTTTTTTACTCGGGACATTTTTTGATTAATCTTTTTATTTCAGCGGAAAACTCGAAAAGCTAGTTTTGAGGGTAGTTTTTACCCTCTTGTGAGGATTGCCGGACTCAGGGGGGGGGGGGGTGCAAGTATTAGTATGTTGTTTGGGAGGTCATTCTACATAAATAATGTGAAATTCAGATGCGTAAGAATTTTTTGGAAGTTAGAACCTACAACGACTGCAAGGCTATAGTGCTGAAATTTTTTTTTATTACCTATGTAAATCTTTACTTGAAACTACGAGTTTAAGAAATCAATCAATAATAGGATGGTAAAAAAGATTTGATAGGAATTTTTTTTCCAAGTTTATGCAATAGCGGTAGGCCATTAGAACGAAAAAAGTGACTTTAGAAAGAAAAAAATGACCAATAGTGACCTTTTAGCAAAAAAAGTGACTTTTAGTGACCAACATTGAACATAGGGGACAAGTCACTAAAAAATATTACTCTATTTAATGCCTGCACCCCTAGTTCTGAAAGATTCGAATTTTCCAACTATTCAATATTTCTTCTTCTGAAAAATTCAAAATTTCACAAACTTAAGAACACATTCTCAAACTTTGGCCGTCAATTTATTTTTCTTGAGAAAAAAAAATCGTCATTGCTGTTCATTACAAATCTCTAACTAGAAAAACGGTTACTTTTCAAGATCTGGTTGAACCACATTATCACTTTGATTGCTACTAAAGAGATGAGGGAGGGAGTCAAAAAAGTATCATCCAAAAGAAGTGATTCATAAAAATTTTTAGATGACGCGTCATCTAAAAATTTTTATGAAAGTGATACTTTCCATCTCGTGGTTAGATTAGGTCGCATTCGTAGTGGAAATTTTTCACCGCAGTACTTTTCCATTGCGTGTGTACATCTCGACGATCTTTAAAGAAACAGAAAAACAACATCCCCTCTTCGTCAAAAAAAAAAAAAAAAATACAGAAACAGACAGAAAAACGAGATTCTTCGAGGCTATTACACGATGTAGTGACTTAATTAAAATTCTTCTCTACTACTTTCAACTTGTGCTAAGCACGTTAAGAATTTGATAAATGTAAAGTTTTTACAAGTATTTCACGCTTCCGTTGGTTTATTCGGGCGTTCTTTTCGTTGCCTACAGAGAATATAAAACGGAAAGGCGAAAATTGAAATTTTGGTACAAATCGCGCCATAGATTCGAGTACAACTTTATGAAATTAATTTTGAATGCCGGTCCCGAATAGATTAACCCTTTTAGCTCTACCCGCCAATGATTTATTTCATTCTTAATTATTCAATTTAACCGACCATTTATCTATAATACTCTTATTGAGAGATAATATGGCTAAACAATGAAAATTTCAGATTCATTTGCATATATCGATGCTGAAGAATCGACTAGTAGGTAGGTACCATGAAAGTGGCCAGCTCTCCAAAATCTCGGCCAATTAAAATTGAGAAATGAGCTCGAAGAAAAATTTCAGGGCTATTAAAACGAAGCTAGTTTTAAAACCTGATGTTGGCAATTCAAGTTAAAAAAAAGATTTTTCTTGGTCGACGACGACTGAGCAAGTTGAAGAAAAAAAAACGCATAAAATAGTTTTAAAAAAATGAACGGATTTTCCAATTATCATTTGAATAATACATCGTTAATACTTTTCCGCCATTAAGCAATGTAATGTCTTCTTTTTGAGCTTTTTTCCCTCTCATTTTCTCCATTTTTAGAATGGCAAGTAGGATATAAAATGAAAACGTTATTTTTTTAATGTTCCAGGTATAAGTACAAACGGGTGGGCGTTTTTTACTACCTTTTTTTTAATAAAAAGTTACGACGATTTAAATTCATTAAATTTATCAAAAGCTTTTCCACGTTATTTATGCTACGCGGCTTAAGAGAAAGATTATTTTAATATTCAATGAGACTCGTCCGAAGGAAATTTCACCCGGGTAAATTTTTAATCGCGACGATAACCGGGTAGAAATTTTATAAGAGTTGCTCGGTGAAAAAAAGTTTTTATCGAGACATATCCCAATAGCTCTTTTTCGAACGAGAAAAAACACACTCCCCGTAGAGTACAAAAAATCTACTTAACCGAATCTTAAATCTAGCGAAAGCGCAGAAACTAGAGATCTAATTCAAAAGCAATCGCAAAGGCGAAAAAATATTCAACTACCTTCGTCATCTGCACCCTGGTCTTTTTGGGCTAGCATAGCTTCCAAATTCATCTCGCATTCCAGGCGAGTTTTAAAGTTGAACGGCGAATCATCGGCGCACGATTCGGCGTGTTCGCATCGACAACTTGAGTCGACGATGTTACAGCCCGATATTAACTTCGGACTTTCGCAACTCATCTCTTTGTTCAGGATTCCTGCAGGAAAAAGATACTCTTAGATAATGATCGATTAAAAAGTAACGGAGATGGAGGAGGAATCGATGTCGATGAAGGTGTACATTTACGTATTTTCTGTTTTATCGCTCGGTATTCAAATGAAAATAGTTGTTTATTTAACCTTGTCCATTTTTAGAACTTCAGTTTTGATATTTTTTATTTATTTATTTTTTGTAGAGTTATATCAAAACTTGGAATATTTATGAAGGACAGATTGAAAGTGAATCTATTTATAAAACTAAACGTCGTATTTTTCAATTTCTCCGAAAAAATGCATTAAAAATGTTTACTATTATTAGTAAAAAAAAGTCTATTTAAATTAAGGTCAATTGGGGTAATTGTAAATTTTTCGGAAAATTGAACCGATTTTGTGATACTCTTTTTCGTTTTACTCTGGAAGTAAGAAAGCAAAGTGATTGAAATTTTTACCATGTATCAATGAATGTATGAGGAGTAATATGGCGGTTTGTTTTCATCGATTCAATTATTCATTCCGAAATTATGGACTTCGTTTACAATTGGACAAGAATATTTACATTTACCCCACTGTGATGGGGTAAATGTAAATGCATACATTGTACCCCATAAAAACGTATCCCTCGGTTTTTTTTTTGCATAATTTGGAAAAAAATTATACAGAATAAATATTTAAACGCCTGGAAAAACTAACTTGTAAAAAAAAATAAAAAAAAATCAAAACAAAAAAAAATGATATTTTGTGTTTAAATTTGTGAATCCCATTTAAATAACACGTGTTTACAATTACCCCACACCTGAAAAATTTGATGGGTATTTGTAAATGCTACAGAAAATTAATTTCTCAGCTTCAAAAATCATAAGAATTGAATTTCATCATTTTTGAATGTCCGTAGAACTAAATTAATGCATCAAACACCAACTTTTTTACTTTTTTCTATTTTTTCTCGAATTTTGAAGATTACGTAAATTGTGTAAAAATCGAAATTTGATATCATGTTTTTTTCATCGCGAAATTTTTCATCACAGCTGTCCCCAAGAACCCGAAGTTTTTTATTATAGTAAGACCAATTATTCAAAGTTTTTATTTTTGGCAACTCCAGCTCGCTAGATGCATTTAAGTATTTACAGCACGACTTGTTTACAATTACCCCAAATGACCTTACATCAAGAACCCCGAATAAAAATGTCTTACAATATGCTCTTTCTTCAGTAAAGGGGTATTCAGAAAGAATTATAATATTTTTATTGAGAGTTATTTCAAATATTACAATGAAATAACTGTCAATAAAAATATTTCTTATTGTAAAAAAAGGTAAGCTGAATAGATACCTATTTTTATTCATTCAAAATATTTCACGAAAGTGAAAATTCATTAGTTTTAAAATAAGAGAAGGCGTTGCCTGAGCTCCCCCGTATCTCACAAGGCACTAGTGGCCGAATAGCCCTTCATCTTAAAAACGAACTCATACTTTCACGCTTCTATTAATAAATTAGACAATTTCCATATCATTAAAATCATGGGAGCCTATACAATACTTGCAAAAGTGCGATTGCAATCTGATAAAATCATCGACTTTTTTCATTGAAGAATTTTTCGTTGAGCAAACGTCGTATTTTTCAATTTCTCCGAAAAAATGCATTAAAAATGTTTACTATTACTAGTAAAAAAAAGTCTATTTAAATTACATTAAGAACCCCGAATAAAAATGTCTTACAATATGCTCTTTCTTCAGTAAAGGGGTATTCAGAAAGAATTATGATTAAATGTCAACTTTTAAATCAGCACCTTTCCTTGCAAAAATGTTTGCTCTCGTTTCACTTGCGCTGAAGAATTTTCTCATTTCAACAAAATAACGGACCTTATGGAGCACAATGGAATCGGAGATTGTGGACTGAATTCGGCATCACTATACGAATCCGATTTTTTGTTCACATCTCGAGACGCAACCAGATTATTTTGAGTGTTTTCTGATTTTCCTCAGTTAATGAAAAACTTTCGAAATAGAATATCAACAGATGTATTTGAAAAAACCATCCTACTCGCTCATTTGAGGTGGAGCGGAGGAGGACCCAAGGTGAAACCTTTGAAACTCGAATGGGAGGATTGAGCATTGTAGTGAGCTGGAAAAAATGAGAAGTTGGTTCCGTGATTTCTCCAATGTTTTGAAATATAATATGGTTTGAGTTAAAATTCTCCCAGAAAAGTTTTCAGCCCCCCCCCCCCCCGCGATGTCTGAGGACTGAGCTAAGGTGCTTTAGAGTAGTACTTTTTAAAAAAACTGTTTTTCGTGTTGAATTCTCATTTTCGAACGTCCTAATACTGAAAAATTGCAACTTGGTAAATGTTTGGGAAACTCGTGAAGAAATCGTATGAGTTTATGATCAAATTTATACTCAATTTCGTTCATATTTTATTGACCCAGCGTTGCCAAGTCTTCAGAATAGCGAAAAAATGAAACATGGGTAGAAAAAAATTAAATAGGTCATCTTCTTCAAAGAAAATCTGCCTCCCAAGACTGCATACCTTACTCAAAAACCTTCCAAAATATTTTTGAAAAGTATACCACTGTCACTGACAAGATAGCTTATACAGATCAAATCTATAGCTGATTGTAATTTTCACCTCTCACTCATAGAGAATTTACCCTCAATACTCGTGTAATTAAAACAGCTTCGGTAACGCAGATATATATTTTTTCAATTACCTATTCGATATATTGTATGCAAGTGCATTTTACAATACGAAGATTCACCTTGAATAGAATACACCATTGAATCGCAGCGAGCATATTAATTCGTCCGGAAGAGTAATTTCGATGCCTGGTATTGTTTCACATCGCGACACAATTTTTATTCATTTTTTCCCTAAGGGATGGGGGTACGAGGTGGGGGCGATTTTCGCGCTAACCGCGTGTACCGCTTTGTTGACGTATCGAGAGAATATGCTTCTCGCTGTGTCGTCTCGTTCGAATGGATTTCATAGAATAATCTATTGTTTAATTCGTTCGGATTATACGCTTTCGAAATTGTATATAATTAGGCGAGAGTTCCATGTGTATTTGAAATTTTCAATGTTTGGACGAGGAGCGGGGCAAGCATCCCCATATTCGGGTCGCAGCTCGTAGCCGGATCGAATCGTATACTACACGTTCATCAGTATCGGATTAAAATACCGATTGAATGGTTGTAATGTAACTCTGTAAGTATATTTTATATAATCAACGTTATCGATATCGAGGGATGCTTCGATTCAGTGACAATTTATCATTCGTCGAACGATGGATTCATATTTTACAATGGACTCGTCTATGATGTTTTTGTTTTTATTTGGCAGAATACAAAAGAGAGAATGTATCTGGTAGAAACTTGGAAAAACACAAATGAGAAAAGAAACTCGATCATTATTTTCACAGATTTTTAAAAATCAAGCTACTTTACACTATAAATGGAATGGCAGCCGAAAAGTTCTCAATATGGATACGCCGAATTCCGAAAGTTGCCGAATACGGACATTAGGCAGTGTTTTTGCTTAATGCGGACATTCGACAAAGAGATTGCCTAATTCAGGCACTTTTTCTATTAAAACATATTTTCAATTTTTATGAATTTTTGATTTTTTGAAACACTTCAACTCGAAGTGATAGTTTGGAGCTACAATTTAAAAAAAATGGTCCTTCTATCTTTAATAGAGAATAGTTATGATCAATTATTATCGATCAGTATTCCTTTCACAGGCATTTCAGATCATAGTCAATTTCCTATTATTGATAGAAAATGACACTTTTTGAAAAATTCATTGAGTAGTGTTTCGATCAAAATTTCAACAATTCAGAAAAATTTTAATACGTTCTAATGGAGAGTGCCCGAATTAGGTAACCCCTCAACTGCCCGAATTCGACGTAACAGATAAGTACATATACCAAGTGCTCATTACGAATTTTCTTCACTTGCCCACACTTATCAATTAAAATTTCATTGCTCAAAAATGATTCCATATTCTACTGTAATGAATTTATTCCCATCTTCTACGCATTAATTTTGTAGAAATAGTCAATTAATGATTAAACGGCACCACCACATATGTATAGTCCGATATAGTGTCTACTAAATCTGAAAAATAGAAATTCATGGCTATTTTCTGAATTTTGATAGCCATTTTCATGCAATTTTTCGTTCTTTGAATTGCCCCCCCCCCTCAAAAGGGTTTTCATCCTTCCATTAAAAAATCTAAGAGAAAAAGGAAATGTTGAAAATTCTTGCTTTTCACAGTAAAATCATTAAAATGCTTGCTATGAGAAATTTTTACTATTTTCTGGACTTTCTTGCCTATAGACACCATGTTTAACCCAAGAGAAATATAATTTTAGAATTATTATTGTACGAAATTTCATGTTTTCTGTAGAAAAAACATATCTAGAGTGTGCAACAAAATGGCATGCCATGGCATGGCCTTTGCGCTCTCATCCTCATATAGGAGAAGGGAGCATTTAGGCATAGGTACATAGGAAGAAAAAATTTGAATTTTTAAATTATGGTTAAAACACACAAAAATCATTACTTCTTTGTGATTTGAGGGGAGCGGGGCTGAGCCATCATTTCCCAGAATAATATAGAACAATTTTAAGAAAAATAGCAAAAAACCTAGTTTCTGATCATAAAAACCTCCCAAAGTTCTATTTTCAAAAATTATGTTATTTTTAAACAACAATTTGATACGACGAATTCCACAAAGTGCATCAACTTTGTTGTTCAAAGTATTTTACCATCGTTTTTGACTCTTCGAAGGTACAATAGGTACATGCACAGATTATTTTTTCATTCATTTTTCTGTCATGAATCCAAAATTGTCCTAGTTTGGGAAACAATAGCCCTAATCCACGATATCACAGATGGAGGAACATTTTTTTTGAAGCGGTCAACCCTAAAAAAACTTCTTCCTGAATTTGAGCAAAATTGAAGGAGAAAACAATTTTTCTTCTCAAAAAAGTTTTCTCTCCCTCCTCAGAAAGCACAGGGCTAGGACCAGAGTATTTTTATCATACACTTCAAACATACGTAGAACCTGTTGTAAATCGTATAACAATTTTTTGTCAAACACTTCTTTCCTGCTACATAATTATGTACTTCTTGTGGACTAATCAATGAACATAGGCGATAAGATAAACAGCTATTTATCGAGAAATCAAAACCCTCGAAAATCTAGATCCTCGGGGCTCACATCTTTTCTCAAGTCTTAAATTTCAACCAAAAAAACTTTCCTCAAGAAAACTTCACAGTCCTTTAGAATCTTTTAAAAAATTCCATTTTACATTCTCAATCCTTCTAGAGAAAAAAAAATTAATCGCGAAAATTCTCCCGATTAAAAAATATACAAACAATATGAACATAAATCTAGAAAACCATAAGAGGAAAAAAATTAACCTATGACCTTTTTTCCTCTACACATCCTTTCTCCTCATCCCCACCATACTTTGTATTACGGATGAAATTATTATTTATCGGTTCATCCCTCTCCTGCTTACGTTTTCTTTTGCATTCGTATCGTACTCGACACGTCGAATTTTTCCGCCTTCTATGCCAATTTTTCATACACGAATCACGCTCGAATATATAGAAAATACGTGCTAGGGTGGCACACACACACACACACACACGCAAGAGAGCCTTTTCTCTCTCAATACATTTTAAACGTATTATAAAAACATCTCGCTCTCGTCCGCGTCCTGCCACCCGACGCACAAACGAGTATCAAAATATTTACGTTGAAATATTTTGCCAAACTCGTAAAATACGAGTAGATATAAGAATCCTTGTTGTTTTGAATTTTAAACACGAATATTTATTCGAGCGTGTGATTATTCATCGATATATATAGAAAAGGAGCATATAGGCATATTGTACAAACACACGAGTATGCGATTTGTACAGTAAAAAATTTTCCTACACGAAGAATTTGAAAAAATAAATGTACCTACATTGTGTACGTCCAAATCAAAAGGGCCCATTTGGCCGATATCGAGTCAAGACCATATCTGTAAACTAGACAAAATTTTCAACAAAATAAGCCGTAGATGGGCTTTTTCTGTTGAAAACTCTATTTTTTACCAATTTTTGAAATTAAAAGTTTAAAAACAGCGATTTCGAGAAAAATGCGTTAAAAATTTTGTACATATTATAAAACGGGTGAAATTGAAATAATATCATTCCAATTGTTACCAACTCGATACATATTACTGTAAACCATCCAATATCCATCTAGTCAAGTAGTTTGGAACAGCTGAAATGACCAAGGTAGGCAATTTCTGTACCACCGTCTGAATAGACCCTTTTCCAGAACTGCTGAAAGGAAGCGAGGTGAAAGAGAAAGGTTCAATGTATACAAAACGCCAAAAAACCGAAAATTGACTTTTTCGACCCCAGCTAGGAAAAATCGCTATAACTCAGGGGCCAAATGGGCCCCTTCGATTTGGGCGTAATACAGATAATAAAGTCTCCAATAATCAATTACTTAATAAATTTTCAGCTTCTCTTAAGCGTTCATTTTAGCAAAATCATAGGGTATAGGGTGCAGGGTATCTACCGATTATTCAAAATCAAATTTCGCGACTTTTTCGCGACTTATTTCCAAGGTACATATCTAGTATCTACCTCTGAATTTGACCCCCCCCCCCCAATCAACGAGATCAAATTTATTACAGAAAAAATTTCATACACGGAAGGAAATACGTCATTAATTTAAAAAAAATACAATTTTCCACAAAAATTTCTAACAATGAGTTACTTTATGTTAAAGAAGATGAATACCTAGTTACTGCCTGAGCGAAGCGAGGGAGAAATTTTTTATGAAAGATCATGTTGGAACGGATAAAATAATTAGATGTTTAGTGAGCGTTTACCTCATAAAGTATTTTTAACGCGAAATGGAAAGCTGGCATGACATTTTTGGTGGGGGAAAGTTACAAAAAGTGACCACTAATGTCACTAAAAGTGACCTTTTTGATGAAAAAAGTAACTTTTGTGACTTTTGATGAACAAAGGACCAAAGAAATATGCCTGATACTGATGTACATAAATTCCAGAATAAGAGGAACTTTAAGTGAAAAACTTTCACATAATTCCTGATGAAAAAAGCTCACATCATTTACACTTTGAATTCATCTCAACTTGAAAAAATCTCACATCTATTTCACTTCATATTTCAAAAAAGATTTCAACTGCAAAAATTCTCTCTACATTTATACTTTGATTTCTTAAACAAGCTATCAAGTGAAATAATTTCACATACTTTTCAATTCAATATATTCTCACATCTTTTTTCACAAAAGAAATATTTTCACATCGTTTTCATATCAAACCATTTTTCTTATATTTAGTTATCCTCACATCTTTTTCACATCTCTTGAAACCGTCATTTGAAATGCAAAATGAATTGCATAATTTAAAAAAAAATTTTGGTAAAACCGTCTGTTCTATTACACTTCTTGGGAACCTCCCATTCATCTACCTATGAAGCTATCTGAATGAGAGGTTCCAAATTCATATACTTACACTGGTATAGTAGTCAACACGCGCACGCCGTACGGTTACATTCTCGCCTATAGTGCTGGTTTTCCAGTATCAAACTATTACGAGGGCAGCAGCTCCGTAGGACTATCAACTACTACACATGAGTATTGTGACGTGATCTAGAATTGGCGGTTTTACCAATTTTTTTCGAAATTATGCAAATCATTTTGCATTTTAAATCAAGGTTTCAAGAGATGTGAAAAAGATGTGAGGATAACTAAATACAAAAAAAATGGTTTCATTTGATGTGAAAATATTTCTTATGTGAGATTATTTCACTTAATAGCTTGTTTAAGAAATCAAAGTATAAATGTAGAGAGAATTTTTGCAGTTGAGATCTTTTTTGAAATATGAAGTGAAAAAGATGTGAGATTTTTTCAAGGTGAAATGAATTCGAAGTGTAAATGATGTGAGAATATTTTGCAGCTGAAATCTTGTTTAAATTTCAATGTAAAAAAGATGTGAGCTTTTTTCATCATGAATTATGTGAAAGTTTTTCATTTAAAGTTCCTCTTATTCTGGAGTGAAATAATTTCACATACATTTCACTTCAATATATTTTCACATCGAACCATTTTTCTTGTATTTAGTTATCCTCACATCTTTTTTACATCTCTTGAAACCTTCATTTGAAATGCAAAATGAATTGCATAATTTAAAAAAAAAAAAAAATTTTGGTAAAACCGTCTGTTCTATTACACTTCTTGGGAACCTCCCATTCATCTACCTATGAAGCTATCTGAATGAGAGGTTCCAAATTCATATACTTACACTGGTATAGTAGTCAACACGCGCACGCCGTACGGTTACATTCTCGCCTATAGTGCTGGTTTTCCAGTATCAAACTATTACGAGGGCAGCAGCTCCGTAGGACTATCAACTACTACACATGTGTATTGTGACGTGTTCTAGAATTGGCGGTTTTACCAATTTTTTTCGAAATTATGCAAATCATTTTGCATTTTAAATCAAGGTTTCAAGAGATGTGAAAAAGATGTGAGGATAACTAAATACAAAAAAAATGGTTTCATTTGATGTGAAAATATTTCTTATGTGAGATTATTTCACTTAATAGCTTGTTTAAGAAATCAAAGTATAAATGTAGAGAGAATTTTTGCAGTTGAGATCTTTTTTGAAATATGAAGTGAAAAAGATGTGAGATTTTTTCAAGGTGAAATGAATTCAAAGTGTAAATGATGTGAGAATATTTTGCAGCTGAAATCTTGTTTAAATTTCAATGTAAAAAAGATGTGAGCTTTTTTCATCATGAATTATGTGAAAGTTTTTCATTTAAAGTTCCTCTTATTCTGGAGTGAAATAATTTCACATACATTTCACTTCAATATATTTTCACATCGAACCATTTTTCTTGTATTTAGTTATCCTCACATCTTTTTTACATCTCTTGAAACCTTCATTTGAAATGCAAAATGAATTGCATAATTTAAAAAAAAAAAAAAATTTTGGTAAAACCGTCTGTTCTATTACACTTCTTGGGAACCTCCCATTCATCTACCTATGAAGCTATCTGAATGAGAGGTTCCAAATTCATATACTTACACTGGTATAGTAGTCAACACGCGCACGCCGTACGGTTACATTCTCGCCTATAGTGCTGGTTTTCCAGTATCAAACTATTACGAGGGCAGCAGCTCCGTAGGACTATCAACTACTACACATGTGTATTGTGACGTGTTCTAGAATTGGCGGTTTTACCAATTTTTTTCGAAATTATGCAAATCATTTTGCATTTTAAATCAAGGTTTCAAGAAATGTGAAAAAGATGTGAGGATAACTAAATACCAAAAAAATGGTTTCATTTGATGTGAAAATATTTCTTATGTGAGATTATTTCACTTAATAGCTTGTTTAAGAAATCAAAGTATAAATGTAGAGAGAATTTTTGCAGTTGAAATCTTGTTTAAATTTCAACGTGAAAAAGATGTGAGCTTTTTTCAACAGGAATTATGTAAAAGTTTTTCACTTAAAGTTCCTCTCATTCTGGAACTTACATTAGCATACTACTTCTAATTGAACATTAATATTTTTGGGTCTAGATTGCTGACTGGTATTCGTAGATATTGGGGTGATTTGAAAATTCCAGAACTCAAAAATTGCGCCGTAAAAAATAATAACACCCAACAAATAATGAAATCCCTTCAAAAAATATGAGCTCATGCTCATCCCTTATTGATTCCAAATTATTAAAAAATTCAGATTTTTGTCGATTTTTGTATGTAGTTACTTCTTTAAAAAAAAATTCTCAAAACCAAAAAATTCGAAAACTTTAAAAAAATAATGGTTTGGGTACAAACGAGTATTCAACTTGTTCGGAAAAAACCTCCATTGAGTAATTTTTCACCAAACGTGGAAAAAAGCCACAAGTTCGCAAAAAAAAGTCACAAATTCCCTCAAATCAGCACTTTTTTGACCTCTGCTCGAGCCCACATTCCCACACCGAAACCCTCACATACCAGCGTTATAAGGGTAAGGTTGCCATATTTCGACCACTTTTTTTCAAACTTCCACCAATCGAAGACTTTTCGAGGTAGAAACGTCGAAAATGGCTTAAAAAATACCTTGATCCTTCCTCTATCACTCCCTAAAATTTTGAGCCGATACAATCATTTTTTGTATTTTTTGCGATTTTTTTTGTGAGGGAACTCAAAAATCGATTTTGAAATTTTGGGTTCCTAATTTCGACCACCAGCTGATTTCGCCCGCATATAGCCGAATTTACCCGAAAAGAATTTTTTCATATTCTTCTTTCACAGATGAACAAAATGAGACCAAAACGACAACCCTACAGCCAAAACACGCAAAGAAAATCAGAAAAAACAAAATCGCATTCAAAAAACAGATTACATAAGATAGTATAGCTGGTCGAGATTAGGGCACCCCAAACAATTTGAACATTGGTGAAAATTTTTGTTACGTACCTACAGTTGTTTTCAAAAACGATGATTTTATCGAAATCTGACACCATGTCCCATCACAATTCACAATTATTTGGTAGAATTTATTTAAAAAATTATTCATAATTTGAGATCAAAGAATACGTAAAAAAAATTTTTCACCTATGCGATTTCGTTTTTTTCAATTTTCTCAGCCAATTTTGCCTGTAGAGTTGTGATTTTGGTCTCAAATCGTTTATCTATGAAAAAGGAACATAAAAAAAAAATTTTCGTGTAGATTGCGTCCATAGCGGCCGAAATCGGCCGGTGGTCGAAATTAGGAAGCGGTCGAAGTTAGGGCACTTTACCCTTAATTATATTTAAATGAGATGGAAAAAAATGTATTACATAATTCGAAAATTAAACCCGTGTTAAAGATTTCAATTTAATGGAAAAATCATAAAGAGGAAAATTTATTCGCTCGTAAAAAATCACATAAAATAATTCGCTTTACGTCTCTGCAGTTTTTCATTTTTTTCCACGAGCTGCGGCGTTTTCTCTGCCACGACTTGGTAAGTAAATTTCATTTCGCGCTTTTTCATCGTCATCCTAATAATAATAACGAACAAGCGACGTATACGAAATATGTAAAAATTTCTTCGCAGATTTAGAATTGATCAGTTTTACATAATTAAAAGAATACAAACTTTGTTTACACGTCTGGCTTTAAAACAAAGCTCAAAGCTGGGTATTAAACAACGCTGCGCGACGAGGGAAAGGTAAGGTGCTGCGAGTTTTTTTGTTTTGTTTCAAGACGCGCGAAACGAAGAATGGCAACGAACAAAAATTGTGTCGAGGGAGAATAAAACACTCGACGAAGACGTGTTTCGTCTTCTTCGTCGAGTTAACCATAAACTACAATGTTCTATTTTAGAAAAGACAGCGTGACGGGGGAAACTACGTTGGAAAAAATAAAAATAAAAGGCATTTACCGCTGGTAATCTTATTTTCTTTAATTTCTATTCGCACATACAGCAGCGAGAATTGACTGTAAGTATAGTCCAATTTTTTATTGGTGAATAGACCTCAGATTTTATGAAAATCAATATTTTCCAACATAATTATATACTCTTTCAAAAGCCTCAAGTGTACAAGATGAATGGAAGAATGAACTAAATTCCTGCTACAGCGAAACTGGTATTCGTTCAAGTTCATCCCTTTGGAGAAGCTAGCAGACGAATCAGGTGGTTCGAGTGATCATTTTGGCAACTTCAAAAAAAACATTTTGATTCCACTGGATCTAGCAACAGACGGCACTATACATACTTATTATCAAGTGATTTGTATCAATACCTATGTGAAGATATTGTGACGTTTTTCCATATCAAATCGTCCGAGTTTTATCTCGAGGTCCTTCGATTTTGCCCAAAATTTTTCATGAGGTCATGGCATTCCCCTAATAAAAAAAATTATCCTAATTTCCTTCCCAAACCCCTTAGGAGACATGGGAAAGGGGTTAAATTTTTTAACATCGTCAATTTGTAGTGAAGGTATTCAACGTTGAGAACTTATAGCCTACGAAAGAAAATACATAGCGTGAATATTTATGAGCCATCAGAAAGGAAATTGAAAGGAGATTCAAAATCATTTATGAAAGTTTTACAAAGTTTAAAATTGAGCTTTGTCGCAAAAAGCTCAACTTTCAACATTACAAAAAAGCTCTTAGGAACCCACTTAAAAATCTGTAAAAATACAGTAAATACATTTTATCATGGGTAATTACCTAGAATACTTTTCGTCTAGGGATGAAGGAACCTAAGGGGGAGAAAGGGAGGTAACAGCGACCCAAAATTTTGGGTGAAATTCATAAAATTTGAAAGTTGCATGTGGTATATCGTTTGATGTTTTTTGAGGCACCGAGTTTAAATGTAGACTTAGTTTTTGGGTTCGATCTCACTTATCCCCTCCACGAGAACTCAAATTTGACCAAAAAAATGAAAAAAACTTGTGTTACACATCGTTTGTTTTGTTTTTGATAGTACCGAGTTCAAAAATCGACTTATTTTTCGCGTCCAACACACTCTCATTCCCTAATCCCTCTCTACCAAATTTCATATCGTTGTGCCCAAAAATGCCGTGTGATCGTTCATGTTTTTTGGGTCACTAAATTCAACAATTTTTAAAAATTGATCTAAAAAAATTTTCAATCAATTTTTCACTGATTTTAGTTTGATTCTACTTCCAGATGAAAACAAAAAATTATCGGTTCATTATTGATCAATAAAACATCGATAAGTAGCAGTGATCTACTTTTTACGAATTCATTTTCGATTCTGTTCTTAGATAGAATTTACAAATTTTCAAAGAAATACTGTTGTCGATAAACTTTCTGAAAAATTTCTTTTAAAATCGATTTTTAAACAACAGATTCAAATGGCGGAATATCAATGATTTCTGATGGACTTCATTGTATACAATCTCGACAGGTTATCGACAAAATATTGGATAGTTCTACAAAAATTGAATATTTTTTGACAGAAAAATCAAAAAAATTATCGACATAAAATATGCGGACGATTTCTCGTCGATATTTCGATTTCTCCGTACAGAAATATATTTTCTTGTTTGCTTATCGACAACAATATTCAGTCTATTTTATTTTTCAATTTCCTATCTACTGCGTATTGCGCCACCCGGGAGAAAGTTGCATACATATTCTCATAACCTAATTACGATTTTCATGACAGTGCATTTCTCATAGAAGTATGTTTTGTACTTATTCTTCAACGAACTACCTCAGTGTTGCCAGGTGTGGTGATTTGTCAGCAAACGTGGTGATTTTGCATGTATTTATTTTTGCAGGGGTGAATGTGAGGGGATTTCCAAAAAATTGGTGAATTTTTGTCTGATTTTGATTTTAAATTACAAATTTTACCTCAAAACAACAAAATATTGAAGAAAATGGTAAAATTTCAAGTTTTTAAATACAATTTCTCAAGAAAAAAATCGCCCAAGCTCCGCTCAGGCTCATTAATTTCCCCATTTTTCTAAAAAAAATTTGTAATTTTTGTACTACATTTTCAGTTTAATATCAAAATCTAAGGCTATTTTTAGAATATCAACAAGTTTCATGATTGTGTAATTCTAGCGATTTTATGAAGAAAAAGACAATTGGTGATTTTTGAATTTCTCATCTGGCAGCTCTGAGCTACCTATTTTTTTAGATGAATGCATGACATTTACATTTACAACTGGTGTAATTTACTTCTTAGGTCAAAATTCCAATTTATATTTTTAATAATTTTTTGTTAAAGTTCAATTGATTTACCTATTTTACAATGTTTGTTGATAAAATGAAAACAGCTAATTTCGCCGTTTCTATTTTCATAATTTTTTTTTCTCCCTGCCTTTTTTTTTTTTCCTCATTAAAATCATAAATAAACCTCCGTCGAAAAAAAACCTATTTATGCTCGAAAAAACCTCGGAGAAAATTCGGTAACGCACGAGATTGGAAAACGTTCTCCAAGCGAAAATTCACCAATTGAAACCTCCAATAAACCACATTCCGAACGTAAACCTAATAATTGAACTCCCATGGAAATATAAATTCCTTTCGTCTCGAATATCCATCGACCTGGCAAATTTTAGCTTTATTTTATTCATAATGTACCGTACATGGGTCAAACCACGGGCAGAACTAGCTTATCGATGCTGCAAAAACCAAAGTCATACAATAAATTTGTGTAAGAGAAAAAGAAGACGAAACAATGAGCAACACTACCATCGACAACGACCAACATTGTAACGCCGTCGTGCAAATGCAGCTGCAGCAACCGCAATCGCAGCAGCCGCATCCGCACCAACAGCAAATTCCGTCGAGCGGCAGTGGTCTTCGCGATGACCACGATTCGGAGACGACTTCATCTCGCAAAGAAACCAGCGCCACCGCGACTACTACTACCGCGACTGCGACAACGATACAAAATCTATCAAAATTTGACCATAATGTACCATCGCATAAAGATAGCCCTGTACCGATCGTGAAAGAATTCTCCGACCAGTCACATAAATCGAAAACCAAAGCCAAACGTGAAAAAAAGACAGTCGGGCGGAAACATTTGCGCAGACAATGCGACTCGTTCATGGACGTGACTGGTTTCAGCAGCAGCATGAATTTCGACAGTTTATTTTCCGAAAATGCAACAGCTTTTGCATTGCACCAATCAGCCAACAACATGCATTTGGTAAACGTCTCGTTGAAAAATCAAATTGTAACATTGAAAAATCAAGTGAACCGGTTGTCTTTTGATAACCAACGTATTTCTCGTCAAAATCGCATGCTCTTGTTGGAAAACGAACGTTTAATTACGACAATTCAGAATTCATCTTTGCTGATGCAGTCTACGGTCAGTTCGATTTTACCAAAACGCGAAGATCAATACGAACTCGCTCCTATTAAGCGTAAAACTAGTTGCGGATCGAAAAACGAATCCGATCTGGAACGATCGACTCGTTGCACCATTAAGGAATTCGACAATTTGCTGACCACGTTGCAGACCAAAGAAGATAGTGGTAAATTTCGTGAGCTCGATTTGTACTTCGACGACGAACACGATTCGAGGAAAAATCGTCTAAAAAGTGTATCTCAATACGACGTTATTGTCAAATGGCTCAATACTGACGAGCAATCGGACGATCGTAATTCAAAGGAAGGCGACGATTCAGATTCCAAAGAACCAGATTCCAGAGACGACGATGATGAATCTTCTCTCGATAGCTCGCAGAAGCAATCATCTTGTGAAGAAGTCACCAGCAAAATTATGGATAACGACTTTATAAAAGAGAATCTGGAAAGTATCAAGACTCTTGTGTCGACCACAGTCACAGCAACGGCTACGCCAATTGCCACTTGTACTCCGGTCATTGAACCAACGCCTATCGAGCTTCCTGTATCCTCCGAAGTCGCCACCTTAGATACTAAACCGACAAATACGCCGATTCAGCCAGCCATGTCCGTCGTTTCTCCGCTTCAGTCATCGGCCAAGCTACCAAACACTCCTCCTGCTGAGGCCACCATCGAGGCACCAACTGTTGAAGAACTCGATACGACTAAAACGATGAGTTCTAAACAAAGCGAAAAATCGCTTGGGTCTAGTAAATGCGACCATAATATCGATGTCATCAACAACGACGACAATGCAAACCCACCCATCGACCCTCAAGGAGTCACGACACCAGCGCCCAAGACGCCTCCCCAAAAACTTGAAAAAGACGTTGACGAGAAAATCACTTTGGAGAATCTCATCTTCGGTGACATGGCCATGTGGATGGAGCTGGACGACAAACCAGCCGAAGCGGAGAAAACCGAGTTTCTGCAAAACTGGCTAGACGACTTGAAAGATAAAACTCGTAAATTTGCCGAATCGTGTAAGTCGAGTCCGCTACAAATCGAGCCTGATAAAAAGCCAGCCAAAAATGACGACATGGAGCACGTCGAATTCATCAATCTGTGCAACGAGATGATCAAACGTATGGATTCGATAATAACCAAAGATTCGGATAAAACGAGCCGTAGACCGTCTAAATCGAACTTGATTATGAACTTCTTGCTGAACGAGAGTAACAGCTTGAATCTCAAATACTCTCCAAAAAAGGAGACGTCTTCCAACGGAGATACGAGATCGGTTTCCGCCCCCCTCCAAGATCAATCGGTTCACTACTCGGCTCGAGATCTAATGACGAACAGTCCCGTCGACAGCGTTGAGCCGCCATTGACCAGTGTCGCTGATCCAGACGATGAAAAATCTGATGGCTGGAAATCGTTCCATAAATGTCTAAAAGATCTCGAAGAAGTCAACGTTCAACGTACCAATGATGCGATCCGACAAACCATGGTGGTCAGAGCGCTTCGCAAGTTGTTGGTCAAACAGTGCATCAAAATACCCAAACTCGTAACGACCGCCCATCCCACACCCAGACCTAGTTTCGAAATGTTATGTCCTTCGAAAGCAGCCAACGACGATGACAAAGATGCCACCGCCGTAGAAGCTGGTCAAAAACCACCAACGCCGGCGAAATCATCATCCGAGCTTCAGACGGTCGAAGATGTATCACCCAAACCGACTAGCGAATTTTCGTCCAAAGAACAAACGCCGCGTAAGTCTGAGACGAAATTTTGTCAAGTTTTTTCAAATGCTTCCAAATCGATATTTCTCAACAACGTTAATTTTGTAAACGATCAAACGACACCTGCCCCGATACTGAATTCTTCTATGCGAGACGATTGCCTTTCTTGGATACCGATAATGCGTGTAAATAAGCTGCAACGCGATTTACTTAATCATAGAAGCTGCGTAGTCAATTCGAGAGCAGTAGACGATACGTTTCAGACAACGCGGAAATCAAGACAGCCACGAATCCGAAGACGAAAATGTAGTCCTAATGTATCCAAAATATCAGCCGCATTGAGACGTCTACAAGAGGAAGATAAAGGTATACCGATGACCTGGTTATGCATCGGATTGTTATTTACCTTGATGCATGTCAAAATTTGGAGTTTTTTCGCATACATTGCACCTGTCCTAAGATCGTTTGGTACTACTTTTAATTTTTTAACAAAATAAAATAGAATTCAATTGTTCTGGCCAATTTTTCTGTCTAGTGAATAACAGATGACTTCTTGAATTTTAAAAAAGGAATTTAAATCGACGAAAATGCAAAATGCAAGTTGCATTGTTAACGAGAAATCATCAAGCGGAGGGCGATGTCCTTTTTTTCAGGTATAATTTTTTTCACGAATCGGGTCAAAGGTCAATTTTCCAACAAAATCAGTTAATTTTTTCTTTATCGATCTAAAAACATCCTTCTCAGACTCAAGTAAAAGAAGTAAATTCACGAAAGTTGAACGTTTTCCAATCCTTGTGCACAGGGATGTCTAGCCAATCCCATTGGCTACAGCTAACGGCTAAAGCTATTTTTTTGTATGGTTCGGCTAAAGCTAACAACTTATGGCTTTCTTCGTCTGATTGGATAATTTTTGTAAAATTGGGTGATACCTCTAAATAATCGTCCAAGTTTGCAGATTCTTCTGGACATCATTATTTTGAAAAATTTATAAGTCATGAAGAGTAATTTAGAAAAATTGCTGTCATTTTCAACTTTAAAATAATAAAAAAAATGAAGTAAAAAAATTAATATTTGACAAAATTATCCATATGAAGACCTCACGGGAAGAACGGGTTAACTGAAATTTTAGAAATTTTGCAGGAGAACGTTTTAAAGATAATGTTGAAGATTGGATTTTCAAGTTTTTTTTTGATTTTATTACTTTCAAAATGTCAATTAGAATCATTTTACATCGGCAAATATTGCTCAAAAGTTTTTCAAAAGCTTCAAAGTCACTCAACACACTACGTGTTTGAACAACATTCTGAGAAATTGACCCGTTCTTTCCGTGTTTTCTTGAAATTAACATATTTCTTCTCTGAAATTAATCAGTTTTTTCCACCTATGAGTCATCTTTTGTTGAATTATGATTTTTTTTTTCATGTTCACAACAATAAATCAATTATTTAAAAAACAAAAATCAGCTTTTTGTACATTTTTTTCTTTGTTTAGAGTAGTTAACCCGTTCTTTCCGTGTTTTTAATTTCTTGAAAATTCTTTTTTGCTTTTATTGACAAAATTTGAAAAGTTCGACATTTTTCATATAAACCACATAAAAGTACATGGTTTATTGTACACAATGGCGAAGAAAAGTCATTTTTGAAAAAACCCTCAGTTAACCCGTTCTTTCCGTGAGGTTTTCATATGTATTATACTAAGGTACCTATTAAAATTGAATTCAGGATTCAGGGTTTCGAAAATGGAAATTTTTTTTTGTTTTTGTTTTCAATAAAATTAAAACATTTTCGTTTTTAATGTTTCTTTTTTCATTTTTGAAAGCCAAAACTCCAATATTACGTAGTAATTTTGAAATTTATTAATTTATCGAATTGTTAATTAATAGGAGAGGGTATTCAAAAAAAATAACTCATCCTGGGATTCAAATCTAATACAATTGTTCGAATTTTTAATTAAAAGAGAGAGGGGGATTATTCAACAAAAAGTTGATTCGACTGGGCATACTCTCTAAAAAAATTGATTTGGTCTATTTATTCGACTTGGGTTATTAAAAAAAATTGATTCGTTACAAGATATACACAACCCCCTTCCGAAGGACAGGTTCAACTGCTAATCAAATATAACGATGAAATCGAAAAATTTTCATAAGAGCAAGAAAAAGAGTAAAATGTCATGTTTTTCTTAGTGATTTTCTTCATAAACTGGAATAAAAAATAAACAGTCATTAATTCATTATTTCATCAAGTTTAGTCATGAATATGAATTTTCATGTTTCTCCTTCCTCTATAAAACCTTAGTTTTTTTCAAGCATGATTAAAAAATCCCGTTTTTTCAAGATTTCGCCCTATAAGTTGAATTATTACTCCTATTCATTTGATTTTTAAAAGTTAATAACTATCTAGAAATCTTAATTTTTTTTTAGGTACCCTGAATGATTCATTTTCAAAATTAATGTCCCGTCATCCCAACACAGATCTATACACGTAGATTTAAAAATCAATTACTACCAATTACTTCAACGTCGTACCTCCAAGTCGTAGTCGTAGCGTCGTAGGTACATAAGTAGGTAGGAGGTACCTTGGTAATTAATTACTCTTATGTTACCACTTCGGAGTGTTGCCATTGTAGCCAGCGGAACAATCCCTACCGTGACAGTATCTACCTCTCAATTTGACCCCCCCCCCCCCAAAAAAAAAACAAAAAAAAACAACGAGATCAAATTTATTACAGAAAAATTTTAAATCGGAAAGAAATAGTAATGTATTTTAAATTAAAATAACGAAAAAATGAACCCTTTATGTAACTTTTCAAAATTCCTAAAGTAACCAAAAATTGGTGAAAAAGTAAACTTTCTTTTAAATGGAGGCTGCAGAATTAATTTATTCTCGTAATGTACAGTTCGAGGTGGAACAGCGGAAAATACAAAAAAAAACTGGGGTCAAATAAAAAATAAAAAAAAAAACAATTTTTCACTAAAATTTTCTAAACCTAGGTTATTTAATGTTAAAGAAGGTATATTTACTGCCCGAGTAAAGCGATGCCGATGGTGAAAACTTTTAGGAAAAATCACGTTAGAACGGATAAAATTGTAAGGTTGTTTATTGAGCGATGGGAAATTTTTTTTGAAGAATTTATTATAAAAATAGCAAAAAAGAAACGTATTATTTCAAAATGATTTCTCCTTCTGAATTTAAAAAAAATCCTAGTAAAAATTCCAAAATTCTTCATTTTTTTCAGATTTTTCAGAAAATGAACACGATGATTCTTTTCCTGAAAAATCGAAATTTTTTTCCAAATTCCAATCGTAATCGCTACTAAGTCGCCCAGAAGAACATATGTTTCCTGTTTCAAAATATTCTATTGTCTGGAATAAAAGGGATGAAGAAAGTTTATAGGTAATTTAAGAATGATTTATGTAAATTTACGAGCCTAAACGAAGCGAGGGTGAAAATTTTTAGGAAAAGTTTTCAAAAAACTGAAATTTCTTCAATTTTTTTTTGTTTCGTACTAAGCAAAAAAAATCCGGCACTTTGTAACTTGTAAATTTACATTTCTATTTTGAATTTTTTTGGGGTTCTGAAAATTTTCTTGAAGATTTTTTTCTGCATAATTCTCCTCCAATCGTACCCATACCTGCCTTCGTCGCGTGATAATTCCATCCAAAACATACGTATTTCGCAACGTATCAACAACCCACACGCATCCACCACTTCCAAGATTCTAATATCGAATTCGGCGTCGCTGTTGTTGCATTAATCAAGCAATTATTTCGTTCGCGTATAATAAACTACATACAAAGACCATAAGCCAAATTAATACTCGCTACGCATTAGCTGATTGGTAAAATTAATAAATTATTCAACGCGTACTCGTATCAAAGCAGTAGATTGTTTGTATGTACACAGTACACGCCGCGTACATATTTATACCGATACACAGTCGCACACCAACACACGCCAATCAAAACGCGGAGACGCTATCATTTTACAATTTCGATGAATTCGTTGCCGTTCGTTCGTACTCTCTATATCCCCATCACACTTCGTCGTTAATTAATAAATCGCTCTAGTTATCTTCATTACGCCGAAAACGATGGATCGGTTACCTCCTTTAATATATTCATTAATCCGGGCACGACTATATCGTCGTCGCCTTTTTCGAATTCTCTCCCCCGCCCCAGGTACCCATCGGCGTTAAATTCGTCCTCGGTTGTACACGTCGCGCTACGCTGCGATGCTCGTATCGTATCGCGAAGTTTGTACAAATTGAATGGTTAATAACAAAGCGCAGAGTCAACGTTACCTCTTTTGGACATTCGATTGTGTACGAAACGAACGAACGCAGCCCAACCGAAAACGGAAGTTACCGCAGAAGCTCGAAATTCGCGCGTTAATAGCTTTCCCAACGAGTGAACTCGCCTTTTGAACGCGTCAAAAAGACGTTACCTTCTCTTATTGTGAACTGCGACGTTAATTTTCGCTATCCGAAATACGTACATCTGCGTACTTACGATAGATTTACGTACAGCCAAGTATTCGTCGTTTTAATCAAACAATACTCGAGTATTTTGCAACTATCTAGTATCTATCCTATCCCAGTAAGTATAGGTAGCTAGGTAGTTTCAGCTAGCCAAGCTGTCAATATAGGCTTCCCGCGCATAGAAGGCTCTTCCATAAGGGTGAAAAGGTCTCCAAGGTCGGGTACATGATGAAGAAGGCGGAAGAGCCTGGCTTCAACGAGTGTCATTGGTGGTCCCATCACAGGAATGAAGAACCCTCCAAGGGTGGGGCAACGATCAAGAGGGCAGAAAGACTCGACACCAACGCTACTCAGTGTTCAACATTGAAAGACTGGCCCCGAATACCGGGTTATAAGTATTTCAAAATAGGTACTTGCAAGATGTCTATTGAATCTAAAAAATGAAAATTGTTGTTATTTTCTGATTTTTTTTTTTGCCATTTTCATATAATTTTTCGTGCTTTGAATTGAATAGGCCGCAAAAAATTCCTTGTTTATCCATCTTTTAAAAATTCAAGATGAAAGGAAAATGTTGAAAGTTCTTGCGTTTTGCAGTAAAATCTCTTAAATTCTTGCTATTGTTAGTTTTCTTGCTACTGTGAAATTCTTGTTGTTTTTTGGGGTTTTCTTGCCAGTAGATACCATGATATACTACTCTCTCAATTATAAATCAGTGAAAATTATCGAAAATCACTGAGAAACAATCAGAATTGCAACACAGGAGAAAATCAGTGATTTTTTTTTACTAAAAACAAATTAGTGAGAAAAATCACTGAAAAATCAGTGAAAAGTCAGTAAAATTTAGAAAATTTGCTGAAAAATCAGGGGGGGGGGGTCTCGACCTCCCTGACGTCAGCGACCATAGGTATAATTTCATAACTAAAATTTTTCCCATAGTGTATTAGTTGGGAGGCAAACAGCTATATATGGAAAGAAAACTGCATTTAATGAAAGAAGCGTGAATTTTGGTATGATGAATCTTGGGGCCCAAACAAAGGTTTTGAGACCGGGAGCCATCCGCGCTCCCCTCCTCTTCGAGGGGGGTGGGGCTCGCAATTTTGAAAAAATTCCTAAAAATCGATTTTTCGTTAGAAATGAAATATCTTGATATCTAATGTTAGATATTGATCTGTAGATTCCATTTTCACCATCAAAATCATTTTTCCTCCCCCACCTTCCTGAGGAGGCACAACCCCCCAAAATGTGGATTTTGTGGAAGTGAACACTCGAAACCGAAATTTTGTGAAAATATACTACGTAAGGTGTACAAATCACTGCCGTAGTCCATTTTTCGATTCGCACCCCCTCCTGCCCCCTGTGGACCCTTAAAACTTGAAAAACGCTCAAAATTGTCGTTGTAACGCCGAAATACGACAGGAATTGCGATCCAAAAAGGTAATTCTTGTTGGAAATATTTTTTCAAACCAAAACAGGATGTGAAAACGTTGGTGCCTCTGACCCCCTCCCCCCAGCGCGCTCCCTCAGAGCTCCCAACTACGAAAATTTTTTACTGTTCAAAATCACATTGAAATCGAAATATTATGACATTTGCTGTTCATTATTGATCGATACATTCCGTTTGAATTGTTAGAATTGTCGCCTAACCCCTACCTCTTTGAGGGGGCAGATCCCTAAAATGTGGGGTCCCAAAAAAATGAAGGTCCAAGGCTGAAATTTGGTGAAGGTATGCTACATAGGGTACAGAAATGTTTTCCATATTACATTTCACCAAATTACTCCCCCCTTCCCCCCTTATGGTGGCCCAAACTCAGAAAATTCTCCATAGACTAATAGTTACCTGTGTATTAGATATTAATTTTGCTTATTGTCTCGTCTTGTCTCGAAACAAACATTCTCAAGTTGTCTGAAAACTTTTTTAACAATCAGTGTGAAACAAGCCAAGAAATTTTTCGGATGTTTAATCCTCCATAAAATGGGACAATTGTGAAAATTTTACCAGGAAATTTCAAACTTGTACAATCCTGTAGAAAATTTATTATAGATCCTTTTTTTTTTCATCTTTGACATCTATGTGCTCACTAGAATTTATAAGTAATTTCAATGAAAATTGAAAAATTACCATACCTGATGCAATTCGAATATGTTTCTTCTACTTAAAGCTTTCTCAACTTTCATTTCGCTGGTGGTAAACGGAATGTATCGATCAATAATGAACAGCAAATGTCATAATATTTCGATTTCAATGTGATTTTGAACAGCAAAAAATTTTCGTAGTTGGGAGCTCTGAGGGAGCGCGCTGGGGGGGAGGGGGTCAGAGGCACCAACGTTTTCACATCCTGTTTTGGTTTGAAAAAATATTTCCAACAAGAATTACCGACAATTTTGAGCGTTTTTCAAGTCTTAAGGGTCCACAGGGGGCAGGAGGGGGTGCGAATCGAAAAATGGACTACGGCAGTGATTTGTACACCTTACGTAGTATATTATCACAAAATTTCGGTTTCGAGTGTTCACTTCCACAAAATCCACATTTTGGGGGGTTGTGCCCCCTCAGGAAGGTGGGGGAGGAAAAATGATTTTGATGGTGAAAATGGAATCTACAGATCAATATCTAACATTGGATATCAAGATATTTCATTTCTAACGAAAAATCGATTTTTAGGAATTTTTTCAAAATTGCGAGCCCCACCCCCTCGAAGAGGAGGAGAGCGCGGATGGCTCCCGGTCTCAAAACCTTTGTTTGGGCCCCAAGATTCATCATACCAAAATTCACGCTTCTTTCATTAAATGCAGTTTTTTTGGGGTTTGCCTCACAACTATATGTACTATTAACAAATGAAAAAATGTGACGTATTATACCACGACAAATTTATTGTACTCGTAAGTAGGTACATTAGATATCGAAGAACAAAAATCGTTCAGTTTTTTTCGTGGGTCTAACTTTTGAGATAAGGGGAAGGGGAGAGAACCATTCTGTCGGGAAAAGTTGGGGGAAATGGTCGTAATGTATCTCATTGCCCAATTCTGAATACTTTTGGTAATTACAAATTTTGCCGTAAGGTATCTCCAAAACTTTTTGTTGAGTATGAAGAAAACGCGATTAGAATATTTCAAATTATGTTTTATTTCCAAATTTTGGGGACAGGAGTTGCTCCAAAATGGATTTTGATAAAAAATGAAAATGTACATTAGATGTTGAGGAACAACCTTCGTTTGAAAATTTTCTCATTATGACCCACAGATTAGCCGGTACACGCGTTTGAAATATTGGGGATGGATCTTGGGGAAAAGGTAAAGATAGGAAAAAAGGTATACAAGCGAAATTTATTTTAGTGTATAAGAATCAAATATAAAATCAATTTCAACAGGAATAGCGCGTGGATGCACAACTGGGACCTCACTATTGAGTGAGGGATTCAATTTGGAAAAATAAAAAATTCGTTAAATTCAGGATCTGTAATTTTCCCATTTTCCAGCTAGGGGAAAAAGTGATATCCAATTTTGAAATCAATGATTCAAGGAGTTAGAGAAACTCAAATTTCAACTTAGAGAGGGGATGGTGGATTGGGATCAGCTGGTGACACAACAGTGATAAAAAAAATCTCGTCATTTTGAAGCCCCCTGGCTTCACCTTCTTTTGAGCTGGAGAGCTCAAAATCTTTTTAATAGGTCCTCCACTTAAAGTAAAATACAATTTTTTTTTCACTCCACCCAATTGCACATGAATCACGCAAATATACAAGCGTAGAACGAATTATGTACTTCTCAAATAGATACGAAAGCGTGAGGAAAATTCGCCAAAAAAATCACGACGTAACACCAACGCGCAAAAATTTTCCGTCGTAAAAATTACCCATTTAAAAAGCTACATCCTCTTCAGCCTCGAGATTTTTTATTGCACTTTTACGCTGCTATAGGTGTCGCGACTTTTAAAAACCCCTCTTCACCATCCGTGTAATTAGTAAAAGAGGGAAAAATATTAAAGCAAAGATATATCCCTAGCAAGAGGCGCGACGTACACCTAACGTTTCTAACACCGAAAAAAGAACCTCATTCAGTTTTTTACGACAACGACGTTATAATAAAAGCTCCAGTTATATTCAAGGTCTGGTAAAAAATTTAAATTTTTATATTCGCGATCAAAGAACATCTTTTTTCTCTGTACATTTTTCCAAGCATCTAATTATATTTCAAAAGTTTAACTATCGCATTATGTTTTTTTTTTTCATCTTGACAAAATTAAAAATGCCCATAGCCTAGTTCTTCTTAATCATATTTCAGAAAATCTCGCCGTTTGTATCGAAATTGGATAAGGATTTAATTTGCATGCAAATTATCATTCATTATCTTTAAGCGCAATTTACTCGGAAAATTTGAAAAGCTATACAAGAAAGGAGAGAGAAAAAGATGGAAAAAGTTCTTGTGATGGAGATTTCCATTCTTGGTTGAATAATTTTACACGGCAGCACAACTTTCTTGTACTGGCCAATGGATAGAAATACAAAAAATGGATAAACAAAATCCTAATGGAAAACTTTCATCAGGCGTGTGCGCAAAGAGGGAGGGAAAGGGGGTACCCCGGGACCGAGTTTTTTTGGGGGCTCGCAGGGCTGAAAAACATGCTGTCTTTGCCACGGAGGCCTCCTCGAAAAAAAAATTTTCTCAATACGTACAAGTTACACGAGTTCACTCGTAGATTTGGTTTGAATTGTTTTATAATTTTAGTTGTGTAATAAGATAGGATGGGCCGAAAAACCAAAATTTTTGATTTTTGAATTCCAATACTGTGCAAAAGAAGAGGGCTAGTGAAATTAGAAAATTATATTTAAAAATTCAAAATCTATTAATATACCTACCTACCTATTCCGATCGCGCGAGAGCCTTCAATGCTTCAAAAATTGTCAAAAATTCAAAATTGATGGAAAATCAATTTTAGTGATTATTTAGCGACAGTTCAAACCAAAAAACACAATTTTTTTTGAGAAAACCACTGTTTTATACAACGTTTTTCAATTTTTCTTCATAGATGAGGTGAAGTGTAATAGGAGAAAGCTATAAAACACTGATTTTTGCAAAAAAAAATTATGCTGTTTGGTCTACACAGTGACTAAATTATCTCTAAAATTGAATTAATCAATTTTGATTCTCTTGAAATTTAAAAAAATTATTTCTGAGAACCCCTATTTACTGAATTTTTGACATTTTTTAAAGAATTGAAGGCACTTGCGCGATCGGAAGATATTAATCGATTTTTATTTTAATAAGTATGGATTTTTTTTCTGCTGCACTAAAAAGACAAAAATTTAATAAATTTTATTCAAAAAAATAATAACGGGGCACCATTTACAAAATTGGCAAAATTTATTCTGAAAAAATAATATTTATCGCGAAATTTGGTAAAAATTATTTCGATGCAATAAATTTTCCCAACTTTTGCGATAAATACTTATCATTTTTTTAGAATAAATTCCATCAATTTTGTAAATGGTGCTTCGTTATTATTTTTTTGGATAAAATTTATCATTTTTTCAACACTTGTTATTCATTTTCCATTTTTCATTTTTTTCAGGGTGGGGTAGTTCCAAAATCCTGCGCGAGACCAAAATTTGCAAGACGCTATTTTGCGCGACGCTGACTTTTAAAAACATAAATTTTGATATTTTCGAAATTAACTTAATATCAGAAAGTCAGAAATAGCGATGAATTACTAGGGGGGAAAATAAGACCTAAAAGTCATAAAACATTTAGTCAAAAAAATAATTGATAGGATAGGTATCGCTGTAATAATTTGACAAAAAAAAAAGGGGGAAAGGTAAAAAATATTTTTCCAATTCTTTTTCGAAATTAACTTTATATCAGAAAATTAGAAATATTTTTTCCATAGAGCTTCCTCCACCAATGTTGACAGGAAAAAACATATCCATGCTACCAACATTTTCTTTCAGGAGAAACTTTACTTATTTTTTAAATTTATGTTCTAGTCTCCCCAACCCCCGTTTTTTGCGCATTATTAGAACTCAAAAATCAAAAATTAAGGGTTTCAAGCCCTTCCTCATTGTGTGAGACCTTTTTTTGCTCTTCAATTTTTTTCCCAGGCCCCGATTTTCTTAGCACGGCACTGAATTCCATAATTGAGTCGAGTAAAAATGTTTCAGAGGTGACTTGAAACACAAGAATTCCTTTTTGTATCATTTCTCGAAATATATCCCTTTATTGATTCAGATTCCCCCCCCCCACCCTTCTCAAATTTTCTAGTGTTTGAAATAATAGCGATGCCTATATTCTACTAAATAATGAGATGTGTGAGTGATGCAAACAAAAGTAGGCAATTTTTTTTCTTTCCAAAAGCTTAATGCATTCAAATCGATGTCCCTCTTAATTTGCTTACTCTCGAGAAACCCAGATTTTAACACATTTCAATACCACACCTCATATGCGAACGGTATTAATTATGAGTGACCGTTAGAAAACACCGTGATCAAATTTACACGACCCGAGCACCAGTAGCCCAAATTATTAATCGAATAAAAGTACTACAGCTTGTTGGTATAGGACGTGAACCGCAAACACTCGTATAAAACATACGTACCAACAGATAAACTACATTCCGAAGACCTGCGAATAATAAACGTACATGCCGAATATACCTGTACGAAGATAGTTTCAACCAATTTGGCGAGAAGCACACACCTGATGAGATAATTTTGAGAACGTTTCGTCGAAAAGTTTGTTATACGTGGTACAATTTATTATGCATATAACCGTTAGAATTCTGATTAAGCGACGACGTACTATACAATTTACATGATTACACGAGGGCAAAACACATACCGCATCCGTCTGCGGACACAGCCTCCCAAAGCAGCGAGGTTAACGTCAATTTTACATCCTTGAGGATTTTTTTCAGCCCAACGGTGTTGCTATTCGAAGCCAATTCATCATTTTCCATCATCTTCAATCTTTCGACGCTCGCCAAAAAGGTCCAACGTCGAACAAGAATACACAACAATGACGCCGACGCGCCATAAAACTCGATCCGAGGAAAAAACTGACGACTTTTTCCATCTCATTAACAATGGCAATGAACAAAAACGCAATCTCATTAACGATGACGAGTAAATTCATTTGGCGTTTTTGAAAAAGAAAAGGAGGAAAAAATTTCGCAACGTACAGTCTTCCAAATGTACCTAAGTTTACGACCAGCGAGAAAGAGAAACAGAGAGAGCGAAAACATACAGCTATGAATACCAGCCGGCGAAAATACGGTTATCTTTTGTTTTTACGTAATTTAACGTAATTTAAATTAATTTCGCCAACAGACAAGTAATGAGTAGAGAGCCAATTACCAAGAATAAGAATGAATAGAGAATTTCGCTTTGGCTTTGATTCGAGTCAGTTTTATCCTTCTATTTCTCTTCGTCCTTGCCCTGCTCCATTCCGCGTTCTGCGTTCTCTACGCCCGTTTCCTTTTCTCGGGTGTGTAAGCAAGCACGATGTGTGGCTGTGTTAGTAAACGTATGTAGGTAGATTAGATACTACAAAAGGTTTTCTTGTTCCTTCGTAGCAAGTAGCACACGAACTAGTGCTATAATGTATATTGAATATTCAAATGAAACGTACGATGCGACGTATACTTGCGAATGCATTGTGAATGGGTTAGCCAAGTTTTTTTTCTTCTCTTCCTTCCCCATCTACCACAATGGCGTGTACTTCTGGGCTTTTTTCTTATGTTCAAGTTGACTTTTTATAATTATAGGTGGGTATTAGATGTGCTGCTGTATTTTATATTTATTTTGCAGGCATTCCTATTCAGGTATATAATATAAAGCAAGCATAAACACTTTCTTACAAATGTACACTCCACCAACTTTTTGATGACATTCGCCATCAAAATACAACTGAGGCCCAAAGCATTAAATGGTATAGCCGCGTTTTGGGTGAATTTTGCCCCGCTCCGATTTTCGATTTGACTCCCTCAGATGGTGTACCTTGATGTAAAAAAAAATTGGAAAAATTTTTGACCCTCAACCTCCCCCATTCGGAGTTATGGCCATTTTATTGCTTTAATTTCAATGGAAGTGAAGGAAATTTTCTGTTCTTTGGCATAAAGTTACATCTCGTAGAGATGTATTTACGATAATTTTTTCAACAATTTTGGTGCACTCCTTCACGTTGTTTCGCCTATTTGAAGTTTTCAATCTTAAAAAACACCATAATAATATAAGCGAAAAGCGACCACTTTTTAAAAATATCCCCAAAACGTGTTTTTTAACGTATATCACGTCACGTAATCGCCATCGAAAAGACGTCGACCTCAATAGCCATCACCGTATCACCTCCAACGGGAACTACAGCTTCGTCTACTAATAGTTTCACTGCCACATCGACATCACCAAGCGCTATTGATTTAGCGGGGCCGTCCAGCAGGATACCAATATCTGAAATTACAACTTCAACCTTGGCGACACTTGCCGGACTAGACATAGATTCCGAAACGTTGAATTTTCTCGAAAAATCCTTATCGGAGAGCGAGGTCGAATTCAATATGTCTGTGAAATTCCACTCGCCATCCCCACCTCAATCGCAAGAAGAATTATCCCAAACTAATCCAGAGGATAATGAAGAAAATGACCGTTCTACCGTCGATCCCCCTTTTTCACTGATTTTTCATGACAAAAATAGGGAATTTCGAGTCTTCAAATATAACGACCGCGAAAAGGGTGTTCATCAGGGTATTTTGAACCCCTAAACACGAATCCGTAGTTAATTTCCTCGTTCAGTCATTTCTCTCTACACACAACGCTCAAAATTTGGAAAAATCGGCTCAAAAAACAACATTTTTGTACGGTTTTTCGCGATTTTCGGCCTTTGGTGCATCGAAATCGCCAAAAGTGAATACGTGTCGTGATTCTACGTTAAAAACACGTTTTTGGGATATTTTTAAAAAGTGGTCGCTTTTCGCTTATATGGTGTTTTTTGCGATTGAAAACTTCAAATAGACGAAACAACGTGAAGGAGTGCACCAAAATTGTTGAAAAAATTATCGTAAATACATCTCTACGAGATGTAACTTTATGCCAAAGAACAGAAAATTTCCTTCACTTCCATTGAAATTAAAAATTATTGAAAATAATGCAATAAAATGGCCATAACTCCGAATGGGAGGGGGTTGGGAGGTCAAAAATTTTTCTAATTTTTTTTTACATCCAAGGTACACCATCTGAGGGGGTCAGATCGAAAATCGGAGCGGGGGCAAAATTCACCTAAAACCCGGCTGTACCCTTTGTCGCGAAAGACAAGAAGAGCATGGATCAGTATACATGTTTATGAGACGTATACCTATGTAAATATTATAAATTTAATTTTACTGGTCATATTCACAATTAGGTAAGCTTTTTTTATATTTACCTACTCTATTGTCATTTTTAGTTTTTCATTTATTCAATTCATTGTATACATTTTCATACGTTATTAATTAGTGTACACAATGTAACTTGATTATTTTTTTGAGTTGAACAAGATTTACTTTATTAGTAAATACCACGTTAAACTAGCGAATCAAAAATATAGCACGATACCTTACATTTTTGAATTAATTTTCAACTTGAGTAGTCAAGTTGATCTATGCTCTGCAGAGGATATTTCTATTCCTCAACTTCAGTATGTTGTGCCTAAATCTGGATATTGCCGAATGCGGGCATATATTGGGCAATTTTTTACCGATTGCATTATTTCTTTGAATATACCTCTCAATTACTTCAGTTTGTATGGTGTAAATGATCGTTGCCGAATGCGGGCATTACGCAGATTTTTTGCCTAATTCTCGCATTCGGCAAAGCTGTTGCCAATTGCCTGCATTCGGCAATCGCCAGATTTAGGCAAAACACTATAAAATCTTATTTCGGTTTATAGATAGTTCCCATAAAATATGGGTTCATAAAAGTTAAGGTGGGTCCGAAAAGTTTGAATTTTGATTTTCGAGACGTACTAATGTAAAAAAGTTACGATTTTGAAAGACCAAGAAAATGGAGGAAAAAACTAAAATCGCCTACGATGTTAATTCGCCGTTTCCTTTAATTTTCGAATGAATCTCGTCGTTTCCTTTATGTTTGGAATGTATTTCTTATTTTTATTCGTTTAGATTATCGATTTCGATAACTGTTTGTAATTGTTTCTACGTTTAGTATCATTCGATTGCGCCTGAGCCTTCAATTTCTCCTAAAATAAAATTAACAAAAATTCAAGGTCATTAATTCAAAAATTAGAAATTAATTAAAATCAATTTTAGAAAGTAACTAATGACCACTAATCTAGACCATGAAAAACAATATGTATTCCTCTAAACATAACTTTTCACATAATTAGGCCTAAATACGAAATTTTCATTACATATCGTAACACTTTTGTGTCACGTCGGATACCAGTGGTTTGCTTCAAATTTGAATTTGAGCGATTGCCTGAAGGGCGAGGTGAGAAATGTTTTCAAAACTGTCCAACAATTTCCGATAAATCATCAATGAAAATTTCAACAGACGTACTTTCGAATCACCCTATACACACGGTTTCGTGTCGAAGTGATTTTCTCGTTTTTCGTACACTATGGAGTTGATGTAACTGGTCGTCATCAAATAGAATAGCGCATCGAAAGAGTCTGTGTATAGAAGAAAAACATTATTGCAATGAATTGCGAACCCATACGGAGCGTAGCAGAATAAGGGTGAGAGGCGGAAGATGAAGGTGGAACACGAACACAAGTATTATACGAACGAATACAACATATAAGAGAGCGAACGACCAACGCAGACGAGAGAGAAACGAGCGAGAAAGACGAGCAAACGCGGCGGAAATAAAATACTGTTTTTCAGACAAAAGTTGGACTTCGGTACAAGTCGGTCTGGAAAACGGCCAATTTTTTTCTCGCAGGATTCAATTTAAAGAATGAAAAACAAAATGATTCAACCTTTTCGGTGTTTGTGATTTTTTCCCCTAAACCACTTGTACTCCTTACTCGATAACGTGTACTACACAACACGTTGCCGAGCGGATTTTTTCATCGTGTACTTGACCATTCGAGGTAATTGTCAAAAGGTATCCCTATTTTGGAAAATATAGGAAATTTTTTCCGTTTCGGCGAAAAAAAAGGGATAATTTTTCACGCAGAAACGTACACTATTTGTACCTTGAACAGAGAGGCTCCATTAGTGCGGTATTTTTTCCGATGCGAAAGGTTGTTTGCTATATAAGTTTACACTAACGCCAAACTACAGTTAGGTAATTAACGAGATGAAATTGGTTTTGAAGTTTTTATCCTTTAGGAAATGAATTCGTAAAGTTGGTAATTTTAATGCGAAGTGTTGTACACGAAACGGGTAAGTTTTTTCTCACTCTCTCTCCGCTGCGGTGGTTATAGTTGGCGGCGTTGTCTGCCTTTCTCTCGTTATAGGTCTTTCTTTCCTTCTAGTTTCCCTTGCCTCTCTGTATATAGTCTTTGTAAGGTTTCACCCTAACTATTATAAATTATCGAATAGGTGTATTTAATTAGCTTCTGTCTAGCGACGGAAATTTATCGCCTGGTGTGTTGGAAAACGTCGATGTTGTACGGTTTGGCGTTACCTATATAAGGAATTTTGATGTATAGTGTGATGCTGACGATGTTATACGTATACGTCTACGTATAAATGAAAATCTGGTAACGAATAGCACAGAAACCGGAGGATCGGTGGGATTATGGAGCCAGAGAGGATACTCATTGATATACTTCCTTATTGGTGATCACCTACCTAAAAATCGTTAAAAGTTGCCCCACAAGAATGGAAAAATTTTACTGCATTATTCATTGATAATTATTAAAGTAGAGTTCACATCATTAGATTAATTGAATAACAAGAAGGGGAACAAAGGGAAAGAATTTTTTCGTTGGTATGCCCGAATCAAATGTACACCCTGTATATATTAAGGGCATAGTTCGCATTCCTTTTTGCCTATGCGCGCCCCTGCCAATTTACATTACGCTTATGGGAGTTTATGAAATATTACTTTACTCGAAATGAGAGTGATGGAATTGGCTCAAATTTGAAATATACATTAGTCGACGTGATCTCTAAAATCCCGTGCATGAATTGCTCGTTACATCGAATTTTCTTATAAATTTTCATTTTCATTGTGGGGGGGGGGATGAATCGTGAAGAAATTTGTTTCGTTTTTCAAAACGTAATTATAATTTTGCGTTTTTCCTTTCTATTTGAAATTTTTCCTGATATAAGTTCAAGTTTTCAAGTTTTTGTGCCGGGGAGGAGGGTGGAGTTGAAAATTTTCAGGACTGAATTTGAGTCATTTTTGCTGCCGAAAAAGGTAACATCTAAAAATCTCGTGAAAAGTGGATAGTATTAGACACCCTGCAAATGCAATGATTAATTAATATTAAGAGATTAGTTACTCTCAGCAGTTATTTTTGAAATGAATAAAATTGCAACTCACATTATTTTCATATTTATTTTTACCATCATCATTTTTTTGATATAAGAGATTTTTTTCGCTGGTGTGCCCGAATCAATTATACACCCTGTATCCTACCTATTTCACGAAAGTGACTAAATTTTTCTAAATTGAAGGCCGAATAATTCTGGATCACGAAACTGGCTAAATTTTCCATCTAATTCCTACTAAATCCTGCCTAACTGATTCTGACATCTGATTGGCTTTGAATTCCTACTTTAATTACCTAGGTACCTAGTTGAAATTTTTTTACTTTCCCATAGAATTTGGCAACCAGCAATTTGTATTTCGATACCGGCTAAATTTTACATACAAACTGTGCAATCTCCCCCCCCCCCATGAGATCAAAATTCCGCCTTGGATTGTAGTACATATAATAGGATAGGACAGGATAGGACTGTGCGGTGAATGTTTGTAATTAAAATATTTAATTATTTATTTTTACAAAATGAATGACGACGACGTCGCGGCTGCAGTAATAGTGGTTGCATGTTCAGTGTTCACTTGATTATTCTTTTCAACAAAATTTATGTACTTTTCGAGTACATTTGCAAATTTACAACAAAATTTGCCTACTCGAATGGAATTTTCAAAAATTTTAATTTTTTTGTTAGGAGATACTTACACTCATAAAGGAATATTGTTTTTTTTTGGAAGTCAAAAAAGTAGCCCGAAAAATACGAATTTAGGTTTTTTATTTTCAATAGGTCTAGTTGACAAATTTCCCCTCCCCCTTTTCTCAATATCAAAAGTTTTTCATTCTTAACCCCAAGATTTTAGCCAAGTTTTGAGGGAAACTTTGAGTCGGAAAATATATAAGTTTCTAGTCGACAAATTTGTGGATTCAACCACCCCCCCCCCCAAAAAAGTGAAGTTTTTTTCGGTCTAACCTAAGACGTCCTCACTAACCAATGAATGGTGTTATTCATAGTCAGATATCAATTGTACAAAAAAACTTTTTTTTTTTTTTTTTTTTGTTTGGTGGGTTCAGACTACTAGGTCTATCAGCCCATGCAAATAACACAGAATAATTTAGAAACGTATATTGCGGTTAGTGAACAAGGTTACCTCCTGTATAAAAACACTTAGTACTGTGTAGACTTTCTTGTTAGGATTAGCCAGTAAGGACAAGGCAGAAAAAGGAGCACTCACTCCTAAACTCATGAGACTTTTATATAACTTTGTCCTAAAAAGTAAAAGTGATGGGCACTCAAAGAGTAAATGGTTAATATAAGACTTCCGCGCGGGATTCCTGTTAAAATTCGATTTTATGATTGATTTTTATTCTAGACACTAAAACAAATAAATTTCGCTTGGATGCCTATTTTTCTTCTCTTCCCTTTTCACAGGGTCCAACCCCCCCCCCCCCACATTTTAAACGTGTGTACCGCCTAATCTATGGGTCGTAACGAAAAAATGTTCAAACAAAATTTGTTCCTCAACACCTAATGTATATTTTCATTCCTTATCAAACTCCATTTTGGAGCAACTCCCGCCCAAATTTGGAAATGAAAACTTTTTTGAGATAACTTCAAAATCACGTTTTCTTCATTTTAAACGAAAAGTTTCGGAGATACGGAAAAATTTGTAACCACCAAAAGTATTTAGAATTGAATTTCCTTTCCTATGAACTGTTTCACGACCATTTTCCTCAACTTTTCCTGACAGAGTGGATCTCTCCCCCTTCCCCTTATGTTGAAAGTTGGACACGTGAAAAAAAACTTGCGAACGACTTTTGTTCTTCAATATGTGATGCATAATTTCACTTTGTATCTAAATTCATTTTGGAGCAATTTTTTTGGTGGGTTCAACTTTTGAGATAAGGTGGAGGGGGAGAGGTCCACTCTGTCAGGAAAAGTTGAGGAAAACGGTCATGAAACAGTTCATTGGAAAGGAGATTTAATTTTGAATACTTTTGGTGGTTACAAATTTTTCCGTATCTCCGAAACTTTTCGTTAAAAATGAAAAAAACGCGATTCTGAAGTTTTCTCAGAAAACGTTTCATTTCCAAATTTGGGCGGCAGGAGTTGTTCCAAAATGGATTTTGATGAGAAATGAAATTTTACATTAGGCGTTGAAGAACAACTTTTGTTTGGACATTTTTTCATAACGACCCATAGATTAGGCAGACCACACGTTTGAAATGTTGGAGTGGTCCCTGGAAAAGGGGGGAGGGGGAAAAATAGGCATCCAAGCGAAATTTATTCGTTTTAGTATTTAGAATAATAATCAATCATAAAATCAATTGTAACAGGTATCTCGCGCAGATGTACAATTGAGACCTGACTATTACTGTTTTATTCTGTAAGTACGGAATGGATGCGGGATCTTGAGAGATCTGTACATGGAAAAAAATTCAGGGAAACTGAACAACTTCCTAACAATGAGCAACACCGATTTTGAATGTGTCCTGAACGTTATTAGTCCTTTAATATAGAAAAATGACACGCACTTGAGACTGACAATTTCACCAAAAATAAGATTGGTTATAACTTTGGGATATCTGGCCACAGGAAAAACCTTCGAAGCATTAAGCATCCCGTCTAGAGTATCTCCTCAAGCAATTTCTAACATAGTAATTGAAGTTTGCATGGCCATCATTGCAGCGCTGGATGACGAAATTAAGGTAAAGGTAAATTACAATAAAATTAGTACAATTCTGGTAGATATATCTAGGTATTTATTTTAGGTTACTGTAAAAAAAGGAAGATTATTAATACGACCAATATAAGATAAAAATAGTAACGGCTTCAAAACAGAAACGGTTAAACTAATATTAGCACGAGTATAGAGAATTTTTTTCAATTCATAATTTAATCAACAAAGATATGCATTTAAAAATCGTTTCTTTTGTACATCAAAATGAACAAAAAATGATGAATAAAAAAATCGGTGAAGAGATGTAACAATTTGACCCGAACGAAACGAGGGTGAAATTTTTTGAAACATTTATATGTACCTAATAAAATAGACAAAGGAACACATTTCTAGATGATTTATTTTTTGGGGGATTTTTTACAAAATTCAAAATTTCCAGGAAATGAATACCCTGTGAATGAAATTTTTTTTCAATTTTTGAAAAAAGCTTGACCTTCAAGTCCATGCGTACTCTCTCATTTCTGAATCAGTGAAATTTATCAAAAATCACTGAAAAACAGTCAGAATTGCAGCACAGTAATAAATCAGTAAAAAAAATTTCACTGAAAACAAGTCAGTGAAAAAAAATTACTGAAAATCAGTGAAAATTCACTGAAAACTCTGTGATATTTACGAAATTCAATGAAGAATCTGTGAAATTCTTTGAATAATCAGTGTAAAATCGCTGAAAATCAGTGAATTTTGCCGATTTTTTTCTGTGCTGCAATTTTTACTGTTTATCAGTGATTTTTCACTGATTCGGAATGAGAAAGTAATCTGAAGAATCAGTAAAATTTCAATTTTAACTTATTGATTCAGTAAAATATCACCGATTCATTTCATACATCACAAAATCTACAACTGAATCAGTAAAATTTATAGAAGTTTTAGTAGTTTTTCAACTGATTCAAAAGTATTTTTTTTTACTGGATGAATCAGTGAAAAATTACTCATATTTTGGCAGTTTTTCTACTGATTCTGAGATGATTTTATTTTTTACTGAATGAATCAGTGAAGTTCTACTGATTTGGCAGTAACTCAATTTTGTAGATTTCAATCAGTCATTTTTAACTGCAACCAGTGAAAATTGACTTAACAACATTTACAGTGGAAAAAAACTCCGGTTGAATCCGTTAAATGGAAAAAAATTACAACTGAATCAGTGAAAATTACTGAAATATTGGCAGTTTTTTCAACTGATTCGATAGTAATTCTTTTTAATGGATGAACCACTGAAATTATATTTTTTGTAGTGAATTTGGAATCAACATGATTCTGACAATTTCATTCAGTTATTTTCACTCAATTTAGACTTCAAACCAGTGACAATCAACTGATTCAAATTAAGAGAGTAGCTGGACCTCTTGGTCAAAATCTTGACTTTTCTTGACCAGCTTGACTTTTCAGAACCGTTAGACACCTTGATCCGGTCAACATTTTGTTTCATTTTTGTAATGAAAGAATTTACTAAAACCCAACATAATTCAAAAATAAATACAATTCAATAAAGAAAATTAGTAAAATACAGAATTTACCGGATAAAATCAGTAAAATTTGAAAATTTCACTGAAAATCAGAAAAATTCAATATTTTTGCACTATAAATCAGTGAAATCAATCAAAATAGGCGCTCAATTTATTATTAATCCATGATTAATTGAAATAAGAATCAGGATTCAGGATATGAACAGATGGCAATTCAAATCTCGGTTGTAAGATTTGAACCAGGGCAATATAATTTCCAAAACTTGAACTGGGCAAATGAGTTATATCTACTCAAGTACGAGGTCGGAATCAAGACCTTAGATTTTCAATTTAATCAACACATGATAAATCCATATCTTTGAATTAGACATAATGTGATCAACGATCGTATTTCGGTATTTCGCCTATTTGTTTTATTACTCTCTGATTTGTAATTTCTTCATTTCGTTCGTACATCTGCTATCCATCAACGATCGAATTTCCGTCTCCGCCGGTAATTTCCTTCACTCAACTACGCCACCACCCCTGCCCATCAAATCCTTTCAAAGCACGACATCGCACCGAAACGATTTCGATGTCGACGATGAAAAAAAAAAGATATACTCGCGAATAACATTTTCGAATAAAATCCGTACTAGCTGGGGCGCGATAAGACAAATCAACTTTCCAAATGAGGATAGAGAAATCTTGACAAATTACTTTCTTTGTGAAACCTTTTAGAGTTCGTGTCTAAAACGTCCCTCATCTCAGTTTCCCGACTAAAGTTTCGTAAAAATTTCTCTATACAACCCGAAGGACTGCTTTTCTTCTACCAGTGACAATTTAAATTAAAAGAGATTTTTTTTAAGTTTGCAGAAAAATAAAAAAAATATATAAAAGACGACGAAAAAAAAGAAGAGAAGGAAGAATTCTTTAAACGCTCGACGCGCGAGACGAAGTAAAACACCAGCGAGGGAGAGGAGAAAAATAACGAAACATTTTTTTTCTCGTATTTTTATACGTCGTCGATGCGAGCAAAATTTTGTATTTTTCCTCTTATTTTGGCGCAGCAAAAAAACCTCGCTCGAGAGATATAATTGCGCGCAATATACCGATATTACTTTTTCGTATTTCGTTCGTACGTATCCTAGTCGCCAGGTTCTTTGAAATTGAAACATGCACCCGAACAAAAAATACGACGACAGGAGCTCGCATAAACTTACGTTAAGATGTTTGGAAACGAAACGAAGCGAGCAAAAAAAAACAAATTAAACCTTTTGGTCAATTAAATGGCTACTAAAAGATAATGGATCAGCACCTTTACGACGTCGCCGAGTTAATCGACTCGGTATAATATAAATTAATCCCAAAGGGTTTACTCCAATTACTTTAATGATACTTTACATTTTACGCTGCGACGTACAAACCATTAAATAATTTTTCCAATTTACTCGACTCGAGCTATATTATAAAACAGATCCTTGGTTTGACTTTGAATCCCTGGTCGGATGGCGAATTTTTCAAGTCAAATACAATTTATTTTCGTATGAAAATTGTAATTTTTACTCGTTCTGTTTCTTTAATAATTGATGTAATAGGGCCACGTGGAATTCAAACAAGTCACCTAAACTGTTCTAATTTCTGCATTACAATTGAATACTAAAAATTCCTGATTTTTATTGCTATATTTACACCATTTATCTTGCTTAAGGTAAATTTACCCAGAAAATTACTCTCCTTTTATACCTTATCATAAAAAATTCAAAGAAAAACAAAATGTTGAAAATTTTTGCTTTTCAATTGAAGAATTATCAAAATTTTTACCTACCTACTATTTTTTGGTTTTCCTGCAACTGTAAGGTAAAATTCTTGCTAAATTTTGGTTTTTATTGTTTTTCTTGCCAATAGCAAGAATTCTATCTCAGTGGCAAGAAAACCAGAAAATAACACAATTTTTGAGTGAAAAAGCAAAAATTTTCAACATTTTTCTTATCCTTGAATTTTTTATTAAAAGGTAGAAAAGGAGGGTAATTTTTGGGCAAATTTACCTCAAGCAAGAAAAATAGTGTAAATATGGCAATAAAAATTCAGAAAATGACAAGGAATTTTTAATTCTCAATTGTAATGCAGAAATTAGAACAGTTCAAGTAATTTATTTAAATTTTACGTTGCCCCATTCCATCAAAATATTCGAAAGGAAAAAAAACAGAACAAGTAAAAATTACAATTTTCATACGAAAAAATATTGTAATTTGACTCGAAAAATTCGCCATCCGACCAGAATTCAAAGTCAAAGTAAGTGTGCTTCATAATATAGCTCGAGTCGAGTATATTGGAAAAATTATTTATGGTTTGTACGTCGCAGTGCAAAAGTCAATTTTTTTTCATTAAATATGTTTTCGTATGAAGTCAAATATACCAGTAAGTAATTTTTTATTTATCTCACAATGACTCAACAATCGTTCATGTTAAATTGATCAACATTCTGGAAACCTTGCCAGTTCTAAGCAGATACCTTCAAATTAAACACGCGATATATTAGAAAACATCGAGCCAATTGGAATCGGCATACGATGGGAAATTGACCAATTCACATACGAAACATTGGCTAAACGTGGAAAAAAGTATCGTTGAAGAAAACTTGGCTACTGAATTCGAAATATACAGAGCACGATAGGTAATGGACTCTGTACCAAGTCGAACACGGCACATCGGTCGAAGAAAACTTTCCCAAGAAACGAAGTAAGTAATAGAGAGAGTAATACGATGTACGAGACGATAACATGAAAAAAACGTTTTCTATTACAGCCGACGAAAAGTTTTCACGAATTTTATCGGATATCTTGACGCGGCGGAGAAACACAAAGAAGGGGTTTATTTCTAAATCTGCATCAAAAACTTAAGTACTTACTTACAACAATAAGTGAAGGGTACAGGGAAAAAAGCAGCCAACTCACTTTTTTTCAAAAATGAAATAATTATATATTTTGGTAGATAATTCTGAGTAGAATATCATGACACAGGTACTCGAATTTTTTAAATTTTCAAAATTGTGTCATGAAATCGTGTTCAAAAATCCGCTGTAAAGGGGAAAAAATAAGTAAGTTACGTAAAAATTAGAAAAAAACCAAGCAAATCCCTCACGTGACCAATATAACCGCGTGCGCACCATCCAAAAGGTGCCATATTATTTTTTATTTTCATGAAAAGTTTCGTATGTAATATGTATAATAAAATTGAAGGAATAATGCCGAATATTCTATTAAATTGCCTGGTTTTCAGCTTATGACTCGGTAAGTAATTTTTATTATTTATTTTTCATCTCAAGATATGTTATTCTCTAATATATTACGCAACTATTGCAATATTTACTTACATGCCTAGAAAATTCTTACTAATCATTTTCACATCGTTCCAAACTTTAAAATTCGATTTTCTCGAAATTAGCGAAAAAAAAGTTGACTGGTTCTTTCCCTGTACCCTTCAAGTATAAAAATTGTTTCGTTTCACTTATTTCTGACTACTCAAAATTTATAGTTTCACAATTCAAGGTCTCTTAACAAAATTTTAAAATCGAAATGCAGGAGTTTAGGCAAAATATTCTCCCGATCTCGCTAAACAAAAAAATCAGCTTCTAAAAACCTGAAATAGGTAATCTTGATTTTTTGAAGATTTGCATAAATTCTTTTTCAAAAATTCATCAACACTATGAAAAAAATGCATGTGAGCCTGGATATAGAAACCACCCTTAGGGGTCAAAAATTGGTTTTTGAGTTGAGGCCATCCTTGAGTCTACTCCTTCTGAAAGGCCCAAAAAAACTAATTTTTGACCCCTAAAGATGCTTTCTGTGTCCAGGCTCACAAACGTATATAAATTGAACAAAGTAAAAAAATCCAAAGTTATTATAACCTCTTTATTCCATCATATAACCACATTTACACTCAAAAACCAATTGAGAAAAAGAGAAAAAAAGCACAGAGATAAATTTTTTCAAACCACCCAAAAGCAATTTATCAAATACGTGCGACCCCAAATAAAACCGAACTCGGAAACGGAAACGTTAAAAAAATCACCAAGCAGACGGTAGCGCCGGAAAAGATAAGCAAGGATTGTCGTATTGTTTAAAGAATTCCTAACGAGGTAGATAAAAAATTAGGAAATTTCATATTTCAGCTTATGCCTCGCCAAACCCCGAAATAAAGAGGGGTAAAAAAAGAGTTAGAACCTTGACTGGTGAATAGTAATGGTGCTCTATTTACCCGCGACAAATCGTATCGTCTGGTCGTCCTTGTCAATGATAACAAACCAAAAAAAGACGCAATTCGTCTCCTCTCGTCGTACCAATATTCGAGGGGTGCACGATGATTTATTTATAAATTTCAAACTATCTCTGTAACAGCACAGGCTATGTCTGATCGTTAGGAATTGATAATCGAACGGAAATTATAATATTTTGGCGGGTAACGCCCGTCTCGCTGGTGAATTTCCCCGAACGGTATTTTTTCCTGTTCGAAGCTCGCGACGATGCGTGAAACCTACCTCCCCTTTCCTTGAAATGTTTGAATTTACAACGATTATCCAAAGGTAGTCGAGTAAAGTTTATCGCCGACGTCGTTTTGAAAATTCAAACGACCGGGAATATTTTCGCGTCGCGGAATTGTTGGCTCGACGCGACGGTAATTATACATTTTTCGTCGGATTTTCAACACTATTGTCTTGGAATTTCTTCAAATTTCTATATTACTCTAACTCGATATACCTATAGACCTACGATCGTAAACTAAATCTTTTGCGTAATATTGTCAAAACTTTTTAATGGCTTAAGAGCAATATTTAGCTTACGAATATATTCTTTAAAAATTTCTTATTTACACAATGAGCTGGAAAAATGATGACGAAGAGTACTTTTTCCGATTCTTCGACGCACTTGCACGTTTTCAACTACCCATTTTTTAAAGGATTTGTACGTCTTAATTCGTTTTTTCTTCGCGGAAATTTTTGAAAAAATGATCACACCGTGAATAGGGTGGTCCTTATTTTCAAGTTTGAGAAATTTTGCGTACCCCCCTCAAAGTTGTTCCTTTTTATGAGAAAATAATTCCCTATTTTTTTATTTTTCATTTTTTTGAAATTAACACGTGCCTGTAAGCCCCTCAATGTCCCTCATTATTCAAAATATGAAAAATACCAATTTTTATCAAAAATTTTTAAAATTTTAATTTTTGTGGCCAACCTCCTCCAAGTAATTCATTATTCATGAAAAGGAAAATGTGTTTGCAGTTGTGGTAAAACCGTGGATAAAATTTATCCACATATTTCACCACAAGGGAAAAGTGTTTCCAGTGGTGGTAAAAACGTGGGTAAAATTTATCCACATATTTCACCACATGGAAAATGTGTTTAAAGTGGAAGTAACACCGTGGGTAAAATTTATCCACATATTTCACCACATGGAAAAAGTGTTTAAAGTGGAGGTAACACCGTGGATAAAATATATCCACATATTTCACCACAAGGAAAAAGTGTTTCCAGTTATGGTAAAAATGTGGATAAAATTTATCCACATATTTCACCACATGGAAAATGTGTTTCCAGTGGTGGTAAAAACGTGGATAAGAATTATCCACAAATTTCACCACATGGAAAAAGTGTTTCCAGTGGTGGTAAAATCGTGGATAAGAATTATCCACGTATTTCACCACTTAAAAAAAATCATTTCAGAGAAGGGTGAAAACGTGGATAAAGTTTCTCCACATATTTCACCACAAGGGAAAAGTGTTTCCAGTTGTGGTAAAACCGTGGATAAAATTTATCCACATATTTCACCACATTAAAAATGTGTTTCCAGTGGTGGTAAAAACGTGGATAAGAATTCTCCAGATATATCACCACATAAAAAAAATCATTTCAGAGAAGGATGAATACGTGGATAAAATACATATATCCACATATTTCACCACAAGGAAAAAGTGTTTTCAGTGTCCGTTAAAACGTGGATAAAATTTATACACATATTTCACCACATGGGAAACGTGTTTCCAGTGGTGGTAAAAACGTGGATAAAATTTATGCACATCTTTCACCTCATAGAAAAAGTGTTTCCAGTTGTGGTAAATCCATGGATGAAAAATTAAACACATATTTCACTGCATGGAAAAAGTGTTTCCAGTGGTACATAGTAAAAACGTGGGTAAAATTTATCCACATATTTCACGTCATGCCCCAAAAGATGGTTAGAGGTTTGGCTCCCTTGCTAAAAAAATTTGTAAACATGCGTTTTGTAGGTATTGTGGTGCAGATTGAAAAGCTACTGAACTAATTTTACTCAAAAATTCAAATCTGAGGAGGGAGCAGCAAAAACCCATTTTGGGGGGCTTTGATCCACCGTAGGAGGATAGAAACAGGTTTGGGATGGTTGGGTGATTATATTGTGCCCAGGACTTGGTCTTAGACCATTTTCAGCAAAAAAGGCCTGTAATGTCATTTTTCGCCGGGTTACGTCCTCCTATCGATTGTTTAGCTCGTTTGAATATCATACCGGTACCACTTATTTGTAAGGGAAGGGGATCAAAAATTTTCTAAAACCAATTTTCATGAAAAGTTAAGTAGTTAAAATGAGTTTGGCACAAAAATTTAAAATTTTAGTAATTTCACTGTATTTTTCAATTTTTTTAAATTTTGGAATTTTGGGGGGCTTACAGGCACGTGTTAATATTAACTTTGGGGGCCAAAAATTTCAAGGAATTATTTTCTCATAAAAAGGAACAACTTTGAGGGGGGGGGGGTGGTACGAGAAAAATTCGAAAAAAATTTTTCATCAAGTATAAATAAGGACCACCCTAACCGTGAACCAAGAAAGATGGCGGACGACATTGCGAAAACTATGTACATAGGAACAAATATATTTTTGATTACCACGGAAGAAAAAATAGTTAATTATTAAAAATTATTATTCTGCTATCAGATACCTACAACTAATTTTATTGCAGAAACTCCAACTGGTTTGGAGGATTTTATAACAAAAGAATATGGTGTATAAAAGAAAATTCAATGGAATACTGAAATGAGGAGTATTGAAATTTATCTCTCCGAGAAAGGTTTCGCCTACTTATATATTTTTTAACTAGCAGCACTGTAGTGCCGTAATAGAAGATTACCTAACAAAAAAATTGAATAAAAAAAATCAATTAAATTCACAAATTTTGAAAAATTCTCAAGTTTCAAAAATCCCAAACCCAGGCATCAAACACAGAGTTTGGGAAAAACTAGTGACTAGTGACTTTTCATGAGGCAAAAAGTGACCCTATTTTTCGAAAAGTGGCCAATTAAAAATTGTCAAAATTTCAATCTTTTCAAATCATATTTAAAATTGATTAAAATCAATTTTAGAGATTATTTACTGACGATGTAGATGTAGACCAAAAAGTACCATTTTTTCAGAAAGAGGCTATTCTATTAACGTTTTTCAATTTTTCTTCGCAGATGAAATAAAGTTTAATAGGAAAACTTGAAAAAGCTATAAAACATTGATTTTTTCAATCAATGGTGCTTTTTGGTCTACGTCTACATAGTTGCAATAAATAATCTCTAAAACTGATTTTCATCAATATAAATTTTTTTCTAAATTTTCGTAAATACATACCTGAATTTTTGACAATTTTTCAAGAATTGAAAGTTCTTGTACGATCGGAAGATTATTGATTTTTTTTAGTCTCCGCAGTTCCCATCTTTTGCGCAGTATTGGAATTCAAAAATTTTGATTTTTCAGCCCACCCTGTTGAGTAAGACCTTTTTTTGCTCTTCAATTTTTTCTCCGGGCCCGATTTTATCTACACGGCCCTACATCAGTCATCACAATAGTTTCAAATTGATAGTAACAACTTTAATTTCAAAAAGAAACGATTTTCATGTTTTCATTTCACTTGGAAATCGGTATTACCACCCAATGAAAATAATATCAATTGAGAAATGTCATTCTTGACCCATCGAACTCTTGAAAAATTCATTACAACCAACTACGGTGAAAATTTTCCACTTCGGAATTCAACATTTCACACCGGCTCAAAATACCACATCGGCGGTTTTCAAAAACATATCGGATAGTCAACGAACCAATAGATATTTCTGCAAAGATTAAATTTCGTATCGTGTAGTAAATACCTATCGGTAGTTGGGGCGCGGGGGGAGGGGGGATAAAATACGTGGATAGTTCTATAGGCTGATATAAGCGAGAAAGAGATACGAAAATGGTGTCGGTTACCGATGAACAGCCGAAAAGGAAGAGAACAGGAGGAGAGGTGAAACGACGACCGATATAAGCCAGCAACGTAGAAGCCGAAATATAAGAAACGTACCCGGCTCGGGGTTCGGGGTGAGACAAAGCGTGACGGTACAATTGTCGAGGTATTATTCGCGACAATTAAACGATCTCGTGAAAATTTAGTTTTATGATGAGGTTCGATAAAGGTGCGTGTATTTGGAAATAAAGGTACCCAGCATCTCGTTCCCGCTGCGCCATCTAGCCATTCGTCGTCGACTGGTCTGTGTTGGTAACGACCTGAAGAGGTATACACGTTAACGTACCCCTGTCTGCGTTGAATACGCGCGAAGGCGAACTAACCCTTTCGGGCATCGTTTAAGAATTTTCATCGTCGTCGTCATCGTGTTTCCGCCGAATTTACCCTTTTAAACGGTAAAGGACGAGAGATGGAGGAAGGCGAAGTACGGCACGACGCAACGTTTTGCCGTTTGTCAACCTTTTTTGGTTATTCGGATTATGGTTTCGTTTTGTGCGTCGAACAATTAATTAATTTCGTCGCAGAACCACCTTTTTAAAGCGAGTATTTTTAATTTGCCAAATTTACCGATCCGAAAGGGAGAATAGTAGGATGAGGAATACAGAGATTGGTGGAAGTGAACCAGTCAGTTTTCATTCTGGTTATACTCTAGCTTTTGTTTTTTGATTTTATTCATACAATGTCATGATATCAATCGGATTTCCATTATGAAAGTCACAAACCAAGTCTTTGAGGTGAGTTTCATTTTCTACATTCACACTTGAGGGAGACAAAGTAAAATTCACGCAAGAGAGTAATGGGAAAAAGCTCGGAATATTTCTTCTACTGAGTATTACTACTCACGATCTTCTGTGCCACAAAAACAGTTTTGGAGCAAATTTTTGGAGAAGACGCAAAAAAAATGAAAGAATGAAGTAGGAATGACCCAGATAGGAAAACTTACATCAAGTTTCCCAGATTTATATTCAGGGTAAGGTACTGTAATAATGCGATTAAAATAGAGCGAATTTCGTTTTTAATTAGGTATCAAGATTTCTACATCAAGAAACGCGACAGCTTTGCACTTTTTTCGAAACGTGAAAAAAGAGCAGGTAGCCAAAACAATGGTGTCTGGGTCAAAAAATAAAGTGGTAAGTGTTATCCTCTCCCACAACAATTACCTGCGTTCAATTTTCCTTAAAATTCGACCTTACATAAAAAATGTGGGGAAAATAAATAATGAATATGATCGAATTTTAGGTGCGATTTCCAAGTACCCCACAGTCCCCTGGGTGTCTCTTATGACCAGGCTTGGGTTGGTTGTTCAAAAAGTGAACGAAAGTTCGTTCACGTTCACGAACGAAACAGTGAAATGAACTGAACGCGAACGATGAACGGTTCAAAAAAGACGAACTGAACGAAACGAACGAACGTGAACAGTTCAATAAAAAAAATGAACGTGTCTAACGTTCAATTTTCGTTCACTTTTTTCATGCAGACGCTAAAAATGTTCAAAGTGAAGACGAATATTTCGCGGTATTAAACCAGTGTGTGACAGCACCCACCATGAATCATGATTCGAATTAAAAAATTAATTATTCATGAGTTCTTGAAATGATTCATGATTTGTGATTCGAAATTTCATTCCGTGATCCGTGATTCGTGATTCGTGACTTGTGAAAATGATTCAAGTTTTTCGAATCATTCCAGTTTTTTTAATGTAGATCGCAGTGTGGCTGTAGACAGCTCTAATCAGCAGTGCTCCTGTAGAAAGATTGTTCAGCTTTGCAACAATTGCAAATGCTTCGCGACCTTTATCAGGTGAAAATTTTGAAAAAGTTGTAACTTTGAGAAGTAATTATGAAAAATTGGTCACTGGTTAAAAACTGATCTTGTTAATTTTTGATTTTATTATTTTCATTTCCCAATTTTTGTAATTCGTTTCCTTTTATTTACTTAATATAGGCATCGTATTGTTCGTTTTTTTCACTGCAAAATTGTATCAATGTTTTTCATTTTCGTATTAAGTACAGGTAAAAATCGATTTTTTAAAAAAATGATTCGAATCATTTTTTCCCCATATGATTCGTGATTCGTAATTCGAATCATTTCGGAAATGATTCGAACAAAAATGATTCGAATCTTTTTTTTTGAGTGATTCGAAATTATGATTCGAATTATTAGTGGGTGCTGGTTGTGATTGCGATTACTCACGTGATTTTATGATTTCTTTTGAACACTACGCGGTGTGATTATACTTTAATTTAAGTTGATTGAAGAAAAGAATGAGGATGGCAATCCAAAAATTGGTAAGTACGACTAGTGATTTGATTATTCATTATTTGAAAGATTAACAGTCAACTTTGTATGTTTTGTAAAACTATAAGTAAGTATGCTTATAAATTAATGTGAAAAAGCGCATGTCATAATGTCATAATTATTGTTATAAATCATTCATATTCAATATTCATATCATAAATAACTCAATTTCTCATTTCCATTTGCAGCCCGCATGAAGTATCCTCAAGCTCGACTTTTAAAAATAAAGTTTTTCTTTATAGTTTTTAAACGATCTTTATACTTTTATTAGGATACTAATTATTAACTAACGATGTAATCATTAACGAAGTAACAGAAATAAGTGAAGTAATTATAACAACTACAAAAAATAACATGTTGAGAAAGTAATTTTTTGTGTGGGTGGATTTCAATTTAATTTAGTGTTGCCTTGTGTTCTTGTGTTTGTGAACTTGAGCAAGTTTTCGTTCATTTTTTAAACAAATAAATACTAAAATCTAATTAAATGAACGAAAAACTCGTTCAAGTTCATGAACGAAATGCTAAAATGAACTTTACTAGAACGAACGAACGAACGAACGAACAAACAAACAAACAAAAATGTTAACAAACGAACTGAACGTGAACTAAACGTTTCATTTTTTTTCGAACTGAGCGAAAGGAACAAACGAGTTGTTAGAAAATGAAAATGAACTGAACGCAAACGATGAACAGTTCAAAAAAAAACCTGAACGTTTGGTTTTTTTTTCGAATTGAGCGAACGAACATTTACAAAAAATGAACTGAACGAAAACGAACAAACATGAACACGTTCACGAACGACTCAAACCTGCTTATGACACAATGCAGTTTCTTTTTCGAATTTTGCAGGTCTCGCCCCTTGAGAGTGAATTATTTTCCTCTAGAAATGTGATTCTCTAAATTATAGTTTTCCTACATCGGCTACACCAATAAGGGGCCCATGCGAGGGGCCGTTTTTCTCATGTGATTCAACATAGAATAACATACTAAAAACGAAAAAAAAGTTTGAAAAAAATGAGGCAAAATTTTCAAATATTACTCAAGAATCTGAAAATCTGTCACAATTTTGTTTGTCAGCAATATCCTCACCCCCTTCCCTCCCCCAGGAAGCTTTGTCGATCCAAAGTTCATCCTTAAAAATCAAAATTGTACCTTATTTTAAGATTTTCCAGTAATATTTGGTATTATCCCCCCCCCCATCTATTTTATTTTTAGCGTGTCGTGTTATCCTATGATATAATTGATGTTGGAACAAAAAAAATGTGAAATGATTTATACAGGTAAAGAAGTAACAAAAAACGAAATTTTCAATCTCCTTTTTTCACTTTTTTCTTCACATAGGAATGTAAATAAGTATGTAGGTAGGTAAGCTAGGTATGTGTTCCAATAATGTAGGTACCACAAAACCTCAAACCAAGTAAGTAGATAATTTTTTTTTCATTAAAATGAAAAATGTAACGTACTTGCGCGTTACTATTGATGAATCAGCATGAAGTTTTCACTCGGATCCAAATCGTTTTTTCACGAAATTTGACTATTATCATAAGTTTAATAGCTAGAAGATGACAACCGGTGGGTAAATATGACCATTTTATTAAGAACAATAAACGACGAAGAAAAGTAAATCTGGCGTTCATGCGAAATGAGCTGATCATTTATGGAGGCGGTTTCAAGAGAGGGGTTTAGACTGTGTATGCCAATTTAATTGTGATAAATTGTATGTTTACATAATTTATTATATGTACTTTAGTTGTCAAAATTTTGACAATAGGCTCATTTGTCAATTCGAGCAGGTTTTAACCTTGGGGTTTCCGATTTCGCTCAATTTTTTTTTACGGGCTCTCGAGATTGGTTCAGTCAGAAATGAATCTGTTGATGCGGTTTGGTAGAGAATTGAAAGGAGATTTAAAATTGGTAATCACATTTTGAAAAGTTTAAAGCTGAGCTTTTGCGATGAAAGCTCAACTTTCATGATAATTACAATAGCCAAGGGTTACCATTTAAAAATCTGAAAAATTACTGTAAGGAGAACTTTTTATGCATTTTTCAACTAATTACTTTTCAAGATGGAATCTCAACACCCCTAGGGGCACAGGGGTCCTCAATTTTGGTCAAAATTCAAAAAATTTGCAAATTTTTTACGAAACTTGGCGATCTTTTAAAGCATTTATTTATGGCTGATCAACAGTCCAGTTATTTACAACATTTAAAAGTCGTATTGGAGCCAACTGAAACTATAGTACTTTTAGACTTTTCTGAAAATTATAAATTTCTTATTCAAAATGAAATTCAGTCATATCATTGGGCGAAAGGACAAGCATCTTTACATACAACCGTCGTTTTTTCAAACGGAGCTGCATCTCGGTATAAAAATTGAAAAAAAATCATCAATTTGGTCCATCACGCAACCCATTTTGGTATCCATGCTGAGTGGCATTTTTTTGCTACTTCACATAGAAAAAGTCCATGTGATGGTTTAGGAGGCACAGTGAAAAGATTGGCGGCAAAAGCAAGTATCCAAGGTGCTACGATTGTGACCATTGATTTATACGAATGGAGCAAAAAAAAAAACTGGAAATAAGGTATCCACTCTGACGATAAAACATCCATCAGCTTTTTATTTCCATCAAAGATTACTCAAAACACGATGAAAAACTAACCACCAGATTTGAAAATGCTCAAACCATTCCGGCGACGAGATCGTTCCACTATACTTTAAGCCAGTTAGCACCACATCAATTTCAGTTTCAAAGAAACTGAAAGGAATCGTTACTCTCTTAATCTAGATCAGTCAAATTTGATGACGTTATTTGCTTGTTTAAATCAGTAAAATGAATTTCATTGAAAATCTGTAATTTTTCACTGATCTTTTGGTCAAAATTATTGATATTTTCTAACCAATTGGGAATTGACTGAGAATAGATCAGTGAAAAGTCACTGATTTTTAGTGAAATTAATTTAATTGATTTGAAAAGACAAAATTCCACCAAATTTAATTGATTCAGACTCAGAGAGTACTGTAGGTTTTCTTTTTCTTTTAGCCCAGGAAAAATAGCATCGAAAAATTGGTTAAAAAAGAAAAAAATGTTAATCGCGATTTTATTGCTGAAAAAGCTTTTATATGATGTCCAGAGTCTGTGATAAATTCGCATCGCCCGCACCCCTATTGCTTTTGAGGGGGGTGGACCCCTTATGGGGGAGAAAATTGTTTTGCACCGATTCCGCTCAAATTCGCATGGAGGGTTATGTAGGTGTAGAAGTACTGCCCAAAAAAAGTTCAGCTCCTCCTGACCTCAGGGGGCTGAGCCAGCGCTTCCCAAAGTTGGACATTTTTGACTAAAATGCCAGAAAAACGCGTTTTTCAAGTATAAAATCACCCCAAAATTTCAACTTCGAAAAATTCCATGTTTTCTGTATACATTTTGAGATGACGAATCCGACTAGCCCATCAACTTTTTCATTTGGGGTTTTTAACCCTCCGTACGGCCCATTCGAAAGTGCATAGATCGTGTTTTTTCAGCAAAAAAATGACCTCCAAAACCACGATCTGTATACTTTCGAATGGCCGTACGCGGGGTTAAACACCCCAAATGAAAAAGTTGATGGGCTAGTCGGATTCGTCATCTCAAAATGTATACAGAAAACATGGAATTTTTCGAAGTTGAAATTTTGGGGTGATTTTATACTTAAAAAACTCGTTTTTTTGGCATTTTAGTAGTCAAAAATGTTCAACTTTGGGAAGCGCTGGCTCAGCCCCCTGAGGTCGGGGGTAGCTGAAATTTTTTTGGGGAGTACTTCTACACCTATATAACCCTTCACGCGAATTTGAGCGGAATCGGTGCAAAACAATTTTCTCCCCCATAAGGGGTCCACCCCCCTCAAAAAGCAATAGGGGTGCGGGCGGTGCGAATTTATCACAGACTCTGGACATCATATAGAAGCTTTTTCAGCAATAAAATCGCGATTAACATTTATTTCTTTTTTCAAAGTACATTTCTCCTAGGCTATTTGTTTATTTATTTTATCTACATATATTACTTTAGTAGTGAGAAGGTAAGTTTTGTTTTTTTATTTGTTGTTGAATACTATAAGTTATAATAAATTTATTTATTTCAGTGAATTTTCACTGATTTTTTGATTGAAAATTCACTGAAACACAAAATCGTGATATTTCACACGTATAAATCAGTGATTTTAACTGATTTTCCTGTACAGCAATTCTGACTTTTTATACCTATCATCGATATTCCACCGAACATCAGTGGAATATCGCTGATTTTGATTGAGAGAATAGTAAGAAACGTATTCTTAATCTCAGTTTCAACTGGATTTTCAGAGTCTGGCAATGCATACTGAATAAAAATAATCATTTATTAGCAGCAAACCAAGAGCATTAAAAAAACCTTGCATGGCAAAGTTAGCTTCGTAAATAATTTTGGAGGAGTGTATACTACAAACTTGCAATATTTGAATCATCAAATTTGTGGAATGTAAATTTTTGAAATGAAACCTGTGATGAAAAATCACGTTAATAATACCGAAGGCAGGAATACAAAATATCTTCAGTCGATAAAACAGTTCTATTGTCAACTTGACTTTCATTCGAACAAAAATGATTGGAAAAGAGGAGGGGGAGATGGTTCAATATAAAACACCCAGTATCATCCACAAATGACAATATTTTACCAACACCAAGTACAAAAAACTAAAAACACGAAAAAAATCTAATAGTACAAAAAGACCAGTTACTTACGTGTGCAAACTCCAACTCCATTTTTCTTGAACAAATCGGTAACCACGCATTCCAATCCTTCGGCGCACGATCCTGAAAATCCATAAGGTCCGCCGCAAGGTTCACTCTCAACACGAGCGCAAATTCGGCAACATCTGCACGAATCCCAAACGGTTCCGGCTCCGTGCGGACAATCCAGTTCGCTGACGTTTTCACATTCGGCCAAACTGCAAACGCAGCTCAAATGATTCGCGTACACCGTCCTTTCGGCCGATAACCACGTCACAAACGTCAGCCTTAAGAAAACCGCCGGTAATCCGCCAATTACGTAATTAAAACGCATCGTCGATGATTAAATAATTAAGTCGACGAAAGCGAAAAAAAGTACACTGATTCGCGATTTTCGAATAAAAACCCCGCCACTTACTAATCCTTTAATATTTTTTCGCTCGTGAACTCGATAATAATGTCGAATACATTCGTACGCCACAGATTCGATATTTTCAATACCTATAAAAAATAATTATCACTCGATTATACGCCAATTTACATCAAATTATTGGATTAGTTCATACTTCGATGCGAATTCACATACAAGCTATTTGATATTTATGCTTTTTCGGTTCGCTTTTGCGAGTAAGTACATTAGAACAATGATGAGAAACGCACCGCAATACGCAACAGGTATAAAATTATTTAATACCGCCGCGTCGCGTTATAAAAATCGACCATCGATTGTTAAATTTTACGCATTCTTTTTCCATCTCCCGAGCGTAAAACCATTATACAAACACCGCACCACGGCCGCGGTCTATTTCACCTCTTTTTTTTTTCAAAAAGGGAGACAGAAAAAATAAGTATGCGAATCGAATAACGAGTTGGTCTTTTTTGCGAAGGCGCGTCGCGTCGCTTCGCCTCACGCATACACGTGGGAGTAATACCACGATATACCACCTGTAGAGTAGGCATTCGTTCCAACGTTCACGCTAAATGTGTAGTCTACTTTCAATTAGGACGAAATATGTCGCATTGAAGGCCCTAAATGGTTTCTTTTTTCAATACGAACTTATCACTTGATGAATTATATTGAAATAAAGGATAACTACTAGAGCCTGGAATTCTTTACGAGTTTCTGTACACCAAGATAGGAGAATTTTAATTGAAAAAATACTACAGCTAGTTACGCAGTAGGTAAATAGGTCAGTACTTCGTACATCGTGAAAAAAACGAAATTTTAATTTTTTCGAACACGTATACCCAGAGATGGAACGATTATAATCGATGCTACATCGATTGTGTTTTCCAAAAAAGATCGAGAGGCATTGATTAATCGGTCCGCAAAATTTAGGTATTCTTGATTGGCCAGCCCAATGATACGTGACGTCAGAAACTCAAACTGCTTTGACTAGAAAAAAAATTACATCGCGTATAATTTGACCAATCAGAAAATTGAAAATTAATTTCCGATTAAATGCTGGTCCTATTATTTTAACGGGGGGATGAGAATCGATCATAATCGATTTAAATCGTAATAGTTCCATCTCTGCATGTACCTACCTAACTTGAATTCGTGGTTGAAATTTATACTTTTGAACCATTTTGACAAAAACAAATGAAAAATTTCAACCACAAATTCAAGTTAGGTAGGTGGATATTCGGGTAGGTCTAGGTAGGTATACGATCTACTTATCTATTTTCATCTATTTATCTCTCGAAGTTTGACGAATTTTAATTAATTAATTTTTTTAGGAGACAAATACCGGGAATTATCGAAATCAACAACGACGATGAAGACGAAGTTGTTGATAATGAAAAAGAAGATCAGAAGACCTTAGCAGCCATACCAGATGAAATTATTTCAGGTGTTGGCAGCTGGGTCGGTGATACAAAACACCCCCAACGAGGTTGTTGAACAATATTTGGCACCAATACTGCAGAACTTTGTCTTGGAATTGAAATATTTCAAAATTTCGTACCTCGAGTGCCATTTTTGCAGCACTGCCCAGGGCTGATCAATGCAACATCTGCTTCAGCTGTAAGGATTGTTGCGTATGTTGGTTGCCGAGTGGAGCTGTACGCCAATCGGTAAGACCACTAGAGACTACTCTTTTTTTTTCTTTCTTTTTTTTTAGCTGTGATTTTTTAAAATTTTCCATTTCATTTTTTGATTTTTCAGTTGTAAACACTTGTAAATATTTTTTAAATTGAAAATGAAAAAAAAGAAAAAAAAGAGTAGGTAAGAGTGGCATCCCACAAACCTATCCAAAACCCAACCGGGATAGTTTTCCACTCCCTCCCTCACCGTCACATTTTCACTTTTTAGGAGACTTTTTTCATCTTATTTTTAACAACTCTTTTAATGTCTTTTTCTGTTTTTTTAAATCTCATTTTCACGTTTTTTGTTTCCTTTTTTTGATTTTTTAATTGCAAATATTTGTAAATATTTTCTTCTGTGATTTTTTAAAATTATAAATAATGTAAATATTGAACTGGTGTGATAATTTTCTCCTTGATGGAGTGGATTGATTTATGCACCCAACTGGAGAGTTGAGTGCTGGATAACTCTGCTCCAACCTATCGACTCGTGGGGGTCAAGTAGGCACGAGTTATAGGTCCACCTATCTCTTCAAGATAGGACTGCCAGGAGATCTGAATCAATCAGCTCATACACTATGTACCGAGATGTACGAATAAATACGCGAATAACCGTGGGATAACTGTATTCGAATAATATTAACGCACAGTAACTCCTTAATGTACATAGAGCAAAAAGAATACGTTTTTATGCACAAATGCACGATGAATAAAAGTCATAACATTTAACACACAAAGGTGCGACTAGTAACAAGATTAAAAACGTATTGAAGCTCGCGCTGTGTTGCTCCGCTATTTATACTCGCGAGCTACCTGGCTTTAGGAAGCTAGCACACCTGATTGGCTGATAAATAATGTCCTCTAGCAGCCAATGGGCCAATCACAGTAGCGAGATGTGACATAATGCTCAGGTAGATAGCTACCGAATGTTCTCGAAGTTGTGCACTATCGAGCCGCTATTCTACCTGGCGTTATCTTTACGATAACGCACCGTTACGTACGTAACGATAGCCTATGTACGAACCGCTGTACTGTAATTACTAGATGAGCATTATCTATTCAGCCTAGCGAGTTATCGCGTAGATAGGTAGCCGGTGCGTACGTTTCGCCTGAGCTACACGTACCTACCCGAATCTACCTATCTACCTCGCCCACAATGGTGCAATCTTGGTAGGAATATTCCTTACCAGCTCAATATATACGTTCCATGATTTATTATAATTATTATTTCCAAGTTTTCTGTGAAGTGTTTTTTTTTTGTAATTTTCAATTTTTTTAATGGTAATTATACTATAAATATTTTTTATTTTATTTTATTTTCAAATTTGTGTTTTTTGTTTTATTGTAATTTTTTTTTGAAGGGACCGATGCTTACAAATCAAAAAATACGACCTGAGACGAAGCGTTCTGTTTCTTGGTCCATGGAAATGCTGACTGTTGAGTGTTTCTACACCCAACACCTGTAAGAAGATCTAGCCGAAGGTAAGAATTTGCTTCAAAAATTATTATCGGTGAAGGGTGTAGTATATAATTGAAGAGCTGTTTTCCAAAGTGGCCAAAGTCAAAACAATAGAAATTTTTTTTCAGAAAACGAAAAATACGTTTGTACTGTATGCCTTTGAAGCATTTTTTCTGTTACCAAAGTAAATGTATTGCACAGTGGTTTACCAAAAATATGGCGAAAGTCTCGATCTCCAAAAATTTGATCTTTACGAGCTATGACCCTTCAAAATTGACGAAATAATTTTTTTCAAAACTTGACTTAGGCCACTTTGGAAAGCAGGTCTTCAATTCGTATTAGCGATAGATCTAGTTCATTATTATTCACCTATTAGGTACCATAGCCACCATAGGGTAGGTACCTACTCGTTTTTAATTAACTCAGCTCTATTTTTTATCACATTCATGATTTTTAAAAGTCGTTATCGCGAATATTAGTATCTCAACGACAAAAAAATGCACCCATGGAAGAGTAAAAAATATATTTAGATTACTTGAAATTTAACACGAAGGGTAATACCTTGGGACAGCCGACGGTCAACCATAGTACGCGATTGTAAAATGTAAAAGAGTGAGAGAGAACTTGAAATAAAAAGAACAAACTGCGTAAGAGGAAGGAACGACTCATTAAAACATATTTTTTCGATTACTTGTCCGCATCTGACGTGAGCAGTAATTTGTACAGCTCGTATACAGTAAATTCTGCAGAGGTAGCTAGATAATAAGTTGAGTGAAAAATTACAAAAAAATCGTTACTTTCACTTGTATCTCTTGCGGTAAAACATATAGTTGTCCAAAATCTTCACTTAGTAATGTAATAACTCAAGATCTCCAAACACATTGTTGGAAAAAATTGCCCACGTTTTTTCATACTCTATGTAAACCAATCAAAAAGCACAAATTCTTATCGAGTTGGAATTAAAAAAAATAAATTGCAAGTTTCGATCTCGCCGAAAGAAATACGCGGAAATAAGCGTCAGGGCGTATATTGGTCCGACTATTAGCGAAAATATACGGTATCGAGCGAACATTCTCACGTAAGCATTTTCACCTTTTATACGGTCAACACATTGCCAATTCACATAGGGTTTCCATTATTTAATCTGGAACCTTAAAAGTTACTGGCGTATTACTATTTTACAATTTCAGGATAATTCATTGCCACCTCCTCTCTCCTGAAAAATTTTCCAAATTAAAATTCTTGATCATTCCCCGAATAAGAAACCCCTCTCCATTAAAATTAATTCACCCATCGTCTTTCAAAAAAAATTCGTGAAAAATTGAAGAGCACATTTGTTTTCAAAAAAATTGTTACTTATGAAGCACCAATAATTAGTTACCTACAAAAGCTGTACAGTATTTCGAAGACGAATAATTTTTTTTCCAAACTTAAAAATCGAAGATGTTATGAAAACAAATTTTGAGAAAAAATTCGTCAAAAATATTATTAGTGGAAATAAATAAAATGGAAATCTAAAAATAGAACAAATTTTTTTCAAATAATTTTTGTCAAATATCAAAATTGTAAGAGCTAACGTAAACTTATAAAATTTTTACGAGCTTTCTCACTTTTAAAATTGTCCTTTAATCCCTTCAATTTTAACACTGGGCAAAAGAATCAAACTAGTTTCAATCTCAAAGTATGTATCAAGTGTACATCAATATGCCGTAGAATATATAAAGTAGCCACGCCATTCAATCTTTCGTGACCCATGGTACAACATAAGTAAGTTTCATTTTTCATAAAGTTGAAAAAGATCACAAATGAAATTTTTAGACCGAGCTAAAGGAGGGAGTCTCGGTGGGCTCATGAGAGAGTTGAATTTTATTCAAAAAAACTTGATTGAAATACTGCCCGAGCGAAGCGAGGATGAATTTTTTTTTTAAATCTCATTTTTAAAGAGTAAAAAAAGCAATTTTTACATTTTTGTAAAAAAAATTCTCGAGCTTGAAGGGGTGGCTCGAGCCTCCTGAGCCCCCCTTGGGTGCACCCCTGCAGTGTTCGATTACAACGTAAAACACTGAACATGGTCGAATTCAAATTTAATAGTTTGAGCCGAGGGTAGTACAATCTAGAAAATTTGAAATCTTTTATTGCGAGGAATACATAACCGTGCTGGAATAAGATGTTTGAAATTTTAGCCGTACGTTATTTTCCCAGTCAACAAGTCAACTGCACCGGCGCGTTTTCTTGAAAAATCACTGGAAGAGTATCTCGCCGTTCAGTCTTGTGATCCTACTGTCCCAGCTCGAATGTCGTTTCGGTTTTTGGATTAGATCCATCGATTTTCTGTACTAAAAATCATTCCAAGTTGTACGAAAAATCCAAATCCTCTAACGAGTCACGCTAATTTCCCAACCAATAAACTTATCCACACGATAATTACCCTTGAATAAATATTCGCTGTAAAAAACTCAATTTTATCGAATAAACTGCCGTTTACTCACACGTAGCCCGAAGCCGTTTACCTCCGATTCAAAAGTCTACTCTGTGCGCCATTTCGAACGAATGATTTATTCATAATATGAAATTCTATGACGCGAAAGGTAATCACACAAACCAAATAATATAATAGCAATGTCGGGTGACAACAACGTACGTATACGGAAAAAACCGCATATTACGTATTATATTCGTCGAATCGTCATTATTCGTCGCGGTGAAAAGCTCTCGACAGCGCGCAGAACAGAAAATGCATCCATCTGAAAACCTTCAATAGCTACGTAACCATTAACACGTAAATACGTATAGGCTACGTATGTACGTATACGCGTACATTTGCGGCGTTTTCATATTTCCTTTAAACGTGAAATGGTAACGTTTCATTTTTGTTACTTCACGAAGTATGTACTTTGTACAAATGTATACGTTTTATAACAAGTCACTCTGTTGTACGTAGTGTTGGCTAGGGCTCATTCGTTATATTTCAAAAAGCTGTGTAGTCGACAACTGTCATAAATTATATTTTCGTGGCTGACATGGTAGAGGTAGTTCATACTTCGTGCTGGCCTTTGGTTCGCATATCTACACTATTTACCGGAAAAGTAGTTGAATAGTTCGGGTAAATGGATCAGTAGGTTGTTGATTTTTTGTAGTTCAGGTGTTGTGTGATAATACGTGAATTATCATCAGTCCTGGACCTTCTAAAACGTAAGATGAAGGATTTGATGAACTAAAAATTCAGATACAACGGAATACCCTAAAAAGTTGAATAATTTTGCTGCTTTTTATTGAAATTGGAAAGGAAAACACCTTTCAGAAAAAATTGGTCAAAATACCTAATTTTTTCTTGGAGGTAATTAATAGGTCGCTCGAAAACTGAACAAATTTTTTGATGATTCATTTCCCAACATTGAAATTGAAGGAAAAATAAAAGGGAATTTTCTGCGAAAATTTCTGAAAAAATGAGATTTATTGTGGCAGTGAATGATACAATTGTACAGCCAGATGAGGTGATCAACGTGTTGATGGAAAATGGACCAAGACAACTGGACTTCAGATTATAAACATCCATATTTTTTTTCACTTTATAGAACTTCACGTATCATTTTAAAAATTAAAAATCGTGTTGCTTTTATACTCTAAGCAGAAGTTACATAACATAGTTACTTGTAAAGTTACTGTTTTCAAAACTAAATAAATTTTTGTTCAATTTATTACCCACCCTCTCCAATTTTCTTATTTTGAGAGGAGAAGTTTTGAACGGATGGAGGGTTGGAATGCCATTAAATTGATTTCGGGATGAGGTAATGATTGATCCATGATCAGCACATCAACCTGATTCCATTAGGCCCTCTTCCAAATGGAAGATATTTATGATTTCTTGGTTTCATATGAAAGAGAAACGTTTACTGAGTTCGTCTTTACTTTTAGTATTTTTTTGCTCAAAACAAAAAAATACGTTTTTACGAAAAATCAATACCCAAAACACGAAGTCTGTTATCACTAGAGCTCTCAAAAATATTCTTTGCATGTTTTTTTGTATGCGATATAATTGCGCATATTCAATACATCTTTGCGTTTCATAAGATTCTGAGTAAGAAAAACCCAACTTCATTTTGCATATTTCGCATATTTCGACCAAAAATGCATATTTTTGCATATTTTAAACACCAAAAGTGCATATTTGTGCATATTTCGACTACTTTTACAATTTTTGGCATATTTTACTTTTTTTTCATTATTTTTTCATTATTTTTTCAAAAATTTCCATTTTTGCTAAAATTACAAAACTGTAAAAATTTTTCAAAAAAAATTAAAAAAACATTTTTGAGAGAAAAAAATTTTAAAAATTTTGCTTTTGACAATAAATTTGATTTTTTGACGTAAGTAGGTATTTAATATTCATTTTTCAAGCTTTCTATGTTTTCAAAAATGTTCTTTTCAGCTTAGTGGTGAAGCAACACTGCGTTCAACAGTTTCGACAATGGTACAGTGTTATAGAGGTTTAAAAAACCTTTTTTTTGATACCCATATTGGATATGCATATTTCGCATATTTTGGGTAAAAATGCATATTTTTAGCATATTTCAGGCATCTAAGAATGCATATATATGCGCATATTTCAGTGAAAAAAGTGCATATTTTTGACAGCTTTAGTTATCACTTCGCGAACTTGTAAGTACAATTAGATTTACTAGTTAATCTGTTTTCAGTGATGTACAGCCTCAATTTAAAATCATCAGAAACCCAAAACACAGGCTCAGTTGGTACATCGAATTTCGTTCAGACCCCCTCCTCCCGGTTCAAAACCGCCTCCCTTTCCCCTACGTATGACCAAAATTTCAGCCATTCAGGTGAAAAACAGTCTGCGCTAGAGCTGCGCGAAGTTACCTACCACAAAACCCCTCTTCAAGTGGCAACTTTTTCATATTGTTTTATGATATCGGAAAAAAATGAGAAACGAACCATCAAATACAAATAATCACTTCATTATTTCTGATTGAAATGAGAACGAAACTGTTTTTCAGAAATCGCAAATAACTGTAGGGCAGTCAGAAAATATTTGGAACTGAGAATGAATTAAATAGGTAGTTTGGAAGGTACACAAGATGTTACATAAATATATACGAGCTGTACAAATTACTGCTCAGATATACAGGCGGGTAATTGAAAAACTATATTTATAGAGTCGTTTCTTTTTCTTACGCACTCTTTTTTTTTCGTCATTGGCGAATAAATTTTTTCATTCTTTTGAACACGAGACCCTCTCTCAGGTCGTATTCATTTTCTTAATTCATCAGCTATCAGTGTCGATGTATCCATTGTCTAAGAAATAGTTTTTCCAGTGTAAAGCTCATTATAAATGGATGTTAATTCTAATTTTTTCAGTTCTTGTTAGCATATGAAAGTAAGTTGACCTAAGCCGAGATATTTTGTCATTAATTAATAATATGGAAAGGAAATAAAAAATTACTTGCCAATAATTATAAGGCGGTAAATTGTTTTTTAAAACGTGATTTTATCGTGCCTACGTTCAAAGCCTTTCGATTATTGAATCGTTGGCAATATGAAACGTGATTCGATTACGAAATTGGGTAAAATTTTCGGCAATACTGGAGCAATGTGCGAACACACAAGCAGAAGAAAAATGTACGATTGATACACGCAGGTATAGTTTTCTTTCCTCGTACATTTTCGAAAGAAAGAAGAAAAAAATCCTCGGTAGAAATATGATACCAATGCCGCTTTTCCAAATACACCTCGTACTATTCGCTGACTCGTATGGACCAGCATATAGGGTGTAAAGTACATAGGTATAAAGCAGTTATGTCATTTTCATCTATTTCAAAAAAAAAAAAATTACAATCACACGTATGTATAGAAGAAAAATTTTTCCAAAAAGAACAGAACTGAAATAACTACCAACCAATTTCCATCTTCGCCAACCCGAAAAAAAATACGTCTTTTTTCTTGATCCCCTATGAAATGTGACCCCAAAAAAGTTGAAATTCGGGATCGCATTTCATGATAAATCAAAAACAACGAAAAACCTCGATCAATTCGGAGACTTTTTCCAGGCCATCGTTCGCTACTGCCGAACTCATTATATGAAAATAATTCAAATTTCCTCAGCGTCTTCGTTTTTTGCGAATATTTTTATTGAAAAGGTTGTTTTCGAAGAACAGCGTAGGTCTCTGAATTGCAAAAAGTAAGCAATGTTTACATTCGATATCTGTGTACGCGACGACGAAGACGACGAAGCCGTCGGCGTAAAAATATTATTTATTCGGATTGGATTTTAAACCGTAAATCCGAAGTAGTTTAGTGAAATGACGTCGCAGTCTTTCAATTCGGCGAGCTTTCAATTTGAACAATCATGAAAAATTTAAACTATACTACATAGGTTTGCCTTAAAAGTATGCTCTACGTTTTTCTGGTTGCATATGCGAGCAATTGATAAGGCGAAAATTTCATTTTGAATTTGCGTGGTATTTTTTGAGGTTGTAAAGGGGTAAATTGATGAAACAATGACGGATATGATTTCAGTACGAAAAATAAAGAAAATAAAAATATTGAACAGTTTTAATCGCCAATATTATTCTGATACTAGTGCTCGTAATTTGAAAAAATGTCATTTTATTACGGTTTTTGCAATATTTTTTTGGGCTTGGACCTTCAAGTGTCTGAAAGGCTTCTGGTGACGAATGCTGTGCATTTTTCTTTCACTTCTTCTTTGGTTGCATCGTCGATAGTAATGTTGCTCCCCAGGAAAGACGTGGAATCAAACTTCATACCGAAATAAGCAGAAATGTGGTAAAAATGTCATGTTTTAGAGGAGAAAATTCGCTACAAAGTGGCGCCATCAGTTTTTCGATTTAGATCATGTCGGCTTTGTATCGTCATTCGAGGTCAAGAATTGGAGTCATAGGTCACACTTGGCGAGTTTTCATTTTCAAGCTCCATTATCTCGAAAAAAAAAGGTTTTCAAAATGAATTTTGAGATTGGCATGTTATGGGACGTGAAATTCTCTATCAAAATCCTTCATAAAAAAGAAACCTGAAGGGTTATTTATTTAATTATTTAATTTTTTTTTGTAAAATCATTTCACAAAAAACTGAAAAAATCAACACCCCTTCTAGTTGCTGTTTTATGAGAGATTTCAACAGAGAATTTCACGCCCTACAACATCGATCTCGCCGAAATAAATACGCAGAAATATGCGTCAGGACACAGGGCTTCTATTATGTAACCTAGGAACTCTAAAAATTACTGGAATGTTACTATTTTACAATTTCAGGATATTTCATCGCCACCTCTCCTCTCCTAAAAAATCTCTTCGATCAAAATTTTGGATTATTCTCCGGATGAGAAAACCCTCCATTAAAATTACTTCAAAAATCCCTGAAATAAGAGAACGCATTCAAGAATGAGTTGGAGACGAAAAATTATTTGTCAATTATCTACATTATTATGAAATATCGTTTCAAGAAAGAGAGAAAAACTATATAATCTACTTCTCTAGTAAAATAAATTTGAAAAATTGCTTATTCTTTGATGAACATTTTACAAATTAAGATCATAAATTTCATCAGGAATTGGGCAAATGTTGGTTTGAGAGCTGTTTCATTTCTCAAAACATCCCTAAAAGGGTCCGATCCTGCTAAAATTTGAAAATTTCAATATCTTTCCCAAAATTTACAATTTTTTTGGACTGGAGATATTTTTAAGACACTTGGAAGAAATTGTACAGCCATTCAACCAATTTTTCACATTCTCCGAGGAATTTCAGACTAAATCAGTATATCCAAATTTTCGGGGGTAGAGCCCTATTTCGGGCATCTGAGAATAATTATGAAACGACCTTTACACTAAAACATTCTGAAATTTCTCGTAAAATTTCCTATCAAAATCGGTAATAAAAAATTTGGAAACTTTGGAGCTATTTTTGAGGCACTGAGGAACAAGATCCGGCTGAGCCTTCAACCCAGTTTTTTTTTCATTATTCAGCCAATTTCTAGCAGATATCAATAAATCCCTGAAAATGATTATTTGCAGCCTCCCCTCCCTTTTTTTAAAACTGCACATTACGTGAAAAATATTTTCAAAAAATCCTGAGAAAAGTGATAATTCACACATTAATTACAGGGCACTACCTCAAATTCAACACCGAAACAATTTACTCTACGAACAGCAATAGAAACACAAATTACGAGTAAAAATTTCCATCATTTTTCTCGGCATCGGTTGGATAACACTATCGGATATGAAAAGGATACACGTCGTGTAGTATACCAATGTAATGAAAACTTTGTTCGCGAGAAACTTGTTTACACCGCGATCGTCTATGGCGGCGTTTATGGAAGAAAAACAAAGCTAAAATAAATATCGTCGGTCGCTGCGTCGATTTACGTAAGTAAATTTCGCAACTGTGTCGCGAAGTTGACGTTTACAAAGAGAATGAGAAAGGCGAAATCGAATCGACACGACGATGGTCAACTAAAATAAGTTATCCAAGTACACGAGTAATTTTCAAAGTCCAATTGAAACTACGTATACTGGATTCCGACGCTTTTGCTTCGTAACAATATGGAAGCGGTCGGTCGCGCACCAACACTTTTATACGACGAAATATATCCGCGAGATTATAAATTCCGCGCAGTTCTGCACGCTGTTTACTACACGTAGATAACTTTAGATTGAAAACATTTCAATTTCAAATTTGACACGGAAATTTTACGCCGATATGATCACAAAGAGTACAACGAGGCGATACAGCGAGATAGGAAAAAACACGCCGACGCGATGGAAGAAGCGTTATTACAGTGCAAGTTGAAGCATCCGACGATGGCGGAAAAAATTCATAAAGGGGAAAAAAACTTTTTTAAATCGAATTTAAATTACGTTAAAACGATAGTGGCAAAAATCTCGCAATATCTTCCCTTCAATATTGGCTCTGGCGCTAAACTTTTTTCCCCGCCGGAGTATTCATTTCATAAATTTTTTTTCCTCCCTGCTCGGTGCTATACTCTCAAATCAATTCACAAGCCATACGTAATGCAATCATTCGCGTATATTTATATACGTGGCCGCGTCTAATTCAAATCATCGCTATTTCTCTTTCCTTTTTTTTTCTCGACCGTAGATTTCCAATGCTGGAAAACTCGAATCGTATTTTAAGTAAAATAAACTTCATATATTATTATTTTTCCTTTGCATACGATACGCGATGTGTATGGAATACGTATGTTGAACGCATCACGATCTGTTTCCGTATAAACCTCGGCTCAGACAAATTCGTTGCATAGAATATTTTTCAAAAATTTTCTCAAAAAAAAATTTTTCGACTTATTATCTGCTGAAAATTGGAAAAATGAAAAACATGATACGGGATAAAGGTGAAAAATTAGTGCCAGTAGAACAAATTAAGAGCAAGGCAATGGCCAAAACAGCGTCCACAGTGGGAGATTCCAGGATTTAGCGTTTCAAAAGTCAAAAATTCGATGCCCATTTTAGGCGCAAAAACCACTCAATTTTGAAAATATCTCGAGAGGTGTCGAAAAACCAACACATTTGAAGGGTAGCGAATATTCTAAATTAGGAACCATTTACTAACATAATTTTTTTTCTTCAATTTTATGAAAAATTCTCCATTCAAGCAAACACAAAAAGCACAGGGTGGGCCAAAAATACCTTTCACATATGCGACTTGGAAAGGGCAGCATCTTTTTACTTTACTTCGATTCAAAAAATGTATTTTTAGACGAATTTCTTTCATCGAGATCTTTCTGGCACACCCTGTATACAGGGTGTTCTATGAATCGTCTGCCAAAGATATTTTTTTGGATATAACCGGGTACCACTAAAAAAAAAACTGGAGATGAACATGTTTCCTATTTTGAAAATTGAAGGGGCAACTGCTGCTTCTAAAAAAATTACATCAAAAAAAATTTTTAACCATGGGAATGGATAGTACCTCTACCTACTTTGAAAACTGAACAAATTTTCACTTCATGATTTTTTGCCTATCTTTAAAATTGAAGGAGCTACAAAAAAATTTGTTCAAGAAAAATTCTTAAAAAATTAACTGATCAAGGGAATGGATAGTACGTGGAAAACTGAAAAAAAATTGTTCTGCAGACTTTTTGCCTAACATCGAAAATAAAGGGTCTACGGGTCGCTTAAAATAGATGGGCTTCAATTTTTTTTTTAATTTTCTCAAATTTTAATAACCCTTAGCCCCCAATGCTAGTCAAAAAGTCTACAGAACACAATTTCTTCAGTTTCCAACGTACTATCCATTCCCTTGATCATTAATTTTTTGAGAATTTTTCTCGAACAATTTTTTTTGTAATCCTTCAATTTTAAAGGTAGGCAAAAAGTCATACGGTGAAAATTTGTTCAGTTTTCAAAGTACTATCCATTCCGATGGTTGAAAAAGTTTTATGATGTGATTTTTGTAGAAGCAGCATTTGCCCCTTCAATTTTCAAAACAGGCAACATGTTCATCTCAAGGTTTTTTTTAGTGGTAACTGGTCATGTCCAAAAAAATACGTTTGACAGATGATTCATGGAACACCCTGTATAATACTGCAATTACAACCAAATGAAAAATCATTATTGAAAAGCAAGTAAATTCAAGTTCAACGAAATTGTCCAAATTCAAAAAATCTCAATTTTTCATACGCCATTTGCAATCTTTCGAATAGTCAATAATGCAATCTACCTAGTATATTCTATACTTGTACATTTAAAACTAAACGTCGATAAAGACTGTCAAGAAAAGAACATAATATCGGGATACCATTATCAATAATTTCATATTTCAAACTTGAAAATCTGTTACATACACCGTGCAAGCAAGAATAACTGTTGTGAACTATGCAGGTCTATAGGTACTAGGTTTAGGTACCTAGGTGTAGGTACCTACTCATCTACCTAATTCAGCGATAAGGCAGTAACAATATTTTATGCTCGTTCGAATTGATTACCCATTACGATAAAATATTTCTCGAATAATCTTGCTATGAAGCATGAACATTCTTTCAAAAAAATTATTGATGTCGATTTCCTATAGCTATGTTTTTTACACGGATTTTACCAGAATCTGATTCTGGATTGTGCCAAGATTTTATCTGGATTTTTGGTTGGAAAATCTAAAAAAATAAAATCCATATTCATAAACCGCAGTGAAAAGAACAAGCATTTTTTTCAGATTTTGGGTGTTTTATTCTATAATGATTAAGTAATTTGATATGGCAGAGGTGACTTTCAATTTAAAATATTTTATTTATTTTCGAAAAAAAAACATAACTTTACCCTAATCAATCTTCACTTGAAAGTTGAAAAAAGAAAGTTAGTTCCGTGGTTGTTAAAATCTAAAATCCATTCCCAGAAGCTATCACCCCCGTAGATTATAGATGTTCAATAATCAAGATTTAATTTGTTCAAAATCTGGTAAAACAAACAGTAGTTTATCAAAAACTGATTTTGGATTATATAAATAAAACAGGATTTTGAACAGATTTTCAGAATCTTAATCTGGATTATAAAAAATTCGTGTAAAAAAAATATCTTATACTTGGGTATAGGTATTAGGTACTAGGTAAGTATCCTCAATTGGAAAAAAATAAATAAATTGCACTTTTCATCCTTTTGAAAAAATTGACATGATATGAAGAAGGGGGACAATGGTAGAAAATCACTGATGATGATCTCGTCGGGTAAAAATAGCTGCATTAATGATACTACCAAAAAAATTCTGGGGAAAAAATAGCCTTTTTTTTACCAAGAATTGGAAAAACATGAAAACAGTGAATTCTTAAAATATCCCAGAAAATAGAAAGAAGATTTAAAAATGGATGCCAATGAAAATCGTCTATTAAGATTATTCTCGGCATACGTTTCAAGTTGAAATTTCAAAAGAAATAGATTATAAACTTCGAAAATAATTGAAGGCGGGGAGAGGGGTAATTACATGAAGAATAATTACGACACTTTTACATAGAACCTCTGAAATTGAAAAAAAAAATTGATGAAAACAGATCCGAAAATTTTTTCAGCGTAAAAGCAAGAAAAAATTTATAATCTTAAATGCACATTTTCCAACACAATTTTTCACGAATTTAATTTGGTAATTTTCGATTAAAAAATTCGAAGAAGGTGAATTTTCATGAATTTAATTTCGTAATTTTCGATGTAAAAAATTCGAGGGAGGTGAATTTTCATGAATTTAATTTCGTAATTTTCGATGTAAAAATTCGAGGAAGGTGTGGTAATGGGCATTTGAAATGTAGACTAATAAGCTTGAATAACAGATCAAAATGACCGATTTATCATCATTCATCAACTTTTCATCTCTAAAAACGCGCAATCTCATTCTTCGATATTTTTGTAAAGCTCGGTTATTTGATAAGGCTACCGTGATGGATCAAAATTGACCAAAACAATTTTTCAGACTAAGTTTTCAACTACCCACACTTCACTCAATAACAGCTAACGAGTCCGAAAACCTTTACGAAAAATAAATTTACAAGGTGTCCAACTAAATTTCATAATTAATTTCAAAAAACCAGGACTTTGATAGGATATTTAGAACAACATTTTTTAAACATTTCACAAATTTTTACGAAGCGAGGTGGAAAGAGAAAATTTCCTTTTTATACAATTTTTTACTAACTATGAGAGAAAATATCAATAATTAGAAAATTTTCAAACAAAGTAATTCCAAAATTCAAAAAAAAAAGAAAGGATGAGAATAAAATAAAAACTTCAACGTTTGATAGAAAAATGGAGAAAAAATTAGGACGTCAGTATATACAAAAAAATAACAGGGCATAAATAGAATTTGCAGGGCTATTCGAAATCTCAAACCGACAAAATCAAAGTTCCAAAATATAATGGTAACTACTTATTTAAGGAATCACTCTATTTACATTTCGACAAAAACAAACAAATTTGTTGAACGAAACGCGATTTTAAAAATTACATAACAAAAAGAAAGCACGTTCGCTTTCATATTAACCTGTTGTTTCGCATCGAAGTAATAAGAAAATTATCGGAAAACCTCAAAGGAAAAAACTTACCCAAAACAGTTTCAGCAAACCAATTCAAAAAATTACCACGAAAATTAATTTTTAAAAAATACCAATATTAAAATAATACGTGAACGAAAACTGGGCACGAATTGACAAAACTCGAATTTGTTCAAGTCGAAACGAGAAAATAAGTCGAAGAATACGTACGAAACCCAACACACGATCACGACACTACGTAACGATACCAACTGAAACCACTGTTCGTATAATACTGATGTATAGAGTGAACACTGTTATACAGATGAAAACTCAACCTTCTAATTCTAAAAGTATCAAAGGTTGAGAAAATTCATGCAATCGGCTATACGACTACGACGGTGACAGCGGCGCGCGCATACAGGATAACTAGCGTGAGATTTTTATCCTCGTCTAACGAATGCATAAAGGCATAGATATGGCAATTGGGAAATTCCAGACTACACTGACAGATAAAATGAACGTACAAGTACATGTAATTTTGATATACGTAGGAAAAAATGGTCGACGTTGAAACACGATGTTCGTAAACCTTACCGTGAGCAAACCGTAACATGATTTCGGTTTCGATTCCAATTCTACAAATCGGTTCGGTCGAGATGATTTTTTCCATAACTTATTCAATTGTAATTTATAATTTAAAATGAAAAAAAAGTTTCGACACATTGAAATTGTCAACTTTTCGACACAATATTCGAGCTCGATTTGCTGACAGTTCGAATATCGACAAACTATTCGAAAATCACGAAGTGTCGTCGCGTCGTGTGAATTTCAGTTTTCGAGACAATGATTCCAACGGAAGCAGATTTGAAACGGACTGGAAATTTTTTCAAAATTTTACGAGAAATTATTTTTGATTACATATCAGCTCCCGGAATGAAGTATTCAGCGATTCCAAAGGTTCCCAAATTACTAACACATTTCGAAATTCAAAATATGTGATTCTCACAAGTCACAAGGTCACAACGCTATCGGGAGGATATAAAACAACTACAAGCCTTAAATAAAAAGTTGACCAAATTATACCTTTCGACGTTAGACGCAGGTCCGAGGACAATCGTAAATTGTTCAACGAATTAATCGAAACCACGAAATTTTTCACTACTAAACTGATTCACTTTTATACCTCCAACAATAGAAGAGGGATTTGAAATTTTTACATCATCTACTGCATGAAAAAAAAAGAATTTCAACCCATTTCTTAATTCACCAATCAAAAGTCATTTTTTTTACAATTTTTAAAAATCTTCATGAGAAATTTCGAATAAATAATTCAGCGATGAAAATTTTCTAACAAGATATCACACAAGATATCCGATAAAAGTTTACACAAACTTTTTTTTTGCACGAGCTTGAAATTTGGATAGAACTCAATGAACTCATTATCTCTTGAAAAAACGTTATGATTATGAATAAGTTGCCTGTCTTTGAAATTGAAGGGGCAATTGTCTGTTAGAAAAAAGATGGGAGCAAAACTATTTTGAACCATAGAAATGAGTAAATAGTACCTTGAAACATGAACCAAGGGGTCACAAAAACATCTCAACAAAAAATTAATTAAGAAACTAAATCAAGAAATTCTCGAAGTCCGTTCATTTTGAATGATTTACATAGCTCCTTCAATTTTGATATTGCACAAAAAATCCTTATATGTAGAACAAATTCTGTGAAATCAGTTTTTCTTAGATTTCTTCGTAACCTCTTCAATCTTCACGTTAGAAAAAAATCATATAGAAATGTGCTCATGTTTATATTTTGAGATACAACAAATTCCAATCAGTTCTGCCTCATTTTTTTTCAACAGACATTTTTGCTCCATCAATTTTTAAAATAGGCGACTGACTTATTAATCAAACTTTTTTATTGTGATACCGGTTAAATCCAAATCTGAAATTTTTGTAACCACTTACCGGACACCCTACATAGACCATCGAGAATTTTTTTCTCCAAAATGCAATTATAAACAACAATATTTGATTGAGGAATGAGGATACATAATTTTCAATTCAAAATAATGTGGGCAGAGAATGGAAAGTAATTGTTTCGCCTGTCCGGTTTAATTGTTACTTATACCTACTTCATTTAAAGAATATAATGCAATTTTTTACTTTGTCCATAGACGCACCCAGAAATTGTGTGGGAGCTCAGATTCTGAGAAAAAATGAGGAGGGTCAAAATTCAATGAAAAAATAAAGTAACCTGTTATTTCAGTGGGTTGGGGTATTTTCAGTAGGAAAATACTATTTATACCTACAGATTTGGGCGAAGAAAAACTGAAAAATGGCGAGATTTAATTATTTGTTTAGTCAAAATTACTGATTTTTTTCTGATAAATAGGACATTGACAGAGAAATTAGTAATTTTGACCGAAAAATCATTGAAAAAATCACTAATTTTCAATGAAAATTATTCAGCTGATTAAAAAAGACAGAATTTTTGCAAATTCAATTGATTCATTTAAAGAGTGGTATGTTTATTTAAAGAAATAGTTACTAAAATACTGCCCGAGCGAAGCGAGTGCGAAATTTTTTTAAAAAATCGTACTCTTCTTTGATACAAAATCTCCTTGCTGAGTTTAAGGGGGTGGGGAGGGGGCTCGAGCCCCATGCTCCCCCCTTGGCTACGCCCCTGACTCTGTCTTACGTTAGACTTACGTACTTTGTACGTACCTATGAATGTCAATCCACTCCTAAATTTAATGAAGAAATATCACCAAAAACGCTTTCATTCATTACCCTAAAAATTCTCACCTGGATAACGTACCTATTTGGGGAAGTAAGTGTTCCTGAAGTATATTTCTAAACCCTACTCAAAACTCTTCACTACCTCTATTTTTTACCACCTATACAGGGTGTCGGGTAAGTGGTCTGCCATACTTCATTTTTGGATATAACCTGGTAAGTACCACTAAAAAAAACACGTTAGATAAACAAGTTGCATATCTTGAAAATTGAAGGGGCAACTTATGTCTTTTAAAAAATCACGTAAAATTTTTTTTTCAACCATGGGAATGGATAGTACCTTGAAAACTGAATAAATTTTCATTATATGTGACTTTTTGAATAACTTGAAAATTGAAGGGGCTGCAAAAAATTTTGTTCGAAAAAAGTTCTAAAAAAATAAACTTATCAAGGGAATGGATAGTATGTTGAAAAAGGAACCAATTTTGTTCTACAGACTTGTTGCTTAACATCAAAAATAAAGGGGCCAAGGATCATCCAAAATTTAGAAAATTAAAAAAAATTTGAAGCCCACTCTTTTTGAATGACCCCGTAGCCCCTTCATTTTTGATGTTAGGCAAAAAGCCTATAGAACAAAATTTGTTCTTTTTTCGACATACTATCCATTCCCTTGATTAGTTTATTTTTTTAGAACTTTTTTCGAACAAAATTTTTTGTACCCCTTCAATTTTAAAGTTATGCAAAAAGTCATAAAATGAAAATTTATTCAGTTTTCAAAGTACTATCCATTTCCATGGGTGAAAAAAAATTTACTTGGTTTTTTAAAAAACATTATTTGCCCCTTCAATTTTCAAGATATGCAACTTGTTCATCTCTCGTGTTTTTTTTTGTGGTACCCGGTTACATCCAAAAATGAAGTATGACAGACCACTTATCGGACACCCTGTACATAGGCCGCTTACATGAATTCAACGCTATGACTCGTATTTTCGACCTTTTTTTCCAAATCCAAAAATATTTTCAACATTTTTTTTCATGTTCGAATTTGCTCAATTTCTTTCAAAATCCTTTCAATTTTCAAATTTACAATTTTTTCTTAAAATTTTCTAGGTAAATTTTTCTAATTTAGAAATATTTTCTCAGAATATTCCTTAACATGAAATTTTCCAAGTCTCAAAATCTTTTCCAGCCCCAAAATTTTCTCGATTTTTCCGAAATATACTTAAAATTGAAACAAATCTTAATATTTTGGGGGTCAACAAGATTTTGAGAAAAAATTTCAAGTTGCAAACAATTTAGAAAACAATTTAAAGTTGAAAATTTTTTGAAGTAAATAAGAACAGATAAGATCTCTTCAAATTATTAGAAAGGGAGATGTACCAAGCAGCCGAATGGAATAAACCCTCTGACGTGCTTGAAGAAATTAAACAATTTTTCAAAATTTCATTTCAACAATTGCTTTCATAACGTATCTACACCCCATTTCCAATCATAATACGAATATCACAATCAGAATAAACCGTTCCATCAATAGTAACGAACCCATCCAACAAATCAAATTTCCCAAAATTCCCAACAAATCAACCCACCCAATTAACTCATCTCGCTGAAAAAAATTACACTAAAAAATCATTCCTTCACACACCACTGGCGGCAGCCTCTTCGCCCATTTCTCACGCTCAATATCTCGGTTCAAATTCATCAAGTCTTGGCGAAATTGGAATTCGCTTATTTTCAAACGGAAAAGTTTGCATTACGCGTCGACAAAATATGAAACGCTTTTTAAATTCGAATGTATTTAAGCTTATAATCGGCTTTAAAGTTACCGCTGCCGGGGGAGAGAAAAAAAATGATGCTATAGAAACGGAACGGAATCAGCACCGCGAAAGAGGCGAGATATACAGCGAGAGAAAAATAACGTCGAAAATCATTCGGAAAAAAAAGCGAAATAATCTGCTTTCGTGTTTGTTCTTTGGTAAAATGGTTTAAAACGCGATAATTTGACGACGAAAACGAGACAGACGACACGAGACGCGAACGCGTTAGGAAAAAAAATTATAAGGCGAAAACGCGGCCAGAGATCTACTAGATTGACTCCATCCATAAGCGCCAAGTACGCTTATCAAAGAATTATTAGAGCGTACGAAATTTCGGTATTAACATTTCAACTGTTATTATTGTCAATGTGCTAGAGAGGGTTGAGTGACGCAGGCAGGGGAGGGGTAGAAAAATGAAAAAGTTAGAAGTATAAATAAAAATAAAAGAAGCGAGAAGTAATAAAACGAGGATTTTTCGTTGAATAGAAAGAAAATATTTTTAGTAAAAGTATTACTGTGATAAGAAGAAGAAAGACGAAGACAGGAGCGAAGGCAGTGGGGGGCTGCACACGCGAAAAAAAGAGCATTTCTCGTTTTCATCGCCGACGTAGACGAGGACGAGGTGTACGACGGCTTCGCGTAGCGCGAATACATATACTTTCTCCTTTGAAAAGAGACACATTTTAAAGACCCTTCTTTCAAAAAAAAACAAGTTTTTTGATTAAGTTTTTATCTGGCAAACAGACTCCAGAACTCACCACCCTTTCTTACCTTTCCGCTTTTGTCGACGTTGTCGTCGCAACTCCTCCAGGTTTTCCGCATTCGCTTTTAATAAGTTTTTTAGTCGCGGTAAGCAATTAGATAAAACGAGCAAGTTTTTTTCCTCGATCTTTTCGCTCGTACCTCCTTGCACACCTCCCCGCAATATTCGTAGCTCGAGTTAAACGCCAAATTGGGACTAGTCTACGTCTCGACTACAGCTGATTGAATTAGAGATGTGGCGAGATGGGGAAGGGGAGTGCATACAAAGCAAGCTTTCCGTTGTTTGCATAATTTCCGCACATTTAAAGAGATTTTTATTCAAGTACACGATTAAAAGTCGTACGAAAAAGGGAAAAAAGCAAGAAAAGAAATAAAACTAAATAACTTGTAGCTTTTTAACCGCGCGACCAAGTTTTGCGGCGACATTTTCAGGGCGGCATACCTTACCAAGGTGGCGGCGATCTCATAATTCAACTGCTGCAGAAAAACGTGTACATTGTACACCGATAACGTCTCGCGAACCGAGAACTTCTTCTCGCCTGTCACGTATACCATAAATTTTTCTCCTTGTTGAAGCAGCGTTGAGCGCAGCGAAAATGAAATTCTCATTTCTATACACGATGATCGCGGTGGTGTAGCTTTGGAAACTTGGTACTTCTCGTTTCCAATCCTTCCCTTCCCTTCCCTTCCCTTCTACCTGAACCCGAATGTCACCAAGGGTGCTTGAATTCAAATTAGTATAAAAATTTATACCAAATTGGAAGCAAAGCTTTTAAACCTTTGATCTTTGATAGAGTGTTACAGGAATTTTTCAAACAAAAATCACTACTTTTTCAGTATCATTCATAAAACGTTTTCGAGAAATTTTACTCCTCCGCATTTTTTGGTTCGAATTCCCTTAATTTATTTCTTGGTTCAGAATACGTCATTTCTGGACGTTGAGGCAAACGTTTTTAAATTATGGAGCTTAAATTATTAATTAGAAGGAGGTTATTATGCTTATTTTTCTTGTTGTTCGGAGTTTATACTGAAATCAAAAAACTAAAATTTGTGCTTTTTCGATATCAAAAAAATCCTACATTCATGTCCACTCCTCCTTATTCGACCATTTCATTTACACTATTGGACGCCAGCAACAAAAAAATAAACAAGCTAGAAAGAGTTCGCACCTTCACCTAACGTAACAAACTGAGAATTAGACCCTAGACTCCAGAGTAAGTAATCTTCATTTTTTACAAGTTTATCAGACCTCTATACGCAAACATCCTCGTAGAAATGAAAGAGAACTTTTATTATTTCGGTTCCAGAATATTCAGACCTTCTGGAATGAGGAAAGAAGATTGAAACATTTCGAGATGAAATTTTTCGTTTCACATCTCTCATATGAAAATTTGTAAATTCACAGAGCCTCAGAGGAACGAAGGCATAAATTTTTGAAGAAAGGGTGTCTAAAAGCAATGCCTAAGCCAAGCGAGGGCCAAGATTTGAAAAATTAACAATTTTCAATAATAAAATAATTCATTTAACAATTCGTTTGTTGTCTGAGAAAAAGTCCAAACTTTTCCAGTAAAACGCGCTGGTAAAGATTTTTCAATTTTTTGTAAATAGGTATTTTGAAAAACACTAAATGTATTCTCATCGGGAATTTTCACAAGAATTTGAATATTTTGATTTGAGAACCATATTGTGCCCCAAAAATAATTACAATCCAAAAATGCAGATATTCATATATTTTTTATTGAAAATTTACAACTTTTGGGGAATGGGATTCTTTTTGGAGCACTTGAGAGCAAGATCCATCCGGCTGACCAGTTTTTTTTATTCTTCGAAAAATTTCAGATTGAAATCAAAATCAAAAACAGAGTTAGGTATAACTGTTTTTCGATTTTTTTCTATGTAACTCGAAAAAACATCAATTTTGGATCTTTTTAAATATAACTTTATTGAAAGAGGATGAAATAAGCATAAGATTGGTATTATTACTTTTTAATTTCGTGCAACTTTAAAATTTCGTGAATTTTAATGGGAAAAATACAGCGATTTTCAAAGTTACACGATATCAGAAAGTGATGAAGATAACTCTTTGTTTTTACTACTTTATGACGAAATACTTAAATTCTTGTGCGCGATGAATCAAAACAATCCGGTCAGTGAAACAAATACGATAGGTACGAATTCATCATACACATATGAGTTGTACAATTTAGATGCTAATCATCGTAGTGATGCAGTTTGCAGTTTGCACAGACGCTATAAATTTATTACGAAGCTCAGAAATACTAAACAGTACTCCTCAATCAAGCACAGCAGATGTGAGAGCGAGTGTTTTAGAAGATAACCATGGCACTATTACGAGCTTAATACAAAACTGCCAAATCACGAACAGTGTTCATCAATCTGGTGTGCCAAATGCGAATGCTTCGATAGATAACTCCAGTATAATTTCTACACCTCAGATATCACTTTTGGAATCCCAGATAACGAACACTGCGAATACGTTGTACCACTTGATTAATGCAGACAAATTCTGTAGTGAAATTTTGAAGAAATATCAAAAAAGTAAAGAGCTCAGTAAAACTGACCGAAATCGATTAATACCCTGGCGTGCAAAACGAGCAGAAATTCTCACTGTCTGCTCCTTTGGACCCCCGTTGCGCGTCAAACGACCCTTTTTGACCCCCTGTTGCGCGTTAAACCACCTTTTTTGACACCCCCCCCCCCCGGTTACAAGTGCATCGGGCATCGAAAGGTCAGAAAGGAACAGAAAGGAACAGAAAAGAGCAGAATTCGTCTGTTCTTTTTGCACGCCGGGATGTTTAATAAGGTATGTAATTAAAAACGAAATAAACTCCAATCGAAGGTTAATAGCATTTTTGTACTTACATGCATAAAACACAGATTTTGGGGGAAAATAATGATTTTAGTCATTTTTTATGAGGCAAAAAGTAACATATTTTTTGAAAAAAGTGACCAATTTTTCAATTTTTTCTCATACATAAACACCCCCCCCCCCCCAAAAAAAAAAAAAAAATCATGACAACTGTAGGTATTTCTCTCTGGAAATACTTTTTTTCTGAAATTTTTTTTATAAATCTTTACTTGAAGCTACGAGTTTAAGAATATGCTTCAAATAACTGAAAAAAATAAACGTTTTTTTATAATAATACATTTATAATTATTATAACTTCCGTCTAAAATAAGTTTTTACTGAAAAAAATTGTAATATTCTGCATCTAAAAATTACGAGTTCTAAAAAATAAGCTAGTATTTTTTTAAATAGAAATTTAGCATTTTTTAAAAAATTTTATGCAAGAGCGGAAAACCGTTTGAATGAAAAAAGTGACTTTAGAGTGAAAAAAGGGACCAATAGTGACCTTTTGGCCAAAAAAGGGACTTCTAGTGACCAACCCTGAAAATAGGGGACAAGTCACTAAAAAAGGTGACTCGGTTTCATGCCTGTACGTACTTATTCTATTTCATTTATCGATATGTAACTACATAATTCGTATTGTTTGTTTTGTTATAATTATGTTTAGTTTGAAACCTGTCGATTTCAAAATCATTAGCGCATCGATCGTAACAATTTTCCCAACAGAAAGTACCTCAACCTATTATAGTATACCATCGTCGGGCAAATTATTTAGCTGAAAATAAAACCGTTTTCAGAAAACTTCAAAATCACGTTTTCTTCATTTTAAGCGAAAAGTTTCAGAGATACGGTAAAATTTGTAACCACAAAAAGTATTTAGAATTAAATTTCCTTTCCAATGAGCCTTATAACGACAATTTTCACTAACTTTTTCCGACAGGGTGGATCTCTCCCCGTCCTCCTTATCTCAAAAGTTGAACCCTTTTGGAGCAAATTTTGTTCGTGGGCCCAACTTTTGTGAAAAAGAGGAAGGGGGAAAGGTCCACTCTGTCGGGAAAAGTTGGTGAAAATGGTCGTTATTGAGCTCATTGGAAAGGAAATTCAATTCTGAATACTTTTTGTGATTACAAATTTTGTCGTATCTCCGAAACTATTCGTTTGAAATGAAGAAAACGTGATTTTGAGGTTTTCTCAAAAACATGTTTTGTTTCCAAATTTGGGAGAGCAGGAGTTGCTCCAAAATGGATTTTGATGAGAAGTGAAAATGTACATTAGGTGCTGAGGAACAACTTTTGTTTGAAAATTTTTTCATTACGACCCATAAATAAGGTGATACCCACGTTTGAAGTCTTGGGGGGTGGACCCTGGAGAAAGGGAGAGGGGAAAAAACGGGCATACGGGCTTAATTTCTTTGTTTTAGTATCTAGAACAAGAATCAATCATAAAATCAATTTTAATGGGAATAGCGCGTGGATGTACGATTGAGACCTGACTAACCGCGTTTTTACACTAATATCATCTATAAAAGTTGAATATCGAGTCGCAAACAACATAAAAATACAACTTTTTTCACCATAATTATCATCTCGATATTACGTTACGTAACTTGGAAAATTTTCGAGCTCGGAAAATTTACAAGTCCTATCGAGAGCTCGCAAAACAAAAAGTGCGAGAAACTGAAAAAGGACGAAATTAATTCGGATGAATTTTTTACTCGGCGGTAAGTTAGTTTACGATACGATATCGCGAGAAGAAGGAAATTAAGGGAAACCGTCCGTAAGTTTCTTCTTCGCGCGGATATTTGCAACAAGATTCTTCTAATTGATTTGGAAATATTACACAATAACAAACCGATCGTTATCTGGCTACGAAAAATAATTAAAAGTTTTCGAGGTTTAATTGGCTTCGGCGGAATAAATGGTGCCGGTTGCGCGGGGATGTTACCGCTCCGAATCCGGAATATCGAAACGAATTCGACTAACTAGATAAATTATTTAAATTATTTCCCAGACGATCACCGAGAGCGTCGTTGAGAACAAAATCGTTTTTTTTTTAGATAGTTTTCTCCCCGCTAGTTTTTTCTGAAAAGTATAGATGCTCAAACTATTTTCCAAAAAAGATTACAATTTCAAGTTACGTGCGTGTTCTTCAAAAAATTCATACGCGAGCCTAGAAATTGTGCAAGGGAGAGGGGGGTCAAAATATTTTGAAAAATTCAGTTATCTGTTATTTAAGTGGCGTACTCGGGACATTTACAATAAACCCAGTACAAATAAATATTAAAGGATTTCGGGATTTTTGGAACAATCAATGCACTGAGGTACTCTCTAAATCCGAATCAGTCAAATTAGGATGAAATTCAGCCTTCTTGAATCAGTGAAAAAATGTTTACTCAAAGTCAGTGATTTTTCACTGATCTTTCCGCCAAAAATTATCAATTATTTCTGACAAATTAAGAATTTACTAAAAAATCAAGCGGTGGTTTTTCTTTTAGGAAAATCTGTGAAAAATCATCGATTTTCAGTAAAATTCATTTCACTGATTCAAAAAGGCATGAATTTTTACAGAATTTCATTCAGATTTACAGAGTATATTATGTTCAGTTAAGAAATGGATCGTCGAAAATGTTTTGAAAAATCATATTTAAAAAACAATAACTGCACTTCTTTTTGACATTTTTATGATAAAAATCTCCTTCATGAGCAAGGGAGGTGCTCGAGCCCCCTAAGCCTTCCCTTTGAGTTCGCCTATGAAAAATCGGCATTTCATTAAGTATGAATTTATACCTTCAATCCTGGCCTTCTGCATCCCTTCATACATTTATTAGTAACGGGAAACAACTTCATATTCTTAAAATTGAGTTTTCGTCAATAATTTTCAAAGATAAGACTCATTGTCAGTATGGAAAACCACTTCAACTTCAAACGATAACTACATAAGAAAAATAATTTGAAGTCTCGAGTCCACAACCTAATAAGAAAGATCCCTAAATATGTTCAATTCAAACTGGAATATCGACGAAAAATGAATTATGTAGATCTCGATTATGGTAAGTAATTTTTCAATACGTTCTACTGCGCAGAAAAACGAAAATCAACCTTCAACTATCATCAATTAATTAATTTTTATTTTCACAAACTTTTAATTACTTACATAAATATTATCAATTTTTTTTGTTTTTTCAAATCAGAGAAATTTCTCGCCTTCTTTGAAACATATATCAATAGCAAGAAAACAAAATCATACCCAAAACTAGCAGTCTCTTTGCTTCTTTCGACAAAACTGTTTGTCAAGCAGATCTCACGTAGACGCGTTCTTACATTTGAAATTTTTTGAAAAATTGTTACCCTCCTTCTATCCAAGGATACTCGATACACGACAAATAGCTACTGTACACAAACGCAATCATTTCTGCACAAAGGCTGGCACGTATTAAACTCGCTACTCGCGCATAAACGACGAATAAACGTACACATAAATTTCGTCGATTTAAAAAATTCAAAAACGCGTTTCCCGTCTTCTTTTGTTTTCATCGAACGATGAAAAAATAATGAAAAAATTTCTCAGAGCGGAACGCGTTCATCTCGACACTTATAAAAGCCTATACTACGTACACGTAGCGTAAAGACAATAAAGAAATAGCATCGGTAACGACGACGATGAAAAAAAAAGTATATACGTAGGCACGAGACCAGATATGAAAACGGAGAAAAGGCTCGAAAGGTTAAAAGCTAACACATTAATCATACCATAACTTGATCGTAGGCTACGAGTACAACGAAAGATTTTAAACAACTAAAATAGTTCCAGTGATGAATTCAATATTTTACGAATGATCTTCAACAATGTGAATGATTTACTAAAGAGGAAATACTAAAGGAAAAATATCAAATTCCCAGCCAAGAGAAATTTCTTAGAGAGAAAACAACCTCCGAACTCAGAAAGACCAAGAAAGCTTCTTGGAAAACGTAATATTTTTGTTCATTAATTTGATCAATTAGTCAATAGTCTATGATTGGTATTCAGGGTGTCTACCAATTTTTAAAAATCAAATTTCGCGACTTTTTCGCGACCTTTTTTCAAGATATCTACATCTAGTATCTACCTCTCAATTTGACCCCCCCCCCCCCAAAAAAAAAAAAAATCAACGAAATCAAATTTTTTATTATGGTGAAACGTTTATACACGGAAGAAAATACGTCTTTAATTTTGAAAAGATACAATTTTTCACAAAAATTTTCCAAAAGTGAGTTATTTTATGGTAAAGAAGAGAAGTAAGTTACTGCCCGAGCGAAGCGAGGGTGAAAATTTTACGAAAAATCATGTTAGAACGGATAAATGTTAAATGATTATTGAGACATAAATTCATGGCAAGTCTGAAATATTAGCAGATTTGACCCGAGCGAAGCGAGGGCGAAATTTTTTTGAAGAATTTATTTAAAAAACAGCAAAAAAAAGACATAATTCCAAATGGTTTTCTCCTTTAAAACATTCCTTAGAAAATTCCAAAATTCTCCAATTATTTTAGATTTTCCATACGATGGACACAATATTACCTTTGAAATTCCCAATCGTGATCGCTACTTAGTCTCCCACAAGAACATATTTTTCCCCTTCAAAATATTCAATTGTCTGAAATAGAAGGGAAGAGAACGAAGAGGTATTAATTTAAGAATGGGTTTATAAAAATTTATGAGCTCGAGCGAAGCGAGGGCGAAAATTTTTAGAAAAAATGTTCAAAAAGGTGAAATTTTTTTACTTTTTCTGTTTTGTAAAAGGCAAAAAAATGGAAGTAATTTCGGAAAAATTCGCAACTTTTGATGAATTTTGGGTCAATTTCACGACTTTTTCGCGACTTCAGCGACCTAAATCTAAATTCGCGACTTTCGCGACCGGTAGACACCCTGGTATTGTATAACTTAATCGTTTTCAAGTCCTAACTTTAAACCAAAGGTGGAGTGGGGAACATGGAAGAGATCTTTTTGATAGCCGATATTATACTATAGGATAACAATAATAAAATTGCCCGACCAGGGTGTCCACAATATTTTAGAAATGATTTTCCCTTACTTTTCCAGGTTTTCTAGATCAATTTTTTGAAGTTTATCAGACCTTTTAAATGATATTCACGAAACATGAAGAAGAGAGTAATTTTTTCGTATAATGTTCAACGATTTTTTTTTTCAAAAACCACTATTTTTACGAGATTTTTAGTTGCCCTTTTTCCGGTTAGAAAAAAGACTCAAATTCAATTCTAAAAATTTATGAACTTCCTTCCTCCCGCACAATAAGTTGAGAACATGAATTTATTACCTACAGAAAAAATTCAAATAAAAAAGAAAAACTCTGTTTTAAAAGAAAATTATAAAGTTTTGAAAAATGAAACAAATTATGTCAGGGTTTTACCAAATCATGTAAATGAAAATTAGGAATTTTCCAGAGTGAAAATTTGAAAATTTCTTTACAATTCATGGCTCCTCTTCTCCCATTCCCTCTCCTCTCAAAAAAAACCGTGCCTGAAATTCATGTCGAAAATTTTTGCTCTTCGTATAGTAAAATTATTAAAATTCATGCTTTTTAGCATTTTCATGCCACTAAAGTGAACTTCATGCTATTTTCTCGGTTTGCTTGTTTTACTTGCCAGTATAGGCACCTTGCTCTGACTTTAGGGAGGGGGAAATCCAAAATAGGTACCCTTCCAATTACAAAAAAAAACCACCACCAACTTGTCAACCTTATACATATAATAAAATTAAAATGTGTATCAACCACATTTTCTTACCTTATCTTCATCAGCCAAAGTTTCGTAGTCTTTCTCGTGGAGATGATACGGGAACACATCTTGAGGAACAATGAAACGCGATTATCCGATTTAAATTCGCGATACATCCGCACATGACAAAAAAACACCAAATTGTGCATAGGTAATTTACACGAATAAAAACCGCGAAAATACTTTCACGAATACAATACGCGAAGCAAACGAATCACTGCAACCGAAGACACGAGTAACTTGTGTAAATGTAAAACGTCAATTGGCAATGTTAAGCCAACTGAATTGACTAAAATAACTCATTTTGAATTGCTTACAGACAAGATTTTGGACTTCGTCGCCATTAATATTGAATTTTGTCAATCAAAAAAATGGGGGAAAATGTCGTTCAATAATTACATGAGACTGAAACAAGAGCAAATGAAGCGGTCGATGTCCAATTGTCCATGTCGTCAATCCCAACAATACTGCCAAGGTTTTCCAGGCCTTTTACACATATTTATGAAACTGGGAGGGGGGAGAGGAGTTAATTCTGTCACGGAAGCATGACTTTTTCATTACTGATTTCTATTTTAGTACGTATGAGCTTCTTTTGAAAACAAAAAAAAATGTATAAAGGAAGTAAAATTATTTATGTCAATTTTTTTCTCAATGGTTTGAACGAAAAAAAATCGAAACTATTGTGTTTTTTTGAAAGAGATTTTCTAAAATCCAGATTCATTCAAGGATAAAATTTGAAAATCGTAACGATGAAGTGTACAATTTTTTGAAAATCTGCTTTTAAAACATTAACCAAAGATTGTTGACAAAATTTCATTTCACAAAATTTTTTAGAAAGAATGCAGAAATAAAATATTTAGTGCTCAAATGAAGCGAGGGCGATTTTTTTTGAAAAAATACATTTGAAAAAATTTGTCCTTTTTATTTGTTCTGAGAATGCTACTGTAAATTACTCAACCTTGTTTTTAGCTCAATTTTAAATAAACATAAGGGGTAAATTTTTTTGAAAAATTCATAATTTAATGGACGAAAACATGCATTCAAATATAATTTTTTTTGTTCACTACGGTTAACAAATGCCAAATAAAAAAAGTTACACAGATTGGAGAATGATGGAATTTGGCCCGAGCGAAGCGAGGACAAAAAAAATGATAAAATGAGTAGAAAAACACGTCACAGATGATATTTTTCTTCTGGATTTTTTCAAAATTCTCCGACTTTTTCAAGTTTTCCAGCTTGTTCAGAAAGTGGACATCCCACCCAAGGTTATCCAATTGGGGAACCCGAAAAGAAAATCATAGGTCAAGTGTAACTTTTGCCCCTTCAGGGTGTCCTGGAATCCCAAAACCAAAATTCGTACTATTTTCGTACCCTTTTCGTACTTGATAGCAAAATTTCGTACAACGTAAATTTGAACCGCGATTATAAAAATCACAGATTACCCCCCCCCCCCTCCCCATCACTCCCACTCAATGAAGCCCAATCAATTTCAAATTGATGCAATGCAATTTTTTAAAATACCAATCATTTTATTGAAAAAATGTGAGGGCGAAAATTTTTGCACTAAACGAATTTTGAAACCTAAAATTTACTATTTTTTCCAGAATTTCAATCTTCAAGAGAACGTTGAAACTTCGCAATCGCCTTCCTATAAATACTTCTCTGCCCATTCATTAGAAAACGAAATTATGTACTACAACTTTTTTACCTTCCCTTTCAATTCATTTTTTGTAGTGAAAGTGTACGTGTGCACGAGCGAAGCGAAGGCAATTTTTTTTTAAATAGAGAATTCTGGTCATTAAAATGTTCATTTTTTCAATTTTTGAACTTCAAAAAAAATTCTTTCAGGATATGTATTTAGGGACAAAAAGTGGCTCATTATCGATTTTAGAAAAATAATTTTTTTTCTAAATACATCTTTTGAATGTGAGAAAATTTTTTGAAAAAGGGCAACTTTGACCGAAAAAATTTTATTTTTCGTCAATAATTTTCTTTTCTTAAAATTTCGAAATTTTCGAACAATTTTTACGGGATTTCGTACTTTTTACGATCATTTTTGAATTTCGTGCATTTTCAGATTTTCGTACCAGCAGACACCCTGCCTTCTGTGCCTTCACCCCACGCTACCAATTACTAAGCCATTTCAAATTTAGATACAACTGGGATACTGGCTGCTGGAAGAACAGAGAAGTTCTGCCGAGCAACGTTCATGACTCGACGGTTCTAAAGTAATTTATTCCAAAAAAATGTTTCTAGCCGTCATAGATATTCATTTCTATAATAAATAAGTGTAAAGCTCTCAATGATAGCCTCCAATGCCCATCGACCATCCAGCCTTACAATTAGAATTGAGTTTTGGTTCAAATTTTTCAAAGTTTATGTCTTAATTTTTCAAGACAGGCGACACCTTCATCAATTATTTTTTCCGCTAAGCGAAATATCAGCCTCGTTAACCATCACCCCGTCACGTCGAAACATATTAGACCCGGCAACGTCTCCAAATATGGAAAACACGTGACGCGAAGGGAGTCTGGAAATAACTCATGCACCGGGTGCTGGTAAAGTAGAGGAGGCATGATTTTCGCAACTTTTTAAGACTAATGGCGAAGAAGAAACGTGGGTTGGGAATGAGATACGGCGGAGTAGGACACAAAGTTGCATTAATCTTGGCAATATTAACGTCAAGGGTGTAATATCTTAGTCGACACGAATAAGTTTGTCGCGAATAAAAGCGCGAATAAAAGGCCGTTTTATGGCCGATCAAAGGCGCATAATGTAAAAATAAAGGCGAATTTACGCGGCTAAAGTACGCGCTCGCTCTCGCCGGTTTTAACTTCGACGTTTTCAAAATACTACGCGAAGCGACTCTGTATGTAAAATTGCTCTTCCTATGAAGATACTTTAATGCTTTTTATTGTCTCGAGTCGAGATTTTTCCGTCTACGGCAAAAATAACAAGCCCTTTGGCTAAATCCTGTCCCGCTACCGCACGCTGGCGGATTAACGCGAATGCGAATGGCGGTGGCGACCAAATGTCAAGCGTGAAGCTGGGTAGCTCGGATCAGAGTTATTGTTGTGGTACGTAAAAAATGGTTCAGGAAGGATAGTGGAAAAATTTCCTCATTTTCAAATCATTTTCTCTTCTAAATTAATAGAAATTACCACTTTATTTTTACAATTCAATAATTTAGAGCTGAAAAATTGGTGAAAATATGAATGAATGAAATTTTATTGCTTTTTTCACCGAATTTTTTATTTGACGATTGAAATATTCACTTATTTGATTTTCCGAACTATTAAAATACAAAAAAAAAACTTCCATGTAAATCCTTCATCCCTCTTCATTCCAAAACAAGTGCGAAATTCTCACTTCCTCCTGCATCCCTTTGGAAAATCCCTTGAGGTATATCACACCGAAACGTATTATCAAATATTGGCTATTTTTCCTATTTTTTCTCTTGTTTTAAGGTAACCCTCGCGGGGACTGTAAAACCGTCGTCTTTACCGGACAAGTGTGAATGAAATTCTTGGTAGACCGGATATCGAATCGAATCCCTCGATATTATGTTATACCTTATTCCATCCGTGATTGTGAAAAAGGCGAAAAGAAAAAGAAAAACACATCTGACGTTGCACATAGACAAAATACTTACACAAACAATAGTTTCGTCAATTTGAAAATTCAAAGTTTCAAATTATGATGTCACCGAAGCTTTTCGATAAAACTTGTATACTTAATGAAATTTAACCTTACAGATTATTTCGTTGAAATTACGAAGCACTCGGACAAAATTGAACGTAAAATTTACCTTTGACCTACGTAAATTTCTAGAAAGATCTAAAGAGATACATAAAGTGATAACATTGATAGAAAAATTGATAATTTGCAAAAGTAATAGTGATTAATGTTGAGGATCAATAAAATCATTTTTGAATTCTCGGTCAGAAAATCTCCACATGGCAAATGAAAAGTAAAAATTTCCATTTATTATTGGACGAGGACGAAGATCCGGGATTGGCGACAAAAGAAGAGCCAGAGAAAAAATCAGACGAATCATACCACGAATCTTCAAATTTCGCACTGAAAAAACAGATGAATAAATTTTATCCAAAAAAATAATAACGGAACACCATTCACAAAATTGGCAAAATTTATTCTGAAAAAATAATATCTATCGCGAAATTGGATAAAATTTATTGTAATTTTCCCCAATTTCGCGATAGATATTATTTTTTCAGAATAAATTTTGCCAATTTTGTGAATGGTGTCCCGTTATTATTATTTTGGATAAAATTCATCATTTTTTTCAACACTTTTTATTTATTTTTCATTTCTCATTTTTTCAGTGCAAAGATGAACTAACAGGGACGGTTCGAGTACCAACTCTTTTGGGTGGGGGGGGAGAAAATTCAGTGGAGGGAGGACGGTAGTGTTCCATAGTAACCGAGGTTTAATTTATAAATCACACAAGGTAATCATTTTTTTTAGAATAATTCATAGTAAGTAAAAAAATGTATTATTAAATAGAAAATAATTCATTAGTACTCTCTCAATAATTATAAATTGGTGAAAAATTTTTCACTGAAAACAAATCAGTGAGAAAAATCACTGAAAAATCAGGGAAAATTCACTGAAAACCCAGTAAAATTTATAAAATTTGCTGAAAATCAGTGAATTTTGCTGATTTTTCCTGTGCTGCAATTCTGACTATTTATCAATGACTTTTCACTGATTCAGAATAAGAGAGTAGTGAATAATATAAAATTTATTGATAAATGACTGAATTTTTAAAAAGTGGCCAAAAGTCACTGCAAGTGATTCAAAAGATTTTGTCACATGAAAAAGTGAAATTCGTGTGATTCTTAGTACTCTCTCATTCCGAATCAGTGAAAAATCACTGATAAACAGTCAGAATTGCAGCACAGGAAAAATGAAAAATCAGTGAAATTCACTGATTTTCACTGATTATTGAAAGAATTTCACAGATTTTTCAGTGAATTTCATAAATACCACTGAGTTTTTAGTGAATTTTCACTGATTTCCAGTGATTTTCTTTCACAAACTTGCTTTCAGTGAAAAAATTGCTGTGTTGCAATTCTGTTTTTCAGTGTTTTTAGATAAATTTCACTAATTTAAAAATGAGAGGGTAGATTGTGTAGTATTTTGGACATGATTTCTATCTAATTTCACCACGATGGCAATTCATGCCGAGAATCTCATAATACCTACGCGAATTCCAATCGAACCCGTCAAAACCTAGCTCTACTCACTTCCTCATTTAAATCGCAGCCATTGCTTAAGGTAAACAAACAACCAAATACTAAGAGTTCTAACCTATATTTATACCCATAGGTACGGCAACAAGCTACCCCTTATATCCTCACTTTCTCTCTTCAAACCCTCGAAATCCCCTTACATCCTTGAACTACTCCATTCGACTTTGAAATCTCGTAGAAAACATTATCAAAACTCGATATCACTTCATAACGATGCCTACATAAAACACCCATCGGATCGAAGGCGAAACGGAGAGAAAATTAAGAGGAAATCGTACCAAGATAACACAAAGCTTTCGCCACATTTTCTTAAAAGGTTAATAAGAAGGTCATAATATCGAAGTCACCGCAATATCAACCTCGTGCACTTCGGCGGAGCGCGGAGGAGGGGAAAGCACAGACGGAGGCTGACCACAGTCCGCGACGTTGTTGGCGTTCGTAAATCTATAGTAAGTAGGTACTTTCGATAAGGGTTGAATTTCCTGCGGGAGTATTGACAGATAACATCATCGGTTTATATTTTCTCTTCCATATAATAATGCTCTTGTCATCAACGCGCAAACCGTTTTCTACCGAAATCATTACGTTGTGGCTTTGTATCGACGATAAAATACCGGAAACTCCAGAAACTTATACTGCTTCCATACATACTAACTGCGTAAAGGTTCGACCGGGTGAAATTTTTTCTTCAACATCGACGACACTGAGATTTTTACCCTTTCGTGTGAAAGGGCGCTGGACGAAAATTTTATTTTATCCAATTTGTAAAATCGAGTATAAGTTCAAGTATAAAAGGAATTTTTAAAATATGAACAAAAAAATGATACTTTTTACACATCATCGTAAAGCAAAGGTAACTTCTTTTCATCAAATATGCCAGCTGTAGGTAATGAAATTCAGATATCAAGGCTATCCGGACAAATGAAAGAGCAACGCTTCGAATTGTTTTGAAAACCTTTGAAGAGATGTTTTTTCCAACTCTCGAGGTTTTCCCAAGCTATTCAATTTTTTTTCATTTTTTTCTCCAAAAAGGCAGTATGCTTTCTTGGGTCGTAGTCGAACGAGATTTTTCGTATTTTTTTCGCGAATGTTTATTTTTGGCAAAGATACGGATTTTTTTCAGCCGAAAGAGAAAAAATACCGAAGATATTTTTATTAGAAGGTCGCATTCGAGTATATTTTCTCTTCTGGTATAGTATACGAGTACAAAACACCGACCAAATTACCAATCTGATTAAAAAGTATAACGATGAGTAAAACCAAGAACGAGCTTAACTAAATTAGGCGAGTTTCAAAAAACGATTATTCTCGGTAATAACCGACAATCCGAGGCGCAGAGAAGACGCTCGCGCTCGAGTTGATTACTAAAGACATTTATTACAGCGGTTTATAAAATTTTTTTGTCTTGGTATGAAATATTTGGATGTCTTTAATTCGGCAAGAAAGTTTTAATCGAGTTAAAGTCTCTGTTTTATATAGGTAACTTGGTAGAACACCGTGCGATACACGCGAGTTTTACGATGATACGGCGAATGCCAGCAGGGTGAACGAGGAGAGGAGGGTTTTAATCGAATTGAAGTAACAAGCATCGCGGTATATATAACAACGCAGTTTTTAAAGGTAGGCTTATCCGGCGAAATCCTAAACACCGATATAAAACAGAAAACGTCATAATGAAAATTTTTTTGTTACACTGCAAAGTAAGGTAAAACACAACCAGAATAATTTCGCAATGCAAGAAAGCTCACATACCTCAAAATTGAAAGGGAAATTCCCACACTCGAAAAATATTTAAACTAGTAGGTATCAGCCTATTTTTATACTCCATCATAACGTTCAGCACTAATTAGCTGCAGATTCGAAGAATAATAATTATTCAATACCTTTTTTACATCTTCAAACTGCTTTAGAAAAACAATTCCGAATTTTACCATGCCAATTTAATTTTATTATTGAAAAAAAATTAGTAGGTATAGTATAGTAAAATTTATTGCATTCATTACCTTAAGTTTGCTTTAAAGCAAATTTACCTTATTTTAATGTAGGTATCTATTAGGTACCTTACATTTTTTTCAGTGAGCGAATTCAAGCATACTCTCTCATTCCCAATCAGTGAAAAGTCACTGATAAACAGTCAGATTAGCAGCACAGAAAAAATCAGTAAAATTCACTGATTTTCAGTGAATTTCATAAATATTACTGAGTTTTCAGTAAATTTCATAAATATCACTGAGTTTATAGTAAATTTTCACTGATTTCCAGTAATTTTCTTTTACTGACTTGCTTTCAGCGAAAAAATGTTCACTGATTTATTACTGTGTTGCAATTCTGACTGTTTTGCAGTGTTTTTTGATAAATTTCACTGATTCAAAAATGAGAGTAGTTCCAAAATTGAATGAGGTACTTTAAAAATTCACCAACTTCAAAGTACCTTCAGTTTAATTTTAGACAATTCTTGAATTTTGATTTTTGAAATTAGACTGGATATTTTTGAGTGTAGGAATTCGCCTCTTTATTAAAGTGACACCCAATTGGAATAGGTGTTTTTTTCTTAGTTTTAAATTAGTTAAAAAAATCGAAAATGCCCCACCGTCCTGTGCTGGTCCCAGAAAGTGCTCGTTTAGGAGTAGAAAAATTTGTTGTGTGTCTGGATGTAAGAATAAGTATTATAGTAATTTTATTAACTGTTTAGGTTTTTGTTGGCGCCTACGCGATTTCTATGCAACTACCATAAAATCTGATAGAAAATTTGACATCGTTTATAACATTCCTTCATTCAGTTGAACAGATTTCCGCTTGCAGTGGTAACAGGTACTTGGCTTTTAGTAATTAAAAAATCAATGATATCTCACACATTTTAATAATTATAATTATTTCCAACGATTTCTACTTTTAGTGACACTTTTTAACGTTGCCTAAATGATGTAATTTTGTTCAAATTTATTGCTTATTTCATGCAATAGGCAAGAATTACGCCTTACTTTTGCCTATTTCACGAATTAGACAATTAAGGCCCATTTATACTAGCAGTGAATTTGTCAGTGAAAAGTTGAAATATTTTAACTTTTCATGGAAAGGATAGGGAATCTTTCAGTGCCTCATTATAAACTGTTCCGTAAGAAAACACAGATTTAACTTTTTCAGTGACAAATTCAGTGCCAGTATAAATGGGCCTTTACAACGACTAGGCGTAATAATACACGTAACAAAGTGTCTTCAATTTAATTTTAGGCAACATATGTACCATTTGTGATGTTTTTCAACGTGAATTATATCCATTTTGCTTGACTCCCAGCTTCAAACAAGATAGATATCGCAAGAATCACTTCCAAATTACAGTTGGAATTGCTTGGAAATAACCCCATCTTATACCCAGGATCATGAAAAGCTGTGTAAAATGGACCCAACTGTGAAGAATCTTTCGTTTGTAGAGGCAGAAGTACCTAACTACCTATACTTTTTCTGGAGTTATTGATCCCTTGTCTCTCTTTAAAATTTATCACGAAAATTGAATTGCAGCCTGTAAATCTGATGACCAAAAATCAGGATGTCCACGAGGTAAATTGATAGGTGAACGAGCTACTTGGATCAGTGATATTCCAAGGTCAATAAAATTTTGAACATCGAGTTGAGACAGTTATTCTTCGATACCTAGGTATTATGATAGGCAACGTCAGAACGAAGAATTATATTTATTTATTTCCGCGGTTAAATTTCCTGAAACTGTTGGACAAACTGCCGAATTATTTGTCACCAAATGGTTGAAACGCCTTCAATCAACAAATTTGGAGATCAGGCTACAAGTATGCGATACCTGGCCAAGAAATTGCCGGCGGAGTATTTGAGTGCCATGCAGTTTGGTTTTGGTACCAATATGAGCTTAATATGATCTAAAAGCTCAGTTACATGCCGTTGGTGTAATTAATAATTCGGTTAGGGTCTCAGCATTATAAACCGAATTTTAATAATTATTATAATAATCGTCCAAATCAAAATCAAAATCACCCGAATGTAAATTCAACGTCTGGTAATAATTTACAAGTTAATAATAGAATACCCACAACAATCTCAAGTTATACTTCTCAAGATGGACGGGTGGCAGCGATTCGACGCAAAATGTGTACTCCTCGCGAATGAATAATGTAGAGGCGGAGGGGTTGACCAAGTTCTCTTAAAAATCAAGGGGTCTTTCGAGTACAGAATATGGGGGTTCGGAAAACAGGGTGAACAGCCAGTCATAGGTCCGGACTGTGCCGAGGAAACTTCACGTTCACGTGTGCCAGATCATATTTCATCAATAATTATACCCCAGGGCCAGTTACCCCACGACTTTATGGCTATAAGATGATTGGAGATAGCATTTCTTATCAAGTAATCCTATGGATCAGAATGTTAATCAAATGCATAATACATCATACAACTCAATAAGTCGATCCACACATGAGTTTTGAACGACGACCAACGATTATGACATAACTTGAGGATCTTATGAGGCTTAAGTTAAGGATTTTATGTTGTTTATATTGCTTGAAATCAAAATTGAAGACGCTACAATTCGTAAAAAATGGCATGTTTTGTGACTTCTTGAATAATAATTTTGAAATTAGACCGGATATTCTCGTGTAGGAATATTCCCCTTCAATTTTGAAGGTATGTGAGCCATCGAGCGTATATAGGTAAAACGTTGTGAAATAATTCTACAATGAAAGTCCCTTTCACCCTTTGCTTCTTCTAACACGGGCCCGAATTTGAAAAAATCAGGAAAAATTGAATTATGTAAACATATCTTTGTCTGGTTTGTTTTGTGTTTTATAGTTTGTGCTCATAATCAAATCCAAGTCATAAAATTGCAAATAAAAAACGCTCATTTCAAATATGTTATGCGAAACAACAAACTCGAATTTTGAATTACAAAGGTTATACGATTTACATCATCTGTACAATACGATTTTTAAAGCCTCTATCACACACGTGAAGCCAAAAATATCCACCAGCGGCCCCCCCGATCTCAGTTTTGGTTGCATCGAATTCTGCAGCCACGTCAAAAATCATAAAAATAGAAAAATTATTCGAAGGAGTTAGTAAAATTTGTGCTCCCACTGGAGCACATAGTTCCGTCTTTCTTACTTACTACCCAACACCAAACAGCACCCAAAAATGAAAATCTGTTCAAATTCTTACCTTTACAGTTCCGAGATACTGAAGAAAGCAGATGTTGATTAATGTTCACATATCACAATAACGAATTATCGCGACTTGGAATTCGAAACATGTAAAAGAAACGACTCGAAAGAAAACTGTGAAAAATCAGTACGCGACCACGACAGCACTATGAACTTGCTACGATATTGGCATACAACCGAAAACTGGCATAATTTATTACAAGTAAAGAAAATTCATGATTACGAATACGATTTAACATGGCACTGCAATATGGACAACGAATACGAAAAATACACGAACTATAAATACAATATTACTTCAGTACTGTCTAACAAACGCAAGTAAAATAATGCTGAAAAAGAAAACGCAGGACGCATACTCTACCACAACCGAACCAAACCGAACCGAACATAAAGGATCGCTTTCACGTTTCACGATAGAACGTGAAACACGCTTGCGATACGACGCGACGTCGCCACGTCGCCAGCGGCTGCCAAGGCGGCTGCAGCATTACACGATGAGTAAACCGAAAACTATCAGTACCTATCACACTACGACTTGAAAAATGAAAATGCCTAGGCTTGGGTACAATTTATGCTTCTCATTTTGGTCCATTTAATTTTCCAAAAACTCATTCGAATATTTCTGAGAAGATAGTAGTATTTTAATAACGAATTTACAATATTGGGTATGTATACCTAAACACGTACCTAATAAAAGTAAACCCAAATACCTAAGTTAATCAACTTTTCTTCTTCAACTTACCCAACACGTTGGTGGTCGATGATATTGGCAGGTACTACATAATTCGGAAACACTTCGCAACGTTGTCGCTGGGCTGGGGAAAAGACGACGTTGATAACCGATTATAAGTAAATGAAAAAATCGAAACACGGAGGAGGAACACAATGTACCAAACTTCGGCTCAAGCAAACACTAAAACCGTAACACCGAATTAAAATTTCGAATGAATTTAAATAACGAACTTAGGTATCCGAATAAGAAAAATGAATACGATCAAGACCGGACACACAAAATCAAACAACGCAATAGCGACGAGGCCGACAGCCGCCGATGAGGTAAAAATGGCCGCATTCTTCCTATCGTCTGATCTTTAAAATGAATCGCGCGATTAACCGATTTGATGAGTACCATATATTATGATTCGAATACAATGAGAACTGATCTGTAACAATGTCGCAAAATTATTCCGTTAATAATTAGTAATTACAAGATTTTCACGACACGAAATTTAAAAATTACAGCATGCGACTTCACCGACGCCGACAAGGAGACGCGACATGACCAAAGAACCGACGACTAGACTAAAACTAAACATAACTAACGGACTTGTAAATTACGCAAACAAGGGAACAAAAATGGCGACAATCGTATGCAATGCACTTTACTTCGAACATTAACACATATTTAACACATTAGTCATTTAAAATCACGTTTAGAAGTGAGCGAGTGAAAAAGATGGAAAATATCATTTCGATTTGATTCTTGATTCATCCCTTGATTTCTTCGCAACGTGCATGCATACTTGTGTTAAGTAAATTATAAAGCACTTGATTGGCTTGATTCAATTACATTCAACCAATCAACGCTCGTTTTCAAAACAGTGTTGTATTTTTAGGAACTTTAAAATGTCAAGAAAATACAAAAAAATTTAATTTTTAGGGTTCCCGGCCTCCAAGGCCGAGGAGCCCTATTAAAATCACCCATTCATCATCATCGTCATCGTCATCGTCATCTTTGCGATTTTCATTAGATCGAGTGAAGAATCTTATTGGCTTATACCTCGATGACGTCAAGCTGCATCGAGTTAGTAAACCAATTAGAAGAGAGAACGGTATAAATAACGGAAGTAGTCTATTATACATGGGACGGATAATTTTGTTTTGTGTGGAGTAGTTCGTACTTCGTAGTTCCTTTTTCTGAAGTCTAATTTCAGTTTAATTTCAACAATTGAAGCGTCCGTTTAAAAAACAACCATAGTCCATTTTGAAATTCTGACTTCAGAGAGTTATTGTGATTGTGAAGAGAAATTTGCACTGAGAAAAATTTTAACCACTTACTCTCAAATGTTCAAATAATCGTGGAAATACGTTGCCATTTTACTAGGGGCAACATGTTTTTTCACAACAACTGTCTGAAGTCAGAATTTCAAAATGGACTATGGCTGTTTTTTAAACGGGCGCTTCAATTTTTTTCCAATTTCAAATTTTCCTGAAATGTTATGCAATTTGCGTTTTCTCCTTTTCTCAACATTTTTTCCAATTTAATTTATTTTTCTCAAAATTTCCGACCCAGAATTTTTTTTGAATTTTTTGAAAAAAATTTTCTACTTGAAGACGAATGCCAAGCAATAACCAAAAACCATATATGTGAAGAAAAGGGACCCAATTTATTTTCATCCCAGAAACTTCATCAATAAATCAATATTAATTGGTCTTTACTTCATACAACATTTTAAAAAAAATTCTACTTCAAAATTTTTCCGAGTTTGTTGAATTTTGACAATTTAAAAAAAAAAGTCAGCATCACTGAAAATCAAAATTCCGGGGACCCTATTGCCAGGTCGCCTGCGACCCTGCTTGTTTTTGTTTTGGTTGATAATTTTTTAATAATCAATTAAAAATACAATTTTTGTTCGATATTCAATTAATTCATTCACTTCGAGACAAAATTTGAAACAAAGATGTTAGAAAACTGATCATTTTATTTCCGAAAATCAGTAAACACGTTGCGCAAATAAATAATTTTTTCAAATATTAATAGTAGATAGATTCCGATTTTGATTTTAAAAATCTGAGCGAAGCCAAAACCCTGTTAGAGATGCGATTCCAATTTTGAACTATAAACAGAACAATTATGACCAGAAGAAAACAAAAAAATACCTAGGAATAACTTGGCAAAAGATACTACTTTTTCCAATTTTCATTCCAAAGGACTGATCTGTAATAAAAAATTGGCCAACTTTTTCAGAATTCGTGGAATATAAGTGTGCTTATTTTCCAAAAGAGAATATATTACCTCTTCCTAACGAAAAATTGAATTATTTAGAAGCAGAACTTCCCCCAGACACAATCTCATCGGTGCTAAATCTAAATCGTTAAAAATATGAATTAAATAATCAACATTATCTTACGCGTGTATTTAATAAATATGATCAATAGTAAAATAAACACTCCAAATTTTAAAAAAAACAATACGCTAGATTAAAAATTGTATAAACGAATAATAAATTATAACTCAAATTACTCCCATAAATTGATATCTTAACATCTTTTACTTAATGATTTCCTTCGAGTGGAGCTTCTTTTACCTGTTGAATTCGTAATAAAATGAAAATTTTTCAATAAGTTACAAACAATGAAAAAACGTATCTTTGTAGCAAAATACTTACTAGTAGTTCTGGTATTTTTCGAGATTGTTTTCAGGGAATGTTTACGGTTACGACTTGAAACGCGAGGAGATACTACAGTAACCACAGGAATCGTTCTACAAAACGAGAATAAAATTAATTAGATACCAGATACTAAATTTGTACTTTTGAAAAGAAATTTAATTACTTTTTCGTAGTTTTACTGGTCTCTCTCCTTGAAGTCCTTTCGTTGTTGTTCGTTTTTTGTTCGATATTCACTGGAGATGTATTCTTACTGTAATAGAAAACGCGCACAGATGAATATCAGAATAAAAACTTTTCAATTTTCGAATTAAAATTTTCTCACCTTCGGTTACGTAAAAGTTTCGCTTTCGACGGTGCAGCATTCGCGGTACAAATATTACTAACTAAGGTAGCCTTTTCTTTTTGTTTTTCTCGTTCGAGAATTAATTTCATTTGTGGAGTAGGATTATCTAATCCACGAGTATAAAGAGCTTCAGAATTCGCCGAATCTGTACTGTCCGATGATATACTGATTCTGTGAGAAATCAGTCACACTAATTAGTACGAGATATGTATTAGGAACTGGAAAAAGGAAGAACGAGAGATAATTACCCGGCAGTTCTTGACTCTTGAGGAACATCGTACATTGGCAAAATACCAGTTGGTTTTTCCGGATTACCGGCTAATATTTTCGGCCAGTCGAATTGTACCGTGCTGTGCGTTGATTTTCTCGTCAATCTATGAATTACAAGAATCATTATGAATCGAAGTTATAAAACTAATTAAATTGAAAATTTACCTCGGATTGTAATTACGAACGGCGCAAGGTTTTCGAGCATTAACAGGTATTGCACAGGGTTTTCGAAACTTGTATCTGTTATTATTTTCTCTATCGCTGTTGCATCTAAAACGCTAAGAATAAGGGAAAAATTCGTTAGTTTTTCTACATTCGTCGAGTACATCAAAATCATCAAATTAAATAATTACTCTTCGAGGTCCTTGTAGTAGATTCACATTTAAAGAAAGATCTCCGTTAAAGGTATATCCAGCATCTCGAACAGCGTTTTTGAATAAACTTCTACAGTACGCGTAGTTTGGTTTAGACTTGAATTTCAAACGATTAACATATTTTAAATATTGCACTAAAGAATCTGCAAAAATAAAAGAAAAAAATTAATAAAAATAGATGAATTTTTTGATCTCAAAGTATTAAAAAAATATACCAGGTGGTTCGATTTTTTTGGAACTAAAACATTCGTCGATCAAGACAGGCAAATTGCTCATCATTTTATTCTTATATTCAGCGACCATTTCAGCATCAGTATTTCCTTCCCACGGTAACGAACCGGTTATCCATTGAATAATATTATATCCCAATACTTCTAAATCTCCTCGTCTTGAATGAGCTACGAACGAAATGGAAAAATTTTGTAAAAATAATTTAAGCAGTGTGTTCTGGTATTGAAAAAAACCAACCTCCGAAATGAGCATCTCTGGACGTGAATACTAAGGTACCATTGTGTGCTTTCCTTTGATCAGATTCTAATTTTTTATGATTTCCAACATCGTCGTAAAACTTACAAGATAAACCGAAATCTAATAAATAAACTGGGGTCGAATTTTCTTTGTTCAGAACCAAATTTGAAGCTTTTATATCCGCATGAACGTAACCTTTACTATGAATATACTCCAAAACATCAATCTGAAAGACAATTCAATATCAACAAAAACACGTCGATTTAATTCAAACTCCAAGATATTCACATACCACATAAAAAGCCAAAGTAAATGCAGTCTTCAAACTAAATCGTCGACCACTATTAACGAACACGGTTTGCAAATCGATGCCGTACTTTGGTAGAACAATAAAACGATAACGTTCGTTGTTATAGTAATGAGAACCGCAGCCTATAAAATGCGGCATACCTAAAGCTTTCATTCTACGATCTATTTTCCATTTGTCAACTAGAAAAATTCAAACATAAACACATATTCGAATCAAACAAACATAGATTCTAAAATAAATCAACTTACTCAGTTCTTTTCTGCCAATTTTCGCGTAAACGTGAATTTCAACAAATAATGGACCGCTCATAAATGGCTCCTGAAATACAAAAATCGTAACAAAAACCATTTTAAATAAGTATTTTCTTTTCAATCCAATATAGTTTGGTAACACTAAAATACTCACCACTTTCACAACATAGTCCGATTTATTCACAACTGGTCTTGTTAAATCGTCAGAAGCTGTCAATTAAACAAATCGTTAGAAACATTTATTGTATCATTTTATTTCCTAAATCAATCGATTCACTCACCTAAGTAAATCTCTCCGAATCCACCGATTCCTACGGCTGGTCCCAGTTTCCATTTCTTACTTTTCAAATCAGTCAAAATTTCTCCTTGAGGTATACTCTTAGCGAAACTTAGCTTCGTACTAGGAGATTCCATTATATTGATTATAACGTCGTCATCATACAGAATTAGAGGTGAAAGGAAGTATAGCTGCGAAAATGAGATCGAATTAAAGTCTGTTCATTGTTTCAATAATCGGTGGCTCAGTTCTCTCACGCCAAGCTCGTCTAGTTCAGATTAGTTAAAGATGTTAAATTTATCAAGCTCGTGGTGAAAAACTCGACCTAACACAATTTCGAGCAAGTGTTTCAAAGAGCAATCAAGTTATCGTGTTTCATGAAAGTTACTCGAACATCAGAATGAATACACCCAGAACGATGCAAGTGTTGGTGATAATGGGTTAAGGAAAACTTCCAACACTCGTATCCAGGGTGAATTCAAGTTATAGACGAAAACACCTTTAAATTACTTCCAAATCGAGAGAAAATTCTATCATTTTATTCTTTGAACAAACAAGTGATTCAAGATTGTTTAAGATTCATAGTAAAGTAACTATTGAATTACTTCTTACCTTCGACGAATATAGGTCTCTTAGATTTTCCGGTGGATGGCCGAGTTATTCGTACGAATATTTTCAAATACTTTCATCATAAATACTTCTGAATTTCTTTCATCGAAATGCAAATTTTGATGAAAAAGAAAAATCGAAATCTGTAATTTTTGAACTCATTTGAACCTTAGAATTTATCACCAAATTACCTTCTGGTGTTTTTCTCCCTGATAAGCGGTTTGCGGAAAGAATTATTGGAATTTGTAATTTTTCGATAAGTACAACTTTCTAACTCTATTTAACAATATATTTGACCAATTGTAATAATAGTAAAGCTAAAATAACGTTTAAAAATATTTTTAAAAAGACTTCAATCTAAAAAAACGTTATTTTTGAAATATCCAATTGATAAAAAAATGAACCGAAAAATATTATAGAGAAAATTCATTTTCGTTATTGGCAACACTGGTCCAATTCTTTTGACTGCCAAACTATGGCCAAACACAAAAGCAAAATTAGACAGCGGTTTTGAGTAATGAGCTGATTAAAGATTTACTACGTTTTATCGAGTATTTTTATAATAATTTGACCAAATTTAATTATTTAAACGTGTTTTAGTTGATTGATCAGAATCCGATATCGTTTGTGAGAATAGTTTTCAAAACAGTGTACAGTGAAATGTTACAAATTCGCGATAAATTGCGAGTCGTATAATGCGGTTGTGTTTCCTTTGCAGTTTTAATCTTGTCGTAGATCACAAATACTTAAGATAGAGACGTTATATTAATTAATTTCTCGTATTTAATAACCATATTAGTTTTCGTATACGTCAATATGTTGTTCCAAAGCGTACTATCATTGTTCCTTGTAATAACTGGAGTTACATGTAAGATCAAAAGTTTGGATGAAAGTAACTGGGATTTGATACTGAAAGGAGAATGGATGCTTGAATTGTGAGTATTGTTCCTATAATTATGGTCAATTCAAAAATAATACCGATATTAATTACGTTTTTAACATTTCAGCTATGCTCCGTGGTGCCCTGCGTGTAAAGCTTTAGAGACAACGTGGAAAGAATTATCAAAATACGGTGACGAATTAGGAATCTCAGTTGGACAAGTAGATGTGACCGTTTCACCGGGTTTAAGTGGCCGATTTATGGTTACAGCTTTACCTACGATATTCCAGTTGGTATTTTCATATTAATTTAATTTCGTCGTACCATGAAACAATATTAACGAACCTTCTACGTGGTTTTCAGCGTTTCTAATGGCGAATTCAGACAATACCGTGGTTCCAGAGATATCGAATCGTTTTTGGCATTCGTTAAAGATAAAAAATGGAAAGATTTACAATCTGTGCCGTCGTGGAAATCACCAGCTTCTTATCAAATGACAGCTGTAGCTTATTTCTTCAAGTTATCTCAACTTTTAAGAGTAAGTGCGTCGTTATTGCGCGTTAATTCTTGTCATCTTTGATGTAAACAAGCAATGTTTACTCGTTCTAGAACATTCACGCCAGATTAATGGAAGATTATGGACTACCTACGTGGGGATCTTATTTGATTTTTGCCATTGCTACCATATTCTTCGGTGCCTTATTAGGACTTGTAAGTTGAATAATCATTAAAAATGTGATAATTTCGAATTCATCGACAAATCATTTCCTTTAATTTCAGATTATTGTATTCTGTATCGATTTCTTCTATCCGCCCAAGATTAATTACAGTGCCGAAGGAAGCCCTTCCAGAAGGAAAGATGACGCTGAAGAAGAAGTAAATCTATTACCTAATTAATCAAATCGTATACGAACACGTTTATAATTTAATTTCGTTTCAGGACGATCTTGAAGACGAAATCGTTGACGAGCAAAACGAAGAAAATGCTAGTCCTCCTGTTCGTAAAAGAAGAACTGCTCGTAAAGCTGACTGATAGTTATGAATTTATAGTTTTTAGATAGCTATTCGTATTTAAGATTAAGGTGATTGCGTTGTAAATTTTTTTACCATTTTTTAAACAAACAACTTTTTTTATTTGTCAATTATTTTAATTGTTTTATGCAATGACACCTTAATTTATACTGAATTTCAAGTCAGCCTTAAGTTATTTTTGATTTTTTTCCTTAGATTAACACGCGTTACTTTGAAATTATTTTCACTTTACATCACAAAAGTCGTACATGCTTTTTCCATTATTCTTAATTTATTCGTTAATTTATTTACATGAGTTTATATTTGGTAAAAGTACGTTCTTTCAAGAGTATGGTTTTATTGTTTCTGAATAATTTGACACGACCATTGTATTATTTATTACTACGCAGGTGAACTATTCGAAGATACGCTTCTAGGAGAACTTCCAATATTACAATGATCGGGTACAGGGTATTCGGTACATCGTGCCCTTCGAGTAAGCCTATTTTGATGTGTTTTGTAGTTATTGTTTATTGAAAATGTATTTTTAAATTTAATTTATTCACCATTTCATAAAATGTAATTTATTTCCTAAATCTATGCATTTAATTTTGAATAGTAATTGTATATTTGAGAAGCGCACAAAGCGGAAGCCTTTATATAGATTTGTTATTACATTGAGGATTTTTATTACTCGTATTTATATCGTAAATGCTCACTAAGTTTAATCTGTTTAATAATGATTGTATGTTTGTGAATTTGTGTGTTAAAATTATCTGTTTTAACATGTAAATAAACGATCTGCTCAGATTTAGCCAAAATTGCATTTTTCGTTTGATTTTTATCTACCCAAGTCGATTGGTACATCGATAATGGCATAGAAAACCTTTGAACTGATGAGCTCAATGCCAGATAAGGAACATGATACGTATTTCTTAAGGAACCTACCGACTAAAGAAACCACTCATTCCCTAGATATTGTGAATATGATCGAACCATTTCACACGGTTCAGAGAAGAATTCTCACAAAGAAATTGCATCACCACCCACCCGCCAGTTCGCCCGTTTAAAATGAATTCCTAGGCCAAAGGTAAACCCAAGAGGGTTCTCATGAAAAAATACAAAAATACGTTAGGTTTACATTCGAGCAGATGGCATATGCACTGAAACGTTACCGCAGGAGAGGTCGAGAGGGAAGGCTTAGTACGTTAACTGCCATTCTACTAGTTCCGAGGTGTCTCCTTATCACGTTGACGTTGGTTGTTATTGAAACCGTTGGTGTTTTTATTTCGGTGTTCATGAATTTGAGCTTAGTAACTAGCGCAAATTTGTTGAAATTTGGTGACGGTGGATTAAAAATGTGAAATTGAATCGATTAAGGTCACCGTTTGGTAATGTACACGGAGAAATGCGCCAGTGATACGAATCGTTATAAAAATGCATTAATGTGTATTGAATCCTGTGCGTTGGGAATTTTACACAAAGCACGTGATAATTCATAGTAAAGTAAGTAAATATTAGTTAATAACCTTGATAATGAGTTCACTTTTGAACCTTCAGTGCGTATCTAAGGAGATAATTTATTTAATCTGCGAGCGAGTTCTTTCGGTAGACTGGATCAGTCGTTATATAAACCGTCTCGTGCTAACACTTACCGTCCGGCAAGTGTACGAAAAGATGCTTTTCAATTAGGTCTTAAATTTATACAAAAATGAATGCTTTTAAACGCAAAATATCCATACAATAGTCTATATAATTTCTCAATTTTAATATTAACCCTTTATTCGTCAGATTAGTGTCAATATGTCGACTTTCATTCAGTTCCTACTTTTGTTTTCAACCACGATCGTCACCGCCGTTTGTGCAGAATCACTTCTGTTCGCCGAAGATACTTTGAGAGAGACCCATGGAGATATCATTTTCGCATCTGTGGTAAGTTTGAGTCAAATTTTGGAATTTTTGAATTAGTTATAAATGCAAGTTGGGTATCGTAGATTATCAATGATGAATTTCTTAAGGTACTCGAACAACACCGTATCAATTCAAGAAATATAAGTATACGTTAGATGTTATTTCATGCATGAAGATGATTTATAATTATCTAGGTATATAAAAAAATTCGATCTAAGAATAATGTGGAAATATCTCATTTTTTTAGATTTTCCGCCATGGAGATCGGGCTCCGACAAATCCATATCCAAATGATCCGTACAGTTCACCTTCTTATTGGCCGCAAGGATGGGGGCAGTTATCAAAGGTAAGTTTTACTTCTTTGTATTTGCACAATCAAAGTGCAATCTTATGTTTTATATGTCCCAAAGACACAAAGATTTTCAATATAACAATCGTGGCCATCGTTTTTTTTTTTTTTTTTCGAAAGTATAATTCCCGGAAATTCTAATGAGACATGAATGAATCAAAGTTAAATTTAAAAACGAATTCGTGTTCGATTATATGAATTCTGAATGAAAAACATTTCCTGGTTTTCATACGTAATAATGAAGATATGAAAGCTTTCAAAGAAATGAAATACTTCATACCTTATAAATATTTCTAATCTCTTTTGAAAATTGATAAATTTATTTTCGAAGAAAAATAGGAAGTTATGATGAAATTTAACTTAAATTATATTTTAATCCCGTGTAATAAAAATCGCACTTGAAATTATGAGCATTTAGACCTACTAGATATCTACGTCTTATTTATTCAAGTACCTAGTTCAAATAATTTGACAATTGAAATAAACGATGTTGATGGTCTTGTTGACAATATTTTTGATGATATTATCGCCCAAAAGCCCAAATCGTAATCTAATTTTAGTTGAATAAGTACATCTTTTATTCGATACCTACTTTTCACAAATCCCTCTCAAATTGATCCTTTTATTGAAAAATAAGCTGATAAAGAAATTTTCAACGAATGAGTTGGAATGTATTTTTTAATATTATAAATTAGCTGTGAAATGAAATCAGTATACGTACACGTGGATAAGTGTTTACATTCTTTAAATGCATATTTCCTCCTGTTCCCAATTCATTATAAATACCTATATTTACCTACACGACGAACTTGAAAAGTATGCAGATGCACTTTTTAGAATTTGGTGAATAATATATTTCGTGAGAATTTTTGGATTAAAAATTACATCCACATAATTACGATTTTTTCCCCATTGACTCATCATCAAGATCAACAAATTTTTGTACTTATAATCTTAATGCAGATGCAATTTCTTTTTAAAAATGATTCGATTTTTTGCCAAATCTTGATGTATTTCCGATCAGTAATCATCGCCAAGGTCGTTTCTACGAATTGTAATCTACGTTATTCTTCACCTTAAAAGTACCTCACGTGAAAAAATATTGAAAATTATGCAAAACTGTAAAATATTTTAATAACATCTTCGGTATTGTTACTCTTGAAGTACAATATGGCCCAAAATCAGTTACCATTTTCACATCAGAAAACCGCCATGCTTCGGTGATGCTTTCAAAAATGAAATGATTCATTTAATCGAAACCTCAGATGCCGGAAAATTATCGATTTACGCTTAGTAAATCTGACCGTTCGAGTTCATTAATTTTAAAGATGATTGCGAAATTTGAAATTGTTTGAACGAAAATTTATTCGGAATTGATCTTTAGCTCTACGAATAATGAATAGTGATCATGCCATAACTGAATCGAAATGAGATTACAGATTAGGCAAATTCGACAGGTGCAAAGGTCCTTTCGCTATTGTTCTGTTAGAAGATAACATCTGAAAGTAAAAGCGTGCAGACTGCAGAGTATAGCGACTGATACAGTGCACGCATTGATGATGCACGTGAGTCAACAGAATGGTTCTGGTTTGAACAAAAAAAAAAAAAAATACGGGACATTCTTATGTCAATATTGTTGCGTTGTGATTCCGACGTATTTGTACCTACAAAATTTTTGCAGTAATTTAAAGTCATTTTGATTTGATTCGGTTTTATTGTCATTCAGTTTTTCCCCCATCGACCAATTTCTAAATTTTTAAAGATTTTTTTCTGTACCAGTCCAGAATAAAATCGAAAAAATTAATTATATCTAATTACGAAAAAAATCGATACGAAGTTCTTCAAAAGAAAATCACCTCTCATTGAAAAGGAATACATAACTCCTTTCGCGTAACAAATTTCATTTAAAATTAATGAGTTTAATTACTCGTACTTAATTATAAATTTTGCATGAATAGATTATCAGCCAATCGCATCATTATGAAAAGGACGAGGAACTCAATAACGCAGTTTTCTTTTAGAAACGTCGGAAAATTTTTAATTTTTGTATCTACGTCATTCCATATTGCATAATGAGTTCTATAAATTGTGAAATTTTTCTATCGATAAATTTTTTTAATTTTTTCATTAAATATATATTTTTTTTATGACGTTGATAGATGTTAGTTGATTATCACTTAGAGGTGGAACCTTGAATTTCGTTGATAACAGCGGGATGGTTCAGTTTTATTGGAAATCCTTCCTGAAAAAATTAAGTTCTATAACCGTTAGGGAACTGGTGCTAGGAATCCTCAAAGTGATGCTGGTTTTTTGGGAAGGTCACTAAAAGTCACTTTTTTCGCATTTTCAAGCAAAAATTCAAATGTTTACGTAAAAATTGCTATTTTTCAAAATTCTAAAAGAAAAAAAATTAAAAGTTGATATGTACTTAATGATTTTTCAAAAAAAAATTGCCCTCGCTTCGCTCGGGCAGTATTTCAATAATTCTATTTCTAAATTTGAAAAAATTCTGTTTTTTTAAATCAGTAAAGTAATTGATTTTTTAATCAATTTCCCATTTGACAGAATAAATTAATAATTTTGACTTTTTTTTATATATAATTTTAGAATAAATAATTAATATATAATAAATTTATCATAGAATAGTATAAAATTTTATTTGATATATATTTGATATAATTAATATTGTATAATAAATCGATCAAACAATTATTGAAATATCGCAGATTTTCAAGTAAATTCATTTCACTGATTCAAAAAGGCACAGTTTTACGACAATTGACTGATTTAGATTTAGAGAGTAGATATATGTAGGTCATATTATATTAATTGTTTGTTCCAAAAATCTCGTCATTTTTCAATTTTTCTTTGCTCAAATCTGTATAATTAAATCTGCCTACTAAACTAAAGTGCCACTAAAAAAATTAGATTTTCAGATTACCTAATTTTTTTATTGAATTTTGACGCCCTCCCCTCATTTTTTCTTGAATTCTCAGCCCTCTTTTAACTGTAAAAAAATTCCCCCTCCTCCCGAAAAAATCGAATTTTTGGTTACTGTTGGGTATTGGTTACTTTTTGGTCATTTTTTGGTCACTTTTTGCTCAAAAAAGTCACTAAAAGTCACTTTTTTTCTTCGAAATTTCGCTGTGATGCCTGTAATTAAAAAAATCCTCCCAAAACTGTAAAATTCCCCCCCCCCCCAATGAATTTTTGGTCACTTTTTGGTCATTTTTTTTATGCTCTACCTATTGAATTCCTATAGTTTTCTACCAAAGTTTGGTATTTATATAGAATTTTAAATACATTTTACGCATTACGCGACTGTTGCGTAAAAGTCTGTCTGAGTCGTAATCTGCAGACGTACTCACACATTGTAACTCTAAAAATACTTCAAATAGAATACAACGAAAAGAACTGATAAGAACAGTCTAATAACATAAGTAACATAACTCCTAGAACCTGTTAAAAGTAAATAATCACACGTTTGCGTATTTTTCGTTTCTATAACTATCTTATCAAAAACCCATAACGAACATGTTTTTACCGGCTTGAAAATTCAAATTATCAATTTTTCAAAATTCCCGTTCAATTTTTCTTTGTTCATTGAAAAATCGTTTGCTAATTCGCATCTTAATGATTTTTACGTCATAAGTAAATAATTAAGTACCCAAGTAGATATTTTTATCAAGATACAATAAAATTATACTTGGGTTATTTTTTTTACTTTATTCTTATTCAACCTTTAATACATCGCACGATTTTTTTTCTGATATAGCGTTGTGAATGATTTAAATCATCTTATTTTGTTCATTGATCGCCCGACTCCCTAGCCCCGTACCCCATGCCCAATAAAATAAATAATAAATTACAATAAGGAGCCAATTTATCGAAGATAAGACAAATATAGAACTATTTCGTAATCATTACATTGTAAATATTGCACCACGTTATTCATACCTAATCAGCAATTTCCCAATATTAGTAAGAAAAATATCTCATCTAATTAAATCCTCTTTGTCTCCCACAGATCGGTAAACTTCAAGAATACAATTTAGGAAAATGGTTCCGCAAAAGGTACGACAATCTGATAACCAAAGGATACAGATACGACCTTCTGCGAGTCAATAGTTCGGAAATGGATCGTACGATAATGAGCGCCGAATGTTTCCTAGCCGGATTCTTTCCCCCATCTTCGGCGGAATTTTGGGCCGACGACGGATTGAAATGGCAACCGATACCAATACGTATTAATCCAACACAATTCGATACGGTAAATTTGGTTATTTGGATGTTTTTTTTACAGTCTATTCGCGATTTGCATATAGCACCGTTGCACCGCATAAGTACATCGTTTCACCATGTAAGCATGTTTTTAATCGTTGTGTTACTTTAAATCAGTCTCTAAATGCAGGTGATCGGGTTTAAAGCACCGTGCGAGAAATACGAGATGGAAAAAGATTTGGTCAACGGGTCTCCAGAATTAGGAGCTTATTATTTGGAGCATCAGGAAATCTTCAAGAAAATTTCTGAATATTCCGGTTTTGAAATGTCGCCCAATGATGTTCTCGGATCTATTGATCGTGCTTGGGACGTGTACGACGATTTGTTTATCGAGGTGGGTAATTAATTGTTTCGGTCATTGCAATTGTGATTATAATTTAGCGTTGTACTAACGGTTGACTTATGACCTCGATTGTCCAATTGAACGGTTTAATTGGAATTGATTTCGGCGAATTTTTTGGTTCGTTTTTTTCTTCATGATTTTTAAAGCGGTAGGGTGGTATAAATATCGACGAATCATTTGACTAAAATTGGTCAGGATTCGAATTGAATTGTTTCCTCGGATATGAGATATGCTGAACACCGAAGTGAATGAATATTTCGAAACTTGTGTGTCTAACTGGTGTTGACTGTAGATGTCTAATTGTCTAGGTAGGTAAAAGGTAGACGGTGGTGTGGCTCCATACATGCCACATTAACCTTCAAACTACAATTAAAATTATTGCCCAGTTCGTTATCACCGGTTGCAGATATACGTACACTAAATGATAACACACGTGTTGGTGAATAAACAACGAGTTCTGAAAAAAATTAATTTATTGTATTAGAAGTGTCACGGATTTTCAACATTGTATGAATTAAATTTGATAGAGGTATTTATTATTCAGTTATATGAAAAAAAAGTAATAAACAAATCTTACTTTTTAAAATTTACACCATTAAAAGCTTGATTTTTTAAATTATTAAATTGAGAAAGAAGTTTTCAATGAACTTTCCATAAAACTCGATGGTTTTTATTTAAAAAATTTTGAAATTATTTATCCCCTTTACAATGTCTCATTATCTGTTTGTGTTCCATGCTTCATTACCATTTTGTGACGTAATACGTCAGGCTTATTACTTTATAAGGACGATAAAACACCTGGCGCTGTTTTACGGATTCAGTGGGTGGTGAGCGGTTTTTTTTTCAAAGTCCGCTTGATTTTGCACTCAAAATTTTCAAACTCCAACTTTTATCTTGTATAATTAATTAATTATCTACATTTTTTCAACGTAAATTTTTCAAGTCTGAAATTTTTTCCTTAAAATTTTTCGAACTTTAACACTTTACACATTTTCAGCGTAAATCGGGGTCTTCAGGAATACCTATTCTGAAAAATACAATTGAAAATTATTTTTAACCACAACATCGAAAATAATGAAAAATACAGTAAAGAACTTTATTTTTACTGTATATTTGAATAATTTTCAATTGTATTTTTCAGAATATTCCTGAAGATAACTCCGATTTACGTAGAAGTGTTGAGGTTTGAAAAATTTTGAATTTTTGAGGAAAAAATTTACAGGAAAAAAATTTGAAATTTGAAAATTTACGTTGAAAAAATGTTGGCTTGAAAAATTTTGAGGAAAAAATGTTAAACTTGAAAAATTCACGTTGAAAAAAAATTCTAAGTTTAAAAAATTTACAGAAAAAAAATTCATAGTTTAGAAATTTACGTTAAAAAAAGTAAAAGTTTGAAAAATTTTGAGGAAAAAATGTTAGACTAGAAAAATTTACAGGAAAAAAAATTCAGAGTTTGAAAATTAACGTTGAAAAAATGTAAAAAATAATTATACAGGAAAAAAGTTGGAAGTTCGAAAATTTAGAGTGCAAAATCAAGCGGACTTCGAAAAAGAAATCGCTCACCGCCCACTGTAAATCCGTAAAACAGGGCTAGTCAACAAAACGAAAAAATAAATTTTGAGCATTTTACTAAACAGTTTTTCGTTTTTTTTATGATGATTTTTTAATGGGAAATTTCAATTTTTATAAAATTTAGATAAAACAATTTCGGCACCTATGTATGCATTGTGTAAAACTCGTAATGTAGGTAGGCTAGGTACCTACGTTCATTAAGTCAAGTTATTTTCGGTGCTCATAATTTTTTATGGGATAAAGATAGTAGGTAAAAGAGCAGAGATTTTCAGTCATTTCGGATTTTCATACCTCGAGTGCTTTTGTTGATGGTGCAAAATTATTGTGATTCAACTACAAAGTGTTCAAAAAATCACAAAACATTTTTCTAGAAATTCAAACTGAAAGAGAATTTAATGAAAAAATACGTCAGTTTTTTTAAATCATAAATTTTTTATGCAGGTTTATTAGTTTTCAACCGGTTGCTGATAATTCTTTAAAAAATGAAAGCACAAAAAATTTTGAATTACAGCTTTAGACCATTCAAACGCGATCATTTTTTTTATTTCTGACTTTTTGAACCGATTTTATGATTTCTAACCAATACTAACTTGAATAATTTTCTGAGGTACGAATCAAAACTGACTTATTCAATTGGCAAAAAATCGAAAAAAAATTGAATTTTTCTATTATGGGTAGAGAAAGTGAATTCCCCATCCCCGCTGTGTTCCCTCTTCCCCCATTCGGTTCAACTCGGAGTTTTCTGAGATGAGACAAAATAATGATATATGTGACCTTCCAGGAAGAAACCAACCTTCGGTCCGAAAAAAAATTAAAAAAAAAAGTTTCTCAATCAATCCAAAACAAATGATAATCATTGTTTTGGATTGATTGAGAAACTTTTATTTTAAATTTTTTTTCGGACCGAAGGTCGGTTTCTTCCTGGTAGGTCACATATGTAGATTGTACTTACATTGCAAAAAATTCATATTCATACCTCAAATAAAAGTTGTAGAGCACTAGAAATCGAATCAATTATGCTTGTTTCAAAAAAAATTTCCAACTTAACACTGGAAAAGAATTATCTTGAGTAAAGAACACCTACTTGATCATAAGCGCACCAAGAAATTGTGTATTTGTGTAAGGAAGGTGTTCAGTGTTCAGATTTCGGAAAAAATGGGGGGGGGGTCAAAATTCAATGAAAAAATGAAGTAACCTGTTATTTCAATGGGACTGGAGTAGTATGGAGTATTTTCAGTAGGTAGATAATACATTATCTACAGATTTGAGTAAAAAATTTAAAAATTGCGAGATTTTCTGATTTTTTAAAATCAACATTACTGACTTTTTCTGATAAAGAGAACATTGACTGAGGAATTAGTAATTTCTGACCGAAAGCCCAGTGAAAAATCACTAATTTTCAATGAAAATTATTCCACTGATCAAAAAAGACAGAATTTCTGCAAATTCAACTGATTCAAATTAGGGAATGATATGTTTATTTCAGAAATAGCTACTAAAATACTGCCCGAGCAAAGCGAGGGCGAAAATTTAAAAAAAATCATACTCTTCTTTGACATTTTTATGATAAAAAATTTCCTTGCCCAGCTCAGCTTGGGGGGGGGGCTTATGTTCTTGTTATCAAGTAAAAAAAATCGTTAAATTTCTAATTCCTTATGTTTTTGTTTAAATTTTTTCTATATCGTTTCTTATTCTACTCGAACATATTTTTTGAGACATCCAGATAAAAAAATTAGCCAAATTAATTAGAGGAGCAATTTTTGATAAAGATTTGGGGAGAGGAACAAGTGGGCTGATTTTACAAAAATAAATAGATATTCACTTTGTGTAAACTGGAAAGAAAAAATCAATGAAAAAATGTAAAATCCTTCAAAAGTGCAGTTTGTTATTAATCGTAAATTTTTTGTTCGACAGGCCACTCATCAGACAGAGTGTATATAATAAATTTCATGAAATTATGAGTATTTTTCCAAATTTCAATGATCAGATGGTCGATGATTTTCTTCTCTTTTTTTAGAATTCCTCTCCCTTCCTAGAAAACCACTCTGGCTTCATCGCTGATACTGAAATATTCTGAAAATTTTTCGCTTGTTGCTCTGTATCATGTTCTACCACGCTTTACATAGATTCAGATACCTACGCGAGCTGCTCCTTTTTTTTTCGAACATCATGTTCATAATGGTGAAATTTTTCGAACACACTATAATCAAAATTTTCTTTATCTCAATAAAAAAACATCTTCACGCCATGAAAATTCGGATCAAAAAGAATCGAAAGAGATATCCTTACATTGTATATCATTATCAACGCTGTCTAATTTATTTCATATGCCGAGCTAGTAATTTACTCAAGTACCCATTATAATTGCTTTTTTTTATCAGTAAGAAAATGTGGAAAAAATTCACGTACTTGTAGATATAAATTGTATTACACACGTTTGAAAAACAACCAGAACTTTGACCTGAGTAACGAGTAACCGTAATTTTCTTAACTGTATTGCGAAATATCAGTCTACATTTATAATATAAAAATGACGTCATATACCAGTGGATTAAATACTAATAAAAAATAATTATTTCAATTTTTACAGGAATTATATAATTTGACGTTACCATCGTGGACCAAACAAATATACCCAGAACCTTTGAAAACAATCGCAGCCCCTAGTTTTTCAAATATCGCTTACTCACATGAAATGCGAAGGCTTAAAGCTGGTTAGTTACTATAGGTCTTTAGTTTTTTCGATTACTCTTACGTTTTAATTATTCGATTTTCATTCGCAGGTCCTCTGATCGGTAGTTTGGTAAATGAAATGGAACAGAAAATTCAAGGGGAGCTCAATGAAACGTTCCATTTTTATTCTGGCCATGATACTACCATTTCAGTGTTACTTACGGCTTTAGAAATTTATAATGGTATTCCACCTCCGTACAGTACATCGGTCATAATTGAATTGAGAAAAAAAGATGACAATTACGTGGTCACGGTAAGAAAAAAATTCATTTGATTTTGTAATCGAAAAAAAAAAGTTGAATGTCAAATGATTTGTATTCCTGTAGATTTTATACAGAAATTCGACCACTTCAGAACCGGACCTCTTAAGATTACCAAATTGCGATGAAGTTTGTACGTTTGATAGCTTTAAAAAGTTGACTGCGAATTTGATACCGGATAATTGGCAAGATGAGTGTACTATAACTTTCGTTAAAAGTCTGAGTTACAGAAGTATCTTCGAATTAATTGGTGAGTAAAATAATCTCCCATTTACTTCGTTGAATTAAAAAAGAAGATATTATAATTTGTTTTTTTTTCTTTGCAGTGATGACGGCTGTGGTTTTTTTACTATTAGTTTTGATCCTATCGATTATTAGACTGCACATAATGCGTAGAAAACGCTATTCACATTATGAAGTGATCAGGAATAACGTACTGAACATCAAAAATGATTTGGAATAACTTTCAGTCATCGATCGTAATTTATACCCCGTGTACCTAGATCTACTGATAAGTCTATTTATTTTAAATCTGACGAATTTTATCGTGTTAATTTTTAAATTGATTAATTATATAAGTTTCACTTTCCATTTTTTACCATTTAGTTCTTGGCAAGCTCGAAGGATAAAATTTTCATAACCTTTTTTTAATACGAAGTAGATTTTGTATTTTTTATTTATTTCTTCGTTAGAAAAATAGACCACTTGTAGTCGTTCCGTAAAATAAAATGTAAAAGCTGCGTTTAAAACGATTGTTGAATTTTTTTTAATTTGGTGGTGAAAATCAAAGCGTGATATGAATTACTTTATGATGATGATTTTTCTCAGGTACCTACTATCTCTACTTAACTGAGACAGAAATTGAATTTTTTCATCACAAGATACATACGACTGGAGCTGTCGATTAAAATGTACTATTTTTTCGTAATAATTGATTGAACATTTTGAAAAAAAAATTGAAGTCGATTAATCAATCGATTACACAGGTCGACAATTTTGAAATGCTGTTTGCAATACAATACAATACAATATGTTTATTTGTAATGTATGGCATAGCCATTTTTACAATGTCTCAAGATACTTATCTTACATTATTATAATAGGAGGGAGAGGGAATCATGGGTTGTATGGAGGGATGGATGATTTTCTTCAGGAGAGGACAAGAACAAGGGTATGGAATATATTACATTAGCTAACAGCCACTTCTTTAATGTTGGACGAAATTTTTTAAGGGGTAATGTTTTGAATTGGTTATATGTAATTTATTATAGATTTTAGCTGAATATTTGGGATTTGAACTGTGAAATGATTAGATTTTCTTTTTTCCATGGGTGATTTTTATAGTATTTTTCGCGCTGATCACGAAAAAAGCAGTGAAAAAATTGCATCATCCAAGGATTTTTCACAGTTTGAATTTTTCGTTTAACGGGTTTTCGACTTTTTTTTGGTAACTTTGACACTTCAAGTCGATTTTCTGAAAAAAGGAAGGGTTCTACGAAAAAAATGAATAGAACATAAATTGTAAAGTGTCAAGTTTTCCATCTGTATAGTTCAATCAGTTTTTTCTTAGGTAGCTTAGCTTTTGAGCTATTTTAGTTCAAAGTTCAACTGTTTTTAGAATTGAAAATATCTCAAAAACTAAGCCTCCTAAGAAAAAACTAATTAGACTGTTCAGGTAGGAAATTTGACGCTCTACAATTTATGTTCTATTCATTTTTTTGTAAGACCCTTTCTTTCCCTAGAAAATCGACTTCAAGGGTTAAAAGTTACATAGAAAAAGGTGATTCAAATTTTCAACAAAAAATCTTCCAATTATAAAAAATCGTGACGTAATTGAGAAAAACTGTAATAATATTCAAACTCAGCCCTAAAAAATAAATTGAAATCACCTACCAGCGAAACTTGAATGATGGAGAAATTTAAAAATCAGCGCTACATTTTAGACTAAAAACAGTGATTAAAACAAGAAAAATAAAATGCTGTTTTAAATTTAATGGATAATTATTAAATTATTTTTCACGCTGATCACGAGAAAAATGGTGGAAAAATTCCAGGACTCTAGACGCCAGGATTTTTCATAATTTGAACATTTTTCGTTGAAAATTTGTTTTGTACTTTTTGATGTAATTTTTGACCCTTAAAGTCGATTTTCTAGGGAATGAAAGGGTCCTACAAAAAAAAATGAATAGAACATAAATTGTAGAGCGTCAAATTTCCTACCTGTACTTAAAGTTTAATTGAAGACCTCACGGGAAGAACGGGTTAACTGAAATTTTATAAATTTTGCAGGAGAGCGTTTTAAAGATAATGTTGATGTGGAACTGAAAAAAAATGGGTTTTCAAGTTTTGTTTTGATTTTATTACTTTCAAAATGTCAATTAGAATCATTTTACATCGGCAAATATTGCTCAAAAGTTTTTTAAAAGCTTCAGTCATTCAACACAAGACGTGTTTGAACAACATTCTGAGAAGTTAACCCGTTCTTTCCGTGTAAGTGCCTCAATTAACCCGTTCTTTCCGTGACGTGACACAGTTAACCCGTTCTTTCCGTGTTTTCTTGGAATTAACATATTTTTTCTCTGAAATTAATCAGTTTTTTCCATCTATGAGTTATCTTTTGTTGAATTATGATTTTTTTTTCATGTTTACAACAATAAATCAACTATTTAAAAAACAAAAATCAGCTTTTTGTACATTTTTTTCTTTGTTTAGAGTAGTTAACCCGTTCTTTCCGTGTTTTTAATTTCTTGAAAGTTCTTTTTTGCTTTTATTGACAAAATTTGAAAAGTTCGACATTTTTCATATAAACCACATAAAAGTACATGGTTTATTGTACACAATGGCAAAAAAAAGTCATTTTTGAAAAAAAACTCAATTAACCCGTTCTTCCCGTGAGGTCTTCAATTAGTTTTTTCTTAGTAGGCTTAGTTTTTGAGATATTTTCAATTTTTAAAAAAAGTTGAACTTTGAACTTTGAGCTGAAATATCTTGAAAGATAAGCCTTCTAAGAAGAAACTAATTGAACTCTATAAATGGAAAATTTGACACTCTACAATTTATGTTCTATTCATTTTTTTCGTAAAACCCTTCCTTTTCTCAGAAAATCGACTTGAAGTGTCAAAAGTTATCAAAAAAAGTAGAAAACCCGTTAAATGAAAAATTTAAAATCGATCAAAATTATCTGCAGGTAACTAGCTGAGTATCGTGACCCCTGACTCTGTTCCATTCCAAAAAATTACCATTCCTATTTTACTTTGTACAAAAAATCATGTATTTCTGTAATGTTACTGATTTTTTGGTCATTTTTTGAAGAATTCACGCCGCAGAGTTGGATCCCAAAAGAAAAAAAGAGGGCAGGCCACCGAGATATGTAATTTTATCAGACCACTTCGTTTCATTCAGTCCAGCCCCCCCCACAATTTTTTTCAATATTTTGGATTTTTTTTCTAAAAAATAATTTTACACTGTGAAATGGATATTCAGAGCCCTTCCAAAGTGATATGCTCCATGGGGGAGGGATGAGGACTTCAAATTTTCCAACTATTTTTTTTTTTCAAAATTATACCAGTGACTTGAAAAAACTATACCTACTCCAGAATCTGAATGATCCGCTCCATTCTGAAAAAAATCGATTTTTTTTTGAAAATTCCATTCAAAATCGCTAGGTATTAAGTGCTTTGATAAATGATAACAATTTTTTTCCCTTTCAAAACATTCAGTTTTCTGTAGGTAGTGGAAAGCCAAAAAGTTCATACCGCCATTTTGAGACTAAATTATGTAAGTAAATTTGTTGAGCCCGAGCGAAGAGAGGGCAAAAATTTTTGAAGAAAAAGACATTCAGAATTTGAAATTTCTACACTAAAATTCGTGCTATTTTCATGCTACTTTTATGACTTCCAAAAAAAATTTAAAAATTTTGAAAATTTCGGTCGAGATTGTCCGTAAGTTCCATAAAACATAACTGAGGTGGACAAATTTTTTCCACTTGAAAATATTCAATTGTCTGTGTCGGATAGAAAGAATAAGTTGAAGTTTCATACCATTATTACGAAAATAAAGTACATATGTATGTACTATGTACTGAGCCCGAGCGAAGCAAGGGTAAAAATTTTTCAAGAAAAATGCATCCAAAAATTGATTTTTTCTCTCATTTTTGTAAAATCGAAAACAGTGCGTTTTTCAATGGTTTTTTGTGTAAAAAAATTCCATGTGGAATCAAAATTTCATGCTCTTCAAGGATTTTTTTTACGAAATTTGGTACTTTTTTCGCGTACTTTTTGTTTTTTTTGCTACATGGCAAAAATTTGTGTTTTTCCTTTATTTCGTGCTTTTTTGTGCAAAATTTGCCAACGTCGCGTCTTGAGAAAATTTCTAAAAAAAAAACGTCAAAAGTTGTTGTTGTAGAAGTTTACAAATTTTCTGAAAAAGTCTGCAAATTTCGTTTCAAGTAGATACATTTTTAAAAATTTTGGGACTTCTGGAAAAAAATTGTCGATTCTCAGCCTAACTTGATTTACTGCGTTTTTACTTCTAAAGACGTTTACTGCTTCCTGCAGTACAAGATAGTTTTTGTCTACTTATAATTCATGATCGTCAGGCCATTTCTACTCCTACTACTCCTACGTCAGACCACTTCTGCTCCCATCAGCGCAGGCCACCGAGATTTTCTTGAGAGCTCACCAATTGGGTCCAACTATGATTCACGCCTGATCATTTTGTGAAAATATTATGTGTTATGAATACAAAAAAATGAAAAAATTTCAGATATCTCCTGTACCTCTCACTGAGCGAATTTTGATAATTTAAATGTCTTCCGCACCACCCTTTAAAGCAGAATTTTTTTAGTATCTGTTCAAAAAATTTTGTACCACCTTCTAGCGGAAAATTTCGGTAATTTTCAATTTTTTTTCTCATATCCTCCAACAAGACTGATTTTAGTAATTCAAATTCTTCATGTTCCGTACCTCTCTGCAACGCAAAATTTGGATAGGTAAATGATATGTATTTCTTTCATACCTCCTTCAAGAACAGAATAATTTCGGTAATTTTTAATTTTTTCTTGCACGTCCGTCTTGAACGAATTTTGATACCGATAATTCAAATTTATCACTTACCCTCATAATTTATTTTGCCAATAAGTGGGTACCTCATACTTAGGGTACCTATATTTTATTGAAGATTATCCCGACAATTATTCATTTTTGTATCTGATTTATGATCAAATCTTGAATAATCGCTGCTTCTGTTGATATTTGCTTTTTTTATAGGATATAGGAGAAGAAGAGAGGTTTTTTTTCAGTGTTTTTACCTTAATTTTAAGCAAAATGGCTGTTTATAAAAAAATCATACGCAGATGAGAAAAAGAAAATTCATCGGAAATCTCTACGGTGGTGGTAGGTATTCCCTGGAATAAGGGTCTTTCATTTCAATACCTATTTCTATCACTTTTTTCATCGATAGGTACTATAGTTTCGCGTTCAAAAACTTGAAATGAGTTGTAGGTAGACGAGTTGAATTAGTGCAAAATATTATCTTTGACGACTTCAACACGTGGAATATAAAATAACCTAATCTACCTCACTTGAAATTTTTGAATTGCTTTTTTTCTAAACTGTAATTTTTTAGCGGGCTGTTATTCGAGAGAAGCAGTAAACTTTTGAATAAAAATAACTAGTTGAAATATTAGAAAAAATTAATGGGTAGGTAAGTATTGCAACAAGAGACCAGCACCTACAAGATCTATGATTTAAATTCAATGTATGATTTTAAAAAAAAGTTGCTCAAGAATTAAAAAATTATTTGCCAAAAACTTGTATTTTTGACGAATACTCATATTTCAAAAATAATAGAAGAGTAACGAAGCTTGAGTGCAGGGGGTAAAAATTAAGTCAGAATCTTCGACCATTTTTTCAAGGAGTCGAGTTGAAGATATTAAAGGTCTGAACATCGTAAAAATGAAAACATTACTTTTTCCGAATTTTTCGTACTTTTATCAAATTAAAAGTTTCTATTTTTTTGGCTCTCGAAGAAATTATGAGACAAAATTTTGAAAAATAGACGTTTTATTGAATAAGTATTAATTATTAGTAATTTAAAAAGTCGATTTTTTTTCAAAAATTATCACTTTTTCAGATTTTTTCGTACTTTAGAACTTGATCATGAAAATTAGTACTTTTTTTGAATTTTAGTATTTTAGTACTCTGTAAACACCTTACATGGGGTAAAACACTAAAGCGCAGGGTCTGGCGTGATTACACCAGACGGACATGCTTCGATCATCCACTGTACATGCCTCATGTAAGTATTCACTTGAGCAGGTGTAATACAATGGAAATTGAATAATTTTAAAAGTACTTACACTCATATTCTACCATTGTTAACACACCACGGCCTCCGTGGCGTTATACTGGGTGTCTACTGTCTAGTGAGGAAATTTGGATTTAAACGGGTACCACTGAAAAAAAAAAGTTAGATAAAAATGTTACTTATTTTTCATACTGAAGGGACAAACAATTCTTAAGAAAAAAAAAACAAATATATTTTTAAACATGGAGATAGGTTATACTTAGAAAAATGAACAAATTTGGCATTCGTGAACAAGAACGGTTTACATAATCACTGATTGATACCTAATCAATATCTCAGTGTGACGTTTTATTAATCGAAAGTACCTACATTCTTAGACAATTCTTAAGTCAAAGTGCTTGACCGAAAATGAAAGTTACCACAAAAAAATTTATGCTCACAAAAAAAATCCAAACAAAAATCATCCAAGGAAATAAATATAATTTAGTAAGTACCTACCTATTGAAAATTGAAAAATGATTGTTCCAATGAATTTTTGTGCAGTAACAAAATTAAGGGGACCAAAAGTCATTCAAATAAAATGCACTTCAACAAATTTTCAAATTTTCTCAACATTGAATGATTCGTTGCTCTTTCAACTTTGATGTTGAGTAAAAAATAATGAGAACAAAATTTGTTGTTTAAATTCTATTCCCATCTTCAATATGTACCTCATCAAATTGAATAAAACTCAAGTGCATAGGTACCTAACTACCCGTCGTACAATTTTTCAAAGTTTTGAAAATGCAACATGGGACAAATTGCATTTTTAGTTACATTCTGTCGCAAAACGTTGCATTTTGTATCACTTTGTCGCATTTTGTCTCGTGAAATATAAATCTTCGAAATACAGGTACAATAAAATTTACAAATACCAAAAGTACTAATTAAACACTATTGATTGATCGTGCTCCATATAGCATGATTGATCGATCTATCACTTGAATAAAATATCACAAATTACATTCCTTTTCCCAATATTGAGTAAAGTATTTTTCGCACAATTGGATAAATTTACCCACAGGATTCTGTCGCAAAATGTTCAAAATGGATTTTAAAAAAATTTGCGACAGAATGCAATCACGATGGAACAAATTGTAAAAGTGACGTCAAAGTTGCAAAAAATGCTCATTTTTTGAGGTTTATTTTGCGACAAAATGCAATTTAAAAAAAAATAGTTGTTACAAATAAATAAATAAGAGTAAAGCGCCAAATGCCCAGACACAGAAAAGCTTTTAAGAAAGTACATTTTTTTATGTTAAAATAAACTGCGTAAAAATGTAAAATTTTTACAATTTTTAGTAAATTCTTGTAAAATTGGTGAAATATCACGTAAAAGTGTAGCCCAATCATTTTAGATCTGAACATCCAAAAAATTCTTGCGCTTCTGAATTTCACATTATTTGTGTAGGATGGCCTCCCGAACAACATCCTAAAACTTGCACCCCGCAAGTGTCCGGCTACTCCCGCAAGGGGGAAAACCACCCTCGCCTCAAAACCAGTTTTTCGCGTTTTACGCCGAAATAGTAGCTTAAATCAAAAAATGGCAAGAGTAAAAGTTTTTTCTACGTTAAATTTCCTATAGAAATACTACTCGTATAGAACTTTTTTGAAAATTTTCATTTTTAAGCCAGTTTTGAAGGGTTGAAAATAATGATTTTTCAAAATTCACAATTTCTTTCATTTTACGAGGTTATACGATATTTTTGGAGAAAAATCATAAGACGTAGAAAAAACTTTTACTCTTGACACTTTTTGATTTAAGCTACTATTTCGCCGTAAAACGCGAAAAACTGGTTTTGAGGCGAGGGTGGTTTTTACCCTCTTGCGGGGGGTAGCCGGACACTTGCGGGGTGCAAGTTTTAGGATGTTGTTTGGGAGGCCATTCTACACAAATAATGTGAAATTCAGAAACGCAAGAATTTTTTGGAATTTCGGACCTAAAATGACTGGGCTAAGTGGGCGAACAAATGAAAATGAAAAGTACAGGAGATGGGTGTCTAGAAAATTATTTAAAAAATTAGATTTAGGTACGTATAATAAATTGGAAAATATTTTCTTGCACGCCACAAAAATGGATTTTCACGCCCTACATGTACACGACATAAAAAATTCGTTGAACGCCCCAGTATAGGTAATTCACGCCTCAACTGCAGCACGCCAAATTATCATTTCATTTTAAAAACCTATATTTTTGACTCAACTGTAATTTTCTTCAATTTCCCTGATCAAGGACAAAATTTTTCAATTTTTGTAAAATAGTGATTAGTTTCACAAGTTTTTCGATCAAAACATAATGTTTTCCAATGAAATGAAAAATATAATTTTTCCATTAAGGGGGGGGGGCTGTATTTTGTAGCCCTTCTCGGGCCCGGCTCTGGATACACTATGTCCAAATTTAGAGTTTTTGGTACGTTATGTCCAAATTGGTTTTTTGGGTACATAATATGTCCAACAAGGTTTTTGGGACACCATGTCCAAACTGAAAGTTTTATGAAACAATGTACCTACACATCGAATTTTTAGGGACACCCAGTCAAAATTGTTTTCTTTTCTTTCTTAGGACACTTATCTCCAAATTGAGTTTTTTGTTTTTAGACACCATATCTACCAATGACTCAATGAGACCGTCAATATGAAAAAGGTCAACATTGTGACAAAAAATTTGATTTTTTGTATGAAAATGTTGACCCCGAAATCGAGAGTTTATAGGACAAGAAGGAGCCTACAAAATAATTCATTACCTAATGTTTTTTTTACCTACCTGATAATCAGACTTTTTTTTACTTCCATATTTTTTTTTTGTATCCAAATGTATTTTTTTGTAAAATTTTTCAATAATTTTTGTGACGTGAAATAATTTTTCTGGCGTTACATTGTTTTTTGAGGCGTTCCTGACGAGGGCGTGTGATATACTTTTTATGGCGTGATAATTAATTTTTATGACGTGCTTTTAAATGTATGCCTAATAAATTTGGATTTAAAATTCTGGGATTTATCTGCAATGTAAAAAAATTTATCGGTAGGTAATTGAGGAGTGAGTACTCTTGAAATCAAACATCGCGTCGTAGAAATAAATAACATGTACTCGTATTTCCATATCATACTGAACGTCACTATTATTTATGCCAGAACCATGATTCAGTTCACATTATCTCGAGTACATTTTCGAGAAAAGTATCAGGTTCTAAGATAAGAATCTTGTTGAGTTGAAATCATAAGAGGACGAGACGGACAAAAATTAATAGAGCCTATATATATAAAAATGTTTCGACAAGAAATTTCTCAGTCGAAGCGTCAAAATGGCCGCTTTCTTACAATTTCTAATTTTGTTTTCAGTTTCCGTCACTATAATACTTGCTATTTGTATGGGTCCAGATTGTGATTCGGGTGATCAAAAATATACGAATGATACTTTGGCCGAAAAGTATGGATTACCAGTATTCATATGGACGGTAAGTGTTTTCAGTAGAAAATTCCTAAAATGTACATAATTGAGGAAGAATATTATAATCATAAAAGTACTTTTTTAAATTCTTGGAAACCGAAACTTCGGTTGTTGAATAATTAGTTTAACGTTTTTTTTACCATCGCTACTTCCCAATTATTTTTACCGCAAATGGGATTTCGACGAACCAAGTCCATACTCTAATTTCCAAGTTCAAAATTTCTCGATTTCTTTAATTCTAATATTTTTTTCAAAACGCCACTCAATTTTAAAATTTTTCCGACAGTAAAATTCATTCAAAATTAAATTTTCTCAAAATTTTTCCTATTTTTATTTTTTTATTCTCATTTGATTTCTTGAGCAAAAGAAAATTTAGAAAAAACATAAAATTAAATTTTTTTAAATAATTCAAATTTGAAAAAGAATGAGAAAAAATTTTAAATTATTGGAAAAAATGATTAAAAATATTAAGTCCTAAAAAATTCTAAAAAATCTAAGTTGGAAAAATTTTTGAATTAAAAATTTTTCAAACTAATTTCCTTAAATTTTTTTCAACTATGAAATTTCTCCAATTGAAACCCCAAAAAAATTCCATCTTTGAATTTTCCCGTGTTTTCAAAATTTCTTCCGACTTGAGTAATTAAAAGAAACTTTAAGAAGTGAATAATAAAAATCTCAAATCAAAAAAATTAAAAGATTAAAGTTCGATAGGTATTTAAATTTAAAAAATTTACTGGTGGGGACATTTTAAAATTGAATAAAGCTATGAAAAAAATTGAAATTAAAGAAATTGAAAAAATTTGAACTTGAAATAAATTTGGACTTGATCGTCGAAATCTGATTTGCGGCAAAAATAATCAGGAGCTATTAACCCATTAGGGTATGCTTATGGACACAAGTGCGCGCAGAAAGTATATAAAGGAGGAGCTGAGAATTTGAGGGAAAATGGGGGGGGGGGTCAAATTTCAATCAAAAAATTGAGTAAGTTGTTATTTCAGTGGCGCAGGCGTTGTCAAGGTACATTCAGTAGGCTGATAATGTATGAATAGATTTGAGCAAAGAAAAATTGGAAAATTTCGAAGTTTTTTGGAACAAACAATCAATACACTCCTTAACTCCAGGTGTAAGGTGGAGAGAAAGGCTCATGCCCTCGCTGTTGGTCGGAGAGAACGTAGTCTACCTCAGCGAAAAGTAGTTACAAAAAATAAATGGGTTGCAAAACTTCCCCAATTAATTTATTCGAAAAATTTTAAGACTGGTGGCATCCTTGGTCCATTACTATTCAAACATAGGCCACTTCATAAATTTTCAATCGTTTTTTAATTTCCCTCTTGACGACGCCTCTGGTAATATTAGGCACTTGTAATTTCGGGCCCCTCACTACATCTTCAAAAAATGAGGGCTCGGTGCAAATCCACCCTGTGCACCCCCTCCCCTTTCTCGCCGACCCTGAATGTAACGCAAGGACAATGGCGCTGGCGCTCACACAGATTTTGAGCGATTGCAGCTGCATACGTGAAAGTAAAGATTAATTGAACAAAATTACTATTCCAAATGATTATCAAACTTTTCTTGAGAAGAAAAAAAATTGAGGCTCTTTATAAGTTCCGCAAAACCATTTCTCAAATCTCTGGGCGCCATTGCAAGGAATCATCAATGCAAACTATGAAATAAGTAATTTACTTTTTTAAACAGCTTTGCCGACATGGTTCGCGAACTCCAATTACGTTTTGGCCAAAGGATAACAATAGCTCTCCGGAGATTCAGAAGAAATGTTGGCCAGAAGGTCCCGGACAACTGACAGCGGTAAATATTACTTTGTTACCTATAGTTTATTATTCATATTCCAAACAAATAAGAACAAAAATAGTGATTAAAAAAAAATGCACGTCAAGTTTTTCTTCGTAACTGTGTTCAGATGACGCTTTAGAACAAGCAGAACGTCCAACATTCACTTTTTCTGCTTGCATTTTTCCTACCAGCAGGCATTGCATCGCACTCCAAATTTTCCAAAAAAAAGGTGACTTTAGTGGCTTTTGGAAGTGAAACAAATGACCAAAAAGTGACTTAATAATGCAAAAAGACTACTTTTCTTGAATTTTTAAATTTTCCAGACCTTTTACATATGATATTCATGAAGCACCGAGGAGGGGGTAGGTATATTTTTTCGCTTGAATTACTTACAACAACCCGAAATTGTGTAGAACCAAGGTTTGAAATGGATGGTGTTGAGCAATTTTTCTTTTTTTTCAAAAACCACTAAGGGTACTCATTTTTTACGAGATTTCATAAAAAATCTCAAATAAAAACGAAAAACTTTAAAGAAAAATTATGAGATAAATGATGTCAGGGGATCTACCGAGTACGAATGAAAATTCGAGGTTTTCCGGATTTACAATTTGAAAATTTCTTTACAATTCATTGCGCCCCCCCAAAAAAAACGTGCTTCAAATTTATGAATTCCACTCAAGCCCTTACAATCTTTTCGGCTTGCTCCAATAAATGAAAAATTGATAAGGGATAAAATATCAATCATCTATTTTGTTGCAATATATTCGATTCACTGAAGGTTTTCCAAAAAGTACCTAGCTAATAATTTCGAATTTGCCTCCATTCCCTGCATTTTTTTTTCAACGTCACATCGTGGTCAACGGCATCATGGTATTCTTTTTTCATCAAAGCTCATTAAAAAAGTACGTTTTCAAAAAAATAGATATTAAATGAAATAATGAATTCTGTAGAAAGAAAAGAGTGTAAATTATCCTCGAGGGTGACGAGAGAATTTTTTGAAAAATTAATCATTTATACATAATGGACGAAGACATTCATTTAGAAATCAATTACTTTATATATCACGATGAATAGAAAGAGAAATAAAAAGATTAGTTAAGAGAAGCAATAATTTGACCCAAGTGGAGCGAGGGTGAAATTTTTTGAAAAATTTATAATAAAATAAGCAAAACAACACGTTTCTAGATGATTTGCCGTGTTTTTTTTTGGGGAGGGGGGAGATTTTTCCAGAGATAATTCCAAAATCCCTCAATTTTTCCAGACCATCAAAACTCCTTGACTTTTCCAGGTTTTCCAAAAATTGGACATCCTGCTCTACTAATCTTTTCTGTTTTACGATATTATTCCATACAAAAGGTTACATCACTGGGGTAGCGTAATACCAAAGTTCCAAGATGTAGATGCCCTTGTTTTTTCCCCGAGGAAACAATTAATAATCAGTTTCAATTTTAAGAAAAATTTTAAGAAAGTGACTCGGGGGAAAAGTGACCAAAAGTGACGTTTGATGGGGAAAGTGACCAAATGCGATGGCTGCTACCAGGAATACAAAATCAATGGAAAAAAAAAAGAATTTTAAGACCTTGAGTGAGATGACCACTTGAATATGTGCGTAATGCAGAGATAGCGGAGTAATTTGACCTGCTGAACACGAATCTGATGATAATTTTCAATTTCTTGACATTTTTCCAATTTTGATTTTTCAAAGTTTTTCTCAATTCCTTACTTTTTAAAATTTCTTACGACCCAAAATTGTTTCAAGTAATTTAAAATGAGTAGGTATATCCAATATTAGCAGTGAATTTGATCCTCGCTTCGATTTTCAATCTACTCCCCTCTCCCAATGGTGTCCCTAGACGAAAAAAATTCTGGAAAAAAATTTGACCCCCTCCAACCATTCCATTTCGAAGCTATGGCCATTTTATTGCAATATTCTCAAGAGTTCTTAATTTCAACGGAAGTGAAGGAAATTTTCTGTTCTTTGGCACAAAGTTCCACCTCGTAAAAAAAGTAGATGATCGGGGGAGGGGGGGGGGTTGAAAATGTTTCCAGAATTTTTTGCATCGAGGGACACAATCTGGGGGGGAAAATCGAAAATCGGAACGGGGCCAAATTCACCCCTTTTCCAAATGTAAGTACTCTTTTCCTCAATTTTTTTTTCATTATTGAATTTTTAAAAAAAATTTCAACTTTTATGTTCTTCAAAATTTTATTCAACCCAATGATTAGAAGAAAATTTTAAAAATAAATGGAATTGAAAAAAAATTATAAAAACCAAAATTTATCAAATTTAGAGAAAGTTAAACTTTGAACTTGGAATAAATTTGGACTTGGGTCATCGAAATCCTATTGGCGTCAGAACGATTTAGGGGGTAGCATGAATGATTTGTTGTAATGTCCTCAACTTCGAAATACAAGTTTAGGGTAAAAAAAATCGACTCGAAGCCGATCCATTTATCGGCGGCGCAGCGGTGGCGACGCTGGCCTCTAGCCTCACTTTACGGTATATGTAGAATCCTCTACTAATCACAAGTCTAAGGTACAAATCATATGTCTTGAAATCACGCGATTCTGGAAACAGTAGTGGGGATGTCATTTTTGGATCAAAAATTATGCATATTTTAGTATACCTAGTGGATAAGTTTTTTTGAAAAATGCTTCTCAGGTCAATTCATCTAATCTTCCCACGGCTCAATAAGCATAGCAAAACGACAAATTGGCCTGAGAAGCTTTTTTCAATCTCCCCCCCCCCAAAAAAAAATCGGTTGTCCGAAGTAAAATACAATTTTCACACGAACATTTTTAATTAGATTATTTCAAGTGCTTAGGTAGTAGATATTAAGTAAGTTGAATAAAACTCCGCAGAATATAAAAACAGTCAAAATCAAAATTTATTTTTACTTTACTCATTAGTACCTAGCTACCTACATTAATTTTTTATACCTAATTATGTACAGATACCTAACTGCATAAACTTAATCGAATCTATTTTCAATGTAAACAGACAGGCAAATGTCAAATGCATGAACAAGGCGAATGGGCGAGGAAACATTACTCAAATCTTTTTACAGGAACATGCAGATGGGATGATGGAGAAATGAGTTGTTCGAACACGGATCGAACTATTGGAAGCGCTACATGGTACCTGATCGGTATCTGTAAAGAACCCATGGAAATGCGTGTATATTGTAATAAAACAGATAATGTAAATTTTCATTACAAGTATCTAACTACATACTTACCTACTCGTTTTATAATAATAATCGGAAAAACATTTCCCTTTAGATACATAACATCAATAGTATGGTAATTATGTTACTAACTTGTAATCTGTTTTCAAATGTAGATGATTGAGTTTAATGCACCATGCAATGAATATAAAAAAGAAAAAAGTCAATTCGCGAAATCTCCAGAGATTCGAAGCCTGTATAATAAATATCAAAAATGTTTCGAAATTGCTAATAATCATACTGGATGGAATATGACAGAAGATAATGCATGTACTGCTTTCGATTACTTTTACTACATGTGTGACACGTTGGCCTACCAGGTATACCTAATCATTTCGCCTACCTCTATATGTACATTAGGTAGATAGGTATTAGGTACATGTAGAATTTATTGTCAACTGTTGGCGAGACATTTTAAATAAAATTAAAAGTTCACATTTACTTAACTAAATATACTTAGCATAAGTAAGGTACCTACCTACTTAATACTTATCTATAATTTGAATTTCATTACAGAAAGCATGTAATTTGACAGAACCAGATTGGGCAAAAGATATATACCACTGTTGTAATGCAATCGGCAACCAAGCTATGCAAAATAGGGTATACACAGAAAAAATGAAACAACTTAGGGTTGGTAAGTATTTTTTTTTTTTCATTTAGAGTTTTTTTCAACAAGTTATAAATGTTACGTACCAAGTCCGAAACTGTACATATCGGAGATGGTACAGGTGATTTTGTACCAACCTAGATCGGTACATACCATTTTGAAAATTCGCGGTTTGTACAACGTTCGTTGTACAATTCGCAATGTGTATGTTTCAATTTGTATACCATTCGCGTTTTGTACGTACTAAGTTGCAACATCGCACAGTTCATTGTAAGTACAAAGTTCAAAATGGGATTTGCTATTTGTCACTTCAGTCGTGAAGTGATTCCGAATTCGTTCACATAAATCTTCAGAGTTCAGATAAATTTCTTTCATCCCAGTCGAAATAAAGTAACAATATAACAAATTTATCTAAGTCCATTTTTTTTCACGAAACTGTTTGGTAGAATCATACCAGTTTTACTCTCCCCCTTATAATCCATGACAAATTCGGTACTCAGAAAAGTTTAACTGAAACTTTCAAATAATGTCAAGAGCAATTTAAATTAACTATATGGTTTGATTTAATTTTTATTATTTAAAATTGTTTTCCGATTGATTAATGAGCAAAAAGAAATTTTGAAAAACACGAGGTTGATTTTTTTTAGAAAATTCAAAGTTGGGAAAAATATAGAAATCAATTGAAAAAATGTTAAAGTTGAACGAAAATTGCAGAAAGGTTTTAAAATTATTGGAAAAAATTCTTTCAAATATCAAGTCGAAAATTTTTTTAATACCTATCTACTTACTAAAATTATTGAAATTTTCTAAAAATTTATTCTAATTCAAAAATAACTCGATATTTGGAAAAAATTTGAATTTTATACCATATTAAAAAAATTTAGAGGTACCTAGGTAGGTACATCTGAAGTTCTCGACGCGAAAAAAAGAAAGGGGAAGTCTTTGAAAGACTATCGTAGAATTCATCGTTATGACGGATTTCCGACTTCGTACAATTAATCTGTACGAAACGCGATTCAGAAATTTTGGAAATTACAAAAAAATGCGCTAAAAATGAGGAAAATGGGGAAAATTGCTCTAAAACAGTGAAAAATGCGCTAAAAATGGCCAAAATATGCAAAATAATGCGTTTATAGGTAAAATATGCAAAATATGCGATAACGCGAATGGTACAAAATGAAACATAGACATCGCGAATTGTACAACGAACGTTGTACAAACCGCGAATTTTCAAAACGGTATGTACCCATCGAGGTTGGTACAAAATCACCTGTCGCATCTCCGATATGTACAGTTTCGGACTTGGTACGTAACATAAACATGTTTAATGTTGCTATTAACATCGATCGTTTTTCTTTCAGGTGCTCTAATGTATAAAATGATAACAGAAATGGATTCAAAAATTCAAGGAATAGAATTTGATCCCAAAATAATACGTTATTTTCTTTGTCACGATCTCACTCTGGTCTGCGTGATGACATCATTGGAAATAGATTATGACAATATAGTTCCCTCACTTGCTTCATGCCTTTTTTTTCAGTTGAGGAAGAAAGACGACAAACACACCCTGACGGTAAGAAAACACTCATGCAGGTGCAATTATTAGTTGTTAATTTATTTCCGCAAATGAAAAAAAAATTGAAAAATACGATTAATGTCTGCTCTTTCATTTTGAATGAATGATGGAATCGTCAAAATTAGTCGACTGACGAATCGGTGAAATTTCATCGTCAAATCAGTGAAAAATTACTCATTCAATCAGTCATTTTTACCAAGTAATTCAAAGAGTGATTTGTTGCAATTATACTGATAAAATCAGTAAAGGGTACGGCTGGATAAGGTGTAAATTTGGCCCCAGGCGCGTTTGGGCTCCTAAACACCTCAAGTGGTGTACATTTGCTAGAAAGCATTTTTCACAAAATTTTGGACCCCTACCCCCTCTCTATCGGAGTTATGGCCATTTTACTGCATTATTTTCAAGAATTTTTAATTTCAATGGAAGTGAAGGACACTTTTTTTCTTTGAGACAAAGTTACATCTCGTGGAGGTGTATTTATAATAATTTTTTCAAAAATTTTGGTGCACTCCTTTACGTTTTTTGGGCTATTTGAAGTTTTCAATCGTAAAAAACCCCACATAAACGAAGAGCGACCACCCTCGAAAAATTACTAGAGTTGCTACGTACTTGGTTTTGGCCATTTCTTTGAATTAAAGAGCGAAAATTGCAAAAAAATCTTACAGAAATGTTGCCATTTTAGCAAATTTTTCAAATTTTGAGCGTTTTGTGCCAAAAAAAATGACTAAATGAAAAAACCAATCCTATACTCGTGTTCAGCAGGTCAAAATACCACAACAAACACCCTTTTCGCCATGGTTTTGCGTAAAGTATCAAAATTCACTTTTTTCACTGATTTTTCATGGCGAAAAAAGTGAATTTTGAAACGTTAAGCAAAACTATCGCGAAAGGGCTGTTTATCGGGGTATTTTGACCTGCTGAACACGAATATGGGATCGGTTTTTTCATTTGGTGATTTTTTCCGGAAAATTCACCATTTTCAAGTTTGGATAATGTCTTTGGGGCAAGAAAATTACAATACGAGCGCTTCGGTACACAACTTCAGGTTTTGATTTCGAGTGCTGTCGTGTTGAGTCATGATACGCAATTAAAGAGTGAAATGAGTATTTTCATTGTAGAGGGAGTAAAAGTTTACTTTTACTTCCTCTCGCGAATCGCTCGAGTGCTCAAGCTCGCCTTTTACTCTTTCTATAATAAAAAATATCGTATGCAATGCGGGAGATAAACGATTTTGAGTTATTTTCCTCGTTTCGCTCGGGCAAGAAACCTCAAAATTCGTTAAAAATCACTTTATCTCCCTAGTTGCATAATATACCTACTATTTCAAGGCTGCGACTAGATTCAAGATCAAAAATATTTGACTGAATTTTTTTTTTTTCATTTTTTTATTTCACACTTCTGGGGGAAAAAATTGAACGTGATACATTATAAATTGTTTTTTATGTCAAAACTATCAACCTGATATTTTTTTTCAATATGAAGTTTCCTTTTTGGTTATCATTTGAGAAATGTCACCTTCTCACATTTTAATCACAAAATTCCAAATTATTTTCAACTTTTGTGATCATATCAGCCTGAAAAATGGCTCACTTTGTTACCAACACTAAGTAATGTTCAATCCTTACGTTTTTATCGAAAAAAATTGAATTTTTTAAAAAATAAAGTTGATTTTGATCTTGAACCATCGTTCCTTGACCTTTTTGACAATCGTCAAAGTATCTATCATAATTTTCCATTTTGATATCATACACTAATTTTTAAATTTATTTTACCCACCAAAAAATTAATTTTTCACTTTTTCTGTTTGAAAAAGCGTCAGTTTTGATCGAAAATGGTTAATTGTAATAACGAAACGTCAACTTTTTACTTTTTGGTGAAAAATGTAAGGTTAATTGTGGAATTACGATTACAAAATGACAATAATTTAAGACTTTTCATAAAATGTCAAAATTTCGTTTTTTGATACGAAAATGTTGACTTTGACTTTTTAACCAAAAAATGTCGGGTTGTAAAATTATTATTGCAAAACGACAATTTTTGACTTTTTGGACATGAAATGTCAAAATTTCCACCTTCGACTTTGTGATAAAAAAATGTCAGTTTATCAAATTCGGATCGTAAAATGACTAAATGGCGATCCGAAAACGAACACGAAAGCACCCGAAGTTACAACCTGAAGTTGTGTACCGAAGCGTTCGTTTACAATAGACAATAATTAATGCCATATTCGTGTTCTACGACCAAAAATTAGTCAGAAATGGACATTCTTTCCGATTTCAATCTTTTGAGTCACATTTCGTAGATATGCATGCATAAATATAGGTACTCAAGTATTTCGCCCCTTAATTCAAAGAAATGGCCAAAACCAAGTACATAGCAAAAATCTGCATAAAAAAAGTATGTTGTAGTAATTTTTCGAGTCGCTCTTCGTTTATGTGGGGTGTTTTACGATTGAAAACTTCAAATAGCCGAAAAAACGTAAAGGAGTGCACCAAATTTTTTGAAAAAATTATCATAAATACACCTCCACGAGATGTAACTATGTCCCAAAGAAAAAAAGTATCCTTCACTTCCTAGTCCAGGAATTATAGAAAAATTTTCACGCGAACCTCTCAAAAATTAGGGGAAAGCTGGATTTCACATTATTTTTTCAGAATGGCCTCCCAAACATATTCCTAATTTTTGCACCCCCGCAACTTGCCGGCTATCCCCGCAAGAGGTCAATAACCCTTGCGGATATACGTTTTTTGACTGTAGCGCCGAAATGAAGGATCGGAGAGCAAAAAGTGGTGAGATGAAAAATATTCTACGTAAAATTTCCTACAAACTTGACCAGTTTAGTTGTTCTCAAAATTGTGGCATTCGATTTACAGTGGGGGTTAAACTTTTCAGATTTCAAAAAATTTGAAAAAATCTGCCATTTTAAATATAACCTGAAGCTAAGATGTGCTCAAAAATATGCTGTCAAAAGTTGCACCCCCGCAACTTGCACACCACCTCCGCATGAGATGACCCTAGCGTGTATGCAGTTTTCAGCTGTAGTGCTGAAATAAAGGGTCGGAGAGGAAAATGTAGTGGAATAAAAAATTCAATGTACATAGAACAATTTTTATTCCACTACTTTTTCCTCTCCGACCCTTTATTTCAGCACTACAGCTGAAAACTGCATACACGCTAGGGTCATCTCATGCGGAGGTGGTGTGCAAGTTGCGGGGGTGCAACTTTTTACACCATATTTTTGAGCCCATTTTAGCTCAAGATTACATTTGAAATGGCTGATTTTTTCAAATTTTTTGAAATCTGAAAAGTTTAACCCCCACTGTAAGTCGAATGCCACCATTTTGGGAACAACCGAACTAGTCAAGTTTGTAGGAAATTTTACGTAGAATATTTTTCATCTCACCACTTTTTGCTCTCCGATCCTTCATTTCGGCGCTACAGTCAAAAAACGTATATCCGCAAAGGTTATTGACCTCTTGTGGAGGTGGTGTGCAAGTTGTGGGGGTGCAACTTTTGACGGCATATTTTTGAGCACATCTTAGCTTCAAATTATATTTTAAATGGCAGATTTTTTCAAATTTTTTGAAATCCGAAAAGTTTAACCCCCACTGTACATCGAATGCCACAATTTTGAGAACAACTAAACTGGTCAAGTTTGTAGGAAATTTTACGTAGAATATTTTTCATCTCACCACTTTTTGCTCTCCGATCCTTCATTTCGGCGCTAAAGTCAAAAAACGTATATCCGCAAGGGTTATTGACCTCTTGCGGAGATAGCCGGCAAGTTGCGGGGGTGCAAAAATTAGGAGTATGTTTGGGAGGCCATTCTGAAAAAATAATGCGAAATCCAGCTTTCCCCTAATTTTTGAGAGGTTCGCGTGAAAATTTTTCTATACTTAATTCCTGGACTATCCGTTGAAATTAAAAATTCTTGAAAATAACGCAGTAAAATGGCCATAACTCCGATAGGGAGGGGGTAGGGGTCCAAAATTTTGTGAAAAATGTTTTCTAGCCAATATACACCACTTGAGGTGTTTAGGAGCCCAAACGCGCCTGGGGCCAAATTCACCCCTTATCCAGCCATATCTACCCTTTCACTGAATTATACTAATACTACTTTATTTAGCGAAATTTACTATTCAATTCAATAAGTAATTGTGATCAATCACGAATCCAATTAGAGAAATTGAATGATTGAATCTGTAATTTTACCAATTAGACGATGAAATTTAACTTACCTACTCTACTTGTCAGTCGACCAATTTTAGCGATTTCATCAGTCGAATGACTAACAATAAGAATGACTTATTCAAATTTTAGAGAATTCTTTGGGAGAAAAGAATCGAATGTAATGGAAGGGTGGGGAATCATTAATTTGTCATGCTGGTTGGAGAAATAAAAAATATCAGATATAAGTATATGTAAATGTATCTATGCTTAGTAAACGTTCATCAATGATTCGTTATTGCGACAGATTGAATACCGGAATCAAACCAATTCAGCGGCATATCCTCTCAAAGTACCGGGCTGCGAAGAAGTGGGTTGCCCGTGGGAAACATTTAAGAATGTAACTGCACATTTAGTAACCGAAAATTGGAATGAGGCATGTGGAAATGATGAATCATGTAGTTGTATAGATGAACCGTAAAAATATTCGCCCCTACTATTGGTGAAAAATGAATTTTTTAAATTGCGCTTTATATTGGAATAATTAAATTATTTCAAACGATAAATATCGATTTATTACGATTGTTCCGTGTATAACTATCTAGTCCATGATGCAGACGAACCGAGTAGGTTGGTAACTGTTTTAGTGAAATACCTATTTGTGACCTGGCACGTATTATAGAGTGTCAAATTTTCTTTTTTCATATTTTCGCGGATTCTTATGTAAAAACCCCTGAATTTTCATGTGAGCTGGTCGTTGAATCTTGAAAACATTTCAAAATCCCATAAAATTGCATACGAGGTGTGTCAATTAAGTCCTGGGAATTTAGCTCTGGCTCCACTCATAATAAGTTTGAGAGGAAAATTAAATCATAATCCTTCACAGGACTACCCTTGGAGCTCAGCGTCTCGATTCCGCCATTTCCCCTCCACTTTGAAAGCCCCCTGGACCTCCCCCATTTTGGTCTCTCAGTAGGGACTACAAAGTAACGCTGGTTTGACTATTCCCCAGTACCGTGAGCGAATGGAGCCGAATGTAAACAGCAACAAAAAACGACTAAAAACTACCAACAAAATCGCCGCTTGGCGCTAATCAGCTGCTGATAAGCGCCAAGCGGCGATTTTATTGGTAGTTTTTAGTCGTTTTTTGTTGCTGTTTACATTCGGCTCCATTCGCTCACGGTGCTGGGGGATAGGCAAACCAGCATTACTTTGCAGTCTCTATACACTCGTCGTAAGACTTTGGACGCCTTAAACAATTTTGTATCAATTTCCCTGGAGGTAGATTTCAGCAGAGGGAAGAGGTGGTGGAAGGAGGAGGTCAGATCTAGAGAGTGAGAGGAGTAGGGTAGGCATTGAGATGCTTTTTGGGGTCAAAAGTTCACAAACTTTGAATGACAAATGTGCTGCTGGGCAGTGAGCATGGACATTTCAGAATCATTTTCACAGACAGCTTGCACATGCTTGAATCTTCACAAAACATCATTTTTGGCTCGTATTCTGACGTTCTGACACTCATACAACGATTTTCTAGCACATGCGCGCACATATGTTCGAGATTTTACTTTGTAACAGATGAGTTTGGACCACCCTCTCCCCTGATCGTCTTCCATCAACTCACAGCCTTCTCTGAACCCCGTAACTCACTGCTGTACATGTGTTTTCGATGAACATTGAACATTCATCCTTGAACACAACAAACATTTTTTGGGGAATTTATGACACAGTTTGCGATTTTGGCCCAAAACATCTAAGACTGAGGTACCTATCTTCTAGCACCCACAGAATGCAAACAAATTGCGGTATCCAGCTGGAATTTCTTTCTACTACTGGAGAATTGAGTCGTTTTTTCAATGAGACCAACCCCAACCTTGCAGTGTTACCATATTTCCCTCCGGAGCAATACAAAAAATTATTTAAAAATTTTTGGCATAAAAAAACATACTGTATAAGTGCATCAAAACCCCATAAGGGTAAGGTAGCCCATTATCGACCACTTTTTTTTTTAGGCCTCGCCATTTTAAAAGTGTAAGCGTTGGAAATGTGATTGATGGCTTAATGGATACCTACATCCTTCCCCTACAGTTTTGAAAAGCCCCGGGGTCATCTGAAAAAATTTAGTATTTTTTAGAAATTTTTTTCTGAGACATGTCAAAACGCGAGGTTGAAATTTTGGGTTCCTAAGATCGACCACCGACTGATTTTGTCCGCTATAAACGAAATCTACTGGAAAAAATTTTTTTCGTGTTCATCTTTCACAGATCAACAATTTAAGACCAAAATGACAACCCTAGGTACAACCAAAATTCGAGAAAATCGAAAAAAACGAAATCACTTGAAAACAAGAAATTGCATAAGATTATAGGTGGTCGATAATGGGACACACCATAAAAATGAACTTTGAGTGAATTTTTTTTTACTTAAAGTTGTAATTATTAAAATGCGATGATTACACCAGAAACTTTGAACTTTCTCAATCACAAAAATACTAGAAACATTTAATTCAATAATTTTAGGAAAGAATTCCAAGGCATGCAAGCAATTGATAAAAAAAGTTTTTGGTCTTCCAATTTCTTCTTTTCTACTTTTCTCCGCGAGTTTTGACTCTCAGGATGTCGAAGTGGTCTTAATTTTCCGGATTTTCACAGACGAATATGAAAAAAAAAAATTTCGGCTCGTTGCGGCCTATAGCAGCGGAGATAGACGAGGTGGTCGACATTAGGCACCGGTCAATAATGGGCTACCTTACCCTTACCTACACCTACAGTGTGTCAAAAACCCACTTAAGGTATGTGCGACAGTTGAAGGAAGAATATTTCAAATATTATTACAAATCGAAATAAAATAAAAATTTGTCCTCCAAAGCACGTTTTAATAGAAAGATTTATACAATTTTAAAATGCAAAACTTTAAACATGTTTTTCTCAAAAAATTGTTTTCGCTTTTTTCGTACGCTACCTATACTTACCTATGGGTTGTGCAGGGTCACATTACATGAAATTCTAAAAACAAATATTTTCTGACTTTAGCTATCGGCGCTATCGCATAGCAGAAAACGAAATTTTCAACACCCTCCTTTCTATAACATTGGACAAGAATTTAAAAAAAAAAATTGTGTTTGAGTTGAAAACATATTGAATCGACACCGAATTTTTGCTAATTTTTCAACGATTTTCACTGATTTATCTGGTAATTTCATAAATTTCACTGAGTTTTCAATGAGTTTTCACTGATTTTCCAGTGATTTTTCTTATTGATTTGTTTTCATTGGAAATCGTCTCACTGATTTTCTCCTGTGCTGCAATTCTGACTGTTTCTCAGTGATTTTCGATTTGAGGGTCAGTTTTTACGTAGGTATGAGGTAAAACTGATCTAAGAAATGGATGGAGGGGGTTGAAAAACATGTAGGTATGTTGATACCTTTACTCGATAAAATTGGAAATTTTTCAATTTTGACCACATCCCACTTTTCTAATCATCTGAAATCAAAATCACCCAAAAAATGGATCCAAGGAGTTAAAAAACAATAACTTGAATACCTCTCGCGTTAAAAATGAAAAATTTTCAATTTTGGTTTCACCTCTCCATCCTAGAGCGCTGCCTCCTACGTTTAGGGTCAATATAATTCCAGAAATAGATTCAGTAGGAGCTACGAAAATCCCCTTACAGCCATTTCAAAAAAAAAATTGAGCTTTTTTTCCCTCGTGATTTTCTGTACTGATTCGCAAATTCTAACAGGGCTCATCTCCCTGAGGGCAGGAAAAATTTGAAAAAATTTTCGGCTCAAAAAACTTTGAGGAATTGATTGCCGCAAACTTGAAAACTATATCACATTTTGTTTGTGTTTGACGAGACTTTAAAGTTCTGGTGACATGACACTACGAACATTTTTACTTTTTTTTCACACTCAATTTGCAATTTTGATTTGAAGAAATTTTAAAAACTATCCTATCCGACTGTAAAAACTCCAAGGAATCGAATGCGATGCCAATGCCGCCAACTTGAAAATCTCATTTTTTGCGTCTTTAAAGACTCAAAAAATACTCTAAACTTCAACTTCTGGTAACGCTAAAAATGGCCAACTTTGTTGAAAAATTTTCAAATCGATTACATGAGGTTATCGTGCTTATCAGAACAATATTTTTTTGATTGTTATTTGCATATCAGAATAGCTGTTTTCGCTTTTCGTTCACTCTCGATATATCGTCAATTCAATAATTCATCATCGTCTATAAATACTTGCTGAGTAGGTCTAGGTACACGTACACACTACACAGTACGTAGGTATAGGTAAGTACACTTTTCTTGTCATCGTTTAAACGCCTTTTTTTATCAAGGTCCACACTCCAATCGCAAATTACTTATTTATTTCTCTTCATGTCGAGTACTTACCTATACTTCATAAAGAGCTAGCAGTAAGACTGGAACCGCGTTGAGTTGAAAATGCGCGGTTATTCAAGAGTACAGAACGATAAAAATTTACATACTTCGCCAGAAAAGTTTTCATAAGAAATTAGGTATTTTTTGTATCTTCAAAATGTCAGATTTCTTACAGTTTTTACTTTTGTCCTCAATTTTAATCATTTCAACTGTAAACGGCGAAAATTCATTATTGTTTGCTGAAGATACTTTGAGGCATTCACATGGGAACATTATTTATTCATCTGTGGTAAGTTTCAATTAGGTACTTTGATTGTTATAATATATCTGTTATGCCTAAATCTAGCAATTTCCGAATGTGGGCATTAAGCAAAAAAGCTATACCTAATGTCCGCATTCGGCAACGAAATTGGGAAAAAGTGCCCGATTTAGGCAACGATCATTTACACCATACAAACTGAAGTACCTATAATTAAGAGGCATAAATTCAAATAAATATTTTCAAGTTCAAAGTTTTTCTATTTTTTTCTAGTTCAATTAGGTATTTAAAATTTTCAATTTTTTACAATCTGTTTTAAATTTTCATCAGGTTCAAATTTTTTCAAATTGTTTTTGAATAAGTCGATTTTTTTATACATTATTTATACATACTTGTTTCTTCTCCTCTCTTTAGTTCTAGCATTGTTTGTAGCTAAATGTCTTTTGTGTTGGAACTGTAGAGATTGTCGAGTTGAAAAAAAAATTGGGTCCGATGAAATTTGGAAAACATTAGTGTAGCTTTAAATTTAAACTTCTAAAAAAAGTTGAAAAAAATTTAACGTGCTGAAAATTTTGGATAAAAGTTGAACTTTATGAATTGTAGAAATTTGAAAGAAATTTTGGACTTGACAAATTTTTGAAATCACTGAACTATGAAAATTTTTTGAGAAAACTGAATTTGAACTTTAAAAAAAGTGTATCGAATATAATAATGGGGAAGGGGTGAAGAGGATCGCTAGCTCCTTTCAATAGTAGTAAAATTTCAATTTTAGACCAGGAAATTTTAAAAAAGAGACGACGATGTCGTTTTCTGTGCATTCATTCTCATCAGTGAATGAAATTTTGAACCTGATATCGGTGATATCGCTTAAAATTACATTTTCAAATTTCTTGTGAAATTTTAACCTACTGTGGTAAGTAGTAAGTCACAAGATCACATTTTTATGTAAAACTTCGTTCTGTTTTCATGAGCAAATGAAACACTGAGCTCAAAATCGATCATACCTATGCAAAAAAATTTCCATCGATATTTTCGAGCTCTCGGTCAAATTTTATCCCATTTTTATCCCTTTAACCTACTTCAATACATTTCAAGTCCTTTTGAAAATTATTTCTCGTTTCAGTCCACTTATCTAACAAATTTGTGTGAATTTGTACCCTGAAAAATTCATTTCTCAAACTTGATATCGTTTTCAAAGTACTGTTTATGCAAAAAGAAGTGACCGAAAAGATTTAGGATATTATTTGAACCATAGGTAATTAAATATTTCTTTGAATATACCTCTCAATAAGTTCAGTTTGTATTTTTTAGATAAACTGCGATGCATGGATCGAGTGGAGGTACTAAGCCATTAACGATTACTTTGTTTCAATTATCATACAAAGACTTGTTAAATTAAAATTAAACAATCAGTTACCTTACCTACCTATTTTCTTGAAACAGATTTTTCGACATGGAGAACGATCACCATACATTCAGTACCCCACTGATCCATATCAAGATAAATCGTATTGGCGGGTTTATTGGCCTCAAGGAAGAGGACAATTGTCAAAGGTAAATTTTATTTCACCGCCAAATCGTACTTCATTATTTATACCTAAACTTACCTGAATGAGAACTGAGCAAAAGAATGAAGCCCCCCCCCCCCCAAAAAAAAAAACCATTGACAACCATTTTCCAACATTAATAGATATCCTATTTCTCAGGAGTACGTATGAATACCTATTTGAATTCATAGAAATCATCGGTTAGAATTTCCCATCATCACCTCCCTCCCTCCCTCCGTTTAACCTATATTTCCAAAATAAAGAAAAATAAATAATTGAACAATTCTTTCCAAAAATAAGGAAAACGTAGAAAATCGCCGTTGATGATTTTTATTTCTATGAAATAAACGTATGTACTTGACTAAGTACTGAAGGAAAACTTTTTCAAAAAGTCGTATTTTTTATAAATTCCCAAAAATAAGGTCAAGGTAAAAAATGTTCCTACCTATTTTTGTTTTCGAAATTATTTTATCTGAACTAATTAAAGTCGAAGCAGTAACGGTTTATTGCTGGCATGGGCTGATAGACCTAGTAGTCTGAACCCACAAAAAAAAAAAAAGTTTTCAATCAAATGAAAATACGATTCAGATTAGAATTTGGTCTCATTAAATTTAAGTCAATCAAATGTATATTTTTAATACAGAAGGGTAAACTTCAAGAGTACAATTTAGGAAAATGGTTTCGCAAAAGGTACGATTTTTTGGTAAATGAAGGATACAAAAACGATCTTTTGAAAATGCACAGTTCAGACCTAGATCGAACCATCATGAGCGCCGAATGTTTCTTAGCTGGATTTCTTCCACCATCCTCAAACGAAATGTGGACAGATGACGGATTGAGATGGCAACCGGTACCAGTGCGTGCGATACCAATTAAACTTGATGTGGTAAATTTTGTTTTTAATGTTTTTATGAATTTTTAATTACTGAATCGTGATTGGAGTTTAGTTATTTTCAAATCTGTTTTTAAATGTAGTTGATTGGTTTTTGGGTTGAGTGTAGAACGTACGAGTTGGAAAAAGATATTCTTAACAGATCTCCCGAAATGAAAGGGTTTTATAAAAAATATCAAGAAGTATTCGATTATATAGCAACGAATTCTGGAATAGAGATGTCATCCAACAATGTACTTAAATCTATCGTCGATGTTTATTCATTGTACGACGTATTGTTCATCGAGGTAAGTAGTAAGTACATAGCAAGTATACATTAGGGTGGATGAAAAAAAAACCGTATCTTGGATTTCGACCAAATTTGGTGGGGTAATTCACTTTGAGTGAGAGACATCACAAAAAAATTTGAGCCCCCGAGGGACAAGGGGAGGGGAGCAGCAGGTGCTCAAAGTGCACCTCCTTTTGAAAAAAACGCTGTTTTTTGCGTTTTTTAGCTAATCAAAATTGTGTGAGAAGCCTTCGTAGGACTTGAAAGATACGATTTGAGTTTCTACATCTCCCGAAACCATCGCCATCCTTCTCCGATCAAAACTCTGACTGCTACCAGGGGGTTGAAAAGTTGCAGATTGCAATATTTCAATAATATGAAATTATCACTAAGCTGGAATGATTTTTTTTTTCATCGAGAAAGTGAACAAAAAATTTTTTCAACCACTGAAAGTGAATTTTGAAAAAAAACTGAAAATTTTGTACACCAGTGGAGCCAACAGCAAATCATAAAAATCCAAAATACGAAATTTATATCGACTTTGAATTGATTATTTTTCCGCCTGAAAATATAATGTATTTTTTTTTCAATCACTGAAAGTATAAGGCTTATTTCGAAATTTTTTTTCGAAAATTTTGTATGTCAGTGCAGCCAGTTACAAATCATGACATGCTACACTATGGAGTAAACGTTGACCTCGAATTAATTTTTTTATCGTTTGAAAAATACACAATAATTTTGTTTTCAAAATACATAATATTTTCAGGCGAATAAATAATCAAATTCAAAGTCGATATAAATTTCGTACTTTGGATTTTTATGATTTGCTGTTGGCTGCACTGGTGTACAAAATTTTCAATTTTTTTTCAAAATTCACTTTCAGTGGTTGTAAAAAATTTTTGTTCACTTTCTCGATGAAAAATAATTTCATATTATTGAAATATTGCAATCTGCAACTTTTCAACCCCCTGGTAGCAGTCAGAGTTTTGATCGGAGGATGGCGATAGTTTCGGGAGATGTAGAAACTCAAATCGTATCTTTCAAGTCCTACGAAGGCTTCTCACACAATTTTAATTGGCTAAAAAACGCAAAAAACAGCGTTTTTTCAATAGGAGGTGCACTTTGAGCACCTGCTGCTCCCCTTCCCTTGCCCCTCGGAAGCTCAAAAAATTTTTGTGAAGTCTCCCACTCAAAGGAAATCACCCCACCAAATTTGGTCAAAATCCAAGATATGTTTTTTTTTTTGAAATTCCACTGATTCCACTGTTAATCTGTGAAATTTGACTGCCAAACAGTGAAAAATTACTGATTCAATTTGTGAATTTTCATTTTTGAATCAGTGATTCTTTTCTTAACTACTGAAATGAATCAGTAAAAATTTTAATTTGCTGATTGAATCAGTAGTTAAGAAAAAAATTACTGATTCAAAAATGAAAATTCACTAATTGGATCAGTAAATTTTTCACTGATTGGCTGTCAAATTTCACAGATCAACAGTGGAATCAGTGGAATTTCACTATCAATCCAGTGACTCAATTTTGTCGATTTCAATCAGGGCGTCACCTTTTTTAAAAAGTGTTTTTTTTGCAAGTTTGGGTAGTACTACTTAAATAGTTTGGTCAACCATCCTTACAAAGAAAGTTCAATTTGAATTTTCAAAACATCTTTACCTGCTGACCTTAAAATTAAACATCGCCAAGGCGTATCTACTCTTTACTAAATCTAAAGTAATTTTTTTTGGCCACCGAGAATAAATTTCGATGAAATGAATTATTTACTTTCAACTGAAATTTAAAGTAGGAAGTAGGTAACGAATTTTTTTTTGGAAAATTTCATCAAAATTCATTTCAACGATCAGAAACATTTTTGGTTAAATTTTAATGGAAATCAAAATAAGTAAATACGTTCAAATTTGCGATCTGCGATTTATGAATCTCCTATCCAAGTGTGATAAATAAAATTATATCTATTAAACTTCAAGATATAGGAACTCAGATTGCACTGTTGGAGGGCAACTCGATTGGAGAACCAGATAGCCATACCAAAAAGTGACAAAAACTTGAGATTTTTTTTTTCAAAAATGGTATCACTTTGGAAAACCAAAGCTTTACCCTCTTAATTGAAAAGGGGTTGAACATTTTTCTGAGAGGTCCCCCATTCAATATAAATTACGCACATCACGTAAATTTTTGTCAAAACGCAAGATACTTTTTCGATTTAAATTTTTTACAGCAATCGAATAATTTGACATTACCAGCCTGGACAAACTCCATATACCCAGAACCATTGAAATCAATAGGAGTCTTGTTTTTATCAAATATGGCATACTCTCGTCAAATGCGAATAATTAAAGCTGGTAGGTAATTTTTTTCTATTTGGAATTTTCTTTAATGAGTTATTTCGATCATGTTGTCAATAATTCCTTTTTTTTAGGTACCTTAATCGGTAAAATGATTGAAGAAATGGAATTAAAAATCCGAGATGAATTGGCTGAAACATTCCATTTTTATTCTGGCCACGATAGCACAATTGTCGGCTTACTCAAAACGTTGGAGATTTTTGACGGTATTATGCCTCCATACAGTTCGTCAGTTCTTATCGAATTGAGACAGAAAAACAAAGACTACGTTGTGACGGTAAGAAATACAGAAAACACTCATACAACTGCAATTAGCAAATTTATCGTGGTTGAAATTGAAAAATGAAGGCATTCAATTGTTTGTCCCCATTAATATACTTGATAAATTCATTCATAAAATAGGTACTTCAAATGTATGCATTTGGAGGACAGAGTTTTAAGCAATAGTAGGGGAAGGGGGAAAACCGTTAAATTCGCAGTTGACTGTGTGGTAATTTGTTATTGTGGCAGATTTCATACAGAAATTCGACCATCTCAGCACCATATTTATTACAACTACCAGGCTGTGGATATGTTTGCACCTTGAAGGATTTCAAAAAATTGACAGAGAATTTGGTACCGGATAATTGGCAAGATGAATGTGGAAATCATGACAGACGGGAAAATTTTAGACGAAAAGAACACGGAATAAAATGGCCGAAAAGCAAATCCCCTTTTTCGAAAATTCATGAAAATTGAGTAAATGTAATATAAAGAGCGTCCCGGAAAATGTCAGGTTTTGCATTTTCTAGTTTTCATTCGCTGAATACAAATATTGTAAAAATTCCAATTATTTTGTTTGTACTTCATGTTTTGGTTAGAAATAAATTTTTAGAATTCCTGTATCAATAATAATCAGTAGATATCTATTAGGGACATGGAAATCATGGCGGTGCTCTCACTATTTTTTCCTGCTATCGTTTTTGAGGTAAAATGCTCCAATCTGATAGGTGATGATCAGAACTGTCACATGAGTTGACCAATCAAAATAATAGAATTTTACCTCAAAAATAATAACAGCATGTAAACAGGGCCGCCGCGCCGCCATGATATGCCATGTCCCTATTATGTATGCATTATTGTTGTTTTCGTTGATTAGATCAAATTTTTATCTTTTGCAGGGGGATGAGGTAATTTTGAAATTTCAAAAATTATCCAAAATTCGAGAAATGAACTCGACTTCAGCTTTAGAAATTTTAGATAAGTATTCCAAGTCAAAGTAAAATTTTGAGCCCAAACAAAAATAAATCGAAAGTACATCATAAAAAAACCTCATATGCAAAATTCCAGATGCTGAAGTTCATTTTTCAAATTTTGGTGAATTCTTGAAATAAAAATTAAGCAAGTAACTTTTCATTGAAAAAGGTAACTTGATGATTTTTTTCACAACATGACAAAAAATATCCCATTAGAAGAATGTAAATTAGTGCATTCAGCGTTATCTAATTAAATTCTGAAGAGATTATGTACTCGAGTTTGAATGATTTTTCCATAACTTGCGATGATTTTGCAAAAACTGAGAAATTATTCAAAACTTTGCATAATTTTCCGAAAGTAGCGCGAATTTTTTCCACAGCCTGAACGATTTTCCAAAAATTGAGGAATGTTCCAAAACTCGTACAATTTTCTAAAAAAAGAAAGATTCTTTACAAATTGGAAAATTTTATGAAATTTCCACAATTTTATAAAAACTCCAAGGTTTCCTCAAAAAAGAACAATTTCTCAAGAAATTGGGGTGTGGGCGAGTTTATTCCCGACGAAATACCCATGTGAAAGAATGGCAGACTAGATTCCCATTTTTTTCGGGGTATGTACCTACGAGTTGAATCCCACTTTTTCTCAAAAATTTCTTTCAACTCTGAATTTTTTTCAAACTTCAACTCTCAATTTTTTTCTCACGTATTTTCAACACCAGAATTTTTTTCAACCAAAAACTTTCTCCGATTTTTCCATGTTTATATGAACTTTTCTGAATTTTATCTTAAAATAGTTTTCAGCATTGAAAATTTTCTTGGAAAAAGGATATTGCCACCAGGATATATTAGCAAGTTTTACACAAAAAATTGTTCCTAAAGAGAAAAAAATTGACAAATCTAGGAAAGTAGGGTGTGCCAAGGCCAAGGCACACCCGGTACACCCGGCAGTCACGCCTATGAAGAGAACAACTGTTAAAAGCAGATAAATCCAAAATAATAAAAAAGGTAGGTTCTAGGTACCTAGCTACCTACCTACTTCATGTTGTTGTTTTTTTCTTCTTCTTTTAATGGGTTCGAAAAACCCTGAAACATGAATGTGGTTAGACAAAACACGACAATAAATTATTAATCTTAGTAAAATATTGATTGACAGAACTCACTTCGTAGATCTGATTGATAGGGAACGGATTTTTATGAAACTGTATGTTTTTTTATGCCAAAGATGATAAGGCATAATGTCAAAATGTTTGCGAATCAAAAAATTTTATGTAAAATGAGCCCAATTTAATATTGCACATGTTGAACTTAAATGAATATTTTTACATGTTTTAGATGTTCAAAGAGCATATTTCGTCATATTTCAAATATTTTTCACTACTTTCATGCATATTGCGCAATATTTTTAAAAATCCCACCCCACAATTCCGTTTTTTAGCTATTTTTCACTACCTAGCAAAAATGGCAATCCTGTGAAAAAACAGCCGAAAAAGTTTAAAAATATTGTTTCCGGTAATTTTATTAATTTTCATGAAAAATAATTTGTTTGAGTGATTTTGATCAAATTAAAAGATTTTTTGAGATTTCAAGTGTTGAGCTGCAGTACGCAGCTGCTCCACAGAAATAATTTTCTTGGAGAGCTGCAGTACGCAGCTGAACTTGCAATTAATTTTCGTAGAGAGCTTCAGCACGCAGCTTCCCTTGCAATTAATTTTCGTGGAGAGCTGCTGTATGCAGCTGCCCAACAGAAATAATTTTCATGGAGAGCTGCAGTACGCAGCTGCCCTTGCAATTAATTTTCGTGGAGAGCTGCGGTATTCAGCTGCCCTCCCCCCACACAAAATATTTTCATATAGAGCTGCGTTATGCAGCTGCCCACCCCCATAGTTAATTTTTGTGGAGAGCTGCTGTATGCAGCACCCCCACCCCAAAT